>JABWTJ010000009.1:3555000-4292500 GCA_016801875.1 Solanum sitiens
TAAAGGATTTTGGATTTTTTTAAATTTTAAAAAAAAAACTTTTCTTTAGCGAAACATACATCTATACATCTATGTGTAAACTTAATTATAAAATATAAGAAAAAAAATACAACTATCATATTTACAAAAAGACAAATAGTACTTAACAATAAAGCATAATTGAATATAATATCAAGACATACTTAATTAATTTAGACAAAAAATAACATAAATAATTAATCAAACACAAAGAACATACTTCATTATTTGTAAGCTCATAAAATTGCATTGCAAATTGAATAGGAAAATACCTAAAAGTGGTGATGACAAGCATTAATTAAAGTTTATGCCAGTTGAAGTTACACCCAAATAAAGAATAAAATGTTTTTTTAAAACTTTCTTAGTCTTCCCATTTTTTCTTCTCAATTGTTTTTTCTAAGGATCTTCTATTTTCTTCTCTTGTTTCTTTTTTTTTTTTAGAAAAATGAAAAAAGAAGGGGTGTTAAATAGGTTGGGAAGATGAAGCTCCATATATTTCTGAAAACTTAACAATCAATGCATGAAAGAAACTTTGTCTTCAAAAAGTACAACCTGAAATGGCTTACAATTCTTTTCCTTTTTTCTAATTTCAAGAAAAGATAACTGGAAAGGACTTCATTTCTCTTTAGAGGGTCTCATTTTCTTGTATGCAATAATATTTTCTTTTATTCATTAATTGCATAAAAGTTTAATGGGCCATTAGAAAAATAAAAAATAGGTCCATTATGTAGAACACATTAGAGTCATCAAGACCCAAAATTTAAAAGTAAATCAGGACATTAACACAAAAGTCAGACATTTAATCTACCTTTAAGATCAAACACTATTAAATAAAAAATAAAAATAAAAAGCAGTAGTATTCAAATAAAACTAGCAAACTAAATTAAAAAAAAAAACTAATAAGAAATACATATCTGGCTATAAAATGACTTGTATGGTTAAAAATGTAATGAAAGTGATAAATTTTGATAGAGGTCTATAGGGTGAAATATTGGTACGAATTTTTTTGGGGGAATGAAGGTTGCCGAAAAATTCGTCGAAAAACTTTTCGATGAAGTTTTGGCATAAAACTTTTATCAAAAAATCTGTTGAAGAGCTCTACACGTTTATGTAAAGGGCATAGGATGGAGATACTGAAACTCCATAAATCTAAATAGAAAGTGATGATTAGTTTTCGGTTTTTCTTAGATCTATGAAGTTTGGCAAGGAACCACAGTAAATTGTTTGTAGATTTGTGTAGAAGAGGGTGAAAGGAAAATGTCATGATATTTTGGAATAATTTGCCACCGAAGTGGTGGTGATGGCCGGCGACGGCGGTAGTGGTTTGGTTGATGAGTCCACAAATTGGATTCATTTTTTCACGACCCAAACTGTCGTGATTGACACCCACACTTACCATCCAGTGTAAGAACAAATACTACAACCCAAACTAAGAAACTAAATCAAAACTAAGGCAATTAAGTTACGCAAACAAGTTAATTACTAAAAAACGCAAAATTAAATACCTAGAAACTGAAAGTCAATGTACAAAAACTGTACGAAAGAAAAAATCTAAGAAGAATGGGTACAAGCCCGAAACTGACAACAACTTACTAACATTTTGAGTCCAAAAAGAGTGGACTTAAACAAAGAGAACTCAAGGCAGCCCGGAAGAACTAATTCACCCTTGAATTCGAACGGTCACTAATCTTCTAAACGAGGTCTGTCAATAGCTGTCGGAAGATGCCCTGTACTCAACAAAATAAGAGCAAGTGCAGTATCAGTTCACAACCACAGTGTACTGATAGGATCACACAGTGTACTAATAGGATCACACGTCTATCCCACTAAGTGAAACATATATAAGTAACCACAACATTATAAAACAAGCATATACCAATCATATACAATATTATCATCATTCACATCAATGAACAGTTTCACAATTCTCAACAATATATAATTAAATTATTTTAGAGTAACAAATAGTCTTCCAATATCAATCATCATTAGATATGAACGTAATCCTCACAAGTAGATACATAACACAATTCAATAGTCCTCTCACAGAACCCGATTCAATGGTTCTCTCACGGAACCCATATAAGAATATGGTAATCCGATCTCATAGTTGTGCGGGAACGTGGCAAACCGATCCAGTTTGTGGACTCATCAACCAAATCACTACCGTCGTCGCCGGCCGTCACCACCATTTTCGGTGGCAAATTACTCCAAAATTACATCACATTTTCCATTCACCCTCTTCTATACAAATCTACAAACCATTTACTCTGGTTCCTGCCAAACTTCATAGATCTAAGAAAAATCAAACACTAATCATCAGTTTCTATTTAGATTTATTGAGTTTCAGTATCTACATCATTTACCCTTTACATAAACGTGTAGAGCTCTCAAGAGATTCTTTAATAAAAGTTTTATGCCAAAACTCCATCGAAAAATTTTTCGGTGAATTTTTTGGCAACCTTCATTCCTCCAAAAAAATTTATATCAATCTTTCACCCTCTCAACCTCTATCAAAATTTGTCACTATCATTACATTTTTAACCATACAAGTCATTTAATTTTCAGATATGTATTTCTTATTAGTTTTTTTAAACTTTAGTGTGCCCGTTTTTCTAAATATTACTGTTTTTTTTTATTTATTTAGTAGTGTTTGATCTTAAAGGTAGATTAAATGTCTGACTTTTGCGTTAGTGTCCTTATCTACTTTAAAATTTTTGGTATTGATGACTCTAATGTGTTCTACATAATGGACCTATTTTAATTTTTCAAACGGCCCATTAAACTTTTATGCAATTAATGAATAAAAGAGAATGAGACCCTCTAAAGAGAAATGAAGTCTTTTTCAATTATCTTTTCTTGAAATTAGAAAAAGGGAAAAAATTCGTAAGCCATTTCAGGTTGTACTTTATGAGGACAAAAAGTTTCATTCATGCATTGATTGTTAAGTTTTCAAAAACATGTGGAGCTTCATCTTCTCAACCTATTTAACACCCCCTTCTTTTTTCATTTTTCTAAAAAAAAAAGAAACAAGAGAAAAAAATAGAAGATCCTTAGAAAAAACAATTGAGAAGAAAAAATGGGAAGACTAAGAATGTTTTAAAAAACATTTTATTCTTTATTTGAGTGTAACTTCAACTGGCATAAACTTTGATTAATGCTTGTCATCACCACTTTTTGAGGTATTTCCCTATTCAATTTGCAATGTAATTTTATGAGCTTACAAATAATGAAGTATGTTCATTGTGTTTGATTAATTATTTATGTTAATTTTTGTCTAAATTAGTTAAGTATGTCTTGATATTATATTCAATTAAGCTTTATTGTTAAGTACTTTTTGTCTTTTTGTAAATATGATAGTTGTATTTTTTTTCTTATTTTTTATAATGAAGTTAACACACAGATGTATGTTTTGCTAAAGAAAATTTTTTTTTTCTTTAATTTAAAAAGATCCAAAAATCCTTTATATATATATATATATATATATATATATATATATATATATATATATATATATATATATATATATATATATATATATATATATATATATATATATATATATGAGATGATTTTTTTACAAAAATAATAATAAGAAATTTTTTTTACGTTTATATTTTACAACGATTATTTTCGATCCCATTAATTACTTTTTCAATTTTTTTTTATTCAATACCTCCATTTGATCAGCTATGATCCTTGGTATATATTGTATTTTCTATATAAAAGTATGTCTTAAGTGCGGCTACACTACCACGCTACAATTTGTTACATCCAAAAATTAGTTTTGCTAGAATCATGGGACTGTAGGGTGTCTCACACCTTCTTCTTTATTGATAGAATTTCTTACCTGATATTTTATTTTCGTAGACAAACCAATAAAGAGTTATATCCTTTTTAATTAGAAATTTATAAGGTGACTTGAAATAAATAAAAATTAGATTCCAAATAACGAAAATAAATAAATAATTTTTTCTTTGTTTTATTTTATTTTTAAGAAAAACATTCACCTTTTAAAAAAAAAAAAAGAGAGGTGTCATAGATTTGACGACTCTATCGGGTTATTTTTTTTCTTAGAATTCGAGCTTTGTACATTAATTTTGTTTATAATATATATATATATATATATATATATATATATATATATCCTTTTTAATTAGAAATTTATAAGGTGACTTGAAATACAAAAAAAAATAGATTCCAAATAACGAAAATAAATAAATAATTTTTCTTTGTTTTATTTTATTTTTTACAAAAAGATTCACCTTTTTTAAAAAAAAGAATGTCATAGATTTGACGACTCTATCAGGTAATTTTTTTTCTTGGAATTCGAGCTTTGTACATTAATTTTATATATATATATATATATATATATATATATATATATATATATATATATATATATATATATATATATATATATATTATGTTTGTTGTCTAATATGTTCATGTTGATTTAGTACCTTGATGTTGTGTGATTATATGTATAAACTAGCTTCTCTCGCTCACCCATTTGAAACACTTGGAACATCCATTCTTCAATGTGTGTGCGGATACACTCCTCAAGACTTCTACTTGAGATGAGTTAGTTGTGTAGTTATGCTCTTGGTTTAGGATTTTAGTCACACATGTTCAGCAATGTTAGACCACCAGTCAAGTCAAAAAATCTTTACTATTGGAAAGATGACCCTCCCCGACTTGAGTTGTTCGCTCGAGTAAGTCAGTCTAGATACCTTTCCATATAGGGTGATAGACCTAGTAGAACAATCCATAAATGTTATTCTAGTAGGCTATATTTGTTTGTATCATGTGCATTTGGCCCTGTAGGTACTCGACACAGGTGACACGGTTGTTTAAGAGAGCCACCCACTCTTGACCAACATATTATTTTATGAGCTATTTCAAGATAAATTGTTTAGACAACTTCACATTGTTGATTGACTTCAAAATGACTTGTCTTTCACTTTTATAAAAAAAAAAAAAGATTCACAAAGGGGTCTTTTAAAAAGAGAGTCAATTTGTTTTGAATGAACTACACACACGATTCTCACCAAAATGAGATACGTAGATTGTTTTTTTGGGATTCAATGTTTCTAAAAAAGGTGTTTACCTCTATTTAAAAAGTCTTTATTTTTTGTGTCCTTGATTAAAGTTTGTGTCTACCAAATGAAATCTTTAATTTTAATTATCTTCTATTTAATGGTACGAATGATGCCTCAAACTAAAGGACCTAACTTCAAGAAAACTAGAATTAAAGAAATGCTGAAATGCATGATTGTTGATACGATACACTGAAACCAAGGAGATGGTGGATAAGTATAGTAAATTAAGAGAAGAGAAAGATAAATGATCATTGTTAAAATTAATGAGATAAAGAAGGAAAGTCTGAAAAATTCATGGTTCTTTTTGAGTTTTTTATATGAGAGGTACCGTAAGAAGGATGATTTTGATCTTTACCAAAAGCAACTAAACAATCAAGGGGTCATGGAAGCTTGGGAGGTGAATGGACGTTTTGCCTTCATGGTCACATTTTTGGGGCTTATTAATTTTTCATAACGAGACAAGAATATCGACATTCTTATGCCTTGGCTGGTGATGTCTCTTATATCCCTTATTCATATCACTGCCCCTTTATTTTTTACTGATGTAATTAGTTGTCAGTGTGCAGTTAATAATGAGCAGCACTTTCACACGTTGGAAAATAGGATAAGTTCAGCAGTAATGTGGTAGTTATCTTGTCCTCAATTTTGAAATGTTTGTTACAAGGTAGCCAATAGAAATAGGACAGTTGTAAACATATGATTGGTTTTCTTCTCTTAGGTTTGATTATAAATTCTTGTACAGAGCATGATCAGAAATACAAAAACAAAATATTTTTCATCGTATTCTCTCTTTTCTACATGGTATCAGCACTTTAATGCTACGATCTATTCATCAATTTTTTCTTCTTCTTTTGTTTCAAACTTTATTCAACTATTCTAACTTCAATTATGGTCAATCCCACGGAAACCACAGAATCTTCTCAGGAAAATCCCCCTATCATCACTCCTGCGGTTGAATCTGGAACAAATGTTGGAACCTTTGATTCCACACACTCCTTTTACCTCCATCCTTCTGATTCCCCAGGTATAATGTTGGTAAACTCCATTTTTGATGGAAAAGGTTATGGAGGTTGGCGCAGGGGAATCCTCATTGCGTTGTTAGCCAAAAATAAAATAGGATTCATTGATGGCACTGTTATCCAGCCTAATTCATCTTCAGAATCTTTCAAGGCTTGGACTAGGTGTAATGACATGGTTATTTCTTGGCTCTTGAACTCGCTATCTAAAGAGATAGCTGAAAGTGTCCTTTACTCAAAGCTGCAAGGGAGATTTGGAAAGAACTTGATGAGAGATTTGGCCAATGTAATGGCCCTCAACTCTTCCAACTGCAAAAGCAAATCACTGAATTAGCTCAAGGTAGTTTGGATATTGCTTCTTACTACACCAAGCTCAAAAGGCTTTGGGATGAGTTGGACAGCTTGAATGTATATCAACACTGCACTTGTGATTGCTCCTGCGGTGGAAAACAAAAGTTATTCAAATCCGAACAAGATGGAAGACTCATTCAGTTCCTTATGGGACTGAATGATAGATATGCTGGACCAAGAAGTAACTTACTTAGGCTTTCTCCTTTGCCTTCCGTGAACTATGCCTACTCTTTGCTCATTAGAGATGAGAAACAAAAAGAGGTACATGTTTCACATCATTCCGTGCAAGCAGCCTTCTATGATGGTAAGCAACCTTATGGGAATAAAACACACAACTTGGAAAAGAAAGTGATTTCAGAGGGAAGCGAAGGTTCTCAGTTTTGCACCTATTGCAAGAAACAAAATCACACAATAGAGAATTGTTACAAATTCATTGGTTTCCCTGCCGATTTCAAATTTACTAGGTCAAAAAGGTTCGTTGTTGGACCAAAGAGCAATGCAGCTTTTCCTGCAGATGATACAATATACACAATCAGTTAACACCGGCGACAAACCAATGACACAGGATCAATTTCACAGCTTGTACCAGCTACTTCAGTATGTCAAAATTGGTTCGCAGGCTGATCAAGTGACCGAGGAGAATGCCACTGCCAATTGTGTCGGTATTTCAAAATCCTTATCTTCAAAATCATACATTAGTGTACTCTCTTACTTGGATTTTAGATTCAGGTGCCTCGGAGCATATGACATCTGATTTAAGTCTTTTATTCAATATCAAAATGCTTCCAAAACCACTATATGTGACTCTGCCTAATTCTCTAAAGTTTATAGTATTTCAGTCAGGTTCTGTGAATATATTACCTGGTTTCACTCTTTAACATGTCTTATTTGTACCTACTTTTCGTTATAATCTCTTATCTGTGTACAAGTTATGTCTCGAATTCAATTCTGTCCTTATCTTCTCTATTTTTGGCGCTACTTTGCAGGCCCCTTCAATGAAGAGGCCAATGGTTCTTGGTAAAGTCAGCAAAGGTCTATATCTTCTGCACTCTGCCAATCCTAACTTCATCAAATCTAGAGCTACGATTTTAGCTTACGGAATAAATTTTCTAATTTTGCTTGTAATAAAAGTGCTAAAGCACTAGTTTCTGATTCAGCTTTATTCTTAGGATCTGTTTCTATTGATGTAAGCACTTGGCATAATCGATTGGGGCATATGCCATTTTCTAATATGAAAAATATTTCTCTCATTTCTTCTAATCGTATATCTTCTGTTGTACCTCCTTGTAATATTTGTGCAAAGTCTAGACAAGCTAAGTTACCTTTTCCATCCTGTACAATCTCTACTAAATGCATTTTTGACCTGATTCATGTGGACACTTGGGATCCCTACAAGTCTCACACTCATGATGGGTTTAAGTACTTCCTGACTATCGCAGATGACTATAGTAGAGGAACATGGACTTTTATCCTTAGCACAAAGTCAAATGCATTCACTATTTTGAAACATTTTTTGTCTGTGACCGAAAGACAATTCAATACAAAGGTGAAAGTTATTAGATCTGATAATGCATTAGAAATAGGAAGCAGTTATGAAACTTCTCAATTTTTTGCTTCCCAGGAATCATTCACCAGACCTCTTGTGTTTCCTCTCCTCAACAAAACGGAGTAGTAGAAAGGAAACATAGGCATTTTCTTGAAACATGTAGGGCTCTTTTATTTAAATCTAGTCTCCCTGTCAAGTTCTGGGGGGATGTCTATTAACAGATACTTTCTTGATTAATAGATTCCCTTCCAAGCTTCTTAAAATGAAGACTCCATATGAGCTTTTGTTTGGACATACACCTTCTTATTAATATTTAAGGGTTTTTGGATGTTTATGTTATGCGTCTTCTCTTCCAATACATAGATCAAAACTAGATCCAAGATCAATCAAATGTGTGTTTTTGGGTTATCCTTTTGGGAAAAAGGGATACAAATTACTAAATCTTGATACTAGGAAAATTTTCATTTCTAGAGATGTAATTTTTCATGAGAACGTCTTTCCTTTTTCTTCCATTAACGATCAGACTCCTATATTTCCAACTCCTTATTCAATTTCTTCTAGTCGTTCCGCTCTATTCGATAGTGATCAAACATAACATGCATCTCCACAACTTTCTTCTCCCTCACGCGAGTCTCCTGTTTCCTCTTCCTCTAACTCACTCAGACAATCTGATTATTCATTGGATTTAGTACATACTGAGCCTACATATTCTCATGAGCCGGTGGTAAGTTATGAGACATCTCCTAGAAGGTCAACTCGGGTGACTCATACGCCCAAATATTTGGATGATTATGTTTGCAACTCTATAATCTTAGCAGATCTTACTGCTAGTTGTGTGCCTCACCAGTTTCTCCTATGATCTTACCATTTTCTGATCTTTCTCCTTCTAATCAGTCTCTTCTAAGCTCTACTTCCTACATTCATGAGCCTACCACATATTCCCAGGCATCTTTGCACCCAGGTTGCAGGAGGCAATGGACAAGTAGTTAAAAGCCTTGGAAGCAAACAAAACTTGGGATATTCTAGAGTTACCAAAGGACAAAAAGGCTTTGCCTTAAAAATGGGTTTATCGAGTTAAATACAATCAAGATGGATCAGTTGAAAGATTTAAAGCGAGATTGGTTGTGCGAGGACATATACAAAAAGAAGGCATAGATTTCACAAAGATTTATTCACCTATTGTGAAGATGACTACTATAAGATGCTTAGTAACAGTAGCAGTCAAGAAAAATTGGGAAATTCTCAATTAGACGTCAACAATGCCTTCCTGCATGGTGATTTGCAAGAAGAGATATACATGAAATTTCCAACCGGTATGCAGCCTCATGGTCCTCTTCATGTTTGCAAATTAAAGAAATTTTTGTATGGGATTCGACAGGCTTCGAGGCAGTGGTATGCTAGACTCACTGCAGCCCTCAACTTCAAAGGTTATTCCCACTCTCTAAATGACTATTCTATTTTCTTCAAGAAATCAGAAGGTCGTATATCTATCCTCGCAGTCTATGTTGATGACATATTATTAACAGGTGATGATCCCGTCGAGATTGACACACTCAAATCTTTTCTTCATTAAGAATTTCAGATAAAAGATCTAGGACATGCTCATTATTTCTTAGGTATGGAAATTATCAGAGAACCTCAAGGTATCATTTTAAGTCAGAAAAAGTTCACCTTAGATTTGCTATCTGAGTTTGATTGTCTCGATTTGAAGCCAGTTTCTTCCCCACTCGACCCATCTTCCAAGCTTCAACTCACTACTGGTACTCTTTTACCAAATCCTACCATTTATAGACAGCTTTTAGTCAAACTCAATTTTCTTACCCATACGCGCCCTGACCTCTCCTTCGTTGTGCATCACTAAGTCAGTTTATGCAATCACCTCGACAACCACATCTCGATGCAGTTTTACGTTGTCTTCGTTATCTCTTGCTTAATCCAAGTTTGTGCCTTTCTCTTTCTTCTTCCTCTACTTTCAATC
Organism: Solanum sitiens; assembly: GCA_016801875.1. Lineage (NCBI taxonomy): Eukaryota > Viridiplantae > Streptophyta > Magnoliopsida > Solanales > Solanaceae > Solanum > Solanum sitiens. The sequence continues at coordinate 3,565,012 of JABWTJ010000009.1, forward strand.
TGATTGCATTTTGTGACTCTGATTGGGGTCGGTGTGTCAATTCACGTCGTTCAATCAGTGGGTTCTTCATAACTCTAGGCGGATCCCCGGTTTCATGGAAGTCCAAAAAGCAGTCTTTGGTGTCTCTTTCTTCTGCCGAAGCTGAGTATCGATCAATGCATCAAGTCATGGCAGAAATCACTTGGATGGTTCAACTTCTCGATGATCTCTCAGTCCAACCATCATTGCCAGTGCCTCTCCATTCAGACAACCAAGCAGCTATACATATTGCCAAAAACCCAGTGTTTCACGAGCGCACTAAACATGTTGACCTCGATTGTCACTTTGTGCGTCAACAGTATCTCGCTGGTCTGATCTCTCTGAGCTATGTTCCATCAGAATCTCAAATTGCCGATGTTTTCACCAAACCTCTTTCTGGTCCAGCTCAAACTTCCATTTTGAGCAAGTTGGGGATTGCTTCACCACCCACCAACTTGACGGGGGTGTTGATATCAAGAACATAAAAGTAGCTTCAGATGATAGATGAATCTTATATCCCTTATTCATATCACTGCCCCTTTATTTTTTACTGCTGTAATTAGTTGTTAGTGTGCAGATAATAATGAGCAGCACTTTCACACGTTGGAAAATAGGATAAGTTCAGCAGTAATGTGGTATTTATCTTCTCATCAATTTTGAAATGTTGTTACAAGGTATCCAATAGAAATAGGACAGTTGTAAACATGTGATTGGTTTTCTTCTCTTCTGTTTGATTATAAATTCTTGTACAGAGCATGATCAGAAATAGAACAACAAAATATTTTCCATCGTATTCTCTCTTTTAAAATGGAAAACCCTACCATTATACCCATGATTCTTGTATTTATATTCCGTGCATTAACCAAGAGAAAAAAGGGACACACTTTGAGGGGTGCATCATCTTGTTACGAGTTTGGTTTTTGGAACATCTCTATCATCATAATCATGCGCCAATATTGACTCCTAACAGGTCTAATTATGTATCCATTAACAAGGATAGGGTAGCGAAAGTTTATTTCCCAAAAATGATTCTAGCATGTGAAGAAAAACTCTTGGTGTTAACTTTTTGATTAAATTGTTTGTAATTATCATTGGTTCCTAGCAAAGGATGTCATTTGCATGTTCTATCTTTTGTCACCCAAATTTTGACCCTCATTTCTTCAAATTACATTTGTTTGAGCTTTTAAGTTAATGATTATTTTTTCTATTCAATCCCTATTACTTTTTTGAGTTGCTACTACTACTGTTATTATTATTATTGGTCTTTTGGTCGTCACGTTTTCACTTATAATTAGTAATAAACTACTTTTAACTTTATATTGTCATTCTTATTTCAAATTTCTTACTTACTGAATTAACTATAAGTCAATATTTTGTATCTATATTTTATATTAGCGTAAAGTTGTAATATTTTGTAAATTATTAATTGTCATCATATATATATATATATATATATATATATATATATATATATATATATATATATATATATATATATATATATATATATATTATTCTAGTGAATAAATAAAAAACTTTGGAGAATTATTTTACATAAGGAAAAGACCCAGAATACTTCAACAATTGACTATGAAATAACAACTCAAATCTGCCAAGAAGCTCCAAAACAACGTCCCAAACGTAGTAGCCCAAAACTCCATCAACCCTTTTCATACTTAAAATGACTTCAGTTTCCCATATTAGCCTCAACTTAAGAATCTGAAATACCCTAAATGCCCCCTATGAGTTTTAAATCAATTAGGGCTTCACTTTCTTACTGATAAAAAATTCCTAGTAGCCGCACTCTCTCCATCAACTCTCCTTTTTTTATTCCCTTCCATTTTCAGAAAAAACAACAAGGCTTGTCAATCATGGACAATGGTAAGCTACTCCATTTGCATGATACTTTCATCTCAATCACGTGAAGCTTACAAGCCTGTCCAAAACCTATCCCAACGTTCAATGTCTTTCACAAATTTAAAAACTGAAATGAAAAATCCCACCCAAACTAAGAACCCTAGTTTTTCACTCCTATAATTATTAGCATTTGGAATCCATTTGAACAAGATTTTAGCCGCTTTCTTCACTCAAAGGATTGATAATACCTTTATATTTCTCTTAGCTTTGTTCTTCTCTGTTGGCTCTAGCCACAACAAAGACTTTGCATTTTAATTCGAGACTCGTTTTCGTTTGCAAAAGGAGTGTAGATCCGTTGCTCAAAGACACCTCAGTTCACTTCTCCACAAAAGGTAAAATATGAAAATATTATATGTTAGTTCATAAATTTCATTTTACGTTTAAGATATGTAATGGTGTTTTGCAAACATGTTAGAAGCCATTTTGTTTCATGTTTAATTCTCTATTCTATTTTACCCTATTTTACACATGGCTCTATTTACTGTAATAAATAGTCTAATTAAGCTATGTAGATATCAAAACTTAGAATTATTATCTTTTAATGATAAGATTAGATCTTGTATTTATATTTCAAGAGAACTATATCCTTTTTATAAAAAAAAAAGACTTCTAATTATAAAGTCTGGATAGTTATATATTCAAGTAAAAAACTTGAATCCGTGACTTTAAATCCTATATTCCACATTTGATTAATCATACAATTAACTTTTAAGGGAGAATTGCTTGAATGCATAGAAGTTTTCTATGTTCCAATTAATATCAACTTTTCCTCTTCTTCTTCCTCCTCTCTTCCTCCACCTCCTCATCCTTCTCCTGCTACAGATCCCTCTTCTACTTCTCCTCCTCCTCCTCCTATAATCCATTTTATTATATCTGAGGCTTAAAATAAACTCACTCTTAAGGCAATAAATTCAAAAAGTGAACTCCTATTAAATTGACAATAAATTTAAAAAAAGATGTAGACATTTGTATAAATACATAGAGCCGCCGTAGCGGTTCCAATATATATATATATATATATATATATATATATATATATATATATATATATATATATATATATATATATATATATATATATATATCGAGTATATCATGGAATTTATCTTCTCTAATTTTATTTTTTACTCCAAAAGTTAAACTAAATACAACTCCTCTTTGATCTTTTGTGATGAATTTAACCTTCAAAAGTACCAACATTTTTTCCTGTGCAAATTGACCATATATGAGTTGCCACCATAATTGAATCAAGTAGCGAAAAGAGGCACTTTGTACACAACAATGCCTATTAAACCAAGTGTGCCAGACTAATGGGGTCATAAACGTTTATTTTGAATGACTAGGAATTCTTAGGCAAAATTTTTACCTTAGGGACTTCTTCGTAAAATATGGTTGTCCTAGGGACTACTAATAAAATATTTTTTTCCATCATGGGGAACTTCTATAAATGAGGGGTATGAATGACAAATTTGTAAACGAGTGTATAAATGACTGAATGGTATAACGACGGGTAAAGCTAGCTATTAAATGAAAGTTGTAGGGTAATTTTGAACCTTTTCCCTTATAAGTATGTATAACAAATACATGGACAAAGAAATTAAAAAAATTACTTGCAAAATGAATTATCTTTTGCTTAGTTAGCAAGTAAAAGTAGCCTTAGAGTCTAGATAGTGATATTGAAGCGATCGTTGAACTAGGGGAAACTCTTAAGCTATTTTGTGCCTTGATTAATTTCATGCAAATACATCTTGAAAGTTCCCTTGATTTAAGGAAACGTTTTATTAGGTGTCCCTAGGGAAACCATATTTTATGAAGAAGTCTCTTGGGTTAAAAGTTGTGCCTAAGAATTCCTAGCCTACCTAAATAAACGCAGCGACCCCATTAGTCTGACACACTTTGTTTAATAGGCATTTTTGTGTACAAAGTGCCTCTTTTCGACAGTTGAATCAGTTATGGAAGCAGGTCGTATATGGTCAATTTGCACAGGAAGAAATGTTGGTACTTTTGAAGGTTAGTAGTTTCATCACAAAAGATCAAGACGAGTTGTATTTAGTTTAACTTTCGGAGTAAAGAAATTAAATTAGAGGAGACAAATTACATGATACACTCGATAGATCCCTATAAATTCTTTTTTCTCAGACATATGTATACATGTGTATACATGTCAACGTCCTTCTATGAACAACTACTGAGGAATCGCGACAACGACTCTACATATGTATACATGTCAACATCCTTCTATAATTTATAGTAATTTTCATAGGATTTCCCTTTTTAAATTTATTGTCTTAAAAGTTGCTTTATTTTAAGCTGAAGGTATACCAGAAACAATTTTTCTACCTCTACGAGATAGGGTTAGGGTCTGCGTACGCTCTATCCTCCACAAACCTCACATGTAGGATTACATCGGGTATGTTATTACTTTTTTGTCTTAAGAGTTACACAACTTATGATAAGTTTTTCATAAAGTAACAGTAATGTTTTATTACATTATTTATACGTTATTTCCTTACATTCTTTTGATGGATGAAAACATTCATGATTTTCCTTTTTAAGGAGTATTATTTGGGAGGTAAATACACGTAAGAAAAACAAAAATTCCTTTATTGCATTTAATCTTTCTTTCACCGATTCATTTATTGGCTTATATAATCATTCTTCCTATTGTGAATTTCTCAGCAATTGTTTTTGTGCAACTCCAAACTTCCAGCCATGAGCGCACGTGTTTAAAAGAAACAGTGGAACTTTAGAGAGCTATTACTACAATGATTTGCACTGGAGTCGGCTTGAATCGCTTTCAAGGTAGTGGCTTGCCATGGCACAATGTTTTTGATAATTTATTTACTACTCACTCTGTCTCATTTTATGTGAGGTATTTTTACTGCACGAAGTTTAAGAAGAAAGGAAGACTTTTAAAACTTGTGGTCTGAAATGAATGATAGAAATTTTTGTAGCTATAAATCATTTTATTAAGGGTAAAATGAATATTTAAAAGTTAAATTGTTACTTAATATAGAAATATGTCATTCTTTTGAGACTGATTAAAAAGGAAAGTAAGTCATATAAATTGAGACAAAGGGAGTACCTTGTAATTCTAGTCCAAAATCAATATTGTTGTATTTTTTCAAACAATTCGAAATCGATTGACTAAGATACAATATTGATAAAATGATTATTTCTTTCAACAGAACTTTTTTAGATTTGTCAAAATTTTAGTCTTTGGATGGAAACAATTTCAAACGTTAGCCACAAAATCTTTTACTTTTTTTATGAACAATTAGAAGTTGATTATGTTTTATTTAACCAACCTTATATGAATGGTTCTAATACTACAACTGATCCTTGTTTGTTGTGATTGTTGAAGATGTTGTTTAAAAGAAGTTTGAAAAGTATAACAGAACTGTAAGAGCACATTTTCTAATGATATGAGTAATCATTTATTTGATTTATTTGTTAGTTATAAATTTTCCAAAGAAATATGGGTAGATTGGAAATGAAATATGGTTCTGATGATGCTGGGCGAATATAGATGTTGTTGATCAATGGATTATATTCCAAATGGTTGACAATAAGTCAATAATGAAACAAGTTCACGAAGATGAGAACTTGACAGTTGATGTTCTCAATGATAACATGAAGATGTGTGAGATTTTTCAGGCTAATGTTCTGCTTGAAAAATTCCCACCATATTATATAAATCAATTGAAATATAAAATAAAAAAAAATTAACTCTCCAAGAAATTATTAGGCATATGAGGACTAAAAGGCGAACAATAACAACGATAAGATGGAAGTACTTTCTCTTGATTCTTCTTTATCTAATCTAGTGGAATCTTCAGGTACTGTTATAATAGACAAGTTCAAACGCAAGAAGAAGAAAGTAATTAAAAAAGGGACATGTGAAGGAAAAAAATCACTTTAACAAGTTGAAAAGTCAACTTAAAAAATTTAAGGGTCCTTGTTTTGTCTGTAGAAAACTTGGTCACAAGGCAGCCAAGTGTTATCAAAGAAAAGGGCAGAACTCAAAGCAGGAAGGACAAAGTAATGTTCAAGATCATCTTGCTGAGGGTAATGAAGTAATTTTTGTTGTAGTCATTTAGGAAAATCTAGTGGATAACAAAACTGACAAGCTGCTAAACATAGGTGCTTTAATGCATTTCTATGCCAATAAGGCGTTGGTCCATGAATTTGTGAGGAGTCCATTGATGGAGAACATGTTTACATGGGTAACTCCACTATGGCTAGATTTATCGGTAAAAGAAAAGTTTAAAATTAACCTTTGAAAAGTTCTACCCTTGAGCAATGATTTGTACGTTCCCTCCATATGTAGAAACTTAGTTTCTTTAGCACTTTTCAACAAACTAGGTCTTAAAATTGTTTTTGAAGTTGAAAATATAATTATTCCTCATGTAGGAGACACTTTGTTAGGAAGGGGTATCTTAGTGGAGACCTATTTGTACCGAACATTGTTCAAGTGATTGTCAAAAACACAAGTACTTTAAATTCTACTTATACTGTTGAGTTTATTAATTTGTTGCATGGTAAACTAGGTCATGTTAATATTTTTTCTATTAAAAGACTTAGAAAAAGAATAAATTTCTATGATAAAAACTGATAATTTTTCTAAATGTCCCATGTGTAGAAGAAAAGCATGACAAAAAAAACATTCAAATCTGTTAGTAGTAGAAATATTGAGTCGCTTGAACTAATATAATCACATTTAGTAGATTTCAAGATCACTTTTAGCAAAGGTGGAAAAAAGTATCACATTACTTTTGTTGATGAATTTTCTAGATACACTAATGTATATCCTCTTAAGTCTAAAATGAGGCTGAAATCATGTTTTGGAAATTCAAAAAGACAGGAAAATCAAAAGATTTAGATCTGATAGGGGTGATGAATATAATACCAAAAAACTGGAGGATTTTTGTGAGAAAAAAATATTAAACATGAGGTTTCTGCTCCCTATATATGGGGAGAAGCAGTCTTGTCTGCATGCTATATCTTAATAGAGTCCCTCATTAATAGTTAGACACGACCTCATATGAGTTGTGGAAAGAGTTTGCCCCTAACTTGAAATTTCTAAAAGTGTGTGGGTGTTTGACTAAGGTTGGTCTACCTGATTTTAAATGAATAAGTGTTGGTTCTAAGACTTCCGATACTATTTTTATTTGTTATGCTCAAAATAGTAGTGCATATGGATTTATGTCTATAAGTGATTATTATATTTTTTAATCAAGAGATGCAAAACTATTTGAGAATCCTTTGAAATATAATGTTCCGAGTGATGTACAAAATGATGCTTCTGCATCTATGTCGGTTAATTTTTGTTTTGTACTTCTAATGTTATTTCTAATGAGCATAAAAATGAACATAGAAGGAGTAAAAGACTTTGGATTAAGGCTAGTTTTGGTCTTGATTTCATCACTATTTTCTTATCTGCAAATTTTGATATTAATGTTTTAAATGATAAAAAATTGTTTATATATTTAATACTTATGACTTATGATGAAGTAATGAGATCAATACATGTGATATTTTGAGAAGAGGCTATTAAAACTGAATTAGATTATATAGTTTCTAATCACACTGGACTTGTATGATTTGCCTAATGGTTCTAAACAAAGAAGTAACAAGTGGATATTTAAGAAGAAATTGAGACATGATGGTAGATCTGATAAATATAAGGCGAAACTTGTGATTAGGGGTTTTAACCAAAAGAAAGGTGTTGATTACTTTGATACTTATTCTCCTGTAACTAAAATAGCGGTCATTGAGACTGTTATTGCTTTAGCCACTATTCATGATTTAGTATTACATCAAATGGGTGTCAAGACTACATTTCTAAATGGTGGTTTAGAGTAAGGGTGGCAGCGGGTCCGGAATCAAGATAGCTGGACCGGTAGTAACCGGAATTTGCACGGAACCAGGAACCACCACCCGGAATCGTACCGGAACTGGGACGGACCGGTACCGATAGTTCCGATATTTTTTGCCTGTTCCCGTCCTGGTCCGCTAGGGAACCGGTACGAAACCGGAACGGACCGGATTCCGGGACTGGGCGGGTTTAATTTAAAAAAAAATTATTAAATCAATTAAAAATTAAAAAAATTAAAATTATTGTTTTAATGTTAAAAAATTATACTTTTCAAACTTTTAAAGCTAATTATTTATACTTTATAAACTTCAAAGTTTGAAAGTTTGTAAAACTTTTATGTTTAAAGTTTGAAAGTTTGTAAAAGGCGAAATGGTCAGGTATACCCTTGTATTTGTATGCGTTTTTATTGTGAACCCTTTTACTTACCTATTTGCCATATGGACCCCTAAACTCATCTAAACTCAACCTTTTGAACCCTTCAACTCATGGTGACTTTCAATCGCGCTGATGTCGCACTCCATGTCAGATAAAATTTGCCACATTATTTTTTATTTTTATAATAATTTCTTTTTTGACAAAAGAAAAATCATAAAGTTCTGATATAATTTTGACAAATTAAATTTTAAAATTTATTATTATTTTAAATTAAAATTTTGGATCTCCTCACATCATCTTTCATTTTCACCATGAAAAGGCCCAGCCGGAGAAAGTCAATGTTGCTGCCGCTCCTCTTGTCGGCTAGACCTCGAATACTTTCTCTCTCACCAGCCTCCATCTTCATCGCACACCTTCACCATTTTTTTTCACTTTCTCCGACCTCCAAAAATCTAGAAACCCTAAGCCGCCGAACCAGCTCCTCGCCCCTCACCATCACCAACTGTTGCGAACCATCGTCGACCGCTGCAAACCACTACAGACCCCCTATGGTCTCCAATCTCTCCGGCATACCAGAACGCCAAGAAACTCCTCACTACCTCCGACATACCAACATGTTAGGAGGCTCCCGCCGCGCCGCCGCCTCTCTCCAAAACCTGTCAAAGCCCTCAGTTAAAATTCAATTTCTCAAAAGATGTCAATAGGAGATCGTCACACATATAAGAATGTCTTAAACAATCGATAAATAAAAGGTAAAATGAGCATCACAATTCTTCCATTCAACTGGAAAGGGTAGCAAACATCGAAGAGCTCATCTAATATACTCATGGCGTACCAAACAACAAAATTAAATTTAATTTCCTAAAATAAGATGGAAGAAAGAAAAAAAGGGGTCGGGGAAGGATGGGATGACTGAAAAAGTAGGTGGATTGGTTGAAGAGCACTGATTTTTTTCTTTCCTGAATTTATTGTTTTTTATTTTCTTATAATTTAAATATTTTTTAAATTTAAATATGGTGTTTACTCGCTTAATAGGCGTGTAGCCTCACTCTCTTGCCAACTCAATCATTTTAATGTCACATAAGCATGGTCAATGGTCAGAGGGGTCTGATATATTTAATTTTATTAAGTGTAAGGGTCCAGATGACAAAAAGGTAAATAGAATGGTCCAAAATACAAATTGATACAAGTACAGTGGTCCACCAGACCATTTTGCTTTTTAAAAATCAAACTTTCAAATTATAAATATATAATTTAAATATTAGTTTGACACTTTGAATATAATTTATATTATATAAATTTAAAATTTTATATTTTTAGTTTAAAATTTTAACTTTAAAAGTTTGAAAATTTAAAATTCAAACCTTGAGGTTATAAAATTTTAAATTTCAAATTTTAAAAACTATAAAAGTTTAAATTTCACATTAATAAAAATTAAATTTAATACAATAATAATAAAAATTAAGACGAATAGCCTAGACTTTATTAATATTAATTTGATAGTACAATTTGATCTACAAAAATATTAGTAGAGTACTAAAAGATCAGCCACCTTCTAGGAATGATTCTGTTTGAATTAGATGTCGAATTATCATACTCATACTAATAGACAATTAAACATTTAAATTTAATAGTTGGTGCTACGATAGAGATCCTTTCTTAAATCATTTAACATTTCTATAATAACATGATCGGGAATTGGTTGAATAGATAAATCCTCCATTGCTTCAATGTCGTCGTCACTATAATCTTGCATTATTTCATCAACGTCACTTTGAAATTTGGTCGGTAGTGATTCACGACCCAAATTTCTTCTCTCGGCATTAATTCAATCTCAAATAATACCGATATCTCCAAGCTAACTGCTGCTAGTGAATGCCTATGCTCTCCAATTTGAAACCTTGCTGCACTAAAAATGCCTTCCGAAGCTACTAAAGATGCTTGAATAGCTAATACATCTTGAGCTAGAACATCGTCAGTAGGTTCTCCACCATGCTAGAACATCGTCAGTAGGTTCTGTATTTTGATTAACATATGCATCAAAATCATTTCTATTATCTTTAACTTCTTGACAACTAGGAAGTTCATCTTTTTCACTATTAATATCCAAGTTAAAATATATTTTATCAACCATCTTAGATGCACCTACATCTTTGTAATGAGGGTTTAACAAACAAGCAGTTAAATAAATTTAAGGAATAGGAATAAAATATTTTTAAATTTTTTCAATCATTTTGTTAATAGTTTCTTCAAATCTTGGTTAATTTTTGAATTTATAAAATTTAGAAGAAATCATACAAATATCAGGTAAAACTGTGCAAACTGATGGATAATAAAGTGCAGCTATTCTTTTGGTAGTTAAGTAAAAAACTTTTAGGAAATCTATGAGTTCATGTTTGTCATGCCAATCACTATCATCGAGTCTATATGACATATCTGAATTATGAGCATTCCAAACCATTTGTAAGGGTTTTCTATATTCATAAGCAACTACAAGCATTTCATATAAAGTATTCCATCTAGTAGACACTGTTTTTTGGAATTTTTCTAGTTGGAAGATTATATTCAAAACAACGATTTTGAAAATCTCTACGCCTAGACTTAACTTGACATTTAAATATAAAATGACATGCATTTTCAACTTTCGTGTAACCGTTATAATATATTTGTATACCATCTCTAACAATCAAATTATATACGTGTGCAGCACGCCTATTATGATAATCATCACCATAAATAGGTCAAAGAGAAGGGTTTAGCAATTCAACAGCAACTATATTATTTTCAGCATTTTCTAAGGTGATACTACTTATTTTATCACATATTTCATAGATTTCTAAAATATCTAAAAAAAATTGAGCTATATAAAAATTGTTTTTTGCATCTGACAACATTTATAACCTAAAATTCTTTTTTACATACTCCAATTTCGTCAATCCAATGTGCACTAAAAGTCAAATAATCATTACCTTTTATACTACGGCCCATATCAGAAGTAATAGCTAGTTTACAATTATTATAATAAAATAAACAACGAAGATATTGAAAATGTTGTGCTTGATAATCAAATACAACCTTTTTAATTGTATTTCTAGCAAAATCATTAAAATGTGGATTGTATACAATTTGAATATAATGTATAAATTCGGGATTTTTAGCAAAACTAAATGGCAAACCCATAACAACAATCATTTTAGCTAATTCTTCAAGATCTTTTCCTCTACTATATGACCGTGGTAAACTAGAGCCAGAAACATTAGAATGATCTAATTGTGTTTGGACCATGTTAGAGCCACCTACTCCTACAGTTTCAGGAAGGGGGGTACCATTCTTTTTAGCTTCGACTACAGCTTTAGCATGCAAAAATTTATTTTACAACATGACATTAAATGATTACTCAAATGTCCCTTACCACCTTGTTTTCCAACAGTTTTACAATTCAATCTATATTTACATTTATTACAAATAGCTTGTGTTTTATCTTCATTTTGTGTCATAAATTGCGACACAACTGATTTTTTAGCACGTTCTACCTTAGGCCTAGGATGTACGGGGAATTGGAGCGGGACTAGGAGCGAGACTGGGAGTACTAGTAGCCGTATGTGGCTCAATTTCATCATCATCATCATAAAAACTAGGCGTATCAATATGATCATCATTATCATTATCATGTTCATCATCTTGAGGCAAATCCTCATTAAAATTACCAAACCAGCTTTGTAAATGTTCATGATAAGGATCTAATCCAGAATTACTATCAATATTAAAAACAGTATCATTAACATGTGTATAATCCTCCGTATTCAGTCTTACTATAGTAGATTTTTTACTTTTAGATCTAGAAGAACTACCGGTTTTTGGATTATTTAAGGATGTAAAGTTAAACATATTTTGAACACGCTCAAGTGCAATTTTTTACCTTTTCCTTGTTGAACAATATTTTTACCGGAATCGATATTCAAATATTAAACGTGAGTAGATTATATATAATACTAAAATGTAATGCAAACAAATAATTAATCACAAAATAAATATATAATTATTGCAATATAAATGAGATGTAAATTATAAGTTGGAACAAATGTACCGAACGTCTACTTAAAAAGTAGACATTTATGACCGCCGAAAGCCGAAAGTGGAAAAATGAAAGTTGAATTTTGAAGCTCCAAATCCAATTTCCAAAGTCCAAAACCGAAATTTCAACAATTTTAAGAGATTAGAGAGTAGAGAAGTAGAGAGTAGAGAGTTGAGAGTATAGAAGATGATTTTGTGAATTTGTGATCGAAAAGAATGAAAGTTTAGGGGTATTTATAGGTAAAAAAAGGGTTAAAATGTATTTTTTAAAACTTTGAGGTATTAAAAAAAGTTAAGGGGGGTAGGGGGGGTGTAATGTGGTGTTAAAAGGGGTAAAGAGACGTTGGTGGGCCCCACTAGCCATTACCCAACGACTCACAACGGTAACATTTCAATTTTTTTTTTAATTAAACCTGACCGGACCGGGACTGGAACCGGGATTTACCGGACCGGGACTAACCGGTAAAATCCGATTTTCGTCCTATTACCTATCCCAGAACCCGTCCTTACCGGTCCATAGCGAGACTAACCGGAACGGAACCGGACCGGGACAGAATGGACCGGATTCCGGGCAGTGACGATTCCGCTGCCAGCCTTAGTTTAGAGGAAGAGATTTGTATGAATCAACCTGATGGGTTTGTGGTTTCAGGACAAGAGGATAAAATATGAAAATTTGGGGAAATCTTTGTGTGGTCTAAAATAGGCACCTAAGCAGTGGTATAAAAGATTTAACGTCACATTAGTGTATAATGACTTTATTGTAACTTCATCTGATACATGTGTTTATTCGAAAAAGGAAGGTTTAAATTATGTGATTAAGTGCTTATATCTAGATTACATGTTAATAATTGTCCCTAATTTGAATGTTATTAATGAGATTAAGACCTCTTTTTGTTCTAAGTTTGAAATGATAGATCTTGCTGAAATAGATGTGATTTTGGGAGTTAAAAGTCAAAAAAATCGCTAATGGTTTCTCTCTGTGTTTGTCTCGTTACAATGAAAAGATGTTGAAATTTTTTGATTTTTTTGACATATTTCTATTGATAATTCTTTTGATCCTAGCATACATTGGAGAAAGGATAAAGAATATAGTGTTTCTCAAACTTAATATGCTAAAAATAATTAGGAGTGTCATATTTCTCATGAACTATAGTTGCCTGATATAGCTTATGGTGTTAATAGATTGAGTACATATATTCATAATCTCAATAGTGAATAGTGGAGTGCTCTTCATTGATTGCTTAGGTATTTGAGAGGTACTATGAATTTGTGTTTACATTTTAATAAATTTCCTCTTGTTTTGGAAGGGTTTTGTGATGCAAATTAGGTAACTGATAATGATGAAGTTAGCTCCACTAGTGTCTATGTGTTTACTTTGGTGCATGTGTTATTTCGTGGAAGTCCTCCAAACAGACTTGTATATCACGCTCTACCATGAAATCTGAATTCATTGCTCTCGAGTTATCATGCCAATAAGCTGAGTGGTCGAGAAATCTTTTGGCAGATATTCCATTATGTGGAAGGAAAGATTCACTAGTCTCTTTTCATTGTGACTCATAGGAAGCAATAGGGATTGACAAAAATAGTGTGTACAATGAAAAAAGAGACATATTCACATTAGACCTGGTGCTATTAAGCAGTTGTTGAAATTGAGTGTTATTTCCTTGGAATATGTAAGGTATGAAAGAAATTTGGTAGATCCTACTGTAAAGGGCTTGACAAGGAAAATAATCCTTGAAACATTGATAGGGATGGAGATAACATGCATTGGTGGAGTTAAAGTGGTGGATCCGTTAGTCCTCAATATACACTACATTATCTATCCCTATGACGTGAGGCAATTTTTTATATGGTTGAGCTTATTTTGCTGTTAATGATTCTATAACCTTAAGGTGGTATATTTGAGATAGCCTTGATGGAATCACCTACGTGAGTGTAAAGGTGTTGTTGCCATTTTTGAAAGACTTGGGTCATCTTTCTAGAGAAGTCATAAGACCCAAGTTGTGTGTGCATGACCATAAAACACTTTGTTAGGATCGGGGAGTTCGCATAAAATCAAGGATATTGTAAGCGTTGTGGGAGTCTCAACTTATGTCCATTTAGATCAAGATTTCTGCACTTTATGGATATGTGTTGTTGCCTCATTTCATTATGTGTCAGTTCAAATTGAAAGATATTGATACTTAAGTACACGTTCCTTCTTTCCCCAAGAAATTATTGTTATTCTTTATCTTTGTATTAGTGGGGGATTGCGGATATTATTCCTTTTTATTTAGTGCAAAGCATAAGTTACATATTTTAACTCTCCATAATTAATCAATGTGAACATTGCTAAGTCGTTTGTATATATGAAATTGGAGAGTTACTTCACCATTAACGACTCACATTTATTTCAAGTATCAGTCTTAACTTCGTAAGAAAATATAGCAAGTATTCAAAACACTTGAAGTTACTTTACTTTATGACAAATTTATTATTAAAGTAAGAGTAATGTTTCATTACATTAATTATATGTTAGTTTCTTACATTCTTTTGATGGATGAAAAAGTAAATGATTTTCCTAGTTAAGGGGTATCATTTGGTCAGCTAAATACACATTTCATTTGCTCTCTCTTTCACCAATTGCTTTATTGGCTTAAATAATCTTTATTCCTGTTGTGGATTTCTAGGCAATAATTTTTGTGCAACTCCAAACTTTCAGCCACGAGTGCACAAATTTGAGTGTAATTGTGGGACCTTGGGGAGCGACCGACTACAATGGTTTGCGCCGGAGTCGGTCTAAAATCGCTTTCAAGGGAATGTCTTGCCACGACACAGTGTTTCTAATAAGTTATTTACTACTTTATAATTCTAGTCTAATATCAATTTTGTAGTATTTTTACCAAAACCTTTCCTTTACAATGACATTGTGTAACCTTTTCTTAATTTTCACTACCAACTTTCTCTAAAACACTTTGATACTAAACATGGGGTCTGTGCAATTCTCATTTATGCTCTTTCTTTGTTTCTGTCTTCTTTGTTTTTGTTCATCCTTTCCGCAAAGATCAAAGCCCTGGTCCTCTAAAATTGAAGAAAATGCTTACTGTAGATCCCTCATTATTTGGTGTAGTTACTCTATCCGAAATCGAGTTCGTGGAACAAGAAAAATGATTTGGTGCTCATGAGATGAGATGACTGGCTATATCATTGAACATGAAAAGTTGAAGGAATCTTGTAATAGCAGCCTCTTCCAACTCTCTCATCTCCAAAGTCTTAACCTTTCTTATAATCACTTCTGTAATTGTCACATATCCCCTAAATTCAGCAGGTTTCCGAGCATGATGCATCTTGATCTTTCTGACTCAAATTTCTTAGGTCATATTCCTTATGAAATTTCCCATTTTTCCAAGTTTCAGTCCCTTTCTCTCTCATATATATAATTTTCTCAGATTCACAACTCATAATTTGAATATTGTTCTTCAGAATATGACTCAATTAAGAGAGCTTGATCTTACTTTAATAAACATCTCTTCCACCATTCCTCCAAATGTTTCTTCTCTTTTATCATCTTTGGTCATGGGAAATCCATGATTGTAGGATAATAGCTGAGAGTATTTTTCACCTACCAACCTAGAAACACTTGACTTACAAAACAATGATCAACTTAGTGCATCACATCTCTCATATGGTTAGTTCTCAGTTTTGTGAATTTTTCTGATAATTGCCCTAGTCTACTGGCTATCTAACTTCACTGCATGTTTAGTATTTTCAAAATTGCAGCCTTAGAGGGCTTATTCCCCAATCTCTTCTGAATCTCACTCGCGTACAGTATTTGGACCTTCAATATTGGTGTTAATCTGAATTACTAGGATACTTAGAACAATAGTCTTGCAGACTTTGTAAGGAACAAAAACGTTTAAAGCATATTTTAAAAACTAGAAAGTTTAAACTAGTAAATAAAATATAATTTGCAAAAAAAATAGAAACAATATTGAAAATATGAAAATTAAGACTACTAAATACACAGTGGGTCCTTAAAGAAATTATTCCCTCAAGTACCTGAGGTTAATTGAATATATCCTCTTTGATAAAACGATTGTACTAACATGTGTGTTGGTACCTTAAACTATGGTGTCAGCAACCCATTCAACGTTACTAAAGTACACTAAAATTTGTTCGTGGAGAAGAATAAGAAGTTATAAAGTTCAAAAAATCCGTTGTTGAAACATAAGAGAAAACTCATCTATTCCTAGACAACAAAGGGTAGTGTGAACATGTAGTTATTGTGCCTTATCGTAAAGGTCACCACCCTTTGGAAAAGTGAAAATCCTAACCTTTTATAAAATTCACAACTCTTCGAAAAAGTAACTTTCATAAAAATCACAACTCTTCATTTTCTGTTCACATCTTTTAACATCCAACAATCCACTGTTTGAATGGGGAATGACACTAAGACAAAAAAATGAACAAGTGTGTACTTTACTAGCAAGATTAATTGCATCTGGATAAGTAGGTTTTCCTTTAAACTTTTCGTAGTTAACATATGTCAGATATAGTCGGTCATTCAGTAGATTTGATATATTTTAACAATAGAGCTTTAATGTATACCTAGACAACTACATGTCACACAAAATCAATCCTTTACCATCTATTGTTCTCACGATTGTGTTCGTTTCAGTTATGAACACCTCCTGGTTTCTTGAGTTTATAGTGAATCGAATTTTACAATCATCCTCTTTGAACTTCACACTCGCATATGTGATTCCTAATCATGTCATCGTGTAGATACACTATTTTGTAAAATCTGCCAAACTTAGAAATTATTAAAAAAAAAAACTTTAAGCTTTATTAACTCATTAAACTGTCTTAATGTTTTATCTTTTTTCCTGAACGTTGTCTTCACCACGAGAATGGATTGAATTATTTAACAAGGTCAGACTATCAATCACAACTTTGTTTGATCTCCTTGAACCTAGCTCTTTGGATCTCCAGTTTTCTAGGTAGAGTTACCCCTATGATGACTTTTCCTAAGCCTTAAATTCATTGCCTTAGATGATTTACAATCCTCTCTCTACTTAGGATTTTTGTAAGTGGATCTGATGCATTTCACTTTTGACTTCACATAGTCAATTGTGATAATTCTACTAGTGAGTCGTTCCTCAACGATATTATGGCTACTTCTTATATGATGAGATTATCATGACCCTTAAACCGCCGTGATTGGCACCTACACTTACAAGCCGGTGGGAGAACCACTACTACTATCCAACTTAAGCAATTATTCTAAAACTACGGCATTTAAGTTACAGAAGCAAGTTAAAAGACTAAAAACGAAGTTTCATTACTAAACAAAAGATCTAACAACTAAAATTTGTGGAATATAAACCTAAGATATGAAAGTAAATGTACCAAAACTATTAAACGATAGCCAAGTCTAAACCGGAGAATATTATTGTACTATTCAACTAACTAAACTAAAGGTCTAAGTCCAGAAAGGGTGGAAATAGACGAAAGAGAATCCCATGGTAGTCCGAACGAAGTGACTCACCTTTGAATTTTGTCATGATCACTGATTTCCTAAGCGAGGACTGCCTCTAGCCACTAGAAGATGCCCTGTACTCAACAAATATAAGAGCAAGTGCAGAATTAGAAAACAACCACCGTGTACTGGTACGATCACGCGGCTACCCCACTAGTGCAATATAACCAAGTAAACAACATTGTAAACACATGCATATATATCAACATATTCACCATCATCATCTTAAAAATCAACGACGTATTTCACATATTTCATCACATCATTGGTCCTCTTACGGAACCCAAACCCAAACAGTTAGCTTTCCGGAACGTGTCAATCCGATCCAATAGTTGTTAAATTACGTATAATCTTATCCATAGTGTGTCGAAACGTGGAAAGCCGGTCCAAGAATTGTGTCGGAACGTGGTAACCCGATCCAAGTTAGCTTGCCAAAATATGGAAATCCGATCCCCAATCACACACCACAATCATAATCACAACACATCATCAAGATCACACATTTAAGTTATGATTTCATGGTATTAACAATTCTCACATCTCATTTTTAACAAGCGTGATTGAAATTGAAACATGCATACACATAGATGTATCATAATGAAGCACGAACGAGCATATATCACACATATCATAAAATAACAACCATCACCTACCTCGAAATAAGCTTGAAGCCTAAGAGACTTATCCTTCCCTTTCCGGATTTGTTTCACCTGTTCGTGATCTAGAAACAATCGATAATACACGGGAATCAATAGAAAATCACTAATTACCCGGATTACTAACAATTACATGAACATTAGATCAAACCCATGATCCCAACTGGTCAATTTAGGGTTAACTTACACCGTAGAATCTATAAAGAAACCCTTCCCCATAAATATTGACCCATTCTATTATGTTCTAAGGATCAAAAAGTGAATTCGGGGAGTGAAAAGCATACCTTTATCCTCAAGAATGGTGGAAAATGAGTTGGAATAGCCTAGGGGTCGTTCTTTAGCTCCAAAAGTTGAAAAGTGCCAAATAAGGTCATTTAGGTGTTTAATTAACGACTTAATTTGCGCTCATCCCGCTACAGAGGCACCCATTCCTTTGTAGCGTCATCGTTGCAGCGGCATAAAGTCCTGTTGCACCGGCACTTTTGAATTAGTGAGACTCCAGATGAAAACTAAGATTGTTAGGTCCTGTTTCGTCCACTACAGCAGCACCCATCTTGCTGTAGCGGCGTCACTGCAGCGGCACACTCCCGCTACAACGACATAAATTGGGTAAATGTTTTTAGGGGAATTTCAATTCCTCCTTTTTACAACACACTCTTAACCCACTATGCTTAGAAAATTCTCTAAACGCTAAGATCGATTCCCAAAGATCTATTTATCCAAATTTAGTTCCGTAATGTCGAACAAATTCTTTAACGAGTTAGCTATCCATTCATGCAATCGAATCCATATTTACACCACCAGATTGCTACCAGCTTTATCTAAACCTTGATGACTCAAATTTTCTCCAAATCTGGACAAGGCTGGGAAAATCCTAATACTATGAAAAAGATTTTCCGGCCTCGACTTTTCCCTTGTTGTCATTCTATAAAGACAAAACCTGATCGTTAAAATATATACCAATTTACCCATCACTCATCTCGAGTGGCAAAACCTTGGAAAAGTAGGTTAAGGAAATAGCAAAGTAGTACGTGAGTCAGTGAACAATTACGGATACTTGTCTCGCATGTCCTTCTCAGTCTACCAAGTAGCTTCCTCGACTGGATGATGCTTCCATTGAACCTTCACGGACTTTATTTATTTGTTCCTCAACTTACAAACATCACGATCAAGAATAACAATCGGTTCCTCCTCATATTGGAGGTCTTTATCTAGCACAACTGAATCCCACTTAATGATATAGTCAATGTCACTCTGATATCTCTTTAACATAGACACATGAAATACGGGATGTACTCCGAAAAAATTAGAGGGTAGAGACAATCTATACGCCCCCTGTACTACGCGTTCAAGAACCTCAAAGGGATCGAACCAATATACTGCAGACTCAACTTACCCTTCTTACACAATATCATCACCCCATTCATGGGTGATACCTTAAGAAGAACATTTTCGCCAGTCTAAAACTCCATGTACCTCGCCTTATGATATGCATATGTCTTTTGTCTACTCTGAGTATCTAGAAGTTTATCTTGAATGCACCTCACCTTATCTTGAGCATCCTTCACTAAGTCTACCTCCAAAGGTTCCACACCTCCGACCTCAAACCAACCTATGGGTGATCTACAATCCCTCCCATATAACGCTTCAAATGGTGACATATCAATGCTTGAGTTTTAACTATTATTGTAAGAGAACTCACATAATGGTAAGAACTTATCCCAATGCCCTCCAAAGTCAACCAGTCAAGCTCTCAACAAGTCTACCAACACTTGAATAGTCCTTTTCAATTGTCCATCCATTTGGGGATGAAAGGTTGTTATAAAAGTGAGCTGGGTGCCCAGTTCCTCATGTAACTTCTCCTAAAACATGGAAGTGAAGAGGGTACAATGATCTGAGATGATAGAAAGGGGTACCCCATGCAGCCTCACTATCCCCTTCACATAGATTTTACTATTTGTTTCGCATTTTAATCTACCCTTACCGGAATAAATGGGATGGCTTAGTCAATCTATAAACCACAACCCAAATAGAATCAAACTTCCCCAAGGTCTTGGGGAGACCAACCTCAAAATCCATGGATATGATTTCCCACTTCCACTCTGGAATTGGCATTATTTGAAGTAAACTCGTAGGCCTTTGATGTTCATACTTCACTTGTTGACAATTCTGGCACTTCACCACAAAGTCCGCAATTTCTTACCTCATGCCCGACCACCAATAAACTCGTTTTAGATATCTATACACGGTGGGAGAACCACTACTACTATCCCACTAAAGAAACTCCTAGGTGTTTCATATCATAGTTATTTTCTAGCATACTTAATAACATTTATGTGAGTAATGTTCAAATGAAATTGGGGAATAGTCCCTCTAAGGTTGCATTTTTAAAGATACAAAACATGCAGTGAAGTTAGATAGCCAATAGACTCAGGAATCAAAAATATCCATGCCACTAAGATATTACTCTATGAGAGATGCATTATTGTTCCATTGGGTCTTTGGAAACTAACCATTGAGCTTATAATTGTTTGTATGTATAGTGATTCAAGGTTGGGAAGGTGAAAGATACTTTCTGGTATCATCCCATACAATCCTGCAAATTCCAGTTTCAAAGTTATGAAATGAGATTTTTTGAGGAATGGTGAAAGAGATATTCACATATCTACGATCAAGCTCTCTTAAGTAGGTCAAGTTTTGAAGGAGTGATTTAAAATTATGTGTTGTGAGTCTAAGCATCTTTATGTGAGTAAAGATATGTCACATAGGCCTAACTCAACCCCAAAATCTAGTTAATGAGGGGAGGATAGCTAAGTCCATATAAGGAGACCACCAGTACACTCCCTTACCAATGTGGGAATTTTACCCACTCTTACACCCCTCTTTATGCCCAGGCCCTACTGGAGCGTGGACCGTGAGCCCAACCGAGGATGAACCTGGCTTTAATACCATGTAAAGATATGAAACCTGGGACTAAGTCAACTTCAAAAGCTAGTTCATGAGGGGAGGATTTCCCAAGTCAATATAAGGAGACCACCAATCCACTAACCAACCAATGTGGGACATTTACCTAATCTAACAAAGTGAAGATACTTCTTAATCTATAAAATGGATCATGGGGTTGTAGTGCACTATTTAAGAATCATGAAAGGAAGTGTAGTTGTACATAAATACTTGTATGGGCTTGGGAAATCCTCCTGTCATGAGCTATCTTTTGGGTCGAGTTAAGCCCGGTGCCATATTTTTGCACACTTAAAGAAGATAAGACTCACAACACATAGTTGTACATAAATCCATTTCAGTTTCATTTTGGGTTACTGGTTTTGAACCCGTTAATCTGTAAACTAAAAAATGAAACCGAAATGTATTTATGTATGACTACACTTCCTTTCATGATTATTAAATAGTGCACAACAATCCAAACCCATTGTTATATATTAAGAAGTATCTTCACTTTGTTAGAGTAGGTAGAAGTCTCACATTGGTTTGGGAGTTGACTCGTGGTATCCTTATATTGACTTGGGCAATCCTCCCCTCTGCACTAGCTTATGGGGTTAAGTTAGACTCAGGTGTCATATTTTTACATGGTATTAGATCCAGTTCTATACCCGTTTGGGCTCATGGTCCATGCTACATTCGGGCTTGGGCATGAAGGGGGTATTAGAGTGGTTAAAAGTCCCACTTTTGGAATATTATAGATTTTTCTAGTAAAGTTTATAGAATTAGTCTAGTGTAGAACTAGAATAATTTGCTGAAACAAATATCTAGATAGTCCATGAAAAATGTATAAAATATGGTTGGTCTTTTACATTTATAAAAAAACTAAATCGAAGATTCTTCTTTCATAATCACGTTCTCCTATCCAAAATAATCTTTCTCTCTTCTAGGTTACTCTTTTTTTAGTTGAATCTTCCGATCTTAGTTAATGATCTGTGGCTAGCAGGAGGCTTTTCAAATTATAATTTTCTTGTGCTATTCTATACATGGTATCAGATCCATAACCATGCTTCTGGGTGTTATTTCAGGAACATGTTGCTCGTAGATTTATTGTGTTTGTGTAGATTGATTTAAGCAGTCACGTTAATGGACTAAGGATGCAGTTGTTGAATTAGTTAAATTATAAGGTATGAAAGACATGTATAGAATCATACCTTTAGGGAAAGGATTTTTGGAATGGTGTTAATTAGAGTAGCACGAGTCCTTTCGATGATGTACCAGAGAATAGTAGTGCACACGAGAAGTAGAAGTAGGTTAAGGAAAAGGTGAAGTTCATTTTGCAGATGTAAATCTCATCCATTTTATTTGATCATGTAATAAGGTGTAAATCAGCTCTTGAAATATGGAGAGTGTAACGACCTGCTTAGTCGTTTTGAGCAGCAGATTTTATTTCTGGAAAACTGTCTGAGATGACGTATCCAACGACGGACCGTCATGGGCACGACGGACCGTCGAGGGTGTCTCGTTCCAAACACTTGGAATTCTTATATTTGAGTGCTGAAATCGACTCTCTGAACTCTGTGACGGACCTGCAGGACGGACCGTCACAGACATGACGGACCGTTGTGAGGTTCCGTTTCAAAACACTTCAACTCTTGAGAATTGGGTACTGAGAGCAATTCTCTGAAGTCTGTGACGGACCTGCAGGACGGACCGTCACAGACATGACGGACCGTTGTGAGGTTCCGTTTCAAAACACTTCAACTCTTGAGAATTGGGTACTGAGAGCAATTCTCTGAAGTCTGTGACGGACCTGCAGGACGGACCGTCACAGACATGACGGACCGTTGTGAGGTTCCGTTTCAAAACACTTCAACTCTTGAGAATTGGGTACTGAGAGCAATTCTCTGTCCGTCGTGACGGAAGTGCAGGACGGACCGTTGTAGGCACGACGGACCGTCACAGGTTGCGTAATCCCAGTCTGGGTCAAATTTCTGGGTAAGTTTTAAAGGGGAGTTTTGGACTATTCTTGTTATAATTATGAACTTCGTGGGTTAATATTAATAACTCAAATCCTTGGGGGAGATGACCTTGAGTTACTTAGTGGGTGGTTTCCTCATCTTTTATACCTAATTATATGCTAAATTAGGGAAAAGAGAGAGAGTTTGGAAGAAGAAAAAAAAAAAAAAAATAGAGAGAATAAGGAGAAGAGAGGAACGATCGATTTAGAGAGACAACCAAAGAGGAACAAAAAGCTTGGAGAGATTGCTTGCTTGATCAAGAATCCTTGGTGAAGGTAGGTTATGGTTTTGATACTATTCGTAGTAAACTCTTAATAGTGAATGATATGTATTGGTAGTATTGTAAACCCTTCTATATGCTTAATTGTATGCTTGCATGAATGTGATTATGTGATTGTGATAAAATAAGCATAATGAAGCTTTTGAATCCAAAATCTTGAAGAACACTAATTTACCTTGAGATTGATGATGCCTTGGTATAAAAGAAGGCTTGATGAATTGATAGAATGATGTTAGTGGATCGGAGTGTCACTTTCCGACACATAGTATTAGGGGATCGGGTGTCACGAACCGACACGTAGAAGTAGGGGATCGGAGTGTCACGTTCCGACACATAGTATTAGGGGATCGGGTGTCACGAACCGACACGTAGAAGTAGGGGATCGGAGTGTCACGTTCCGACACATAGAATTAAGGGATCGGAGTGTCACGTTCCGACACATAGTAGTAGGGGATCGGAGTGTCCACATGCCGACACTAGTAGTAGGGGGGATCGGGTGTCACGAACCGACACGTAGAATTAGGGGATCGGGTGTCACGAACCGACACGTAGAATTAGGGGATCGGGGGTCACGAACCGACACGTAGAATTAGGGGATCGGAGTGTCACGTTCCGACACATAGTATTAGGGGATCGGGTGTCACGAACCGACACGTAGAAGTAGGGGATCGGAGTGTCACGTTCCGACACATAGTAGTAGGGGATCGGAGTGTCACGTACCGACACAAGAGGAAGAAAGATAATGAATCTTGAGAGATGTTATATACTCAATGTAATGAACCTAATTCCCAAATGAGTGTGGTATTGAGGCTTGAGTCCTCATGGATGAACTTGGTAGTACTTATTGATGATTATAGTACTTGTTGCTACATGTTGAGTATTGTAGTTGATTTATGATATGAACTGATATATACTGTTTTCTATTTTGAGTTGGCCGATGATACCTACTCAGTACTTGTGTTTTGTACTGACCCCCTACTTGTTGTTTCTTTCTTTGTTATTTGGGGAATGCAGCAAACGTACCGTCGTCTTCAACTCAGCAGCAATTCTAGCCAGTCTTCACTACACCGGATTTCAGGGTGAGCTAATGCTTCTAGCTTGGACTGGATCTTCTCTTCAATGTCTTGATGCCTTGAACTTCCGGCATGGACTAGCCTTTTATTTATGTTAGCTTCTTAGATACTTTTAGATTAGTAACTTGAGGATAGATGTTCTTGTGATGATGACTTCCAGATTTTGGGGATAATGAGTTATAAATTTTAGAAGTTATTTAATTGATTTCGTTAATGAGTTTTAAGTCTTCCGCTTTGTATTTTGTTCAATATGTTGGGGTTTTAGATTGGTTGGTTCGCTCACATAGTAGGATAAGTGTGGGTGCCACTCGCGGCTCGATTTTGGGTCGTGACAGAGAGTCCTCGATCAATTATTCAACAAGAATAATGAAGCTCAACTACAAATTAGAGAATGAATTGGTTGACACCACTCAAGGTAATTTTTGTATCTCCAAGTATTTTCTAACGATTAAGAACTTATGTTTTGAGATATTTTTATTGAATACTGGAGAGGCTATTTCTGAAATGAATTAGAAGAATGTAAGACCTCAGACTTTGAAAGAGCTAAATTGAAATTCGTACAAGTTACTCTTCATTTGTTAGTTTTGGATCAACTTCAAATGACTATAACTTTCAGCAAAAGATGAGTTAGGTGGCCCTTCAGGTATTAAATCGAAGTCCGTTGAGTCCTTTTTTAGTGTCGTCGATTTTTCTAAATTCTGAGTTGGATGAAGGATATATGTCTGTTCTAATGTAGCCGGTATAGTTAAGGAAATTCATCCATTTTAAGGAGGGGTATTTTGGTCTTTTCCTTACCCTACTAGACTAAACTGATTGAAATAAGTTTAAATCATTCCAAAAGAGCATAGGATTTTCTGGAGAGATGTTCAAGAGGATAAAAAGAAGAACTTTCTAGATTCTTGCAAGCTTTGTGGGTTTCGCCAATAACTTAGTTCTTTCGAGGTTTGAAAGTTTTCAAAGTGTTGGGTTTGGTCACCCTCATTCCAATCATGAGTTTCAATTATAAATTTGTCCATGAGATTGTGCATATTAAGGTTCTTGAGGAGTCTTTGAGATTTTTATTTTTTCTTTAACAATGGTGTTCTGTTGAATTCTTGAGTTTAGAGTTTTGCGAATGCGTGATGTTCTTAATGTAATATTAGTGTGTTTACATTGAATTTTTTGGTTATTAGTTGATTAGGGGCTAATGTGGGTCGGTTAATAGGTTATTTAACCACCTATGTAACCTCAAATAAACCCTAAACTAACCATTATGAATAACTCATCTAAAGATTCCAAAACTCTCTCCAAATATTCCCTTTCTAGAAGTGAAGCAGAAGAGAAGAAGAGAAGAAGGGAGGTAGCAACTAGGTTGATATTCCACCATTGATTCAAGCTTAGTCTAAGGCATTGATCAAATGTATGTGAAGCTCCTTCATCCATGGGTTCTTCCATCGATGGAGCCCCCATAGGTACCACTCAATTGTGAATCCAAAAATATCCCAATCTAGCTAGGGTTGTGAGAACATTGTGGTTAGGGCTTGATTGTGATTCCAAAGTAGTGGATAACATTCAATTATATTTGAATTATGTTTATATGATTATTATATGATGTTTTCATGTGACCTTGATTAACCCTAATCTAAGTTGATGAAGGTGATCATTGTGGGTTTAGACCATTAGAGGCAAGGTTTAAGGTCCTAAATTGATATTCTTATTTCAATTGTCTTGAATACTAATTGATCATAGTTAGGATAATCAATATGAACTGAACTAGACTTAATTGAATATGAAGTATCTTGGCTTATAATGATAGAATTGAACCTTTATAATCAATTAAGACTTGAATCACTTAGTAAGGAGAGATGTGATCAAATTACCTTGAAATTTAGATATAAAGAAGAGATTAAGAAAGAAACCTTGAGAGTAGGGTTTATGGTTATATAACTAGGGCTTTAGGGTAAGTCTAATGAGATTACCTAGTGATTCTAAGGCTTTAAGAGTAAAATCTTCATACGAGTCTAAGTCTAATAAATAGAATTGTGATTGAGACGCTACCTAGATAAACTTATGAATAGTAGATGGTAGGAAGTAATAGAATCACTTAGGTAATGATGTTATCCTTGTCTAATGAAGAGACTTAAAGCTATTTATAAATATGAACTTAACATGAAAAACTTCTCATATAGTAATGATTCTAGGGATGAAGGACTTCTCCTAACTAACTAAACCTAAGGCTAGAGGGACTTTATACCTAGCTCATGGATGGTGATAGTTGCTCACACATGGTCTAAATGAAGTATTAGCATGGGTTGGTGGTCAAGAACACCTTTCCATTATCTTGAGTCAAAGTATAGATTCAATGATTATATCATGGGATTTATGGCTAGCACCGAGAGGATATTGCAATGAGAATGGAGGTTCCCACCTAGATGAGTTTGGGATTTCATAGAGGTTCCCACGTAGTTAATTTGGACTTCCCACAAAGGATCTCTCACATAGTAGAGTATTTATTTCCCCAAGTGTATCTCAACAGATGGAAGCCTCACCTAGTAGAGTTTGGGTTTCTAGTAACAATCTTTGTATCCCTTAACTACATTCCCTGTAGGCAGTTAGCTAGTGGATCCAACTAAGCTAACAAACTGGTTCAACCTTGGCAAGTGGACCGACCCTTGATGGAGTGGGTAACACCATGAGAGATCATATGTTCTCATGTCGGTTAAGATTGTATCCCAGGTAAAAAAGATGAGTGATGAACTAAGATTGTGCTAAATGTAGAATCTCCTAGAGTACAAACCTCATGGACTAAGATTATTCTAAATGTATAATATCCTAGAGTCCAATGCAAGTAATGGTCCAAGACTATGCTTGAAGGAACATCTCCTAGGGATCAAACTAAATGAACTACGACATACTTATTGTGGTATGTACTAGAGTTCAACCTTTATAGTCTAAGATTGTGCTTTAAGAAGCATCTCCTAGTGGCCAAACTTACTGAACCAAGATTATGCTTTGAATAAAATTTCCTAGGGTTCAAGATTAATGAACCAAGATGTACTTAAGGTAGTATGTCCTTGAGTTCTAATAAGTGAAAGACTAAGACAAAGTTAATAAAGTACCTCATAAGGGCAAGAGTATATATAAATAGACTTGGATATGCTTAATAAGTTATGCTAGTTAATGAGAGAACATGTATGACTAGTTGTTTAGTTCCTATATGAACCTACCCTAAGGGTGGAAAAAGGAATAAGGAGTTTTATTCCATGAGTTGGGAGTGTGTTTTGCTCTAAGGTTGATTTGGAGGGTTGCATGTACCCCTTAGTTCATGGGAAGGAGAACAAAATAGATGTTGACCAACTTTAAAAAGGTTAGTTGTCATTAATATTTATCTTAAGCATGGTCATTTGAAAAAAGTGCTTAGATAATACCTAGGCATGGTTGGTTGGAACGATTCCACAAAAAGTGATGATAAGGGTTGAAATGGTATAGAAGTTGTGTTGCTCTAATTTTGGAGAAAAGAAAGAGGTTCCATGATCAAAACTCTTCTAAGTTCCTCTAAGGATTTACCTATAGATGATGGTTCCACTAAATCTCTAGAGAAAGTGGTAATGGATCTTAAGAGTTCCAACATGTGTTTTATGCTTAGATAGAATCCAGGATTTCTATAGTACTAAGTAGGAGGGATATTCCCTAAAAACTATAGATGAGCTACCTAAAGTGATGAACCTTGTAGGATTTAATCCGGAACTACTTACCTTTTTATGACTTGGTAGTAGAATTTGATGAAATCATAGAGTTACCCTTAGAATTCATGGGTGTAGTTAAGGCCTCATGTGGTTGGATAGTACAACCCTACTTGATTTTTATGAATTCCCTTTAGGAGATGGACTTGGAGGAATAGTGATGCTTGAGTGGTACCTATTGATGTTGAATTGGTAAACTCTTTTTATGAGGGTAGGAGTGAAATCCTCAATGGTGTAAAATCATATTATGTGAGGAGTATGGAGGTTTAGTCTTGACTTTCTTTAACCTTGGTATTAAGGGTAGGATGTGATAAATAATTGATTAAGCTCACCCCAAGTGGGAGATAATGTGCCTAGATGGTAAGGTTTTGAGTGCCCTTAATATTCCTACTTTGAACTTCCTTGAACATCTCCATGTTGAGAACCACTTCAATGATGGATATGAAGATGAGTGACATAGATACTCACTTTTGGAGTAATTGAAATCCTCACCTAATGGAGTGGAGTGAAGATTTAGTGAGAAATGGTTCCTCCTTTTGAATGGAATGAAGTGATGTTTAAAAGACTTTATCTAAAGCTTAAATCCCAAAGAGGGGGATGTTGTGCTTGATTAGTAAGGTTAGTAAGTTAAAGTCCTCTTGGGCGAGATAAGTGGCTCTTATATGGGTTTACCCCAAGTAGGGGATGATGAGTTGAGTAGTAAGGTTGTTGATATCCCCATGTTTTACTTTTATTCTTACTCAAGTTTGAGACTAAAAGTTCCTAGTAGCTTGGTTATATTTTGGAATCTTGCACATAAGCCTAAGTTGAATGATCTCCATATGTTAAGCATGTCCTAGATGACACTATGTTATGCATGTTTCGAAAGATTCTTATTTTACGTAAATGGATTTTTGGTACATTACATGTTTCTCATGTTGGTATGCATCTTAATATGGTGAATGCACATTTCACTTCATGAGATGGTTTGATGAAAATGCTTTATTACACTTTTGATGTAAGGGTATTTTGGCCCCACATTGAGATATTAAGCTTTCTTTAAAATGAGAAAAGCTAAATTCCCTTTAAGAATATCTGATTTTGTGTTGTTTGGAAGTGTTAATATAGGCTCACTCTTGAGAAGTGATGGTGTTTCTAGCCAATATTATTGATGTGTGCCTATTAGTGGTAATAATTTACCTAAATGATGCATGTTCATGAAAACTAGTGTTATGCAAGAAACTGAAATTTTGTGAAATAAATTCCTAATGTTGTGATGTGTGTGGTATAATCTGCCATTTTGACTTCATGAGAAATGCTTGCATATGAACTTTAGGAATTTATTTCACAAAAAATTCTCCTTAAATGAATTGACCTTTGTGAACTGCTTTAGCTTTAGCTTTGGTTAGAAGTTAGAATTTCTCCTTAAATGAATTCTAACTTCTAACCAAAGCTCCCAAATAGATTCTCTGTCTACTCCATTGGAGGCCAAGCTCAAGCTAAAGCTAGGAGATGGGTTTTCAACATATTTCTTCTTCAATTTTCATGGGTATTAAATCTATAAGGTATGGTAACTCTTGATCCTTGTATAACCTTTCATTGAAGGAGTTCTATCAAAGATTTTCTGAAGTGTTTCTCTGATCAAATTTCCCAATTTCCAATCGAAGTATGGGTTCGTTGTCAAATTATTCTCAAACACATTGTAATGATAAATCAATGTTTAATCAAGGTTTTAAGATGATTTCAATGAAACTCCTTGAAGAACCCATGATCTTCCTAAACTCTTAATTTAGCCTATAAAATGGGTTTTGTGATCTTGATTGTATGTTAATATAATTCAACTTAGATTGTGATGTATCATTGAATGCTATTGCTATATTTAACTATTGATTATGAATTTTTTAGGATTGGTCTATGATGATCATGGGTTGGAGAATTTCTAAGTTAACCTAACTTCTTGTCTATCTTATTGGAATTGATGTTGTATGGTTTGGTCCACTTATGGTGGTGGTGTTTACTTCTTGCCTATCTATTCATGTTGTTATCATGGCATTGAGGGAAATATATGTAAAGTGAATTTTTATTATGATTAACATGAGTATGAAGGTGTCCCATGAAGGTTATGTATGTATTCCTCAAAGTTAGTATCATGATTAAGGTGTATTGATAATGTGAAGTATAATGCGTATGAGAATGTTAGTGTAAGGTAAGGTCTACATGTTTGATTGTGATAAGTACTAGTGTTGAATGACCCTTACCTATACGATCCCTATGTGAATGTATGATCTTATACATGTTAGGAGTTGTCTATTAAAATGGTGAATGTGCTCTTGTCTCCTATGATGAAGTGTAGGTGTGTGGTCTAGAATCCCTAAAGGCATTATGTGTGAATTGTCCATGATTTGGGGATATTGTAAATGTGTTGTGATCTCTTGTAGGGAAGTTACCTCAATATCAGTATTGTTGCTATTATGCCATTATGAGACCACTATGTACACACACCATGCATAATTATGAGTATGATATATTTAGGGTGTTGATTGAAAGGATAATTCTCATATGCACCATTATATCTTCTTATGCATGAAACATATAGGACTACTAAGTTATGAACATGTGTTGTCTAAAGGTGTTCATGTAAAAGGCTTTCTCACATATGTACACACAAACATGAATGTATGAATGAAGAAGGTTAATGATAATCTAGTGAATGAGAGTCTCTTGAAAGAGTTCCTCAATTGTACTCTAAACTAGACTATGTTATGAATGTTATCATTATGTGAAAGGACATTCTCACATGATGTTGATTTTTATGAAAGCACATTCTCATCATATAACCTATGAGCTATGTACATGTTATATGAGGGGTAAAGCCCCTAAGGGCTATTTTATGAACTAATGTTTAATCAAGACTTAATGGATATTCAAAATTTAGCTTAGAAGTGAACTTTACAATGAGAGGTGTTCCTTCACAAAGGAAGGGAAGTTCACCCGATGAAACTACAGTGCGAATTAGCGTAAAGAGGGTTTCTAGTAACAACCTCATAATTACTTAACTATGCGCCCCCATAGGAACCTTAGCTAGTGGATCCACATAAATGCTATATAAATGTTTATTCCCTACCTTGGAAAGTAGGATACCCTCCTTCAGTGTAAGGGGTTGACACCGGATTTCATGTAACTCAGACGGTCTATGTCAGTTATGGCATAGTTTCCCGTGTGTTAAAATGAATCAATTAAAGTAAGAAGATGAACACTAACTAGGACTACTTAAGAGATGTTACTTAGTGTAGGTAAGGGTATGGTACCTAACCTATACATTGCACAAGTAAGTCTTGAAAAGAGTTCTAGGGTGGGTTTCTTATGTATATATATCTTATGAATGGCATTATGATGTTAGTATCACTTAGTTTGAATGATATTCATGATGTTGGTCTCACTTAGTATGCATTTGTTGACAATACCTGTTATGATGATGTATGAGGTAAATGACAATGCTTGTCATCTTCTTGATAGTTTTCTTGGTGTGTGTGGGGTTATGAGGCTTCACATTCATATTGCACTAGTAGACTTGGATTGGGGTTATGAGTAAGGTTTTGTGATGTATTGATGATATGAACTCTAACTATGAAATGTACATTATGGCTTTATCATGGTGTTACTTATGGTATGGACTTGTATATTATTCTTGGAATGTGCATAAAGACTAAATGAGTTATGACTAAGATGAAATGAATGAATGAGTTACTATATGACATTAATGGAATATGTTGGTCTTATGCCTAATGTTACATGAATGTGTTGTGACTTGTTTAGTATGATGTGTCTAGTCTAGGGTGACTTTATAGGAAAACTTGGTGTGAATAGTATTATGGGGTTCTACTTGCACATTGCACTAGTATGACTTGGAGTTGTCTTAGGTGATGGTTCTTATGTGAATATTATGTTTATGATATGTTGTCCTTATGAATGTATGTGCTTGAATTGATGAAGGTTGTATGAATGTTCACCTTTGGTGACCTTAAGGTGATACTTTAGTATGAATGGTGGAATGGGACACTGTTCATACATTGCACTAAGTATTACCTAAGGGTTGTTTGAGGCAAGGACTTGAGGTAAAAAGGAAAGGTAATGTATTGAAGATATTGAATATGTATCAAATGTGATAAATGGTTTTATGTGTTGTTGTGAATGGTATCCATGTCTATTATGATGTATGAGAACTATATTGTGCTTATTGCATCAAATGTTCATAAAGTTTCTTTAAAAAGACATGATGCATGATTTCCAGCAAAATGTCCTATTTAAAGCATTATTTTTGCATGGTTATCATACTTAGTACATTCTTGTACTAATATCATTCTTCTTCACCTTTTTACACCACGTGTAGGTGGTGGTCGCTAAAGGACCTTTCCTAGAATGAAGAGCTTGGATTACTATTCCCAAGTTTGGATGTGTCCTTAATAATTCAAGCACCTTTGCGTTTAGAGTTTCTTTAAGTTCATGTAATAGATTAGTAATGTTTCTTTTTGTATTTTAAGGTCTGTGTCCCTAAGTATATATGGAAGTCGTGTCTAAGATGGCAAAATGAGACTTAGTACTTCAACTTTGTATTGATGGTTTTAAATGAGATGACTTTTAGTCTTATGTTTTCTTATGAAAAAGTTTTAAATTCTGCATTATTTTATGACAATGCGATGAATGAATGCTAAGGGATTGTATAAGACCCCTGAGAGGTCGAGTACACCGTGGTATGACTAGGGTGTGCTCTCGGGTCGTAAAAAGTTATGCTCAGGAGATGGTTGTTAATATGAGGAGTAGGATGAGTCTATTTGTTTATGGACTATCCCGCTTGTTAAGCAAAGGGGGTAAGGCTACTATGTTTATAGGGTACATAGAAATAGCATGAATTATGATCTAAGTTTAGTAGGTTGACGAAGACAAGTTGAAAGATAGGGAAAAGCTTTGTAATAAAAAGGACAAGACATCAGGTAATAAGTCCTAACAACAAAAGGCCGAAAATGCGAACCGATTATCCTTTTAGCAAATGCCAACTAGGCTACTCCATCATATCCTATTGCACCTGCACCAAAGAACAGATGTGAGTTCAGGAATCAGAGTTCTCAGAACTTCAAAGCTCGACCTACTCATCTCAGGGTAGTGTGGCACAAGGGTCCATTTGGACTCCTACATGTGCCAAGTGTGGTAGAAACCACCCAGGATCATGTCGTAATGGCTCCACTATTGTTTCAAGTGTGGGAAAACATGTCACTTCATGAGAGAGTGCCCTAAGAATAGGCAGGGTAATGATAATGGGGGCAATAGAGCCCAATCTTCTTCATCAGCTCCCATAGACAGAGCTGCACCTAGAGGAAATACTTAAGGGACATGAAGAGGAACAAACCATTTTATGCTATCACTAGTCGCCAAAAGCAGGAGAATTCACGAGATGTTGTCACGGGTATGATCAAAGTCATTACTTTTCATGTATATGCATTACTTGATCTAGGTGCGATTCTATATTTTATGACTCCATATACAACTAAGAGATTCGATATTCTTCTAAAAAACCATCTTGAGCCCCTTACTCTTTCCACACATGTTTGTGAGTCTGTCCTAGCTGAGAGAGTTTATCGTGATTGTGTCATCTCCGTCAATCACAAAGGCACCTGGCTGACTTAGTTGAGCTAGACATGGTGTACTTTGATGTTATTCTAGGTATGGACTAACTTCATGCTTGTTATGTGATGTGAGACCAAATATATATATATTTTAACCATTATTTGCCTCAAATTTATTATTAATATTTTCCTTTCTTGAGTATGGATTTTCTGAATTGTGGTAAGTAGACTATTTTATTTGTAGTAGTAAATTGGTGTCAAATTGAAGATGTTTGAAGCTAAAACGAACTGAAGATGGAAGGGTGAAGAATATATGGTGGACTTTGATGTTATTCTAGGTATGAACTAACTTCATGCTTGTTATGTGATGTGAGGCTAAAAATATATATTTTAACCATTATTTGCCTCAAATTTATTATTTATATTTTCCCTTTTCGAGTATGGATTTTAAGAATTGTGCTGAATAGTGTTTTTTATTTGTAGGACTAAATTGGTGTAAAATTGAAGATGTTTGAAGCTAAAACGAATTAAATATGGAAGGGTGAAGAAGAAAATCAAGTAGACAACTTAATAGATTAAATGAAATATAATAATATATAAACATATGAAAGAAAGTTGAAAGAAAGAATCAGAATTCAGCTTACCTGCATCAGCTGCCACGTAGTATTGAAGGCCCATCAAATAATTTGAGGCGGTTTCACGCGGACAGCGCCATGCGAAAATAAGAAGAGAACCAAATCCCATTTGGTTTTGGATTTCTAATTTGATTTGGACTCAGTTATTTTATTTAGGGTTTTAATTATATAAATAGTCCTTAGAAATAATTTTTGGAGGGGAGATCAATAAGAAGGCATCAAAGTATAAAGTTGTCAATACTTTTTAAGGTTATTTTCTTCTTCTCTTTTCTTAAACATAAGTAGCTAAAGACACTTGTTCAGGGGATGTAGCTACGAATTGATTGTTAAATATTTGAGGTTTGGTTATTGTTTTAAGTTACTTTTGTATTCTTGTTTTTGTGTTTCATGCTTGTTTACCATAGAAATAAATCTCTTGTCTATTCTTAAAATTGAGAGAGGATAAGGTATATAAAAATCTAGATCTTTCATTGAGTTGATTTGTGTTTAGGAGTGACGTCCGGACGAACAACTAGCTTGGTTACGAAACATGATGAAATATAAATGTTCACCAATTATGGTTGTATATCATCGCTCAATGATGTACTTAGACTACTATTGGAGCAGGCGACTAGAGGTTGAGAGTCCTAACTCATATAATTAACCATGTAAATCAGTAACTAGATAACCGAAATTTAGTTCATTGGCTGAAATACGATACAAGAAGTCTAACGCATGCTGCCCTGGAATTTTCCAACAATTGTAAGTAATTTTATTATTTAATTCCTGTATTCTTTTCTTTTGGCACAGTTGAATAAATAATTAGACCAGTATAATTTAGTAAAAATAGTTAATTGACAAGACTTTTGGGTTTGACAATTTGGTTCTTTTAAAAGCCACTATATTACTTATGCGATCACGTACATTATGCCTTAGTTGATAGTAGAACTCAAGTAGTTACGTTCCAGTTTCATAATGAGTTGTTATAGAGTGGAGGAGTAGTTCAACAGTTCCTAAAGGTTGTTTTATTTCATAACTTATGACCAGAAAGTTAGTCTCTAAGGGGTGCATCTATCACTTAGTACGAGTTAATGACTCTAGTGTTAATACACCGCCTATTCAGTTAGTTCCAATTGTGAGTGAGTTTCCAGAGGTCTTTCCAGATGATCTTCTTAGAGTCCCTCCTAAGAGTGAAATCAACATCAACATAGATATTCTTCCTAATACTCGACCTACCTCGATTCTGCCATATAGAATG
Organism: Solanum sitiens; assembly: GCA_016801875.1. Taxonomy (NCBI): domain Eukaryota; kingdom Viridiplantae; phylum Streptophyta; class Magnoliopsida; order Solanales; family Solanaceae; genus Solanum; species Solanum sitiens. The sequence continues at coordinate 3,600,953 of JABWTJ010000009.1, forward strand.
ACTCAAACTGAGTTAAAAGAGTTAAACGTGCAGTTGAAATATTTTCTTGATAAAAGTTTTATTGGACCTAGTGTCTCATCTTAGGGGTACTCCGGTCTTATTTGAGAGGATGAAAGATAGTTTTCTTAGGATGTGTATTGATTACCGCTAGTTGAAAAAGGTCAACATAAATAATAAGTATCATCTTCCAAGTATTAATGATCTTTTTTATCAACTCCAGGGTGCCACTTGTTTTTCTATGATAAACCTCAGATCTGGCTCTCATAAGTTAAGAGTAAGGGAAAGTGACACCCCGAAGACAACATTAAGGACCCATTATGGCCACTATGAGTTTTTTGTTATGTCCTTTTTCTTAACTAATGCTCCTACAATGTTCATGGGTCTTATGAACAGAATATTTTTAAGACATATCTTGACATGTTTGTTATCATATTTATTGATGACTTTCTAACTTATTCGAGAAATGATGAGGATCATACTAGTTATCTCAAAGTAGTTCTCCAAACTCTTAGTGATAGAGATTTGTATGCCAAATTTTCCAAGTGTGAGTTTTGACTTAAGTTTGTGGCGCTCTTAGGCCATTGTATCTAGATAAGTTAATTCGAGTTGACACCCAAAAGATTGAAGTAGTGCAAAACTAGCCCAGAACCACATCTCCAACTGATGTAAGGAGTTTCTTTGGATTGAGTGGTTATTATAGAAGTTTTGTCAAGGGGTTTTCATCTATTTTGTCCCATTGACAAAGTTGAGTTAAAAGACAGTGAAGTTTCAATAATCTGCAACTTGTGAGAAAAACTTTGGAATTGAAAACTCAGTTGACTACTGTCTTAGTGTTGACCCTACCATAAAATACGTAAGTCTTTGTGGTTTATTATGATGTGTACAGAGTTGGACTTCGTTGTGTATTGATGCAGAATGGTAAGGTTATAGTCTATTCCTCCAGAAAACTTAAGATTCATGAGAAGAATTACCCAACTCATGATCTTGAATTGGCAGCAGTAGTATTTTCTTTCTATAAAAGAGAGCTTAATTTCACCACGGTCCGTGGTCTGTGACCGTAGATCGAGGCCTATTTTACCCAGTCACTGACATGAACCACGATTGACTAGTAGAGTCCGTAGATAGACCTACGGACTATAGGTTTGACCGTTGGTGCAGGTCAACAGTCAGTTAGGGGGAAATTGTTGATTGGCTCAACTTTAAATAACTCTGATCAAAAAATTAATTGGGTGTATTGACATATGATATTATAGATAAATGAATCCTCTTTCCAACGCCACAAAGTTTTCTAAAATTCAATCTTCGAGTAAAATGTTATGCTCATTTTAGTGAAGCCCTATTGGGAAGACTTGACCTACGACCCACACCTATGTACCATGGGTTTACCTACGGCCCGTGGGTCCCTCTGTGGGTAGATTTTGACATCTTTTAAGTTAAGGGTCTTTTTGTCTTTTCCCTATGCGTTGGACCCCTCAAATACATCGTTTAAACCATAAATTACGTAGTTTTGGTTAGTGTTCAAATCATTAATAAAAACATAGAAAATTAGAAGCAAGAGGGGAGAAAAAGCTCAAGATTCATAGTTCAATAATGCAGCAAAAATCCATCAGTTCTAGCCTCGAAATTAAAAGATTTCTCTGTGGAAATCGTCACCAAGCATGTGGGATTTCACTTGTGGGTTCCTTTCGCCCATTAGGTCCCTAGAATTCAATCAGATTCTATATTCCCTTGTTATGAGTAGACATAAGTTTTCTAGAATTACAACAGATCATTATGAATTACCTAGGTGTTTGTTTAAAATCAGATTATCATGTTATTACTCAGTTTATTACATAAATTTCAGAACCCTAACTATGTATTTCTTTAATTCTTTAATTACACATGCTAGGTCAGATATATCAATCATTCAGTTATACATGCCTCAATTATTAATGCATCATTTTCATATTAATTATTCCATTCACAGTTTGCATGTTCAGTTTTTAGATATCCTGTACTACAAAAACTCACTCATATTATGTTAACCACTTAATTCATTTGGAGTACCATAATACCGAGTTGGACTAGTGTTGAGTGTACCCAAATAGTCCTAGAACTACTAGCCATGTGGGTTGTAAGTCCATTTTGTGGGCATCATTTCAGTGATCACACCAGCATACCTCTATACCTCTGGTAGGGTATATTGGGTCCTCTCGATGAGTCGTATACATAGGAATCCACATTTAGCTCATGTCGTTTCATTATCGGTTATTAGTAGCTACCACAGTTCAGTTAGATTCTATTGCATTAATCATTTATCAGTATATCCAGTATTTAGTTTTAGCATGTTATAAATTGTTCATTACATTCAATTATCTCAACACTTAGTAACTATATCATGTTTTGATCATATCATTACTTATTTTCTTGTTCAGTTATATGTTATTTCAATTATATTCTATCATACATGCTCAGTACCTTTCAAGTACTGCTGCATACGTGTGTTATATCTTCTCGTGATGTAGGTTCAAGTTTTCAGCATCCAAATCACGCTTAGATCAGTTCCTGATCTCCAGTTCAGCAGAATCAGTGGTGACTCCTCATTCTACGAGGATAATAGTCATGAGTTTCTTTTAGTATTTTTAGTCCTTTAGTTTCAGTTTTGCTAGACTTAGTTGGGGCATGTCCTAAGATTTCTAGTCAGGTAGAGACTATTTTCAGACATAGTTAGATTCAACTTATTATTGAGTTAATATCTTCTTTGTATTACGCTCATCAGTTTTCACATATCTCAGTTATAGTATACGGGTATTCCCCATCTTTTCATTTTATTTATGATTATAGTTTCCACATTAGCTTATTATTCAGTTTATATTTAGTATGCTCATGCTCATGCCAACAAGGTTAGCTTGGGATCACTTGTGGTCCTAGATCTCGTGTCCGCGTCTCGTGGGTGACTTAGGGCTTGACAAACTTGGTATGAGAGAACTAGGTTTAAGTGTCCTAGGATGTCCATAAGCCCTACTTAGTAGAGTCTTTTTCATGGGTGTTAAGTGCACCACATCTAATGAGAAGGAGGTTACAAAGTGTTCTAGGAAATAAATCTTCATTTTCTTGTTACTCTTATTGTGCGTAAGGTATGATCTAATTTTATCTAACTCGACGTTCTACATTTCAGTAATCATGCATTCTCATAGAGATAACACCACGAATGCGAATGCTAGGAATACTAACGCAGCTCCTCCAGTACCAGATCAGGAACTCTCCAATACTGAATTCAGGAATTTCATTCAGATGTTGGATGAAAGTGTCTCCAATAAGAACAAGGGTCCGTGACTTTGTTAGGATGAATCTGCCTGAGTTCTTACGATCGCAGACTTGTGAGGGTCCTCAGAACTTCTTGGGTGAGATGAAGAATGTACTCAAGGTTATGCAGGTCACTGGGAATGATCGGGTTGAGCTAGCATCTTACCAACTTAAGGATGCGGCTCATATCTAGTACTCTCAATGGAAGGAGAATATGGGAACAAATACAACCCCTATTACTTTGGAATGTCTTAGTAAAACCTTTATGGATAGGTTTTTCCCATAGAGTTGAGAGAAGCAAGGGCCCAGGAATTCATGAACTTAAGGCAAGGTAACATGACAGTCTAAAAGTATGGGCTCAAGTTTACCAACTGTCCATGATGCTCCTTATATGGTTGTTGATTCCAGAGATTAGATGAATAAGTTTTTGTATGAAGTGTCAGATTTGGTGAAAATGGAGTACAAGAATTCCTATGTTACTCGGTGATATAAACATCGCTAGGCTTATGACTCATGCTCAACAAGTTTAGGGTCATAAGCTTAGAGAAAAGGCTAAGGAGAACAAGAAGGCTAGGACCAGAAACTATGACTACTCTTAGCAAAAGTTGGGTTGTGGAAATCGCTCACAATTTTAGTAGAAGTCTTTGACTCCAACATCGACATCAGCTAGTGTGTCATCCATCCATAATAGGATTGATTAGAACGGTAGGGCACCAGTTTCTAAGTCTGAGGGAAGTGTTTTAGGCACCAAAACATACCCCACTTGCCCTAAGTTTGGTAAGAACCATCCGGGAAAGTGCCTTGCAGGAAAGGAAGGATACTTTGGATACGGTCACTCTGGTCACAGGTTGAGGGATTGTCCTTATAGACAGGTTCAAGGAGGCAATGCTGGTAGAACGTAGTCTACAACTTCAACAACACGAGTTGGTTGCCCGACTCAGCAGTGTAACTTTTCCAGTACAAGTGGTGGTTAGCACCAGAACAGGTTGTATGCTCTTCAGTCTCACCAGGATCAGGAAGGTTCTCCTAATTTAGTCACTGGTACGTTACGAGTCTTTGATCTTAATGCTTATGATTTATTATCCAGGGGCTACTCCTTTTTTCTAACTCCTTTTATAGTAGTCCAATTCAGTGTTAGTCCAGAAACTATCTGTGAACCTTAGCAGTATCTACTTTAGTTGGTGACCAGTTATAGCTAGATGGGTATACAGGTAATGCCCTATCACAGTCTCCAAAAAGGTCACCTCAGCAGATCTTGTAGAGTTAGAAATGGTAGACTTCGATGTCATTCTAGGCATGGATTGGTAACATTCATGTATGCCTCAGTCGATTGTAGAACTAGGATTGTTCGTTTTTAATTTCCAGATGAACTAATCTTAGAATAAAAGGGTAGTAGCTTAGCGCCTATAGGTCGATTCATTTCTTACCTTAATGCCAGAAAGATGATCTCTAAGGGTTATCTCTATCATCTAGTTTGGGTCAAATATACTAACTCCAAAACCCCAAATCTTGAGTTAGTTCCTATAGTCAATGAGTTCTCTAAAGTGTTTCAACAAGATCTTCCCGGAGTTCCTCTGAAAAGGAAATCGACTTTGGAATATATCTCCTTCCAGACACCCAGCCTATTTCTATTCCTCTATATAGAATGGTTCCAGCAGAGCTTAAGAAATTGAAATAACGGTCAAAAGACCTTCTAGATAAGGGCTTCATCAGACCTAGTATTTTGCCATGGGGTTCTCCAGTGTTGTTCTTAAAGAAGAAAGATGATTCTCTCAGAATATGCATTTACTATAGAAATTTGAACAAGGTCACAATCAATAATAAGTATCCCATCCCCAGGATTGATGACTTGTTTGACCAACTTCAAAGTGCTTGTCATTTTTCAAAGATAGACCTCAGATCATGTTATCATCAGCTCAGAGTCAGAGATAGTGACATTCCGAAGATAGCCTTCAGAACTCGGTATGGTCATTATGAATTCGTAGTTATGTCGTTTGGACTAACCAATGATCATGTAGCTTTCATGGATTTGATAAACATAGTGTTCAAGAAGTACTTGGACTTGTTCGATAACGTCTTTACTAATGATATCCTGATATACTTTAGGAATGAGGAAGATCATGCAAGTCATTTGAGAGTTGTTCTACAAACTCTCAATGATCGCTAGTTATTTTTAAAATTTAACAAGTGCGAGTTTTGGTTACAATCAATCACTATTCTCGGGCATATAGTATCTCGTGAAGGGATTCGAATAAATTCTCAAAAAATAAAAGCAGAGAAACAATGACCTAGACCTACCTCTCCTACATATATCAAGAGTTTCTTGGGTCTACTTGTTTATTACAGAAGGTTCGTGGAAGTATTTTCATCCATAGCCTCACCATTGACTAAGTTGTCTCAGAAGATGGTCAAGTTTCAATGGTCAGATAATTATGAGAAAAGCTTTGCAGAATTGAAAACAAAATTGACTACAACTCTTGTCTTGACTCTACCAAAGGGTTTAGATGGTAATGTGATCTATTGTGATGCATCCATAGTTGGCCTAGGTTGTGTGTTGATGACGCGAGATAAGGTTATAGCTTATGCTTCTATACAACTTAAGGTGCATGAGAATAACTATCCAACTTATGACCTCGAGCTTCCAGCAGTGATGTTTGCACTCTAGATATGGAGACACTACTTGTATGGTGTTCATGTAGATGTGTTCACTGACCATAAGATACTTCAATATGTGTTCACCGAGAAAGAGTTGAATCATTGCTAGAGGAGATGGCTTCCTCAAGGACTACGACATGAGTGTGCATTACAATCTTTGTAAGGCTAATGTGGTAGCAGATGACCTTAGCAGATTTTATCTATGGGTAATGTGGCACATGTGAGGAAGAAAGAAAAGAACTAGCGAATGATGTTGAGAGACTTGCTCGCTTGGGAGTTCGCCTTATGAGCATATCAAACAATGGTGTAACAGTTCCAAATGGGGAAGAATATTCATTGGTAGTGGAGGTTAAGTAAAAGCAAGACAGTGATCCAATATTGCTTGAACTTAAGGGTGCAGTACACAATTAGAGAGTGGATGTTTTATATCAAAGTGGAGATGGTGTACTTCGCTACCAGGGTAGATTATGTTTTCCTAATGTGAGTGAGTTGAGACAACATATTCTTGCATAATCCCATAACTTCATATATTTAATTCATCCAGGACTAAGATGTACCGCAATCTACGGGAAGTCTTTTGGTGGAACATGAAGAAGGACATAGCAGATTTTGTGAGTAAGTGCCCCAATTGCCAGTAAGTTAAGGTAGAACATCGAAAACCAGGGGGTATGACTCAAGAGATCGACAATACTACTTGGAAGTGGGAAGTGATCAATATAGATTTCATTATGGGGTTACCTCGTACTCGTAAACATCCTGAATCCATTTGGGTGATAGTTGATAGGATGACTAAGTCTTCTTGCGTTTTTGCAATCAAGATTATAGATTTGCCACAGGACTACGCCAAGCTTTAAATTAATGAGATAGTCAGTTTGCATGGGATTCCTTTGTCTATCATGTCATATAGAGGTCCTCAGTTTACCTCTCATTTCTAGAAGTCATTTCAGAACGGTCTTGGTACTCAGATAAATCTTAGCACAACATTTCATCCGCATATGGATGGACAGGCAAAGCGTACAATTCAGACCCAAGAGGATATGTTGAGAGCTTGTGTGATCGATTTCAATAGTAGTTGGGATGATCACCTTCCTCTTATTGAGTTGGCATACAATAATATCTGACATTCCAACATTCATATGGACCCTTATGGCACTATATGGGCATAGAGGTAGATCTCCTGTTGGTTGGTCTGAAGTAGGTGAAGCAACTTTGATAGGACCAGATTCAGTCCATTATACTAAGGAGAAAGTGCAAGTCATTAGAGATAGACTTAATACAACCCAGAGTCACACTACAACATTTTAGGCCTTTTGCAACCCCATAAATGTGTGGCCTAAAATAACAAAAAATGTAGCCTTTTAACTAAGGCCACACTTTTTGAATTTTAGGCAACACTTTAACGGGGGTGGCCTAAACAAGCGTAACCTTTGACCTAAGGCCATGCTTTTCAAGTGTTGCATTTTCAGCCACGCCTAATAAGTGTGGCCTATACTGTAAAAAACGTACGCCTAATAAGTGTGACATATATTGTACAAAAGCCACACTTTTAGCCCCTGATATGGCAACACTTTTAATGACTTTTAACTACAGCTTTAAGTGTGGCCTTTTCTGCCTCATAGGCCACACTTCAAAAATGTACCATTTGTTACATCCTCTAAAGAAACATTTATGAAGTGTAGCCATTACTAATGTACGCGCCACAATTTGGGATCAATGATCCACATAACTGATGTCTATATAATCACAAATTACATCTAGATGATCGCAAGCACTACATTACCTAATTAATAACTCAAAAATAATAATTTAAAAATATACATATTTGCAATAAATTTTGAGAAAGCAACATCTTACTACAAAGTAATAAAATAATATTTCAAGATGTGCACATGTAGTGAATTCCACAAAATCAAATGTAAATTTGAACGTAATTATTCAAAAACATCATCATAATAAACTCTAATCTATTGAATTCACTTGTGGCCACCATTTAAAATTGCATCATCCACATTATCCTACACATTCAAAATGAAATTAAAAATTAAAAAGAAATCACTATATAGTATGTATTCATAAAAATATACATGTTATTTCAGTTTCTATAGGAATTATTCTAAGTCCTGGATAAGATTTTATTCCTAGAAGACGACAGATGCAAAAAGTTATTCTCCAAATGGCTACCAAACAAAAAAGCTAAAAACATTTTGATTCATAGGGTACACATTCACGTGACCTCAAATCCAAGTTGCATGGACTCTTCACTTTTGATGTCACATTCATGTCGAATTCTCTTGAAATATACTACTATGGAGAATTAGACAAGAATAATTTTCGGTGATGGAATTAGAGTGTCACATCCGGGAAGTACCCCCTAGATGTAACCAGTGTCGTCATCCTTGGAGAGGACATTCATCATTACATTCATAGGTTAAAACGTGCAAAAAATTTAAAAATTTTCATCTATACTACTTCATGAGGTTTACTTAGATCTCTCGCTTACACATAATATATTCATATCGAGTATACATAGACCCTTCGTATAAGAAGATTACATAGTCTTCTACTTTTATGCCACATATAGACAACATACATAACATATTATTAAAATGGATGTCTCATATTAAACCATCTAAATGGATTCAAATCAACATGAGCATAAGCCCTTACACAATGTATAAATGCCACATAGGGCTTACAACAATATCTTGGAACAAGTAGAATGAAATGATCGTCTTTAGACTAAAACAAAGAACAATAGCTAGAGTAATAACAAGGCATCATCCTCGGACTTGAGGACATACCCACTTGGAGAATGATTCCAAGCCTTCTGTGCAAATGACCACAATCTCCTTAACGGCCGGAACCTAAAATATTGGGGGAAAAGGGATAAATGGGGTTAACACTGTCACGACTTGAATCTAGACCCCAGACGAGACCGGCATCGTTGACCTCTCAGAGGTTGCAGACAAGCCTACTTACGTTATTCATACTTCACTTAGGTTAATTTTAGCGGAAAATTTGAAACTTTTTGCTCCTTAACATATTTGTTAAACATTCTTAACATTTCATAATAGTTCACCATCAACCATCTAACATTAAGAGATAAGCAACTGAAAGAAGTAGTTCAATAAGTATTAAGTGTATAATTGCCAAAATGGCACCAATACAAAGTCTGAACAAAAACAGGAAAGAAACGCTAGTGGAACATACTCCACTAGCTCAACTCTAAAAACTATGCTAGAATGTAAAACAGTAGCATCCTCGAAAGCATGAGGACCTACCAAACTCCGGATGAATGCTGACGTCCGGATAGCTGCAACAATGATCCTGTAGCTCTATCGCCCACCTGTACCTGCACCTAAAATAGTATATATGTATAGGGTTAGTACACACTTATACTAAGTATGGGTATATGCAAGCACACACCACCGACATGCATGAGAAAGAATAGCTCTTTCCTATCAACATGATTTTTGGAAGTCAAGTAGTGGACTTGCCAAATTGAGATTAGGAAAGTTAGTGAACTTTCCAAATTACGTTAGGAAGGTCATGCCATGAGAGTAACATGCATCATATTAAATATCGTATTACACACAACACATATCATCTTCATATAGAACATATCATAGCACATAAGATATAACACATAACTTCTTTCGTATCATTCATTCATATGCCATGAGACCTTGGAATCATGGACTTAACATTAAGACTATCCAAAATGAGGGCTCAACATATGGGACCTCAACTAGGGAGTCTTCATTAGCAAACACAGAGTCTGCTTCATTCATTCATACGCACTTCATCTCATTTCATTCATAGGCCAGTGTGAACACCAGTTATACCTAGGATATAGTTTAAGACTTTCATCGGGTTTGCTGTGCAATGATCAGGAATAACCTAATGTCATTACCTGAATCTAGCTCACCTCTTGATTATCCTATTCTAACACCTTCGGTATCATTCATTTCTTTATGTGTTTCATTTGAGGATGGCCTTATTCATTCATTGGAAACTTTAGCTTTAAAACCGACATAGATCATGTGAGCATCATGAAATCCAGTGTCTCCCCCACACCGAAAAGAGGTAGAATCACCGGCCAAAGTGACCCAATAACATCCTAGTGTACATGGGAATTTAACCCCGCCAGATCCCTATATTGGCAGTATAGGTTTGAATACTAGGAGATGTATGGAGACCCATACCCGGCAAGCCGGACAGTCTCATCTCATGAGAGTTACGTGAACTTTCACCCTTCCCAAAAGAAGGCATCACCGCTAATAGCTAGCCTATCAGTGCTCAGTATAAAGTTCTATTACGTTCAACTCATACGTCATGGAAGCTGGCTTCTAGTATGAGGACAGTAAAGCTCATTAGACGATTTCTCATCTCATCATTAGTATTAAGTGTGTTAAGCTCAATACTTTCATTAGAGTGTTCATAGAGACTGGTCTCTTCATTATCTTACACTCTCATTGGTGAGTACGTTTTGGTAACATTTATTTAGGCTCATTCGAGATTGCTCTCATCATATTCATTAGCCTCATATCATGTTGTCACCACATTCTTCATTATTAGCACCTTTGCTTTTCATAGTTACTCCCCTCTTATTACGTGAATGTTTATTTCATCATTTCATAGTTTATCTCATCATATGCCAATGCACTTGGCCACTTAGTGTATCTTACACTCATACTTAACCCTCCTAAGGTTCATCGTTTCATTACATACATCTTAGGTTCACTTATTTTTGAACGTATGTTAGACTTATATGTCTATACATACAAGCCATGGGGCTTCATTCATAGTTCGCTAAGTGATTCTTATTTTCCTAAGATTATGTAGTACAAGATTTATGTATCTTGTATATATACCAAGATCCTAATGTTTTATCTAAGTATATGTCATTATTCTTGGATATTTTACTCACGTATGACTTATGCATCAATACGGAAGTTTTGGCAAGGGAACCCAAATCTTGAATCACTTGGATATCATTTATATATTTTTCATTAATTTTATTTCTAACATTCATAACATTAGACTCTAAATTGAATCTCAACATTTACATTGGAGGATTAATTTTCTTATTTTAATTTTACTCTTAATTAATCGAAGGGTTGGGGGTTCGAGCCCCCACAACCTCTTTGATTTTATTTAATTAATTTCGCTGCAATGGGGAGGTTGTGGGTTCGAACCCCCACAGCCCCCCTTATTTTCGTTTTAATTTTCGCTGAGGAGGCTGTGAGGTGGTGGGTTCGAACCCCCACAGCCCCTCTATATTTATTTTATTTAAATGGGCGAGTGACAGTGAGGTTGTGGGATCGAATCCCCACAACCTCACTTTATTTCCTTGTTATTTTGCCTCTCCCTTCAGCTATGAGGTCGTGGGTTCGATCCCCACGCCTCGCATTTTCTTTTTCATTATATCCTCTCCCTTCGCGCGTACTGGGAGGTCGTGGGTTTGAATCCAACGCCTCCCATTTAATTGTTTAATTAATTTCTCTCCTTCTCCTCCCCATAGGTCGCGAGTTCAATTCCCCCAGCCCCCCTTTATTTTTCTTTTCTTTTTGCGAAAGCAGCAGCTGGGTCGCGAGTTCGATTCCCCCAGGCCCCCTTTATTTTTCATTTCTTTTCGCGAAAGTAGCAGCTGGGTCGCGAGTTCGATTCCCCCAGCCCCCCTTTATTTTTCTTTTCCTTGCGAAAACAGGAGCTAGGATCGAATCCCCCAGCCCCCATTTTCCTTTTTCTTTGCCTCACGAAACCAGTAGCTAAGGGGTTCGATTCCCCTTAGCTCCTTCACGTTTTTCTCTTATTTTTCAGCTTCCTTAACATGTGAGGTCTTGGGTTCAATTCCCATTGACTTCACTTATTTATTTCCCCTTTTTAAAAACCCAGAAATTAACTTTATGGGAGAGTATGAAATCTGGAAATTTTTCTTATTATTCTTCACTCATTTTTAGTCACATCTTTCATGAGTTTACTTAGCTAAAAGAGTGTTATTCAACCCAACATTTTTCATTATAATGCACACCACATTGCACAAACATTACACACATAAAATACACCAAAAAAACACATGAATACTCGACCCAAAACAGTGGCTAAAGCCATTGCCCACGATGCACACCAACACCAATTTTTGGTCACGCTTCGAATATCGTTTTCGTAATTTCCCTCACATAAAACATGTTCACATTTAATATAAATACGTCAATCATGCCTAAATCTAGCATCACAACATACCCATCCTACGAATTCGTTTGGGAGCTAAGGACAAGGACATACGAAGGGGAACAACCTTAGTTTCAAGAGTTTGAGAAACGTTCGAAGGAAAGTACTCTTGGAGAAAGAATTCCAGGAGAGAAACCCATACCTTTTGACGTTATTCAAGTGTGAAGCTGCTGCCCGGAAACTCCTCCAAACCACGCCCAATTCACTTCAACGTACACCCTACTCGACGAACCTCTCTTAGCCTTGACGTTTTGATTACTTTGTCTTTTACTTCAAAATTCTTGTGAGTTCTTCAAGTGTGAAGAACTCTTGATGTATTTTGTTCTGGTTATTGTTGTGTTTGGCAGAATAACTTGAGAGAGAGAGATTGAGAACGTGAGAGAGAGTTGAGAAACGTGAGGGAGAGTGAGTTATTAGAATTATGAGACTAAATTCAAGACTTAGTCAAATTAGGATTTAATTAACTGAATTAAAATCTGATTTATTTTAATTAATACGTGAAAGGACCATTTTACCCTTAATGAATAGATTTTAATTGATGATTAAATCATCAATTCCTTGCTCCTAGTGGGGCTCGAACCCGAGTGGCAACCCATTTGCAAAATGGGTCACTCCAGGTCGCCCCAAATTCGAAAAGCTCTTTTAATTAATTTAATTAATTTATTTATTAATTCCTCAGGGTAATTACAATATTACCCTTGGCCTGGAAATGACCATTTTACCCCTGGACCCTCAAAACATAAAATTTCTTCTTTTAAGTCCGGTAAAGACTCCTTCATTAAATCTTTGTTTTCGAGAGCCTCACATGGTTGGTTCCAACCTTTCCAAGCTCAACTAACTCTCCAAGTTAGTTGACTTGGTCATAGTAAGGGTTTTGAGGTCCGGTTCTACGCGTATCAATTCGTGTGAACCTCGGTTTAATCACAAGCATTCTTGACACCCTAAGTCTTTATCCTATTCATTTTTAGGGTTGTTACAAACACATGACTTGTACTAAGTATAGGATCATATGCACATACAACATAGAAATCATGCTAAAAGGGGACATTTACTCAAAAGCATCAAAGTAACTTTAGAAATACCTTATGCACATTTAACAACCAATAAAAGTCAATAAACACATATTCCTTAAGTCAAAACCATGTATATCACAAGACCAACAATATCAAGTCTAGTCAAGTCAACATGCATATCAACATAAATGAGCACATAATCAAGACAACTCTATCATCAAGATATAATATCATTAAGCCAATAGAGTTCATAACATCATAACCTAAGCAAGACCATCACTCATACACCCCCATTAAGTCCACTAGTGCAATGACTAAGTAAGGCCCAATAACCTTACCCAACCAAGAAAACCCAACAAGAACTACAAGCAATTCCCAACTTTTCATACTATCTCATTGAGATTAGACATCATCATACTTTAGCAATAGAGACCAACCACATGTCCATCAGTGAAACCCATATCACAGTGTCATTAACATGTAAGATCAACATATACATATCATTTACATTTATAATCACATAAGAACATCCTTCTAAGACTCCTCTCAAGGCTAACTAGTGCAATGTATAGGTAGAGTCTCATACCCCTACTTAGACTAAGTCAAACCCTTAGGTCATCCTAGTTAGAGTTCACTTTATTACTTCATTTTACCTTTTGGGAACATCTTGTCTTAACCGACATTGACCACATGAGCTAATGTGGAATCCGTTTCATGGAACCCTACACCGAAAAAAGGTGAACTACTTGCCAAGGTAGTACCAAAACATGAACATAGCATCTAGGTGGATCCCAAAGGTTAAAGGATTACATACCTTCTTAATTGATGAAGAATGATGGAGAAAAGCACCATTATTGCTGCCCTTAGACCTTGAACTAGACCTTCAATGGAGTTCTTCTATTTGGGAGAGAGAAAGAAGAGAGAACAAAGAGCAATTGGGTTTTGGGAAATATGAGAGTTTGGTTAGTTTAATTAGGATCAGTTCTTTATATAAGTCATTAATAACTTAATTAGACCTCCCATAACCCCTAACTAATTAAATAATAACCTAATTAATTAAATGACACAACTTAAAACTTAACAGTAAAACAGCGGCAAAACCTACGAGACCTCGATCGATGGTCCGTAGGTCAACCAACGCCCTTGTCTCCCACCGTCCTGCACATCCGCCGATGGTGTCAGAGACTTGTCCAAATGGACCTTTGGCCAAAATGTCTAAGTGTCCAACGACGGTGGTCATCGACGCCCCGTCGTTGGGCCTCGTTGGTAGACATTGTTCATGACACATTTTTAGCCAAATGGAAGGGTCCTTCTCAAGGACCCTTTGGTTAGTCCTTGGGGATTTGTACCTGGACGTTTTGACTATAAACCAACTCAAATACGTATTATACACTTTACTACCAAATTCCATCGACTTTCGACTCCTAAAACCTAGTCAATAGGCTAATGCACACTAGCACTTCTTGAACTAGTTTTTGGACGTCATGGACGTTTCTTGAAGCTTTGATTATAAACTTCCTAAATGACTTATATACATTATATTTGACCTTAAAACAGTATTACAACCCTTATACACTCATGTTAGGCTCTAGAATAGGCTTTAGACTTTCGGAGTATTACATAAAGTTGATACCAAAAGATAGAAGCAGTTCAGAGTTGGCCTAGACCAACGTCTCCAACTGATATTAGGAGTTTCTTGGGTTTGGATGACTTCTAAACAAGGTTTGTTAAGGGTTTTTCATCTATTTCATCTCGTTTGAACCAAGTTAACTCAGAAGAAAATTAAGTTTCAATGGTCTGAAGCTTGTGAGAAAAGCTTTCAGGAATTGAAAAAGAGGTTAACTACTGCCCCAGTTTTGACTTTACCAAAAGGTACTCAAGGATTTGTAGTGTATTGTGGTGCATCTAGAGTTGGATTGGATTGTGTTCTAAGGCAGAATGTCAAAGTTATAGCTTATGCCTCCAGACAGTTGAAAGTTCATGAGAAGAACTATCCAACCCATGACTTAGAGTTGGCTGTTGTGGTATTTGCCTTGAAGATATGGCGTCACTATTTGCATGGTGTTCATATTGATGTATTCAGTGATCACAAGATCCTACAATATGTATTCGCTCAAAGAAAGCTTAATCTCAGACAAAGAAGGTAGTTAGAATTGCTCAAGGATTATGACATACGCATTCTTTACCACCAAGGCAAGGATAATGTGGTTGTTGATGCCTTAAGCAGGTTGTCTATGGTTAGTACCGCCCATCTTAAAGAAAAAAAGAATGAACTAGCAAGAGATGTGCATAGACTTGCACGCTTAGAGGTCCGACTCATGGATTCCACAGAAGAAGGGATAGTGGTGACGAATGGGGTTGAGTCATCATTAGTGTTAGAAGTGAAAGAGAAGCAAGACCAAGATCCCATTTTGCTTGAATTGAAGACAGATGTTCATAAGAAAAAGGTATTAGCTTTTGAACAAGGGGGAGATTGTGTATTGAGATATCATGGTAGGTTGTGAGTGCCAATGGTGGATGGACTCCAAGAGAGAATCATAGAGGAAGCTCATAGCTCCAGGTATTCCATTCATCCGGGTTCCACAAAGATCTATCTCGACTTGAGAGAGGTTTATTTGTGGAATAGTATGAAAAAGGGCATTGTTGAATTTGTTGCCACGTGCTCGAATTGCCAACAAGTTAAAGTAGAGCACCAAAGGTCTGATGGTTTAGCTAAGAATATAGAACTTCTAGAATGGATGTAGGAGATGATTAATATGGATTTTATCACAGGGTTACCAAAGTCTCGCAAACAACATGATTCCATTTGAGTGATTGTCGATAGAATGACAAAATCAGCCCACTTTTTGTCGGTAAAGACTACTCATTCAGCAGAAGATTATGTTAAGTTGTATATGGAAGGGGTTGTAAAAGTTCATGGAGTTCTTGTCTCCATCATTTCATATAGAGGAGCAAAATTTACTGACAATTCTTTAAAATCCTTTCAGAAAGGTCTGGGTTCAAATGTGAACTTAAGTAATGCCTTTCATCCTCAGACAGATGGGCAAGTTGAGCGCACTATTCAGGCCCTAAAGGATATGTTGAGGGAATGCGTGATTGATTTCAAAGGAAATTGGGATGATCAACTACCCCTAATTTATTTTCCCAGTTACCACTCTAGATCCAGATGGCTCCATATGAAGCTCTTTATGGGAGAAGATAAAGATCTCCTATTGGATGGTTTGAAGTTGGTGAAGAACTACCCATAGGACCATATCTAGTTCATCAAGCTATGGAGAAGGTGAAGGTTATTCAAGAGAGGTTTAAGACAGCCCTGAGTCGTCAAAAATCCTACACTAATGTTAGGAGAAGAGAGTTGGAGTTTGAGGTAGATGATTGGGTTTAATTGGAAGTTTCACCCATAAAAGGTGTTATGAGGTTTGGTAAGAAGGGTAAGCTTAGTCCCCGATATGTTGGTCCATATAGAATTTCCAAAAGGATTGGCAAAGTGGCTTATGAGTTTGATCTACCACAAGACTTAGCAGCGGTTCATTCGGTGTTTCATGTCTCCATGTTGAAGAAGTTCATGGGTGATCCTTCCTTAATCATTCCAACTGAGAATATTGAGATCAAAGATAACTTGTCTTATGAGGAGATTCCGGTGCAAATCCTAGATCGCGAAGTTCGTAAGTTGAGAACAAAAGAGGTAGTAACAGTCAAGGTCCTTTGGAGGAACCAAATTGTTGAAGAAGCTACTTGAGAAGCGGAAGAGGACATGAAGAAGAGATATCCACATCACTTTGAATCCGGAGAAAATGCAGACCAAGGTACTAATTTTCTTCTTAGTACTATCTAATTTTGAGTAAGCATGTTGTTTGGGTGCATTTGCTTGTGGGTGTATGAACTTGATGGTGCTACCCTAAGTCTATTAAGAGTAACCTCATTCGAGAATGAATGTTCCCAAGGGGGAGATATTGTAATATATCTCAACTAGAAATAACTAGAAAAGAGTTTAAAATGTGAAAATAAGTATTTTTGGAAAGAAAATATGGAAAATTTGTCTAAGTTAAAAAGTGTGTGTTTTGGTCAACTTCAAACAACCATAACTCCTAAATCAATGTGAGTTAGGGGTGGTTCCAAATATGGTTTGAAATCCCTTAGAATAATCTTTCCAACGCTGGCGAGTTTGCACGATTTCGATATCGTATGATTGAGTTATGTCTTCCGTAAATTGAGCTGTTGAACTATGGAAAGTCCAAATACGGATTATGGAAGGGCAAGCTAGTCTTTTCCTTAATTAAATTTCCTATTTCATTTTGAGGATTTATTGGGGTAAAATAAAACTTTGCTCAGTTTAGAAAAAGGAGAACTTACGCTAGGACTTGGAGAAGAGAGAAAAGAAAACAAAAGAGGAGAGAAATCAAGAAATAACCAAAGACGTTCAAGTTTTGCGAGTGGAATTCGTCGGGGGTGATCCCTACAAGGTATGTGATATCACATAGCGTTGGGTTAGTTCACCACGATCCAACCATGTTTCAATTCAGCAAATTTGAATTTTGAATGTTAAGAGATTGAGTTCTTGAAGAACATTACTGAAAGTTATATTGAGTTCATGATGGTTGTGTTGTCGAAGTTTCTTGATGGTTTGATTCATGTTTCCAGGTGTAATTTCAGGTTGAATCAATTGTATATTGATAGTACTAATGATCCTAAGTTCTTGGGGAAAGAACCATGAAATTTTATAGGGTTTAGAGATGAAAACAAAGGAGAAATGTCGAGAACATCTAGGTAAGGGGTTAAGGGGGTCGCGACTATCAAAGCCCCACAGACCAGTCTTTGTACGTAGGGCCTTGGGGCGCCTTGCCAGCTAGATCTCCCCACCCAACTGTCTATAATTTTAGGGTTGGCGCCCCACGCCTCTCACAGCGCCAGGGACGCCATTTTTCCCCATTGTTTCCCCATCTTTCCGTACTAGTTCCTAAGTGATGTATCTATGTTTCCTAGTTGATTCTAACACTCTAAGGTACATCTAAACATTATGAAATCATCCATAAACATAAGATCATGAACCTTGAATCCATAATCCAATTTAAGGAAAGCTAAGGTCAAATTCAAAGAAGTTAAGAGTCAAGTCTAAAAGTTAAGAAGCAAGTCAAAGAAAAGTTCTTAAAATTCTTCAACAGTCTTTAGCAATGTCTTAACTTTGTTTTTATGACACAAGTTTCAAGATAAGTAAAGAGTAAAAAGTTTATTTATTTCTGAAAAGTTATAAGGGAACTATGTATTCCCTAAGTGTTTATAAATATTTTCACATTTAAGATAAGAGGAAACTAAGATTTCCCAAAAGAGTTTTGAGAAAGAAAAAGGGAATATCGATTCCAAAAGAGCTTTTAAGCTAAGTGTGGAGTAGTTTTCTCAACTCAAAGAAAGAAGTTGTTTTAAACACATATGAGCTATGTATATTTTTGGGAGTAGTATTGAGTACCGATATACGGATGCGAGTTCATAATAACTCAAGTATCCATAAAACATGTAGTCATCATGGGTATTAAATGATCATACTTTTTTATGATCACTTAAGTTAAGCTAGTGGATCCACTAAGTTGAGTAGTTCTATGTGACGACAAAGTATACTATAGTTCTGGCAGCGTTACAAAGATGATGTATCACCACTTAGGATCATAATGGTGGTTGTCGGTTAGATAATCTTCCACAGAAACTATATTACTTTATTTTAAAGTAAAGTTGAGTTTGTTATTGCATTTCTTTTACGAACTAAGTTGTTTACACTATTGTCCAAGCTTTATATATATTACATGTGTCTTATTGCTTTATGTTGAGTTAAGTATTCATGAGTTGAGAAGAGCCAAGGTAAGTGTTTCTTCTTACTCTTTTCAAGCTTAAGTTGTTTGTAGCATTCCAACTCATATACTCGTACATTCAATGTATTGATGTCAGTTGACCTGCATCCTCTTATGATGCAGACGTAGGTAACTAGGATCGGCATCCGGCGTATCGTTGATCCAGTGAATAGCTCAGAGTCAGTTGGTGATCCTTCTTACATTCTGAAGGACATCTTTTATCGCTTTATTTTCATTTTCAGTTGTTAAAATGATTGGAGGTCATGTCCCAACATGTATTTTTGTTTTAGAGGTTTAATAGACAAATAGTATAGTTCTTTAGTATTATTATTTCAATTGTTAGAGGTTAATACATGAGTTTCCACTTTGGCTAAGTATTATTTTTAAGTTATTTCATGAGTTACTTCTTGTATTTAAGTCTTGCATTGAGTAAGTAAGCCAGGCCAAGGACTCGCTCGAAGCCAACAATGGTCTTCGAGTGCCAGTCCCGCCCAGGGTGCAGGCTCGGGGTGTGACAGTTTGACTTTTTAGCAACCAGGTCCCTTCATTTGTCTTTGTCTCCCTTTAGAATTCATGTACTCTCTATGTTCTATCTTATGCATTTGACAATCTCTAATGAAGTGGCCAGGTTTGTCACACCTGTGGCACATGTCATTTCCAGTTCAATGAATGCATACATAGAAATGATTGGTCGAAATAAAAGGATGCAATTCAAGAAGGATGGAATTCACTTGAAAAAATTTGAAGTTTCTTGACCAATAATTCAAACACCTAAAGGTATCAAGCTAGTGGTGCTACAAATGGGTTTTTGTACGAAAATTAAATGAAAAAAAATTGAAGTCGGAGAATATAAAGCATGATTTGTGGCATACAATTTTTCTCAAAGGTTTGTCGCTGATTATGTGGAGACATATTCTCCTGTGGTGGATGCAATTACCTTCCGGTATCTAACAAATCTGGCTGTTTATGAAAATCTTGAATTTCATCTAATGGATATTGTCACAACCTATTTATATGTTTCATTGAACCACAATATTTTCATGAAAATCCCTGAAGCATTCAATGTGCCAGAAGCATGTAAATATTCGTAAGATACTTGTTCGATAAGACTTCAGTAATCCTTATATAGATTGAAACAATCAGGATGGATATGATACAATCGTCTTAGTCAATTGTTGCTAAAGAAAGGGTACAAAATACCCTATTTGTCCTTATGTTTTTATAAAAAGGTATGGATCTGATTTTGTCATAATACTTGTGTTTGTTGATGATTTGAATATCATTTACACTTCTAAAGAGCTTTCAAAAGTTGTTGAGTGAGCATTTTACAAATGAAATACTTTTTCATCAATCAACATACACATAAAATGTATTAAAGTGATTTTACATTGATCAATTACATCCATTGAGTATCTTAATGATTGTTAAATCGCTTGGCATACATAAAAATTCATTTTGATCTCAAAAAAATGATAAAGAGTTTCTTGGTGATGAAACTTCATATCTTAGTGTTATTGGGGTACTAATGTGTCTTTCCAATAGTACTCGACCAGATATTTGATTTACAGTATGTATATTGGCAAGATATAGTTCCTCCCCGACAAGAAAACATTGAAATCGGGTCAAACATATATTAAGATATCTTTGAGGGACCATTGATATGATATTATTTTGTTCTAATAAATCTATAAGAAATGATTAGTTATGCAAATATTGAATATTTATCTGATCAACATAAAATTTGATCTTTGACAGACTACTTATTTACATATGGAAGCACAACTACATCTTGGCATTCAAATGAAACAAACATAAGTTGCTATGTCTTCAAATAATGCATAAATAATAGTCATCCATAAAGTAAGTGGGGAGTGTGTTTGGTTGAAATCAAAACTCAACATATTTAAGAAATGTATGATTTCCTATGAAAAATGGATATTCTGATAACATTGTATGAAGACAGTGTGGCATGTATATCTCACCTGAAGGGAGGATACACTAAAGGTGATAGAACAAAACACATTTCACCAAAATTATTTTTCACTCGTGCTTTTAAAAAGGTGAAATAATTTGTTGTTGATAATTTAATAGACATGATCACTAAAGCATTATCAACCTCAACATTTGAAAAGTTTGTATTCAAGATTGGAATGTGTCGTCTTCAAGAAATTAAAGATTTTTTCAATGGGGGAGTAAACTACGTGTTGCGCTCTTTTTCTTTCTAGGTCTTATCTCAATGAGTTTTCCTTGCAAGGTTTTCACGAGAAAACAAACAATGCAGATTAAAAATTATGTGTATTCTTTTGTCCTTCATCGGATTTGTTTTCACTGGTTTATTTCTTAGTAAGGTTATAACGAAGCATATTATCTATCAATGTTCAAAGGGGGGTGTCATAAATATTTTGGTGGTTAATATGATGACCATAAGTCCTAGGTTAATTCCATCTTTTATGAGTAGTAGTGTTGTTGATAATGTGGTCAAATAGATGACCATAACTCCTAAGTTAATTCTCTCCTTTATTTGTAGTAATATTGTAGATAGTATGTTCAAATGGATGACCATAACCCCTATGTTTATATCTTCTTTTATGATTAGTTATTCTCAAGATTTAATGTAATATTCGTGACACCCTTTGATATTCCTTAATGTAATATTTCTATAAATAATAGTATTGAGAATAGTATTGCATACACTTGAAAGAAAGAAAATTATCTTATATTGTTCTTCATGTCTTATATTCTTTTTGGTTACATCTTTATATTTCTCTTTTGTTCTTATGTTTTACAACATAATCTAGTCCTTTGATTTTTCCCTTTGTGTTATCATTTTTTATTGACAATTGAATATGAAATAGAAATATGAGTTCAAATTGATACTTTTAGTGTGCGAACCCTATAAAGTATTTATGCATTATATTCTATATCCATGTACTTAAAAATAATCTCATATTATCTTATATCATATATATAAATACTTTTATGTTTTTTTTATACTTTTAAATTTTTACCCCTATTTTAATTTTACTTTTAAATATGTTTCTTTAACTCTTGTGTCCCTTCAGATTGTTGTATCCTTTGTTGTGCCTCTTCGAGAATTACCTATAAAAACTAGGTAAATCATACTTATTTTTATATCTTCTTCTTCGTGACAAATTACATCCCTAATTTCTGGGGAACTTCGCTAATACCTTGAAGTATACTTTGGATCTTCACCAAAAACAATAATGAAACAAAACTATAATTATCTTGTAGTTTTTCCTCAATTAAATTGTCAAAATAAAAAAACTATTTCAAGTGCTCAATTCTTAAACAAGTGATCACAATCATGACGGGTTTTTAGTTATACATCTTTTTTGGATTTTACCCTTCTGTTATCACTCTGTTTGAAAACTTACGTTAGTATTTCATCAATAATCTGTAAAAAATTATCTTTTATGAATTTGTATTAAATTATTTTTGCACTTTTGGTTATGAAAACTTTTTAAACATTCTTGATGGAACCAGGGTTGAGGAAGAGACAACAAAGAGAGGATAAATATCGCCAAAAATTGATAAGGTACTTGTACCTATTAATATATTTTATTGAGAGTTGAAATGTTATTGTATTAATCACATCTCCAAAATTTATACAAGTCTTTAAAAAAAGTCACAACCTATTGAAAAATTCATAATCCTTCGTGAAAAGGTGCTTATTTTTAATATATTTATAATATTAGAAAATATAGTATGGAATATTTTGTAGGATTTGGACTAAGACTTTTTTATTATTACTTATCCAACTTGTTTGCGTAATCAATAAATCAAACCAATGGTTCATAAAGGCACTTAAAAAATATAGTATGAAACATAGAATATGTTCTGAATTGGGTGTTCAGAAGAAGAATAGAAAACTTAGAAAATTATGGTTTACAAATGTGTCATAAGCCCTCTATTTATAGCCAACGAAGGGTAACATGAACAAGTGTGTACTATGCCTTATCAGAAAAGTCACAACCCTTCGAAAAAGTCACAACCCTTTGAAAAAGTCTGACTCCTTCGGAAAATTCACAACTCATTGGAAAAGTAACTACCCTTCTGAAAAGTAACAACCCTTTGAAAATGTTACAACTCTTTTTGAAACGTCACAGCCCTTTGGAAAAGACACAATATCCTTCAATGTTAAAAGGTGTCTTCTTTTACTATATTTTATATTTTAATATAAATAAATATAGAATATGTACTAAATTGAGTGTTTCAAGAATAAATAGAAACTTAAAAAATTCGTAGTTTAAAAATGTGAGGGAACTCCTCTATTAATAGTCATCAAAGGTAGTATGAACATGTGCTTATTGTGCCGTATTAGAAAAGACACAACTCTTCAGATTAGTCGCAAACCTTTAGAAAGGTCATAACTCATCAAAACAACACAACTCTTCAGAAAAGTCACAACTCATTGAAAAAGTCACAGACCTTTGGAATAATTGCAGCCCTTATGAAAAGGCACAGACCTTTGTGAAGATCATAACTCACCGGAGAAGTCACAACTTTATGAGGAAGTCGCAACTTTTGAATAAGCCACAACTCATTAAAAAAATCTCAATCCTTCAATTTGAAAAAGGTGTATGTTTTTTTTTTATATATAATATAAATATTTTTAAAAATATAATATAAATATAAAAAATAAATTTAATTGGATGTTTAGATCGGGGTTTTATAATAATTTAACATTCAATTCAGGGAGTTCATGCTTTTATGGATGGATGGATGGATGCGGATTGAGGGATGGACGGATGGAAGGATGGATGGACAATTGGATGGACGAATGGAAAGACAGATGGACAAACGCACACACGTACAGACGGGCGGACGGACAGAAGGATAGATAGATAGACAGACAGACATATATTCCCATGTTGTTTCTTAACCTTCACATTCTTCAATCAGAAAAGATTAGATGTTTCAATTACTACTTTTTTTGTTCTTTGTTAACGGTTGAGCTAGAAAAAAGTTGGGGAGTCTTAATTATTAAAATTGTTGCTATGTGTAACCTTTCTTGATTTTCCTAATTATTTGTAATTATTTTTATTTTCTATATTTTTTCCTAGTTGGTGGCCTCCAGAATATCAAGCATTTGACTTGGTTTGTTCATACATTTTTTCAAGAATAATGTATTTCAAAATATTTTTAATTTTTTAAAATATGATTAAAGAAGTTCTTCAAAACTCGAGATCTTTTTTATGATTTACTAGTTTTAGAATAACCAAGGAACACCTATTTGAGAATATGAGGGGTTGATATCATTCACATGATAAATTTATTATGGTATATTTAGGTTTATTTATGGACAATGAAATGGAAGAGCAAGGCAAACTAATTGCTACCAGCTACAGAATGAATTATAGGCCATCAAATTGAGTAACAATAGAGAAAGTGATAATTGACTAATCTATAAAAAAACATTCAACATTGAGAAGAAAATTATATCAAAGAACAAATATTATAATTGAAAATATGTAGAAGATAAAATTCATGAAAGAGTAAGAATTTTACAAATTCAAGTTCTTAATGTATGGGAAAATACCAAATTTAAAATTATGATATTAGAAAATAGTCATTAATAATCTTAATGAGGTCATGAATTACCACACGAAGCGCAAATAAGTTATCTACTTTCTACTATATAGAAGCACGAAGAGGAGGACGACCACAGCAACGTTTATTGTACCTTACGCAATAAAAATCAGACAAAAGTGTACTATCCGTAATATTAACAAACAATAAGGGTATTTATGTCTTTTGAATGTCTTTCTTCTACACTTTGTTTCTCGATCATTCTCCATTGTATCTTTCTCTCTCCCCTATCCTTCGTTTTCCAGATCAAAGCAGAAGTTTCTAACATAGTACATCGATCATGCCTTGAAACACCCAACACCTACTCGAGTTTGTAGTAAACATTTCAGCTATTGATGGAGGTTTTCCACATTGTAAACATATAATTTTTCGATTCAGTTATCTAAATAAGTGTCTATTTTGACTTCGAAGCACCACACCAAATCAAATTTGCAGCTTTTATTTTCTCCTCATACGTTCCTTAAAATTAATTGGAGTAATTAAAATTGAGCTTGCATACTCATTATTTAACTCAAATTCTATTTATGTTGAATGGAATAATTTTGGATCTGTTATACTACAACTAATGTAAGCTCGAATGCATGATGATGCCCATAATTATTTTCTTTTGCTATGGTAAATTTTGTTGTTCCAATCCCCTACACAATCTGCTTGCTCTTTTTTTATTTTCATGTCCTTGATTGATTTTAAGATATCTCACTCTTTTATTTTTTTCAGATACAAGGAAAGGGAACTATGTCTTCACTTACCAATCCTAAACAGGATGTTTAAGATGCGATGATAAAAATTCAATCTTGCAAGTCCTACTTTTTTATGCTAAAAGAAAGGTAGGTTGTTATCTTACAGTGTAAATATATAATCAATAAACGAGAAATTTACACTATTGAAAAGGTGTAAGGCAACATAGGGGAGTGCTGCAAAATTTACAATGTTCCGAAAAACAAGATGGAAGCGTTCCCAAAAGATGTAGTTGCTGCAACTTATGGCGCTATAATATACAACACTTAATATTAAGTTTTGCAGAAATATATATGTAAATACAAGTTTTTTTATAGCACAAATCCAAAGGGAGATTAGGGAGAGAATAAATACATTTTACTCTTCTAAAAGGGCTCATTGATGCACTAACTTAGTGTCTAGAATTTGTAACTAGATTTGTTGGTGTGGTTTGTTTATTTTTAGTTTTTCTTGAGGTCTAGATACTTGCTTTGACCATTTACTATAAGTTTGTAAATGGTTTTTGTTGCAATGGTAATATTTCGTAGTTATTACCCAAAAAAAGATTCCTAAGAAAATCTTCTTGCATTTGTAATTGTTATGATTTTTTTCTCAATACTTATGTGCTTTATTCATGTGGATTAATGCAGGTTGTAAACAACACTATGTATACTAACCTTCTTCAGACCCCACTCTACACAAATATACAAGGTATGTTGTTATTTTATTACTGTAGGTGGATTTTTTTTATTTTTTTTTATTTTGAAAGAAGCAAGGTCTGTCAGGTTCTCACTTTAAGTCATATAAGATTGTTTTATATTTAGAATGTTGAAGCCAAAATATCTTACTTTCTTTTACAATCTCGAGGTCAATTACCTAAGCATATGTGAATTGTGAAGTAAGATCAAGCACATCATAATCAATCACACAAGGTTGTGTTTACAAAGATTTAGTTCCTTCTATGATTGTAGAGTTCAGACCACTTGTGTGCACCTCAAACTAATTTCATTAAATACATGTTACCTCCCTTCAACACAAGTTATCGAGTTACTCTTATGATTATCACGATTTAGATTGATTTTTCGTTAATCAAACAAGCTCTTCATATGTTTTGCTTATTAAAATAATGATTTCCATGTGAAATATCATATTATTATATTATAAGTGGGAAGATTCAAAGCTCAAAGTTGAATTACCATTTTACCCTTATATTAAAATAATTAAAACAAATATTATAAAATATAATTAAACATTTAATAAATAACTCATTTAGATTGGAGCATAAATCAAATTCACATTAATAATTACTCTATTACTGTAAAAATCAGGAGTATTTGAAGAGTTTTTCCATTAAACAAATTTGATATGGACTAAAATCATTGAACTAATTTAACGCAAATTAATTATCTACTCAAAGGTCATCCTTGCTACTGGTATAAATTGCCTAGCATGATCTTCATGTAAATGACAAGAGGAGGATGAGAGATTATCATGCAAAAATGAACTTTGCAAATCATTTTGTATGTGCAGTAATTTTATTTTACCCGCTCCTTTTTGTCCGTCCTAAGTATTATATATTTCCTTTTTAAATATTTTGATGTACTTTCTTATGATTTTATTTTTTTATTAGAATATTTTGTGTCCTACATGAAGAAATTAGTCATATACAATTCATCTTCTACTATGTTTCTTAATTATTGATGAAATTCATATTAATGAAAGATTATTCAGTTCATTTGACATGCTTATTTTGGCTCTCGATAGAGTGTTCTACTTTAGTATAAATATATTTTTGAAATTATTATTTATGAGTAGAGAGATGAATGACTAAATGAGAAATCATATATGATTTTTTTTATATGTATATAAAAAAGAATCCATATCCTAAAATAAAATGGCCCACCTAATTGGAGATAAAGAATGGATCATACTCTATATAGTATATGTAAGTTTTGGGTAATGGGTCGCCCATGTGGACCGACCCGACCCAATCTGTTTTAATGTCTTATCCAATTAATTAATAATGAGTTAATTAATTAGGATAATCCTTTAAAGGATAAGACTGAACAGTTACATTGTAACTGTTCAACCCCTCTTTAAAAGACTCCTAGTAGGAGCATTATCAGTGGGTGTGACATAAAACAAGGAACGTGAAACGTGATAACTGAAAAGTTAAACGTGAAAGGAGAGGAAATCTGAAAAACAGAAAGTCAAAAACCAAGCGTTCAGTCTAGAAATAAAAGTATTGAGTTTCTCAGGCAGATTCAT
Organism: Solanum sitiens; assembly: GCA_016801875.1. Classification (NCBI taxonomy): domain Eukaryota; kingdom Viridiplantae; phylum Streptophyta; class Magnoliopsida; order Solanales; family Solanaceae; genus Solanum; species Solanum sitiens. The sequence goes on from JABWTJ010000009.1 coordinate 3,628,575, forward strand.
CAACACACATAAAACAGACTTCTAGTTTGTGAACAAGATCTCTGTTTCCTAGTGATTCAAAGATGGACTTGAGCAACAACTTGTCAAAGAAGCAGATCGACGACTTCCGCTGTGAATTACAAGGTACACATCTTGTTAATGATTCCACTTAAAAATTCCTACAATGGTATCAGAGTCATTGTTATTAATCTCATTATACGTTGATTTCTAGGCTATTCACTTTGTATATTTATAAGAAAATAAATTGAGAATATTTCTTTAAAATCAGTGAATAGAAAGAAGAAGAAAAATTTGAATAAAGTTAAATTCTTATTTGATTTTTTTTTAATTGTGGATTAATAATATGGAAAATAGGGTTAAAAATCCTATTTGATTGTGCATCATGAAAGAGATAGGATTACTTGTCCTACTATGAAAATAACTCTGCAAAAAATTTTGTTTAATATATATATAAAAAAAAAACTATTTCTGTTTAATAGCGATTCAGAAATTGTTTGGAAGATATTTTTGATCGAAACTTATTTGATCAAAATCTGGTTGTGAATATCTTTTCAAAAAAATATTATAATAGAAAAACGGAATTAAAACGAGTTAGATATGCATTGTTGAAAAATTGGTTGTTTATTTGACAGTTTTCCGAAAAAACTGCATCTGTCTGGAGCAATCTGAAAATTTGTTGTGCAGTTTTTTGATGTAGACTTAATTTTTTTTTTATGATCTTCTCGTTTTAAGCTTTCCGAAAATATATTATAATAGAGAAACCGACTTAAAACGAATATGATATGAATTTTTTAAGTTGGGCAGAAAAAGAAAAACGTTTTTTTTTTATATAATTATTTTTTTTGGATTGAGACAAGAGTTCTATTCAAAAGTTTTTTATTCATTTAGTCCTAATGTTCCTTAAACAGGTGCTGGCCTTTTATGGGAAATTTGTGACATATGTAGTCATATTAAATGGTTTAACCATATTTTTTTTTTTTCCAATTTTAGATGTGGCTGAAAAGGAACATGCTCAAATTACTCCAAGTGGGAATTCTCAAAGTAGAGCACATGAACGAGGTCGAAAAGCAACCCGCCGTAAGATATGTTTCATAGGGCAAGAAGTCGTACAGATTGGTGTCCCAAAAGAGACACAAAGTATGTTAAGGAATGAAAGGACTATTCGAAGAAAAAGAAAAAAAGATCTAAGAGAGTTCAAATCTTTGAAGATGGATCCCCTTGGTTGCTTAATAGGATTCCTCCATATATTTGTCAAAAATTTTGAAAAACTTAATGAAAGTGAAATTCAAGTTTCAGAGAGAGAAGGGTATGATGTTTTGCATCATTCCTTGCCAGAATACTGGAAGAATGAACTAAATCAAGTTATAGTTGAAATTGGGGATAATGAAGAATTATGAAAAGACTATGTAAAAATAGGAGTTAAGTGGGTAAAACTTCACCCACAGTGTATCCACATACTTTCATTTTTATCAGAATAATTTCTTTTATTATCGTAATTTTTTTTCAAAAACTTGAAGTGAACATCTTTAATTGTGCTTTTATATGAATATTTTGAGTTTTATTCTCTTTTATTTTGGATGAGTGAATGATTATTCTATTGCCCTATAATATGGTGTTTAATAGTTAGACATGCAAATATGTGTGATTATAGTCTAAAATAAATTAGCACACACATTAAGAAGTCAATTTCAAATATTGGTTAAATATTTAATTCGTAAATGATGAATGGATGCTTAAGTATCTTTTCGATTTTACATTTAAATATGAAACCTTTATGAGAATTGATTTGCTTGAATGTGTATGTCACATGCATACTTATTAAAATTCTTGTCTAATTATATGTCAATAACAGACATGGTATGCTAGAAAAGGTCACATAGGGCAAGATTGAACGAAAGAGTTGGCAAAAGAAGGACATGTAGGTTCTTTGATCAAAATTGAAATGTCAACCTATGATAATTGTCTTGCTGGAGAGATTACGCGTAAACCATTTGAGAGGCTGAGAGAGTTGAATTTCCACTTAAATTAATATTTAAAGTCCAATGAATCTGAAGGCAAGGTTTGGTGCTTCATACTTTATTAAAGCACTTGAGTGCTTTAAAAGAAATATGAATGAAGTTGAACCTCTATACGAAATGTTGACTACAGAAGATCTGATAATGTTGTCAAACATACTTGATAATTCAATGGATCAAGAAATGATTCCTGGACCAAGTGGGAGTTAAAAAAATCTCAACCTCTGTATGAAATATTGAATTCAGAAGATCAGATAATGTTGTAAAACATACTTGATTATTCAATGGACCAACAAATGATTTCTGGTCCAAGTGGGAGTTATGAATCCCAAAATCCTATAGAGGAATCTGAACTTCAAATCTGTAAGAGTACAAGAAAAGGTGTACCTAAATGATCTTATGAAATTGAGAATTATATTTTGTTGGTATCTCATACGAAATTTGATGAACATCAATCTGTAACAGAGGCTTTATCAAGCCCTAAAGGGATGAATGGTTAAAAGCGATGAAAAACTAACAAATTCTTGAATCTAGTTGACCTTACTAAAGAACGTTAAGCTATTGGGATCAAATGAATTCTTAAAGTTAACGTAAATCAATGGGTCAATAGAAAAACAAGTCTCAAGTTCCTTATTCTAGTATTGTCAGGAATTTGATGTATGATATGATGTGTACTCGCCCAGACATTTGTTATGTCGTGAGTCTACTTAGCAGATATCAATCTTATATTAAAAAAGATCTCTGGAAAGTAGTAAAGAGAATATTCTGATATATGAAGAGAACTACAGATCATATACTGTGTTATAGTGGATCTAATTTATTCATAAAAGGTTATATAGATAATGATTGGACTGATGACCAGGATGATAGAAAATCAACATCCGTTTTTTGCTTTCTTACTAAATGGTGGTACTATTTCATGGAAAAGTAAGAAGCAAACTTGTACATCTCTTTCAACCGTGGAATCTGAATTTGTGGGATATGTGTGCGTATTACAAAAAGCTATTTGGTCATAGTGATTCTTTGAACATTTGAATATTACAAAGAATTCTGAGGGTCCAATAATTCTACATTATGATAGTCAAGCTACTATCGTGTACATAAAGGATCCTAAGTATCACAGAAGAACCAATCTCATTGACATCAAGTATAACTTTGTGAGAGACATAGTGTCAAGTGGAAAAATAACTTTGCAATACATTCCTACACGTGAAATGATAGCTTATCCTTTTACAAAGGCCATCTCTAGAGACTTGCTTGAATAACATGTTAAGGCTCTAGGTTTACGTAAAGTATGATGATATTTGAGTATTGTAAACTGACTTGATTGTTAGATATTCTCTTTTATATAAAAGTATTGAATTTACGTTCAAATATAGTATGCATGTGATAATATGTAAGAAATATAATGTGTCGAACAAGTCACGAGATTGGCTCTCTCACACGAGCAATCGCCTCTTACGTCGGGGAACGTGAAGAGATGAATTTCATCACCATTTTATGACTTGTTTTATGATCCAGACAAAAGTTTCTCCAAGAAATGAGCTTAAAGATCACTGAAGAGAGAAACTAGGGTTAAACATCTGGAGATGTTTAGACCAAGGTCTGTACGATGTTGAATAATGAATAGAATGAGACACATACACCAATTTAAGGTGTAACCATCATAGCACGTGTATCATACCACGTGTGTCTAGCGAATAATGGGTCAATGGAAGAATATTCCCTACTTCTTCATTGTGTGAGACCCATAAAAGTTAAATCAACCTTCAATGAAATACCCTTTGACCTTTTGCTGTTTCTTGAAGTTTCAATCAGTGTTGCTACTTTAGCATGTTACTAATAGCCATGAGCGATTTGGCAATGCAGTACATGTCTAGGAAAGCAGTTGATATGAAACAGATAGATTCGAGTAGAAAGGTAAGATGACTGAATGAACAATTCAACTTGTATACATAAGCCGGCCATTACATAAGTGTAATTTTGTGTAAACTCGAGTTCACCTTTTTAAGAGGTTGAGGGATCAAACAAGTAACTACTGAAGTAGTGAATAACGTCTGGGGTATTGTGAGTAATAGTGTTCTTTAATAGTATTGAATTCTTTCCACATGTGATTGAATTCATACATAGGGCTTGTAAAACTTAAAGATAAGCTCTTCATGCTTAAAGGTCGCACGAACTATTTGTCGTATGAATTGTGTGTCTGAATGATATAATTTTGACTTGGATCTTTTCCACCATGTGCGAAGTGGGAGATGTAAGTTTTGGGTAATGGGTCGCCCATGTGGACCGACCCGATCCAATCTGTTTTAATGTCTTATCCAATTAATTAATAATGAGTTAATTAATTAGGATAATCCTTTAAAGGATAAGACTGAACAGTTACATTGTAACTGTTCAACCCCTCTTTAAAAGATTCCTAGTAGGAGCATTATCAGTGGGTGTGACATAAAACAAGGAACGTGAAATGTGATAACTGAAAAGTTAAACGTGAAAGGAGAGGAAATTTGAAAAACAGAAAGTCAAAAACCAAGCGTTCAGTCTAGAAACAAAAGTATTGAATTTCTCAGGCAGATTCATCAACACACATAAAATAGACTTCTAGTTTGCGAACAAGATCTCTGTTTCCTAGTGATTCAAAGATGGACTTGAGCAACAACTTGTCAAAGAAGCAGATCGACGACTTCCGCTGTGAATTACAAGGTACACATCTTGTTGATGATTCCACTTAAAAATTCCTACAGTATATATGTGATTTTGAGGTTGTATTTTTATTTAAACTTTTTGTTTATATGTATAATTTATTGATCTTATTAGTCTATTATTTGTGTGTTGGAACATTCATTCCTCAAATTGATCATATATCTAGAATAAGTCATTTTGAAAAGTTTATATTGCTCAATTTATATTAATTATTCAAAGAGAAATTTTATGAAAAAAGGAGTATTATTCTTTTCTCTTCATAAATCATGTGTACAATACTTCTCTAAGGTTAAACAGAAGACGTATATGTGATATAATGATAAAAATAATTGACATATTAATTATGGTGATGGTTGCAAGTGTGTTTCGTAATATACCAAGTGTTCATATCATAAATTTGCATATGTACCACATTGACGAAATCTTTTAGAATTTATAAATTTTATGCATGCTATTTATTGTTGATGTAAAATTTTAACTATAGCTGGAAAATTGTCACTCTCCCATCTATAGATTATTGACTGGAGCTGGACCCATAAATAGTTAAGTAGTGATTATTGTCCAAACTAGAATGTCTACTTTTGCCTTAGAGATATTATTTAATTAATGATAATGTGATATTCTTCTGCCTAATTATTGGATGTTAATTATTTCTCATACACATAATTTTTTATTAAAAGTTCAATGTGAAGAGTCATTCTCCACTATTTATGTAAAAACACTTTGAGAATTAAATTTTTAATATGCTTTTTAAGAATCAATTTACTAAGATAGATATTATCATAGGAAGGAAATTGCACAAGGATAACTAAAAAATAACTAGATATATAATCTATTTAATGTTCTTCTTCATATTATATTTGTTATTATTTAGTGAATAAAAGATAAGTGGTAAAACTACTATTGTTAATTTCAGAATCTTTTTTATTACTCAACTTTTTAGTATATAAAAATTTAATAATAATAAGGGACAAACGTGCAAGGCACGTTTTCAGAAACTAGTTAGTAAAAATATTTCATCGTGAGGTCTAAAACCACAAGAAGCTAATTGTGAGCCATGACCATTTATTTGTGTATTTGATGTTTTTCAAAGTTTCAATACTTTATTTTGAAGAGAAGACGGGCAAAGACCCTCATAGGGCATGGATTAGAGACATTTACAAAATTATTATTTCGAGTGATATGATGATGGTTTAAGTAGAAGGCTGACAGATGAATCTTTGATCTTTGCGTTACTCATGGCGAATTGAGAATGAAAGGATCATGTTATTGTCAATGGCTTGATGAATATTCAGAGCAAACCTAAAATTTTTTCAACAACTTGAATCCACAAGCTTTTTGTTAATTGTTTTTGATAAGCTGATGGAGAGGATTGACCTAAAGGCTAAAATTTGTAATTTCTATGTTCTACCTATTGATTTGGAATTGTATCTGTGTGTCACAATATCACCGAATGAATAAGAAAATGATAAAAAAGAGGATACTAACATAGAAGATAAAACTTGCCTCAAAGTTGAAAAATGAAAGAGACGTGTACAGGTTGATAAAAATTGACCATATTAATGTCGAAGGAAGTTTGAGTGCTCGACATCTAACTGTACTGAGGAAAAATAAAGGGGTTTACTTGAAGTATTTTAGATTTGAAAGAAAATGTGTTCTTCTTAATTCCTATATTAGCTTGTGTAGCATAGTTACTCGCAGGAAATACCTAGAATCTGCAGTAAATGAATTATGTTTGTATTTCAGAAAAAGTTTTCTTTCAATTATTTGATAAACTTATTTGTAAGAAAATTCTTCAAATCCACTAAATGAGATCAATATATATGCTTCAAGTCCACTAAATGAGATCAATATATATGCTTCATATAATATTTTGCACTTTAAAATGATCCTCCCAAGGTAGAGGCAACACTAGAATTTTGAGGTTATAAGTTCTGAATTTTAGAAAAGACAACTTGTTGAATTCTGGTCCAAAAATACTTCATTCTGCTAAATCTGTGGACAAGCGTGTAGCTATGCCTCAACCTCTGCCTCCGAGTATTCTTGAAGCTAAGTTTCAGTTTTTTTCCCAGTGGAAAGGATTAGTAGTCATTTTGGGGTATGATGTTCTTAAGTGAAATGACATGTTTATTTAAGACTCTTAATGTTGGCTGACAGTAGCTATGTATTTTACTTCAAACAATTTGGAATAATGAAGTGTGCATCAGGTCATTTTATAATTTTCCTGAAAAAAACATAGAACAATTTTAGTTTACCATTTTGTATGTTAAACGAAGTGTTTTAGTTCCTTTGATAGTAGTTCTTAAACAATTTTTCTGATTGTCTATAAAATCGTGATAAATTGTTCGATTAGCTCGAGTAGAAGTACAGAACAAGTATTGTTTATGTTGAAGTATCATTACTTTTTATATTGATGTCTTACATTTTGTTTATAGTTGCAAGATTCTAAATTTAAGAAAATTAATCTAGCTGCATCTATGCAGCTTTTACAATAATATTATCTCAGTAGTTATAGTATTGTTTGGGTAGTTTTTTGTCATTCAATCTCTGTTATTTTCTATCGTTCCATGTACTTTGATTATTGTATTGTACTACTTTTCTATTACTATCTATTGTTTTTTGTTATTATCTAATGTTTCTTGTACTTTTGTTACTTCTTTTTTGGGATTATTTTTCCTTGAGTCCAGGGTCAATGGGAAACAACCTCTCTGCGATGGTCAGGTAAGGTAAAGTTTGCATACGCACTATCATTCTCAGACCCCACTTTGTAGGAAGACAGTGGGTATGTTATTGTTGATTTGTTGTTGCTTTTTATTGTGGTTCCTAATTTAATGATTTTTACAGGTCCCTATGTAAAGCATATTTCAGCTATTAGTAATTTGCAGAAGTAAATAACTTGACTTAGTAGAACTGAACAATTTTTGAAGAAACATTTGAGCAACTAAGTCATGGTGTTCTGTCACAATTTTGTATGTAATTGTAAGATAATCTAAAGGGTTCTTATGAAGTTGAGACTGTTGGGAATGAAATTGGGTCAATTGGCTTCTCAATCATCGTAACTTCCCTCCACTTCCTCTACTACTCAACCAGTGACCAGTGTTTGTGCTTTCACCTTATATATGAATCAATTCTCTTCTTTCAAGGCTTCTTCTGTATCCTTATTTGTACATATATAATTATTCTTTCAGGCATAGATATGCAAGTTTGAAGATAGATATAAAGATCTTGAACTTTGAGCTGAGCTACATGTTGAAAATTTCGAGATCAAATCTAAGGACGTTATATCCTAATTTTGAATTGAAAAACTAATATTCATGACCATGTCATGATATTTTGAAATGATAATCTGGTGTCATTTTCACGGAAATAAATTACTCAATTCAAAATGTAAATGTTGGGTCCGTGTTATCACGGGCTATACCTATCTAGTCTTATATATAAGTGTTTTTCAAAGAAAGAAAGAAAGCATGTTTTTACAACACCGCTCATTTAATTTAAACTCACCTTCTATATTTAGAATTCAAAATTCACTTCTTCAAACTTGCCAATAGTGGTGATGTTCATGTTTAAAGCCTAAGCTTAATCAACTACATATGCAAAGTTTCTTAAAACGGATAATTGCACCTTAAATGACGTTATAGTGTAAAGAACAAATATTATAATTGAAAACGAAATAGTGAATTTGAAAAATATTAATGTTATTTTTCATGATTTGTACACGGAGTACAAATTACAAGAAAACAAAGTACAATAATACATTTAAGAACCAACAACTGATAACTTATTGTTACTTCAGCTATTTCTCCATGAACAAGCAGTGAGAACAATGAGCAAGTTGAAGCAAACTGGTCCATGTCATGAAGTATCAAATCTTCCAATTGTGAAATAGAAGAAACCATTGGAGTTCAATAAATTAATTGATTTCTGCCGTTGGAGTTTGAATCTTTCCCTCAAGAAACCATTCTTTATTTTGTGCATCAAATTTAAATCTGAATAGAAACAACCAAATAGAAGATTAGAGATTTATTTGCAAGAAAGAAAAGTCTTATATAAAAAAAAATATATCACAATTCAAATAGCTACTCACTTGATTGATTGGGGAGAATGGTTGAGCTACTAAAAATACTTAGTAGTGAGTTGGAGGTGGTGGAGAAGCATAAATGTATTCTGGTGGAGGAGGTGATTTCACGGGTGGAGGAGGTGAGCTGTAGTAATAGGGTGGAGGAGGAGACTTTATTGGTGGAGGTGGAGAGTGGTAGTAGTAAGGTGGTGGAGGAGGTGACTTGTAGAAGTAGTGTGGGGGAGATGATGGGGATGGTGGAGGAGGAGACTTGTAATAGTAGGGTGATGGAGGAGATGGGGAAGGTGGTGGTGGTGACTTGTAGTAGTAGGGTGGGGGAGGTGAGGGGGAAGGTGGAGGAGGAGACTTGTAGTAGTAGGTGTTGGGTATGTTGAAATAATTGATGGAAAATAGAGGGAAAGAGAGGAACTTGAAAAGTTGAGAACTTGAATAGTTGGAAACTTGAAAAGTCTTCTTATACTTTAATGAAAAGACATTTGTCCTTCATCGATGGTGGAAAAAAAAAATAGGAGAGTTTAAATATAGGAACGCTCCTATTAATTGTTAAAAGGGTTGGAAAGAGAGACCCCCCTCGCACTGTCTTTGTCTTTGGAAAATGATTAATTGAGAGATTATTTTTTGGATAAAGTTTGTTTTAATTATTTAATTATTTATTTAATTAATTGAATTAAATGGCCAAAAATATTTTCAATTAATTAGTTGATAACAGAAACGTTTTCAGTTATTTAGTTGAAATTAACCGAAATATTTCAACTTTTTCGTTGATTAACCCGACCCGACTCTGATCCGCGCGTGACCCATTTTATTTAAAAAAACTTTCCCGTTTTATTTAAAAATTCCCTCCATGACTGTTCTGAAAGTGTAACACCCCGTATCCAAAACAGACCAAAAACTAGTTTTTCAGAAAATCTATAGGTGCAACAGACGGTGGCCATCGACGGACTGTAGCCTGACCCACGGTCCGTCCGGCACATCAGTCGATTGGGTCAGAAACTACCCAAAATCTCAATCCAGAAGATTTGACTAAGTGTCGAACGACGGACGGACTTACGGTCCGTAGGTCAGACTAGGGTCCGTAGTCTGAGTCCGTTGATCGACACCCCATTCACCCACTCTCTGACAAGAGTCACGGATGACCAGCACAGTTCGTAGGTGGACCCACGGTCCGTAGGTCTGACCGTAGGTGGGAACTAGCAGACAGTTAAGGGGGAAATGTAGTTGGGTCAACTTCAAATGGTCATAACTCTTAGTACAAAATTAATTAGGCGTCGTATGACCTACCCACAGATAGATAATTGAATCAGATTTCCATAGCCACCGACCTTGGTAAAATCAGACCTCCGAGTAAAAAGTTATGCCCGTTTTAGTAAAGGCTTGTCGAACAGGCCCAACCTACGGACCAAACGCCGGACCGTCAGTCCCGGTCGTCGTTTGGTCCGACAGCAACTTAACCAGGGGTCTGTTGGTCTTTTCTCACTTCGTTTAAACCTTAATATATGTTGTTTTGACCCTAAATCATCAAATTTTAGTCAGTTTAAGCCTAGAAACATAACAAGAACTTACTTAAGTCAAAATTATAAATCAAAAGTTAGAAAATTAAAATCAAGAAAGGAGAGAAAACTCAAGAACCCTAGTTCAAGAACGCAACAAGTTTCTAGCAGTCCCAGCCACATAATCTAAGTATTTTTCCGTGAATTTCATCACCAGGTATGTGGGATTTCACTAGTGGGTTGCTTTCACCCATTGGGTCCCTAGTTTTTAGTCAGTTCTTGATTCTCTTATCATGATTAAACCTAGGGTTCCTAGAATTACACGAAAACTTCATGATTTAGTTAAAGTATACGTTCCAAACCAGATTATCATGCTATTACTCTGATTATCACATTAATTTCAGAACCCTATCTTTGTATTTCTTTAGTTCTTGAATTACACATGCTAGGTCAGATATTTCAGTTACTTCAGATATACATGCCTCAGTATTAATGCATCATTATCAGAATAAATGTTGCATTCTCAGTTTGCATGTTCAGTTTTGAGATATTTAGTATTTTACAGAAATTCAGACATACTCAGTTAACTACATAAATCAATGAGAGTAAGATAATACCGAGTTGGACTAGGGTTCAGCGTACCCAATTAGTCCCAGAACTACTAGCCAAGTAGGTTGTAAGTCCCATCTGTGGGCAATCAGTTTAGTGATCACGCCAGCATGCTTTATACCTTTGGTAGGGTATATTGGGTCCTCTCGATGGGGCGTATATATCGAACTCCATATTTACCTCATGTGGTTTTATTATCAGTTATTAGTAGCTCCCACAGTTCAGTCAGACTCTATTACATTGACCATTTATATGTATATTCAGTATTCAGTTCCAGCATGTTATAAATTGGTCATTGCATCTAGTTAGCTCAGAATTTAGTATATCATGTACAGATTATTATACTTGCTTTTGTGCTTGTTCAGTTATGTTTTATTTCAGCTTTACTCTATCCTACATGCTCAGTACCTTCAAGTACTGACGCATACGTGCGCTACATCTTCTCGTGATGTAGGTTCAGGTTCTCAGCATCCAGATCACGCATAGATCGATTTTCGATCTCCAGTTCAGCAGATTCAGTGGTGAGTCCTCATTCTCCGAGGACAAGAATCATGAGTTTAATTTCAGTCTTCAGTCATTTAGTTTCAGTTTTGCTAGATTTAGCTAGGGCTTGTCCCAGTATTTCTAGTCCAGTTTAGAGGCTTATTTGAGACATAGTTAGTTTAGTTTCAGCTAAGCGTTGAGTTAATATTTTCTTTGTATTAAGCTCATCATTTTTCATACATGTCAGATTCAGCATATGGTTATTTCCCATCTTTTCATTTTAAGTATGATTTAGCTTCCGCAACAGTTTATTATCTTTAGTATGCTCATGATCATGCCAGCAGGGTTAGCTTGGGATCACTTGTGGTCCTAGGTTCCGTGTCCGCGTCTCGGGGGTAGCTCGGGGCGTGACAAAACTTGGTATCCGAGCACTAGGTTCAAGAGTCCTAGGATGTCTGAAAAGCCGCACTAAGTAGAGTCCTTTTCATGGGTGTGAAGTGCACCACATCTAATGAGAGGGGGGCTATGAAGTGTTTTAGGAAAAATTTCACTTTGTTGTGTCTCTTATCGTGCGTAAGGTATGATCTAATTCCATTCTAACTTGACGTTCTACGTTTCAGATCATACCTTATCGTAGAGCTAATGCTAGGAATGCGAATGCCAGAAATGCAAACGCAGCTCCTCCAGTCCCAGATCAAGAAGTCTCCAATGTTAAGTTCCGTAATGCCATACAGATGTTGGCTCAGAGTATGACCCACCAGAACAATCGGGTTCATGCTCCTGTGAATGAAAATGGTGGATCAGCAGCAGCAAGGGTCCGTGACTTTGTTAGGATGAATCCTCAAAATTTCTTGGATGAGATCAAGAAGATCTTTGAGGTAATGCAAGTCATTGGGAATGATCGGGTTGAGTTGGCATCATATCATTTGAAGGATGTCGCTTATATCTGGTACACTCAGTGGAAGGAAAATAGGGGTACAGATGCAGCTCCTATCACTTGGGATTGCTTTAGTGAGACCTTTCTTGACATATTCTTGCCAATAGAGTTAAGAGAAGCAAAAGCTCAGGAATTCATGAACTTGAGGCGGGGAAACATGACGGTCCAAGAGTATGGGTTGAAGTTTAACCAACTATCCAGGTATGCTCCTTACATGGTTGCTGACTCCAGGGCTCAGATGAATAAGTTCTTGTATGGAGTGTCAGATTTGGTGAAGACAGAGTGAAGAAATGCTATGTTGCTGGGAGATATGAACATCTCAAGGCTTATGACTCATGCTCAGCAGGTTGAGGGTGATAAGGTTAGGGAACAGGACAAAGAGAATAAGAAGTCTAGGAATAGGAACTATGACTATTCTCAGCAGAAATTGGGTGGTGGAAATCGCTCGCAGAGTCAGCAGAAATTCTCATCTCCAGCCCCTTCATCAGCTAGCGTTCTATCCTCCATGAACAGGTTTGACTAAAAGGTTAGAGCACCAGGTTCTAAGTCTCAGGGAAGTGTTTCAGGCACCAAGACTTACCCCACTTGCCCTAAGTGTGGTAAGAACCATCCGGGCGAGTGTCTTGCAGAAAAATAAGAATATTTTGGGTGTGGTCAGTCTGGTCACAGGTTGAGGGATTGTCCTTCTAGACAGGGTCAAGGAGGTGGTAATGGTAGAGCTCAGTCTACAACTTCAGCAGCACTAGCAAGTCGCCAGACTCAGCAGGGTAACTCATCTGGTACAGGTGGCGGTCAGCGCCAGAACAGACTTTATGCTCTTCAGGCTCGCCAGGATCAGGAAGGTTCTCCTGATATAGTCACTGGTACGTTACGAGTCTTTGATCTTGATGTTTATGCATTGTCAGATCCAGGGGCTACTCTTTCTTTTGTAACTCCTTACATAGCAGTACAATTCAGTGTCAGTCCAGAAACTCTCTCAGAACCTTTCTCAGTCTCTACTCTAGTCGGTGACCCAGTTATAGCTAGACGGGTATACAGAAATTGCCGTGTCACAGTCTCTCAGAAAGTCACCTCAGCAGATCTTGTAGAGTTAAAAATGGTAGACTTCGATGTCATTCTAGGCATGTATTAGTTACATTCATGTTATGCCTCCGTTGATTGTAGAACTAGGATTGTTCGTTTTCAGTTTCCAGATGAACCAACTTAGAATGGAAGGGTAGTATCTTAGCGCCCATGGGTCGATTTATTTCTTACCATAAGGCCAGAAAGATGATCTCTAAGGGTTATCTCTATCATCTAGTTCGGGTTAAGGATTCTAGCTCTGAAACCCCAACTCTTAAGTCAGTTCCAGTAGTCAGTGAGTTTCCAGAAGTATTTCCAGAAGATCTTCCCGGAGTTCCTCCCAAAAGGGAAATCGACTTTGGAATTGATCTCCTTCCAAATACCCAGCCTATTTCTATTCCTCCTTACAGAATGGCTCTAGCAGAGCTTAAGGAGTTGAAGGAGCAGTTGAAAGACCTTCTAGATAAGGGTTTCATCAGACCTAGTATTTCCCCATGGGGTGCACCAGTGTTGTTCGTATAGAAGAAAGATGGTTCTCTCAGAATGTGTATTGACTATAGACAGTTGAACAAGGTCACAATCAAGAATAAGTATCCCATCCCCAGGATTGATGACGTGTTTGACCAACTTCAGGGTGCTAGCTATTTCTCAAAGATAGACCTCAGATCGGGTTATCATCAGCTCAGAGTCAGAGATAGTGACATTCAAAAAACAGCCTTCAGAACTCGGTATGGTCAGTATGAATTTTTAGTTATGTCGTTTGGACTAACCAATGCTCCTGCAGCTTTCATGGATTTGATGAACAGAGTGTTTAAACAGTACTTGGACTTATTCGTTATCGTCTTCATTGATGATATCCTCATTTACTCTAGGAATGAGGAAGAGCATGCAAGTCATTTGAGAGTTGTTCTGCAGACTCTAAAGGATTGCCAATTATTCGCTAAGTTTAGCAAATGTGAGTTCTGGTTGCAATCCTTTGCTTTCCTTGGTCATATTGTATCTAGCGAAGGGATCTGAGTGGATTCACAGAAGATAGAAGCAGTGAAACAATGGCCCAGACCTACCTCTGCTACAGATATCAGAAGTTTCCTAGGTCTAGTGGGTTATTACAGAAGGTTCGTGGAAGGATTTTCATCCATAGCCTGACCATTGACTAGGCTGACTCAGAAGATGGTCAAGTTTCAATGGTCAGATGATTGTGAGAAAAGCTTTGCAGAATTGAAAACTAGATTAACTACAACTCTTGTTTTGACTCTACCAGAAGGTTCAGATGGTTATGTGATCTATTGTGATGCATACAGAGTTGGCCTTGGTTGTGTATTGATGCAGCGAGATAAGGTTATAACTTATGCTTCTAGACAGCTTAAAGTGCATGAGAAGAACAATCCAACTCATGACCTCGAGCTTGCAGCAGTGGTGTTTGCACTCAAGATCTGGAGACACTACTTGTATGGTGTTCATGTAGATGTGTTCACTGACCATAAGAGCCTTCAGTATGTGTTCACCCAGAAAGAGTTGAATCTTCTCCAGAGGAGATGGCTTGAGTTCCTTAAGGAATATGATATGAGTGTGCATTATCATCCTGGTAAGGCTAATGTAGTAGCAGACGCTCTTAGTAGACTATCTATGGGTAGTGTAGCCCATGTTGAGGAAGAAAGAAAGGAGCTAGTGAAGGATGTTAACAGGCTTGCTCGCTTGGGAGTTCGCCTTATGAGCATATCAGAGAGTGGTGTAACGGTTCAGAATGGGGCAGAATCGTCTTTGGTAGTGGAGGTAAAGGAAAAACAAGACAGTGATCCAATCTTGCTTGAACTTAAAGGTGCAGTCCACAATCAGAGAGTGGAGGTTTTCTCCCAAGGGGGAGATGGTGTACTTCGCTACTAGGGTAGATTGTGTGTTCCTGATGTGGGCGAGTTGAGACAACATATTCTTTCAGAAGCCCATAACTCCAGGTATTCTATTCATCCAGGTGCCACTAAGATGTACCGCAATCTGCGGGAAGTCTATTCGTGGAATGGCATGAAGAGGGATATAGCAGATTTTGTCAGTAAGTGCCCCAATTGTCAGCAAGTCAAGGTAGAACATCAAAAACCAAGGGGTATGACTCAAGATATCGACATTCATACTTGGAAGTGGTAAGTGATCAATATGGATTTCATCACAGGGTTACCGCGTACTCCCAGACAACATGACTCCATTTGGGTGATAGTTGATAGGATGACTAAGTCTTCTCGCTTTTTGGCGGTCAAGACTACAGATTTGGCAGAACTATACCAAGCTTTACATTAATGAAATTGTGAGGTTGCAGGGGGTTCCTTTGTCTATCATCTCAGATAGAGGTCCTCAATTTACCTCTCATTTCTGGAAGTTATTTCAGAAAGGTCTTAGTACTCAAGTTAATCTTAGCACAACATTTCATCCGCAGACGGATGGGCAGGCAGAGCGCACCATTCAGACCCTAGAGGATATGTTGAGAGCTTGTGTGATCAATTTCAAAGGTAGTTGGTATGATCACCTTCCTTTGATTGAGTTCGCCTACAACAATAGTTACCATTCTAGCATTCAGATGGCCCCTTATGAGGCTTTGTATGGGCATAGATGAAGATCTCTTGTTGGTTGGTTTGAAGTAGGTGAAGCAACTTTGATAGGGCCAGATTCAGTCCTTCATGCTATGGAGAAAGTTCAACTCATTAGAGATAGACTTAAGACAGCCCAGAGTCGTCAAAAATCTTATGCAGATGTAAGGAGAAGGGAACTAGAGTTCCAAGTTGATGATTGTGTTTTTCTAAAAGTGTCACCTATGAAAGGGGTGATGAGATTTGGAAAGAAAGGGAAGCTCAGTCCTAGGTATGTAGGCCCTTACAAGATCTTGAAAAGGGTTGGCAAGGTGTCATATAAGTTAGAGTTACCAGCAGAATTAGCAGCAGTACATCCGGTCTTCCACATCTCACTCTTGAAGAAGTGTGTGGGTGACCCAGCCTCTATAGTGCCATTAGAGAGTGTGGCAGTGAAAGATAGTCTTTCTTATGAGGATGTACCAGTTGAGATTCTTGACCGTCAGGTTAGAAGGTTGAGAAACAAAGAAGTCGCTTCAGTCAAGATATTGTGGAGGAGTCACTCCGTAGAGGGAGCTACTTGGGAAGCAGAAACAGCCATGAAAGCCAAGTATCCTCATCTCTTTCCTTCCGATTCCACTCCAGCTTGAGGTAATAGTTCCTCTTTAGTTTTCAAGTCATTCATGCGTGAGTCTTAGAATCATGTTCCCTCAGTTTGTACTTGCATTTTCAGCGTATTTGCACTTTGTCGGAACTTAATTCAGTTAGAAACTCAGTTCTCAGTGCTTAGTAGTAGGGTTTGCATCTCTCTTCCTCTATTTCAGCTAGTTTAGTCTTCATTCGAGGACGAAAGTTTCCAAGGGGGAGATAATATAACACCCCGTATCCAAAATAGACCAAAAACTAATTTCTCAGAAAATCTACCGGTGCAACAGACGGTGGCCATCGACGGACCGTATCCTGACCCATGGTCCGTCCTGCACATCAGTCGATTGGGTCAGAAACCACCCAAAATCTCAATCCAGAAGATTTGACTAAGTGTTGAACGACGGACGGACTTACGGACCATAGGTCAGACTAGGGTCCGTAGTCTGAGTCCGTTGATCGACACCCCATTCACCCACTCTCTGACAAGAGTCACGGATGACCAGCACAGTTCGTAGGTGGACCCACGGTCCGTAGGTCTGACCGTACGTGGGAACTAGCAGACAGTTAAGGGGGAAATGTAGTTGGGTCAACTTCAAATAGTCATAACTCTTAGCACAAAATTAATTAGGTGTCATATGACCTACCCACAGATATATAATTGAATCAGATTTCCATAGCCATCAACCCTGCTAAAATCAGACCTCCGAGTAAAAAGTTATGCCCGTTTTAGTAAAGGCTTCTCGAACAGGCCCAACCTACGGACCAAACGATGGACCGTCGATGGAACGACGGACCGTCAGTCCTGGTCGTCGTTTGGTCCGACAGCAACTTACCCAGGGGTCTGTTGGTCTTTTCCCACTTTGTTAAAACCTTAAGATACGTCGTTTTGACCCTAAATCATCAAATTTTAGTCAGTTTAAGCCTAGAAACATAACAAGAACTTACCTAAGTCAAAATCATAAATCAAAAGTTAGAAAATTAGAAGCAAGAAAGGAGAGAAAACTCAAGAACCCTAGTTCAAGAACGCAACAAGTTTCTAGCAGTCCCAGACATATAATCTAAGTATTTTTCCGTGAATTTCATCACCAGGTATGTGGAATTTCACTAGTGGGTTGCTTTCACCCATTGGGTCCCTAGTTTTCAGTCAGTTCTTGATTCTCTTATCATGATTAAACCTAGGATTCCTAGAATTACACGAAAACTTCATGAGTTAGTTAAAGTATGCGTTCCAAACCAGATTATCATGTTATTACTCAGATTATCACATTAATTTCAGAACCCTATCTTTGTATTTCTTTAGTTCTTGAATTACACATGCTAGGTCAGATATTTCAGTTACTTCAGATATACATGCCTCAGTTATTAATGCATCATTATCAGAATAAATGTTGCATTCTCAGTTTGCATGTTCAGTTTTGAGATATTCAGTATTTTACAGAAATTCAGACATACTCAGTTAACTACATAAATCAATGGGAGTAAGATAATACCGAGTTGGACTAGGGTTCAGCGTACCCAATTAGTCCCAGAACTACTAGCCATGTAGGTTGTAAGTCCCCTCTGTGGGTAATCAGTTTAGTGATCACGCCAGCATGCATTTATACCTTTGGCAGGGTATATTGGGTCCTCTCGATGGGGCGTATACATCGGACTCCATATTTAGCTCATGTGGTTTTATTATCGGTTATTAGTTGCTCCCACAGTTCAGTCAGACTCTATTGCATTGACCATTTATTAGTATATTCAGTATTCAATTCCAGCATGTTATAAATTGGTCATTGCATCCAGTTAGCTTAGAATTTAGTATATCATGTACAGATTATTATACTTGCTTTTGTGTTTATTCAGTTATGTTTTATTTCAGCTTTACTCGATCCTACATGATCAGTACCTTCAAGTACTGACGCATACGTGTGCTACATCTTCTCGTGATGTAGGTTCAGGTTCTCAGCATCCAGATCACGCATAAATCGATTTTTGCTCTCCGGTTCAGCAGATTCAGTGGTGAGTCCTCATTCTCCGAGGACAATAGTCATGAGTTTAATTTCAGTCTTCAGTCATTTAGTTTCAGTTTTGCTAGATTTAGCTGGGGCTTGTCCAGTATTTCTAGCCCAGCTTAGCGGCTTATTTCAGACATAGTTAGTTTCAGCTTAGCGTTGAGTTAATATTTTCTTTGTATTAAACTCATCATTTTTCATATATGTCAGATTCAGCATATGGGTATTCCCTATCTTTTCATTTTAAGTAAGATATATCTTCCGTAACAGTTTATTATCTTTAGTATGCTCATGATCATGCCAGCAGGGTTAGCTTGGGATGACTTGTGGTCCTAGATTCCGTGTCCGCATCGCAGGGGTGGCTCGGGGCGTGACAGAAAGGTTGCAACTTTCAAGAATAGTCACTACCATTTGAAAGGTTGCAAACATTCATTAATGGTCGTGTGGATTCTGAAAGGGTTTCAACCTTTCGGAACCTGTTCTTCTTGCCTATAATACCATTCATTCTTCAGAATATTTCCTTATGAATTTTCTGATCTTTTCTTCTTCTTCTACACAACAAATTACTTCGTGTATTTTACTGCTGTTTACTGGTTCGCTGACACCAGAGTTTTTGGTATCTATACTCTGGTGATTGAGATCATTTTACCCTGTAGGTCATATTCCAAATCAAACCTCGGATACTAGAGGGGAATAATTTCCTTAAGGGGACACTGTGAGTTAAGTGGACTTGATCTTTTCCTATTCAGAATTTCCAGATTCTGGTACGTGTTTTTACAAATTTTAATTTTTCCTTAATTGATTTTTGTTCATCTTTTGTACTGATTTTGAAAACTTTAGTTACTTCGTGTTTCTGCAAAATTTTATCACAATCAGTAATTCTGTTTTTCAAACACATATTGGCAACAATCTTAAGGAAATTATTCATTATAATTAATCTGTGTTTCTGGTAAAGACAAAAATCTTCGTGATTTTATAATCCTTGAAGTTTGCAATTATAATTTATTGCTTACTAAGACTGTATCGATTTTTGTTTATCAAAGATGGCAAACAACGGTGTTATAGTGGCTGTTGCTGCACCAACCCAAACTGTTGTACCACAAGCAGAGAAACCTGATAAATTCACTGGTGTGAATTTCAAAGGATGGCAACAACGGGTATTTTTCTAGCTTACCACTCTTGGTCTGCAGAAATTTACCAGCGAAGAAACTCCAGTGCCTGCTAATGATATGCAGATAGATAAATATTCATGATTATCAAAGCATGGAAATAGGAAAACTTCCTATGCAAGGGCTACATTTTGAGTGCTTTAGAGGATGACTTATATAATGTCTATAGTGCAATGTCAACTTCAAAAGAGTTGTGGATGCACTTGAGAAAAAATATAAGACAGAAGATGCATGCTTGAAAAAGTTTGTGATCGCAAAGTTTTTAGACTATAAAATGGTAGATAGTAAAACTGTTGGATCACAAGTGCAGGAACTTCAACTTATTCTACATGATCTGATTGCGGAAGATATGGTGGTAAATGAAGCTTTTCAAGTGTCTGCAATGATCGAGAAGTTGCCTCCTTTGTGGAACGACTTCAAGAATTATCTAAAGCACAAGCATAAGGAAATGAATCTTGAAAATCTTGTTATTCGGCTCAAGATTGAGGAAGATAACAAAACCGCTGAAAAAAAGTCTCGTAAGAGTTCAACAATCATTGGAGTTAATATTGTTGAAGAAGCTCCTACCAAAGACAAAAAGAGAAAGAAGTCCAACGGGCAGAAGTCAGAACATGCCAAGAAGAAATTCAAAGACAACTGTTACAACTGTGGTAAGGCTGGTCATCGGTCTTCTGATTGTCGTGCTCCAAGAAAGGACAAAGACAAAGGCAAAGGTCAAAAGTCAAGAAAACACGTGGAAAAGATTGAAGATACAGATGACTTGTGTTCAATGATTTCGGAGTGTAACATAGTTGGAAATACCAAGGAGTGGTTTCTCGACTCAAGTGCCACTCGACATATTTTCTATGCGAACTTTTGCAACGTACACTCCTGCTGAGTACGATGAAGATTTGTTCATGGGAAACACAGCAACAGCAAGGATTGCAGGAACTGGGAAATTAATGTTGAAAATGACATCCGGCAAAGTGTTGACTTTGAACAATGTTCGGCATGTCCCTACTATTAGGAAGAATTTAGTTTCTGCTGCACTACTCGTTAAGAATGGGTTTAAGTGTGTCCTAGTTAGTGATAAAGCTGTAATAAGTAAGAATGAAATGTTCATAGGAAAGGGCTGCCTCAATGAGGGTTTTTTCAAACTGAATGTAATGGTTGTTGACAGTATTAATAAGAATTCTGTTTCTGTTTACTTATTGGAGTCAAATGATTTATGGCATGCCCGTTTGGGACATGTAAATTACAAAGCCTTGCAAAAATTGGTTACTTTAGAAGTATTGCCTGATATTAAATGCGATAAATCAAAATATGAAATTTATGTGGAAAGTAAGTTTGTTAAACATCCTTATAAATCTGTTGAAAGAATTTCCAAAAAAATTAGACTTAATTCACACAGATATATGCGATATGAAGTCGACACCATCTCGTGGTGGAAAAAAGTATTTTATATTTTTTATTGACGACTGCACTCGATTTTGTTATGTATATTTGTTTGATAGTAAGGATGAAGCAATTGATGCATTTAAGCAATACAAAAATGAAGTGGGGAACCAATTGAATCTAAAGATAAAAATGATTAGGAGTGATATGGGTGGAGAATATGAATCTCCTTTTGCAGAGATATATTTTGAATATGGAATTATTCATCAAACTACTGTCCCCTATACACCACAGTAAAATGGTTTGGTGGAACGGAAGAACAGAACATTAAAGGAAATGATGAATGCCTTGATGATTAATTTTGGTTCACCGCGAAACCTTTGGGGGGAAGCCATCCTTACGGCTAATAAGATACTCAATAGAGTACCCCATCGAAAAACAAAATCAATTCCATATGAGTTGTGGAAAGGAAGGAAATCCAACTTGAAATATTTCAAAGTGTGGGGGTGTTTAGCCAAGGTAGAGGTTCCTTTACCGAAGAGGGTTAAAATTGGACCCAAAACAGTAGACTGTGTATTTATTGGATATGCTGTGAACAGTAAGTCCTGTCGGTTTTTAGTTCACAAATCTGATAATCCTGAGATTTATGTTAATACGATAATTGAGTTAGATAATGCAGAGTTTTTTGAGAACATTTATCCGTATAAAACTGAATGTGAGTCGACAAGTGAAAGACCTAAACGACCACGAGAAGAATCAACGGAAAATATTCTAACTAGTGGGGATCCTAGGCGTAGTACTCGCCAACGGAAACCTGCTCCTTTCGGACCAGATTTTGTAGCACTATTGCTTGAAAATGAGCCTCAAACATTTAAAGCAGCTATGTCTTCGTCTGAGTCAACTTATTAGAAAGAAGCAGTCAATAGTGAGATCGAATCAATTTTAAGTAATCACACTTGGAAATTGGCTGATCTTCTCCAGGAAATAAACCTTTAGGATCAAAATGTATCTTTAAAAGGAAAATGAAACCTGATGGGACTATTGACAAATATAAGGCTAGACTGGTACAAAGGATACAGACAAAGGAAGGTTTGGACTACTTTGACACATACTCTCCACTAACAAGGATAACATCAATTAAGATGTTAATATCACTAGCAGCAGTGCATGATCTTAAAATCCACCAAATGGATGTAAAGACAGTCTTCTTAAATGGATAATTGGAGGAAGGAATTTACATGGAACAACCCAAAGGGTTTGTACTTCCTGGTAAAGAAAAGAAAGTGTGCAGACTTGTAAGTCACTTTATGGACTCAAGCAAGCACCCAAACAATGGCATGCTAAATTTGACCAAACAATGTTGGCAAATGAATTCAAGATTATAGAATGTGATAAATGTGTTTACATTAAAAACGTTATGAATCATGAAGTCATTGTTTTTTTGTATGTTGATGACATGTTAATAATGAGTAAAGACATTGACGATATAAATGCTACTAAGCGCATGTTATCCAGCAAGTTCGATATGAAGGACTTAAGAGTTGCTTATTTGATCTTAGGGGTCAGGATTATCAAAACTCCCCAGGGTCTAGTATTATCTCAATCTCATTATATTGAAAGAGTATTGGATAAGTTCAATTACTTGAATTTCAATATTGTCAAAACTCCAATTGATTTAAGTTGTACATTTAAAAAGAATAAAGGTCAAAGTGACTCTCAATTGGAATATGTCAGAGTATTGGGAAGTTTGATGTATATTATGAATTGTACACAACCAGATATAGCATGTGCTATTAGTAAATTGAGTCGGTTCACTAGTAATCCTAATCAAACTCACTGGATGGCAATGAAATGTGTGTTGGGTTATCTGAAATATACACAACACTATGCTTTGCATTATAATAAATATCATGTTGTGATTGAAGGATATAGTGATGCGAATTGGATCATCGGGTCAAATGATGTAAAATCCACGAGTGGTTATGTGTTCATACTTAGTGGAGGAGCAGTCTCTTGGAAATCGTCCAAACAGACATGTATTGCTCGCTCCACAATGGAATCTGAATTTATTGCTTTGGATAAGGCTGGTGAAGAAGTTGAATGGCTCCGGAATTTCCTAGAGGATATTACATTCTGGCCCAAACCTGTTGGACCTATTTGCATACATTGCGATAGTCAAGCAATAATAGGTAGGACAGGGAGCGTCATGTACAATGGGAAATCTCATCATATACGACGGAGACATAACATCGTAAGACAAATGCATTCTTGTGGAATTATCACAATTGACTATGTAAAGTCAAGCGATAATGTGTCAGATCCACTAACGAAAGGCTTAGTGAGAGAGGCAGTTGAAAGATCATCTAAGGGAATGGGTTTACGGCTTGGGACAAGTCAGCATGACGGTAACTCTATCTAGCAGACTGGAGATCCCAAGAGCTAGATTCAAAGAGAAAAACAAAGTTGTGGCTGACGGTTCGACATTGTCAATTAACTCAATCCATTCTCATGATGAAGACAATGTTCAGGAACAAGGTTAAGACTTTAAGGCTTGTTAACGAGGTAATAACTCTTAAAGTTTTTAATGATTTGCTAAGTTTTGTAGATTTGACGAAATAGTATATCTACGAGATGACACGGTTAGAAATCACATATATGAGTGTGAAGTGTAAGCCGCTTCAAAGAGAATTTTATGTCAAAATTATATTCTCTATACATTCATGAAACCAGGAGGTGTTCATGGCTGAAACGAACACAGCAGTAAGAATCATAAACAGTAAAGGGTTAATTGTATGACATATGGTTGTCTAGGTATACACCAAAGCTCTACAGTTCAAAGATATCACATCTACCTATTGACCAAGTATATCCGACATATGTTCACTACGGAAAGTCCAAGGGGAAACCTACTTATCCAGATGCAATTAATACTTGCCTGTAAAATACACAATTGTCTTGCATTCGTATGTTATTACCATTCCCCATCAATGTGGGGGATTTTTGGGTATGTTGCAAGAATTGATGGGACATAGAATGAAAGAGAAGAACTTGAAAAGTTGAGAACTTAAATAGTTGGGAACTTGAAAAGTCTTCTTATGCTTTAATGAAAAGATATTTGTCCCTCATCGGTGGTAGAAAGAAAAATATGAGAGTTTAAATATAGAAACACTCCTATTAATTGTTAAAAGGGTTGGAAAGAGGAACCCCCTTTGCGTCGTCATTGTCGTCGCTCGCTCGGCTCGGCTTCGACTTCGGCTTTGGCTTTGGAAAATGATCGAGAGATTATTTATTGGACAAAGTTTGTTTTAATTATTTATTTATTTATTTATTTAATTAAATTAAATGGCCAAAAATGTTTTCAATTAATTAGTTGATAACAGAAATGTTTTCAGTTATTTAGTTGAAATTAATCGAAACATTTCAACTTTTTCGTTGATTAACCCGACCTGATTTGGATCCGCGCGTGACCCGTTTTATTTAAAAAAATTCCGTTTTATTTAAAAATTTCCCGCCATGACTGTTCTGAAAGGTTGCAACTTTCAGGAACAGTCAGTACCATTTGAAAGGTTGGAAACATTCATTAATGATCGTGTAGATTCTAAAAGGGTTGAAACCTTTCGGAACCTATTCTTCTTGCCTATAAATACCATTCATTCTTCAGAATATTTCCTTACGAGTTTTCTGATCTCTTCTTCTTCTTCTTCTGCATAACAAATTACTTCGTGTATTTTACTGTTGTTGATTGGTTCGCTGACACAAGAGTTTTTGGTATCTATACTCTGGTGATTGAGATCATTTTACCCTGGAGGTCATATTCCAAATCAAACCTCGGATACTAGAGGGGAATAATTTTCTTAAGGGGACACTGTGAGTTCAGTGGACTTGATCTTTTTCCTATTAAAAATTTCCAGATTCTGGTACGTATTTTTACAGATTCTAATTTTTCCTTAATTGATTTATGTTCATCTTTTTACTAATTTTGTAAACTTTAGTTACTTCGTGTTTCTGCAAAGTTTTATCTGAATCAGTAATTCTGTTTTTCAAACACAGATTGGCAACAGTAGGGTGGTGGAGGAGATGGGGAAGGCGGTGGCGGTGCCTTGTAGTAGTATAGTGGAGGGGGAGAAGGCGATGGTGGAGGAGGAGACTTGTAGTAGTAAGGTGGTGGAGGAGATGGCGAAGGTGGTGGTGGTGACTTGTAATAGTATGGTGAAGGTGGAGGTGGTGATGGTGGAGGAGAGGACTTTTAGTAGTAGGTTGGTGGAGGTGATGGCGATGGTGGTGGTGGAGACTTGTAATAATATGGTGGAGGGGGAGATGGTGATGGAGGAGGAGGAGATTTGTAGTAGTAGAGTGGTGGAGGTGATGGCGATGGTGGTGGCGGGGACTTGTAATAGTATGGTGGAGGAGTTGATGGCGATGGTGGTAGAGGAGACTTGTTGTAGTAAGGTGGGGGTGATGGTGACGGGGGTGGGGGTGATTTATAATAGTATATTGATTCAGGTTTTGGTGATGGTGGAGGTGGAGACTTGTAATAATAATGAGGTGGTGGAGACTTAGTAGGTGGTGGCGGAGATTTGTAATAGTAAGCAGGTGGTGGTGGAGACTTATAAACGTATGTGGGGGTTGGGGGAGGTGGTGATTTATACACATACTCTGGTGATGTAGGAGGTGGTGACTTATAAACATAAGTCGGTGATGAGGTGGAGGAGATTTATAGTAGTATGGAGCAGGTGTAGGCTTGGGCTTTTTCCATTCTGCATAAGGTGTCTTAGAGCCATAAGCAAATGGCTTTGCATAAAGTACAACTTCATATTTATTCTTTGACTTCACTTTGAGGTTAGCACCCTTTATTCCCCAGTGAAGGTTTGTAGCATTTCTACACTTTGAATCCTTTGGAGCATTCTGGAGTTTAGCTTTGCAAGCCTTTGCTTCATATTTGCTATATTCAAATCCTTCAACTGTGATGCTAAATTTGCCATTGATCTTAGTGGTACCATAACTAACAATTTTCTTGTCACCAGCCTTGCAAGTTACTTCAACAACAGCACCTAAATCCATGTGACAACAGAAATAATACATTAATTAACACAAACAATTAATAAATCTTTTAACATATGATCATATAGATATGTCCCTACTTCCTCCAGAACTATGCCGTGTATTCATCATATAAAATTGTAATAACTTCTTTTTCTCATAATAAATACTATTTCAAGCAAACTACTTTCATGTAGTTGTCAAAATAATGCTTATAGTTGTTGCCTTATAAATTTTCTTGGAGTTCTAAAATCTTCATTTTAACTATAGATATCGATGACAACAAAAGAGGATTGAAGATTCAAATAAAAAGAGACACATTTATGAACTCCGATTAAAGCATATAGTACAAAGCAACAAAAAGGAGAATATATAGTTAGATAATTTATCTTATGAAAAATTAAGAGAAATTAAAGAAAACAGGCATGATATAAACACAATGGTACCTTTCAGGTGCTTCTTGCCATGAGACATTTTTGGGTGCTTCCAATCATAGCATCTAAAACAGTACACTTTCCCGACAACTTTGACCACGAATTGATGATGTGGAGGATAGTAATGAGTTTGAGGTGGAGGAGACTTGATTGGTGGTGGTGGAGAAGTGTAGTGATATGGTGGAGGAGGTGATTTCTTCGGTGGTGGTGGCGAGGAGTAGTAGTATGTAGGAGGTGGTGACTTAACAGGTGGTGGTGGGGAAGTGTAGTGATATGGTGGAGAAGTTGATTTCTTTGGTGGTGGTGTTGAGGAGTAGTAATATGGTGGAGGAGGCAATTTAGTAGGTGGTGGTGGAGACTTGTAATAGTATGGTGGGGGTGGTGATGGGGATGGTGGAGGAGAAGACTTATAATAGTATGGTGGTGGTGGTGGTGATGGAGATGGAGGTGGAGGAGACTTGTAGTAATAAGGTGGTGGTGATGGAGATGGGGGTGGATGAGACTTGTAGTAATAAGGTGGTGGTGATGGAGATGGAGGTGGAGGAGACTTGTAGTAATAAGGTGGTGGAGGAGAAGGTGAAGAAGGTGGTGGTGACTTGTAATAATATGGTGGAGGAGGTGAAGGAGAAGGTGGCAGTGGAGACTCATAATAATATGGCGGGGATGGGGATGGTGAAGGCGGTGGTGGAGATTTGTAATAGTATGGTGGTGAAGGTGATGGTGAAGGCGGAGGTGGAGACTTGTAGTAATACGGAGGTGGTGGTGAAGGTGATGGTGGAGGAGGAGACTTGTAATATGGTGGAGGTGGAGATGGCGATGGAGGTGGTGGAGACTTATACACATAGGGTGGAGGTGGAGACAGTGAGGGAGGCGGTGGAGACTTATATACATATGGTGGAGGTGGTGATGGTGATGGAGAGGGTGGAGACTTATACACATATGGTGGAGGTGGTGATGGATAAGGGGGAGGAGGTGATTTATAAACATATGGAGGCAGGGGAGAAGGTGAGGGAGGAGGTGGAGATTTGTACACGTAAGGTGGTGGCAGAGAAGGAAAAGGAGGTGGTATTGACATATGCTCATACATCGGAGGTGGTGGAGAAGAGTATACATAAGGTTCTGCCGATACTACATTAGCAATAACCAATATGGCCAACATCGTTAAGATTTGTGGCAAATACTGACAACTCTTGGCAAGACCGCCACCTTAAGGCCTCATTTTGCCAGAAAATTACACCACCTAGCCTCCCAAACGTGGCTAGTTAGAGTAAGAAGAAAGGAGATAACCTTATGTTTATAAGTTGAGAAGTGTTGTCTTTTTGGGATTCATTGGCCTATGCATTTATAGTAAAACACCTTGAGAGGTAGCTCTGTCTAAAGGACCAATTCAAATGTAAAAGAATATGTAACATATTCTAAAGGACCAGTTCTAATTTTACTTATAAAAACTCCACTTCTTGATCACTTTTGAATATTTCGGTTGAATTCTTTTCACATAATTTACCTGCTATAAAGAAAATCATGAGAAAAACATATGAATGTGCAAAGAGACAGATCACTTCACATGCCAAAAAGTATTGCTAAGGGAAATAATTGTTAATTAGTTTTCAATATTTCCACTCTCTTACCATTTTGGTTTCCATGTGTTGCCTCTCATGGACATTCAGAGTTTGAGACCTACAAGTATCAATAATAATAATTTAATGATAATCATCACATAGTTAATAAAAGAAAATTTTATTTTTGTATGAGGATTTAAGTTGGAGATTAAATTATATGTATTGACAAAGTAAGAAATATCTAGCTCAATTTTACTTCATACAATTAGGTGCACATAAACTGGTCGGAACATTAGGATTATTAAAAAAATTGTTTTGTACAATAGTACTGTGACAAAGAAAATCGACTATGTCTATATATTTCAAACAAAACATAAATTTATTTTTTTTAGTTGACTTTGCTCCAATACAAACAAGATATAATTATTTATTCTTCTCTAAAAAGTTGAATGTTTTATTATTTCGTTAATCAATTGTGAATTCTAACATATAATGAAAGAATATTAGACGTGGATTCATTAACATTCTAGACACAATATTTACAAAATTAAAATTTTAATAGAACTACAACACGTATGTTTAAGATTTTAGTCGAATCTTTTTTTTTATAAAATTCATTATGTAATGTTTTGGATTTTGTGATCCCTCTGTTGCTCCACTAAGGAAGACTTATGATTAGGGGTGAAGGTAAAATCCGATAAACTCATTAGTTTTTTGTAATATTTTAAAAAACATTTAGAATAACAACATTTAATTTTGAATTCACTTACGGAGCAAAAAGTGAAACTAAAAATTGACTTCGCAAGTGCTATCAACGAACCGAGGGAACACATATAAGAAGAACATCGACAAACCTAGTCCTTTAACAGAGTTTATATGTTAGGAGTTTTTCTTTGTGATTAAGTCTTGATGTAATCATAGTTGACTGAGTTATAAACTGAATTAGGTGTGTTGTCTTTAGGTAGTGATAACTCAAAGAGTTGGGAACACCTACCTTGGGAGGTTTGTGTTGATGTTTGGGAATTACAATTCGTAATTCCTGTTGCCAATCTGTGTTTGAAAAACAGAATTACTAATTTTGATAAAACTTTACAGAAACACGAAGTAACTAAAGTTTTCAGAATCAGTACAAAAGATGAACATAAATCAATTAAGTAAAAATTAAAATCTGTAAAACACGTACCAGAATCTGGAAATCTTTTAATAGGAAAAAGATCAAGTCCACTGAACTCACAGTGTCCCCTTACGGAAATTATTCCCCTCTAGTATCCGAGGTTTGATTTGGAATATGACCTCCCAGGGTAAAATGATCTCAATCGCCAGAGTATAGATACCAAGAACTCTTGTGTCAGCGAACCAATCAACAGTAGGAAAGTACACGAAGAAAAGTTTGTGCAGAAGAAAAAGAAGAAAATCAGAAAATTCGTAAGTCAATAATCTGAAGAATGAATGGTATTTATAGGCAAGAAGAACAGGTTCAGAAAGATTGCAACCCTTTCAGAATCCATGCGACCATTGATGAAAGTTTGCAACCTTTCAAATGGTAATGACTGTTTCTGAAAGTTGAAACCTTTCAGAACAGTCATGGCGGGAAATTTAAATAAAAATGGGAAAGTACAAAATAAAACGGGTCGCGCGCGGATTCGAGTCGGGTCGGGTTAGTCAACTAAAATATTGAAAATGTTTCTGTTATCAACTAATTAATTGAAAACATTTTTGGCCATTTAATTAATTAATTAAATAAATTAATTAATTAAATAATTAAAACAACCTTTGTCCAAAAAAAAAATCTCTTGATCGATCATTTGCCAAAGACAAAGCCAAAGCCGAGACGAGACGAGCGAGCGATGACGACGACGGCGTGAGGGGGGTCCCTCTTTCCAATCCTTTTTACAATTAATAGGAGTGTTTCTGTATTTTAACTCTCCGATTTTTCTTTCCACCACCGATGAGGGACAAATGCCTTTTTATAAAGCATAAGAGGACTTTTTAAGTTCCCAACTCTTGAAGTTCTCAACTTTTCAAATTCCTCTCTTTCTCTCTATTTCCCATCAATTCTTGCTACATACCCAACAATCCCTCACATTGATGGGGAATGGTTATAACATAGGAATGCACGGACAATTGTGTACTTTACAGGCAATGATTAATTGCATCTGGATAAGTAGGTTTTCCCTTGGACTTTCCGTAGTGAACATATGTCGGATATACTCGGTCAATCGGTAAATGTGATATCTTTGAACCGTCAAGCTTTGGTGTATACCTAGACAACCATATGTCACACAATTAACCTTTTACTGTTTATGGTTCTTACGGTTGTGTTCGTTTCAGCCATGAACACCTCCTTGTTTCATGAGTGTATAGAGAATTGGCTTTTGACATAAAATTCTCTTTGAAGCGGCTTCCACTTCACACTCACATAGGTGATTTCTAACCGTGTCATCTCGTAGATACACTATTTGATCAAATCTACCAAACTTAGCAAATCATTAAAAACTTCAAGCTTTATTACCTCATTAACAAGCCTTACAGTCTTAACCTTGTTCCTGAACATTGTCTTCATCATGAGAATGGATTGAGTTAAATTACAATGTCGAACCGTCAGCCACAACTTTGTTTTTCTCCTTGAATCTAGCTCTTGGGATCTCTAGTCTGCTAGATAGAGTTACCGTCATGCTGACTTGTCCTAAGTGGTAAACCC
This sequence comes from Solanum sitiens, assembly GCA_016801875.1. NCBI lineage: Eukaryota > Viridiplantae > Streptophyta > Magnoliopsida > Solanales > Solanaceae > Solanum > Solanum sitiens. The sequence goes on from JABWTJ010000009.1 coordinate 3,659,432, forward strand.
ATTCCCTTAGATGATCTTTCAACTGCCTCTCTCACTAGACCTTTCGTTAGTGGATCTAACATATTATCCCTTGACTTTACATAGTCAATTGTGATAATTCCATTAGAGAGCAGTTGTCTTATGGTGTTATGTCTCCGTCGTATATGACGAGACTTCCCGTGGTACATAACGCTCCCTGCCCTACCAATTGCTGCTTGACTATCACAATGTATGCAAATAGGTCCAACAGGTTTGGGCCAGAAAGGAATATCCTCTAAGAAATTCCGGAGCCATTCAGCTTCTTCACCAGCCTTATCCAAAGCAATGAATTCAGATTACATTGTGGAGCGATCAATACATGTCTGTTTGGACGATTTCCAAGAGACTGCTCCTCCACCATGTATGAACACATATCCGCTTGTGGATTTTACTTCATTTGACCCGGTGATCCAATTTGCATCACTATATCCTTCAATCACAGCAGGATATTTATTATAATGCAAAGCATAGTGTTGTGTATATTTCAGATATCCCAACACACGTTTCATTGCCATCCAATAAGTTTGATTCAGATTATTAGTAAACCGACTCAGTTTGCTAATAGCGCATGCTATATCTGGTCGCGTACAATTCATAATATACATCAAACTTCCCAATACTCTGGCATATTCCAATTGAGAGTCACTATGACTTTCATTCTTTTGAAATGTACAACTTAAATCAATTGAAGTTTTGACAATATTGAAATTTAAGTACTTGAACTTATCCAATAATTTTTCAATATAATGAGATTGAGATAATGCTAGTCCCTGAGGAGTTTTGATAATCCTGACCCCTAAGATCAAATCAGCAACTCCTAAGTCCTTCATATCGAACTTGCTAGACAATATGCGCTTAGTAGCATTTATATCATCAATGTATTTACTCATTATCAATATTTTATCAACATATAAACAAACAATGACTTCATGATTCATAACGTTTTTAATGTAAACACATTTATCACATTCGTTGATCTTGAATCCATTTGCCAACATAGTTTGGTCAAATTTAGTATGCCATTGTTTGGGTGCTTGCTTGAGTCCATAAAGTGACTTCACAAGTCTGCACACTTTCTTTTCTTTACCAGGAACTTTAAACCCTTCAGGTTGTTCCATGTAAATTTCTTCCTCCAACTCTCCATTTAAGAAGGTTATCTTTACATCCATTTGGTGGATTTTAAGATCATGCACTACTGCTAGTGCGATTAACATCCTAATTGATGTTATCCTTGTTACTGGAGAGTATGTGTCAAAGTAGTCCAGACCTTCCTTTTATCTGTACCCTTTGACTACCAGTCTAGCCTTATATTTGTCAATAGTCCCATCAGGTTTAATTTTCCTTTTAAATATCCACTTTGATCCTAAAGGTTTATTTCCTGGAGGAAGATCAGCCAATTCCCAAGTGTGATTACTTAAAATTGATTCGATCTCACCATTGACTGCTTCTTTCCAATAAGTTGACTCAGATGAAGACATAGCTGCTTTAAATGTTTGAGGCTCGTTTTCAAGCAATAGTGCCACAAAATCTGGTCCGAAAGAAGCAAGTTTCCGTTGGCGAGTACTACGCCTAAGATCTTCACTAGTTAGCGTATTTTCCGTTCATTCTTCTCGTGGTGTTTAGGTCTTTCACTTGTCAACTCACATTCAGTTTTATACGGATAAATATTTTTAAAAAACTCTGCGTTATCTGACTCAATTATCCTAATAACATGAATCTCAGGATTATCAGATTTGTGAACCAAAAACCGACAGGCCTTACTATTTACAGCATATCCAATAAATACACAGTCTACTATTTTTGGTCCAATTTTAACGCTCTTTGGTAAAGGAACCTCTACCTTGGCTAAACACCCCTACACTTTGAAATATTTCAAGTTGGGTTTCCTTCCTTTCCACATCTCATATGGAATTGATTGTGTTTTTCGATGGGGTACTCTATTGAGTATCTTATTAGCCGTAAGAATGGCTTCCCCCCAAAGGTTTCGCGGTGAACCAGAATTGATCATTAAGGCATTAATCATTTCTTTTAATGTTCTGTTCTTCCGTTCCATCAAACCATTTGACTGTGGTGTATAAGGTGCAGTAGTTTGATTAATAATACCATATTCCAAATATATTTCTGCAAAAGGAGATTCATATTCTCCACCCCTATCACTCCGAATCATTTTTATTTTTAGATTCAATTGGTTCTCCACTTCATTTTTGTATTTCTTAAATGCATCAACTGCTTCATCCTTACTATTAAGCAAATATACATAATAAAATCGAGTGCAGTCATCAATAAAAGTTATAAAATACTTTTTTCCACCACGAGATGGTGTCGACTTCATATCTCATATATCTGTGTGAATTAAGTCTAAAGTTTTGGAATTTCTTTCAACAGACTTATAAGGATGTTTAACAAACTTACTTTCCACAAAAATTTCGCATTTCGATTTATCGCATTTAAAATCAGGCAATACTTCTAGATTAACCAATTTTCGTAAGGCTTTGTAATTTACATGTCCCAAACGGGCATGCCATAAATTATTTGACTCCAATAAGTAAACAGCAGCAGAATGTTTATTAATACTGTCAACAACCATTACATTCAGTTTGAAAAGACCCTCATTGAGGTAGCCCTTTCCTATGAACATTTCATTCTTACTTATTACAGCTTTATCACTAACTAGGACATACTTAAACCCGTTCTTAACGAGTAGTACAGCAGAAACTAAATTCTTCCTAATAGGAGGGACATGCAGAACACTGTTAAATATCAACACCTTGCCGAATGTCATTTTCAATATTACTTTCCCAGTTCCTGCAATCCTTGATGTTGCTGTGTTTTCCATGAACAAATCTTCATCGTACTCAGCAGGAGTGTACGTTGCAAAGGCTTCTTTCGCAGAGCAAATATGTCGAGTGGCACCTGAGTTGAGAAACCACTCCTTAGGATTTCCAACTAAGTTACACTTCGAGATCATTGCACATAAGACATTTGCATCTTTCATCTCTTCCACGATGTTTGCTTGACTTTTGCCTTTGCCTTTTTCCTTGTCCTTTCTTGGAGCACGACAATCAGAAGACCTATGACCAGCCTTGCCACAGTTGTCTTTGAATTTCTTCTTGGCCTGTTCTGACTTCTGCCCATTGGACTTCTTTCTCTTTTTGTCTTTGGTAGTAGCTTCTTCAACAATTTTAACTCCAATGATTATTGATCTCTTACGAGACTTCTTTTCAGCGTTTTTGTTATCTTCCTCAATCTTGAGCCGAATGACAAGATCTTCAAGCTTCATTTCTTTACGCTTGTATTTTAGATAATTCTTGAAATTATTCCACGAAGGAGGCAATTTCTCGATCATTGCCGCCACTTGAAAAGCTTCATTTACTACCATCAGATCATGGACAATAAGTTGAAGTTCCTGAACTTGTGATCCAACAGTTTTACTATCTACCATTTTATAGTCTAAAAACTTTGCGACCACAAACTTTTTCAAGCATGCATCTTCTGTCTTATATTTCTTCTCAAGTGCATCCCACAACTCTTTTGAAGTTGTTATTGCACTATAGACATTATATAAGTCATCATCTAAAGCACTCAAAATGTAGCCTTTACATAGGAAGTCTGCCTGTTTCCATGCTTGAATAATTATGAATGTTTCCCTGTCTGTCCTATCATCAGCAGGCAGTGGAGTTTCTTCACTTGTAAATTTCTGCAGACCAAGAGTGGTAAGCCAGAAAAATACTCGTTGCTGTCATCCTTTGAAATTCACACCTGTGAATTTACCCGGTTTCTCTGCTTGTGGTACAACAGTTCAGGTTGGCGCAGCAACAGCCACTGTAACACCATTGTTTGCCATTTCTCATAAACAAAAATCGAAACAGTCTTAGTAAGCAATAAAATATAATTGCAAACTTAAAGGAGTATAAAATCACGAAGATTTTTGTCTCCACCAGAAACACAGATTAAAAATAATTTCCTTAAGATTGTTGCCAATTTGTGTTTAAAAAATAGAATTACTAATTCTGATAAAACTTTACAGAAACACGAAGTAACTAAAGTTTTCAGAATTAGTATAAAAGATGAACAGAAATCAATTAAGTAAAAATTAAAATCTGTAAGAAACGTACCAGAATCTAGAAATTTTTTAATAGGAAAAAGATCAAGTCACTGAACTCACAGTGTCCCCTTAAGGAAATTATTACCCTCTAGTATCCGAGGTTTGATTTGGAATATGACCTCCCAGGGTAAAATGATCTCAATCGCAAGAGTATAGATACCAAGAACTCTGGTGTCAGCGAATCAATCAACAGCAGGAAAGTACACGAAGAAAAGTTTGTGCAGAAGAAGAAGAAGAAAATCAGAAAATTCGTAAGTCAACAATCTGAAGAATGAATGGTATTTATAGGCAAGAAAAACAGGTTTAGAAAGGTTGCAACCCTTTCAGAATCCATACGATCATTGATGAAAGTTTGCAACCTTTCAAATGGTAATGACTGTTCCTGAAAGTTGCAACCTTTCAGAACAGTCATGGCGGGAAATTTAAATAAAAATGGGAAAGTTCAAAATAAAATGGGTCGCGCGCGGATCCGAGTCGGGTCGGGTTAGTCAACTAAAACATTGAAAACATTTCTGTTATCAACTAATTAATTGAAAACATTTTTGGCCATTTAATTAATTAATTAAATAATTAAAATAATCTTTGTCCAAAAATGGCGCGAGCGGGGTCCCTCTTTTCAATCCTTTTAACAATTAATAGGAGTGTTTCTGTATTTAAACTCTCCTATTTTTCTTTCCACCACCGATGAGGGACAAATGCCTTTTTATTAAAGCATATGAGGATTTTTCAAGTTCCCAACTCTTCAAGTTCTCAACTTTTCAAAATCCTCTCTTTCCCTCTATTTCCCATCAATTCTTGCTACATACCCAACAATTCCTTAGGTTACATGGGATTGTAATTTGTTTTCTGTGGAGACTCGGTGATAGTAAAGTTGAAGTTAAATCTTTTAGGGGTCCATATCATGGTTTTTTTACACCTTTTGAATCAAGGTATTTTTCTCGTAAAATACTGTGTTTTTTACTTACTATCCTTACTGCTTTGCTGGAACACGTTAGGCAACCAGTTTCACACTTAGTCGAAAAGTTAATTATCATTCGCCATCTATTTTTTGTCATAATTATACTTGTTAGTTTTGTGTAAGAGTGCCTCTTTATACTGTTTTCATACGCTACTCTTCTTTATTTTAATTGTTTTCACCCAAAAGTCAAATTTTCATTCTCTCCCTCTCAATTTCTTCTCCCAGTTTTCAGGAAATTGTTTTGTCGGTTTGAGACTTTATTTTATTATTTTGTATTTGTATATGACTGCGATTTTTTTTGTGTGCTTTTTCAGTTTTTTTGATTTGATACATTCAAAATCATGGATGAAGAAGAAACACCTTCTAAGAGAATCACTAGAGGTATACAACTGAATCAACATTTTTAGATGAATTTTCATCCTTTTCTTTGGGTTTATCTCGAGATTTTCAAGAGATTTAAGGATCAATTTCTAAATCTCGAGTTAATCAACAAGAGATTGTATGGAAGTCCGGTAATACTCCATTGAAGATGCAAGAAGTTATGCATGTTGCAAATTCAAAAAGAAAGAACAAAAAAGTGGATAAACATAAAGAATACAAATCAGTTGATGTTTTGATTTTAAAGAAGAAGCATAAATTAAAAGAGATTGCATCTACAAGCAAAAAAACAGATGTCTAATCTGATTCAGGTGAACAACTACATTTTGAAAGAGTTGAGATAATTTGTATAATATATAATTGTATATATATTTGATGTTTAGATCTAAAATTGTATTCATATATGTAAATGTTTGTATTATTTGTATGTGTATATACAAAATGAAATTTTATATTTCAATATTTGTTGTCATTATTTTCAAATTTGTGTTATACTTACTTTTCAAAGTGTATAATTCTTTTTGTTTCACAGTTGTATTAATATTTGTATATAGATATTCACTTTGTATAACTTTGTACTTGTATACAAATATTCAATTTGTATAGTTATATATTCTTGTCACTGTTTTGCGGTCTGTGTTGTATAATTCTACATTTTGAAACTGTATAATAAATTTATTAGGGAATACAATTTATTCTCAAAGAAGATTCACATTACACCTCACAGATGCAATATTATATCAATATTGGGGTAATGGATAAGTTACGCTTCACATTGCCTGAAGTTTCGTTCAACCGATTTTGCGCATCATCTTGTTTTGTTTATCACTGCCTTGAGGTTGATTTATACATACACAATCATGATTTTTACCGTCCTCACAATTAAATATTAACTCATTTCAGGTAGTTCTTCAAAGTTGCATGTAATCTTTGATCAAAATCATCCAATTTGTTCTATTACGAAAACACATGATACATCGCTATATACCAATTTTTCAAAATGTTTAAGAGAAGGTTTTCTTGCTAGCCACAAAAGCAAGCAAGTATACATTTATATAATAAAAATTAAAGTATACCACTCATGTTTAATTTGTATAATATATTTAATTTCACAATTATATATATTACACATCAGTTGTACATAACTTTTTAACTGAATTATAGGTTGAACAATGATGATCGATACAAAAATAAAAAGTCTACCTTAATAGAGCTCGTGAGTTTTGGTATATGCATTGTTTCTGACAAGAATTGATTCTACAAACTTACTAATCCTAGACAATTGCTTAATGATTCGGTATAATGTTTTCTCCATCTTTTTTTACAGTATAAATTCATCGTATTTGTATACTATTTTCTTTTTTTTGGTTTACTTTAATTCCTACAGCACATAAATTTGATATTTTATTATGCAAAGAAAAAGGGAAAGTACAATCTTAACAGCACATACACCTTCAACACTATTCACTGTTATTTTAACACGCTGATTCACAACATTTGAAAAGTATATTTTGAAAAAAGTGGTCTCGCATCTAAGGTCAACTATGAAGACACTATTCTTGAGTATGTTAATGGATATAGGATGTATGTTGTTGTGCCATGGTTTACTTTTGATAATATATTCATTCTGGTTAATGTGAAGAAGAGATTATATTGAGTATTGATTGTTGTATCTTTCAATCAACATTGTATAATGGTATATGATTCACTTAGAGATGTCATTTACGATTCACACGTACTAAATGAGATCTAAAAAATATGCACAACCTATATCCATGTATCTTTCAATGTTTCGATTTTATGAAAAGAAAGGATTGAAAATACTTTCTCACTCTGAAATACAGATTGCACATAAATTTTAATTCTTTTGACAACGTTTATGTGAATGATATCCCTCATCAACCTCAAGGCAGCTTGAAAGTTATTAACTTATTATACACTTGTTCTTTTTGAGGACCTTCTTTTTCATAATTCAAGTGTTGAAAAACACCTTATATTTTTATGTATTTGTTTATATTGGGATTGTGATGTATACACTTCAGCATATACGGAGTTCTTGAGTGATGGCAATAGCATTTCAGTAGGTCCATTTGATCCTAATTTAATGCGTAGCAGATATGCTGCGTCATTGTGGAATTATGACATGCTCAAAATTCAGGCTGAGGTGATTAGTGACAGTGAGGCACTAGAAAAGCCAATGAGATGTCACGTCGATGTTGATAGTAGTGAACGTATTACAATCATTTAGTTTTAGTGTATTTTTTTATGTTTGTTTGAAATTTTATATTAGCAGTAATACTTTTTAAATATTTCAGTTTGATGTGAACAACATTTTGTTGGATCTATTATTTTGTTTAAAGAATCCAGTTTTGTGTTTTTAGTTGTGTGATGTTTCTATATTATACAATTTTTTTCGTGAATATAAACAGATATATACTAATTTATAAAAATGAGTAATTTGACAGATTATGCAATAATTTTTGAAAAATTATACAACTTAATTGAGAAATCATTATACAAATGCAATCATTGCTATAGAATATAAATTGACGGTAAATGTATACAAATAACAAAAATTTATATCAGTTGTTTTCTTAGTTTTTTTTTGTTAGTTAATATGTCATATGTGATATGCAGTCCAATTGAAGTATCTAGTGGACTCACTATTTCTTCAAAATGACACCTTTTAGTTTTCAAATTCGTCAAAACTAATTATACAAAGTAATTTCAAAAATATCAAACATTTTCAGCATACTGTATACAAAAATACAACTGCAGATATAAAAGTCTACTTTTATACGAACACTAACTTATCTAGACACTAACTCCACATAGACTATAACCATCAATGAATTATACATATTCGAGTATCAATTCAACTAAAACTAAATTATGCAGTTTTATAAATCAAAATCACTTTATACCGACTAATTTATACAATAATTAACACAATTCTTCCAACTATTTTATACAATTAATCACTGAAATAACTAAATTATACAACTATAGATATAAAGTCTATATTTATACGAACACTAATTTATACCTAGTTGAACTTTCACAATGTTCATTGTATTTGTTCCGATAACAACTATCAGAAATATTTATGGGGGGGGGGGTTACCTGTTAAATTCAAACGTAGATTTTTTGGGATTACATATACAGTCCAATACCGATTGAAATATCATTTTAAAACTAAATTGAATTACCAACCATGATTATTTATCAATACAACTCAAATTATATTCAAATGGCAAAAGTGAGGCAATATTAAATGTATAAAATCATCATACACAATTTAAATTGAATCTTCTCTAAATTTTTCGAGGCTAATTTCTACAAGAACGCCTACTGTGACCTGCAACGCCACATATACTACATGTATCTTAGATTTAAATATCTCTCTTGTTGATTTGTCGCGAGACTTTTTTCTTGATCTTTCAGGAGGCCTTTTGAATATTGGAGGTAGAACTAAATAAGTCATTATGTATCAAGGGATCACGCACTTTGTTTTGTCTGATAATAAGCATATTGCAAAATCATAAGTCTACAACACTATTTTCGGCGTATATAGATTCAAAGAGAACTCATCTAGTCCTATACTCTTGAACATTAGAACAAACCAAGCATGTTCACATGGTATTCTTCATACCGAAAACTTTCACAAGTACACCTTCTCTTCTGAAAACAAACTATATAATTTCTATCCTTATCATTGACATTGTGAACATATTCACTTGACGAAAAATATGAAATATACAACAATGAAGCAAATCTCAATATTATGTACACATTTATACAAATATATCAAAATTATACCATCAGTCGCATACTCATTGCTTCATTAATTTTGAGTATCTCCTGAAATTTTTCAATCAAGGGAGTAAATGTGAATGATGTCTCTTTTTTGTTATCACAATTGAATCCACAAAACATCAACCTAACTTCCTTAAGAAAATCATAAATTGACAATTCTCTTGCTGAAACTAATGTCACATTTATACCTTTTGTGATATTCGATGTCATTGATTAACCACGATAAACTGGTGCATAAATTCTAGATCAATTATCACATTCAGCTAACTCCAAATATTCCTTTACTCGTATATCTACCTTCTCTGCTATTTTCATTAGTCTATCAAAGTCAGATTGATTGCATGTCTTTTACATTACATAGAATACTTGACTTAATTTTTCATGGGATTTTCTGTACTTTGTCTAAACATGCTTCCACAAGTGCCACATACAAGCATAGTGTTGCACATCATTATACACTTGCTTAACAACCTTTATGCTGATCTCTTTCCTATCAGATACAACACACATATTTTTTCTTTTCCCATACGACTCTATTAGTTGTTCAAAGAAAGTCTAAGAGGCATCATTCTCTGAATCTAAGACACCATATGCTAATGGAAAGATATGTCCTACACATATATATTTATACCATTACAGAATTACAAGATTATATATATATAACACTGTTTTAACATTTTCGGAAAATTAAATATTTTTATATGTTTTGTAAAGTTTTTGACTTTGTTAGAGTCGTCACTTAATTTTTTCCTTAGTTTTAAAGACTTAAACAGGAAAATCTAGTGAACTTTTAAAAAGAGATTCGGGGATTCATATTTGTATTTTAGGAAGCTGTTTAAGGCACCTAAAATACCCGTTAATACAATTATCCGATAACTAATTTATTTGGCAAAAAAAAAAATGTTTGACTTAAGATTGCGACAAAATTATTTAAAGTTGTTTAGAAAATGAAGAGTTAATTTTCTATTTTTTTAAATTTTAAAATTTATTTATCTTTGATTTGCTTTGACCTGATCGATTTGATTTAATTAAAACAGGATAGCGTCGTAGCGGGGATTTGAGATTCTCTAACTTAGAACAAATAGCAGATATCGGCAAGTAAATAGACTAAAAATAAAAGGAAAGAGAGAGAGAGAATTGAGTCCAAATCCAAGTTTTTTGTCCGCCTGGATCGGTATTTGGACCCATTTTCTTTTGCACCTGTCTAACTAATTGTACAAATATAGTAAATACGGAAAAAAAATAAAACAAAGGCTTAGGCCCAAAATACAACTTAAGCAAAAAATAAAAAATAAATGGGCTTTTGGACCCAAACTTTCAATTCTCCGATCTTCTTCGATCCTTTCAACTTCGGAACCTGTTCGCCTTTTTACGGGTTGATTGACTCGAGTTAAGAGAGTTTGAGCCTTAATGGCTCTCCCGAAATGCAAGAGAGAAGGGAATTCCCGATGAACTCAGGCAGATTTCACATGCAAACAAAGAGTACTAAAGTGAGTAGTAAATCGATTAATGTATGGAAGGATCAAACAAGCTGAATCGATATACCACAACACTTTATTTTCAGGCATAGTAAAAAAAAGAGACATTACAGAAAGGGTCTCAAGCCCCTGCTTGTGGCATTTCAATGACCTTAAAAGACTAGTACAATAAAAAATCCAACTTGAGATATCTAAGTCATGACCAACTCATCATCACGGTTTTGAATAAGCCAATATATCCAATAATAATTCAGTAGCAGACATTTGAAAGGGACAAATGCAACTGGTAACAGCAAGCAGTTGACAATACAACAAAGGGACCAAAACATGCTTCTTACCATGTGAACCGATATGACCAAAACTCAAAAATGGAAAATGCGAAACTTGAAAATACTAACATTTTAGAGAACAGATTGTGGTAGGCAAACATTTCATTCTTCACCACAAACAATACCTGTAAACGATCTTTCTTTTCGACCAACAGTAAACTATAATATCGAAGGACACATACTACAATCTGACATGATTAAGAAAATAGTAAACATGCTATATGATGTCAAGTTGAAGTTTAAACTTTGCATATGTACAAATCGTTAAAAAACAATAAGGGTAAAGCCGCAAGACATATGCCTAAACTGGAAATCCATAGGTTTTGAGCCAACATTAGAGATAGCATATAATAGGCAGATTGGGTGCACTAAGTCAAAACAACAGACGTACTCTTAAGCCAAGATGAAATCAAACGGAAATGACGTCACTTCGGAAATTTCGAATTCTATACTATATCCCAAGAACCGAGAAGCTCATATTTTGTTCCAGTAAACAAGGTTGAAATGTCATGTAACAGAGACGCAAAAGCACGCATAAATAACTATGTATTCCGATTCATATATTTAACCAAAGAGAATGAAGGGCACGATTAGGCAACGACATCACAAAAATGAAGCGGAATCATCTTACGGTCCTAGGAAATTAGCACTAAAACAAGAACGGCCCTAATCTAGAATTTAAACTCATTTGAATGCCGAGGCTTATTCATATTTTACTCCAAGCAAATGAAACTGTGAACATATTTTCGAAACGTAACACACTTGACTAGACAGAGATAACATCTAATAACAGTAGACTAGACCAAATGAGAAAAAGAATTTCATTATGTCACAAGACAACCACAATAAAATTAACTTTATTCATTTAGGCACTATAAAGATTTAAACGCCAAAATCAGTTCAAGAACAATGGTTTAATCAAGCGAGTCGCATAAGCTTAAAATGAGCATAACAACAACGAATTTGGAGAGAACAAAAGCCAACAATGTGAGCTTAAACAAATGTTAAATCACTAAAGGAAAAAAAAGAGCACAAATAGACGCTTTGGAAAAAGAGACAGAGAATAATACAACTTCGAACACATCACACAAGCTCGATTTTAGATTCCATACAGGACTACGTACTCAGCCAACACAAATAAATTCGAAAGAAACCAAAGATGTTATGAGTAGTTTACCTTACTCGAGGCAACGACCTGGGAGAGATGACGAGCTTGGAGCGACTTCGATATCTACTTTGAACTTCAAGAAACTCTTGTGGCTCTCAGAAGGCTCTCAATAGATTATAAACAAGAGAAGAATATATGTATCTTTTAAACGTATGCACTGAGTAGGCGTTTCCACACAGTGAGCCTTTCCTCTGCAAATTTCTCGCCAAAATTTTTTTTTGACTCAAAAGAAAAATCACTTCCCCCCAAAAAAAATCCCCCTGTTCTTTCTGTCAAGAAGATCACAAACTAAAATATAACTCACAAATGGCCTCCCAAGAAATCTCTCTGTAACTCTCTATGCATTTTTTTTTCTCTCCTTTAGCAAAATTCTCCAAAAACAAAAAAAAAATCCCATAAAAGTTTTCCAGTCCCCCCAACATTAAAGAGGAAGAGAGTACATATACCGGATTTCTAGGGTTCGTTTTGGGGATAAAGGGTAGGATCAAAATGTGGGGTCCATCCCCATGTACCAAACTTTGAATAACTTTCTGCCAATTTCAAAGTTTGGCAGAGTTGGTAAGCTATGAAGAAGAAAAAATTGTTTTCTGCCAATTTCAAAGTTTGGCAGAGTTGGTAAGCTATGAAGAAGAAAAAATTGTTTTTTCTTCTGTAGCACATTTGGAGGGTAGTGTATTTGTTCTCTATAAAAGGGAGGACAATACTTCATTCTCAATGTACAAGAAAAATTACAAAGGAGAGAAAAGAAGAGTGAGGTATCACAGAGGAAAATAATCTGTGAGGAAAAATAGAGAGTGCGAGCGATTTTGTAGTGAGGTGGAAAAATCAAAAGAGGGTTATTTCTTTTGAGTGTGTAGTGGTCTTTGGAGTTTTACTCAGACCTACAAGTGTAAAAATCCTTACAATAGTGATATTCGTTGCTCCTCTCGGGTCGTGTTTTTTCCCTTATTTAGGAGGGTTTCCACGTAAAATCTTGGTGTCATTATTTCTCTTTTTTATTCTCGTTGATTAACCGTATTGTTGTGTTCCGCTTTTATTGATTTTATTACCGCAAATATTATTTCTGTTACGAGTTTATTCCCAACAATTGGTATCAGAGCACAGGTTCTGCTCATTTACAGAAATATTTTTTGCAGCTTATTGTACTATACTCAGTTGAAAAAAAAATATCTGGAGTAAAGTACGAGGTAGCAAAATTCAACGGTGATAGCGGTTTCTCAACGTGGCAGAGAAGGATGAAAGACTTGCTCATCCAACAGGGTTTGCACAAGGCACTAGGCGGCAAATCCAAAAAGTCCGAATCCATGAAACTTGGGGATTGGGAAGAAATGGATGAAAAGGCTGCTAGTGCAATCAGATTGCACTTAACAGATGATGTAGTTAATAACATCATCGATGAAGAGAGTGCATGTGGCATTTGGACAAAGTTAGAAAATCTATACATGTCCAAAACGCTGACAAATAAATTGTACCTAAAGAAACAGTTAAACGCGCTACATATGGGTGAAGATACAAATTTTTTGTCTCATTTAAATGTACTTAATGGACTAATCACGCAGCTAGCAAACCTCGGAGTAAAGATCGAGGATGAAGATAAAGCCATAGTGCTCCTAAACTCGTTGCCATCTTCGTACGATACTTTAGCAACAACCATTTTACATGGTAAGGACTCTATTGAGTTGAAGGATGTCACATCAGCCCTTCTACTTAATGAGAAGATGAGAAAAAGGCCTGAAATCACAGACAGGCTCTCATCACGGAAAGTAGAGGCAGAAGTTACCAAAGGAGCTCAAGTAACTATGGTAGATCCGGAGCTCGTGAAAAGTCCAAAGTCCGATCAAAATCGAAGGCCAGAAATTGCTACAATTCCGATCAACCAGGACACTTCAAAAGAGATTGTCTAAATCTAAAAAGGGGCAAAGGGGAAAGCAGCGGCTAGAAGAATGATGACAACACAACTGCCATGGTGCAAAATAATGACAGTGTTGTTCTCCTCATAATGAGGAAGAAGAATGCATGCACTTGGCAGGTGTAGAGTCGGAATGGGTGGTCGACACAGCAGCATCTTACCATGCCACACCGGTAAGAGATCTTTTTTGCAGATATGTAGCCGGTGATTTTGGCAATGTGAAAATGGGTAACACTAGTTACTCAAAGATTGCGGGGATCGGAGACATTTGCTTAAAGACAAATGTTGGATGCACATTAGTGTTGAAAGATGTGCGCCACGTACTTGATTTGCGGATGAACTTGATCTCGGGAGTTGCTTTGGACCGAGATGGATATGACAACTACTTTGCAAATCAAAAATGGAGACTCACCAAAGGGGCATTGGTGATTTCAAAAGGAGTAGCTCGTGGCACGTTGTACAGGACAAATGCAGAAATATGCCAAGGTGAATTAAATGCGGCTCACGAAGAGAATTCTGCAGATTTATGGCATAAAAAAATGGGTCATATGAGCGAGAAAGGATTGCAAATTCTTTCCAAAAAGTCACTCATCTCTTTTACCAAAGGTACAACGATAAAACCTTGTAACTACTGCTTATTTGGTAAACAACATAGAGTCTCATTTCAGACATCATCTGAAAGAAAGTCGAATATACTTGATTTGGTATATTCTGATGTTTGTGGTCCAATGGAGATAGAATCGATAGGAGGTAATAAATACTTTGTTACCTTTATTGATGACGCTTCTCGAAAATTGTGGGTTTATATCTTGAGAACCAAAGATCAGGTGTTTCAAGTATTTCAAAAGTTTCATGCTCTGATAGAAAGAGAGACAGGTCGAAAGCTAAAACGTCTCCAAACCGACAATGGAGGTGAGTACACTTCAAGAGAATTTGAAGAGTACTGTTCAAACCATGGAATCAGACATGAAAAGACGGTTCCTGGAACCCCAAAACACAATGGTGTAGCTGAAAGAATGAATCGCACCATTGTTGAGAAGGTGAGAAGCATGCTCAGAATGGCTAAATTACCTAAGACATTCTGGGGTGAAGCAGTTCGGAGAGCGTGTTATCTTATCAATCGTAGTCCATCAGTTCCGTTGGAGTTTGACATTCCGGATAGAGTTTGGACCAATAAGGAGATGTCTTACTTGCACCTAAAGGTATTCGGCTGCAAAGCTTTTGCACATGTACCGAAGGAGCAGAGAACCAAGCTAGATGATAAATCAGTTCCTTGCATATTCATCGGATATAGAGATGAAGAGTTCGGGTACAGACTATTGGATTTTTGTAAAGAAGAAGGTCATTAGAAGCAGAGATGTAATCTCTAGAGAAAGTGAAGTTGGAACTGCTGATGATCTATTCGAGAAGGCCAATAAAAAGAATGGTATAGTCCCTAATCTTGTAACCATTCCTTCCTCTTCTAACCATCCCATAAGTGCAGAAAGTACGATCGATGAAGTTGTTGAACATGAAGAGCAACCTGATGAGATTGTTTAGCAGGGGGAGTAACTTGGTGATAATACCGAGCAAATGGAGTACCCAGAAGAAGAAGAACAATCTCAACCTCTGAGGAGATAAGAAAGACAAAGGGTAGAATCAAACAAATACCCTTCCTCAGAGTATGTCCTCATCAATGATGAAGGTGAGCCAGAAAGTCTTAAGGAGGTGTTGTCTCATCCAGAAAAGAGCCAATGGATGAAAGCCATACACGAAGAGATGGGATCTCTACAGAAAAATGGCACATACCAGCTAGTTGAACTTCCAAAAGGCAAAAGACCGCTCAAGTGCAAGTGGGTCTTTAAACTCAAGAAAGATGGAAATGGCAAGTTGGTCAGGTACAAAGCTCGATTGGTTGTAAAAGGCTTCGAACAAAAGAAAGGTATTGATTTTGATGAAATTTTTTCACCTGTTGTCAAAATGACTTCTATTCGAACTATTTTGAGCATAGCAGCTAGTCTAGATCTTGAAGTGGAGCAATTGGACGTGAAAACTGCATTTCTTCACGGAGATTAGAAGAGATTTATATGGAGCAACCAGAGGGATTTGAAGTATCTGGAAAGAAACACATGGTGTGCAAATTGAATAAGAGTCTTTATGGGTTGAAACAGGCCCCAAGGCAATGGTACAAAAAGTTTGACTCTTTCATGAAAAGTCAAACGTACACAAAGACCTATTTTGATCCATGTGTATACTTCAAAAGATTTTCTGACAACAATTTTATTATTTTGTTGTTGTATGTGGATGACATGTTAATTGTAGGACAAGACAAAGAGCTGATTGCAAAGTTGAAGAAAGATTTTTCCAAGTCATTTGACATGAAAGACTTGGGCCCAGCACAATAAATTCTAGGGATGAAGATTGTTCGAGAACGAACAAAAAGAAAGTTGTAGCTATCTCAAGAGAAGTACATTGAACGTGTACTAGAACGCTTCAACATGAAGAGTGCTAAACCTGTTAGCACGCCTCTTGCGAGTCATCTGAAGTTGAGCAAACAGATGTGTCCTACAACAAAAGAGGAGAAAGAGGGAATGGCTAAAGTTCCTTATTCTTCAGCAGTGGGGAGTTTGATGTATGCGATGGTGTGTACAAGACCTGATATTGCTCATGCAGTTGGTGTTATTAGCAGATTCCTTGAAAATCCTGGAAAAGAACACTGGGAGGCAGTTAAGTGGATACTCAGGTACCTAAGAGGTACCACAAGATATTGCTTGTGTTTTGAAGGATCTGATCCAATCTTGAAGGGCTATACTGATGCTGATATGGCAGGTGACCTCGATAATAGAAAATCCACTACTGGATATTTGTTTACATTTTCAGGGGGAGCTATATCATGGCAGTCAAAGTTGCAGAAGTGTGTCGCACTCTCTATAACTGAGGCAGAATATATTGCAGCTACTGAAGCTGGCAAAGAGATGGTATGGCTGAAATGATTTCTTCAAGAACTTGGATTGCATCAGAAGGAGTATGTCGTCTATTGTGATAGTCAGAGTGCAATAGACTTGAGCAAGAACACCATGCATCATGCAAGGACGAAGCATATCGATGTGAGATATCACTGGATTCGTGAAAAGATAGAGGACGGATCTGTGCAGGTCATGAAGATCCCTACTAGTGAAAACCCTTCAGATATGCTGACCAAGGTGGTATCAAAAGACAAATTTGAGCTATGCAAAGAACTTGTCGGCATGCACTCAAGCTAGAAACCTAGATCTACCTCCTTCAGGTGAATGGGTCTGGAGGGGGAGATTGTGGGGTCCATCCCCATGTACTAAACTTTGAATAACTTTCTGCCAATTTCAAAGTTTGGCAGAGTTGGTAAGCTATGAAGAAGAAAAAATTGTTTTCTGCCAATTTCAAAGTTTGGCAGAGTTGGTAAGCTATGAAGAAGAAAAAATTGTTTTTTCTTCTGTAGCACATTTGGAGGGTAGTGTATTTGTTCGCTATAAAAGGGAGGACAGTTCTTCATTCTCAATGTACAAAAAAAAATACAAAGGAGAGAAAAGAAGAGTGAGGCATCACAGAGGAAAATAATCTGTGAGGAAAAATAGAGAGTGCGAGCGATATTGTAGTGAGGTGGAAAAATCAAAAGAGGGTTATTTGTTTTGAGTGTGTAGTGGTCTTTGGAGTTTTACTCAGACCTACAAGTGTAAAAATCCTTACTATAGTGATATTCGTTGCTCCTCTAGGGTCGTGTTTTTTCCCTTGTTTAGGAGGGTTTCCACGTAAAATCTTGGTGTCATTATTTCTCTTTTTTATTCTCGTTGATTAACCGTATTGTTGTGTCCCGCTTTTATTGATTTTATTACCGCAAATATTATTTCTGTTACGAGTTTATTCCCAACACGAAACTTCTAAACTCATATATAATTCAATTTTTTTCAAAGGACGAGGGCCTATCTGGGTTTGTACCAAGAATCGTCCGTATCCCAGGGAATCTAGATGAGGCAGTAGCGTGGAGGGCTCGGATTGAATCCAATCGTCCTTGTGCTCGACGTGATGCCCATCCACACAAGCCAAGGACGAAAGCTACTGCTGGAGTCGTATAAATGCAGAAAATGCGACTAAAGCCGAATCAACAGGAAAAGGGGAAAGAGACGTTGAGGCGCGTCAGTCTTCACGCGAGGAGGGCGACGCGCAGGCCGAATCAACAAAGGTTCTCTTCTCGCTCGTTCACTGTTTCTGAAGACGCGCCTTCTGGAGATTTGTCGCTCCTGGGTATTTGTGGAGAAAGGGGAAGGGCCGGGTCAGCTTTTGGGGCTGGGAATTAAAGAATGGGCTGGGTGAAATCTGAAAATTGCAAAGGACTTTGGGCTGGGTCAATTATTTAGAGGAAGAAAACGAAATGGGCCAGGGAGATTTGGATTTGAGTGGAAAAAGGGATTGCTGAAAATGTTTCAAGGACCCAAAATTTAATCATTTAAAAACCAAATGAACTATCGATCCGGCCAAACTGGAATTCTCTAGTGAATTTGACTAAAACTTAGATAGGACGAATTAATATAACTAATTCACAAGTTTATTAATCTTAACAAAAATAAAATAATTAACTCTTGTGAACTAATAATTCAAAAATATAAGGATAATTTGGACTAATTTAATTGGGTGTCAACAAACACTCACTCAGAATTGTATATAATAAAAAATACGTATTTATAAACCTGCACCCTCAGTCGTGCCTGTTCCTACAAAAGTTCCATTATAAGGTCCTCAGAGGTGACTCCCATCAAAACAAATACAGGTCGGAAATGATCAAAATCCTTTGATGAAAGGATTCAATGCAACAAATAGGTACAGAAACCTATATTCATCTGCTTTCTTCAAGCGTATATGGGATCCTGGATATGTAATACCCAATATATGCAAATACTCAAGTAGTTTGTGTGAGATCCTCCTAGTGTCCCCCTTAATGAAATCAGAGCCCTTTCTTTAGTCCTCCAAGCCAACATGTAAGTTCTATCAACCAAGATCCATCTTCATATTTTTTTTATGTCAATAGGTGTGTATTTCCTTTTATGATCTATCAATTTGGCTTAACAATTCCACCAACTAAATTGCTTGTTACTTGTCATTGTGAATACACCCTATCTTTCAGTGAACATGCATGTTCTGCGTTGAACGCTCTTATTCTAAAATTCCTGATTTGTAAATATCTAAGGTCATCATTAACCAATCACATTCATCGAAGAAACACACAAGTGTATAACTACACATAAAATAATCTATATATTCAGATAAGTAAAAAATATAGACCTAACAGTTGAACATATATATTTATACAAATGATACTTAATTGAATTTGACCTCTTTGTTTTAAATTTAAATCGTTCCACAATAGCATATTGCTCCATCACACACTTCAGTGTACCTTTATTATTGTATAATTGATCTACCTTCACATACTTATGTGATGGATCAGTAATCACCGCACTGCAATTTTCCATTTGAAAGGTATCGAGTGAATTTACTATTTCTGCAACTATCCGCTTCTACTTTTTAAATTCCTCAAAATCAGTTATACAAAGTGATCCAAAAGTATCAGATGCTACCTTAGTTGAACTTTCACAATGTTCACTATTATGATAACACCTATCAAAAATAGTTATATAAAGGGAGCAACTGTTAAATTTATTTGTAGATTTTTTAAGCATTACATATACTCGCACCCCCATCTCATTGTGTATTACCATCCTAGAACGACTCTTATCAATCTTATATTCAATTTTTAGTACCTTCAAAGTCACATCACATCTAGTTGAGTTGCAATTATATTATACAACTCTGTAAAAGAGGCATTTTCTCTAAAAACATCTTCCTCAATAACATAGTCAACATAACAATTTGCATCATCCCATTTTTCAAATTGCATTACCAAAATAGCTATGAAAGACATTCATGTATAAAATTAAATATCAGTATAAATCAATTGTTATTAATCCATTTATACAGACACTAACTTTTACATCTTACAAATCAAAATCACTTTATACAATAATTAACACAAATAAATTCTTCCAACGATTTTATACAATAACTCAATTGTACAACTACAGATATAAAAGTCTACATTTATATGAACACTAACTTATACAGACACTAACTCTACATAAACTACAACTATCAATGAATTATACACATTCAAGTAGCAATTCAACTAAAACTAATTTATACAATTTTACAAATTAAAATCACTTTAGACAAACTAATTTAAACAATAATTAACAAAAATAAATTTTTACAACTATTTTGTACAATTACTTACTGAAATACACAATTATACAACTACAAAAATAAAAGTCTACATGTATACGAACACTAACTTATACAGACACTAACTGCACATAGACTACAACTATCAATAAATTATACATATTCAAGCACATATTCAACTAAAACTAACTTATAAAATTTTACAAATCAAAATCACTTTATACAAACTAATTTCTATAGACTCTAACTCCAGAGAAAACAATTGAAACATACATTCAAGCAAAGCTCAACTATCAATTCCGATTTGAATTTCGATCAAACAGTTTATACAATTATAAATTTATATTTATCATTAATAGATCAATTAAAACACAATTAAAATGGTTTCTTCAATTAGAACACCTAAATATCAATCAATTCAACCAACGCTCCAGAACAACAAACAAAAAGAGATGATTTGTTCTTGAATTGAAGTCGTCGATATGACGATCTCAAAAGAAAATTAAGTTGTCGCCGAGATTGGATCGTACGCACACAAATGAAATCAATTGGGTTGTACGAAGAAGAAATAACTGGTAGGAAAGTGTAAGGAGTTAATATTCTGTGAATTATGGAATTTAATACCTTCTCCTAGCCGAGATTACTGCCATAAATTACTGCCATTAGCTTTCAGAAAATTTGAATTTAATTTTGTATTAAACTTTGAGAAAAAAAAGTGAATTATACACGCGATCACAGTTGTAGCAACTTAACATATAGCTAAGTTCAATAATTATGGAAACTTAAGCTAAGGAAAACAATTAATTTAATTATGGCAAGACCGCGCGGAACACGATAAAATTAGGTAGTAATTGATACGTCTGATATATAACTAATATATTAATATTTCGAATATATTATACTACTAATATTTTTATGTCTTGAAATTTTAGCATAAGATTATTTACACGATTTAGTATATTTATACTGATTAACTTAGGATACACGTGCTCGTAAAATAGTATTGTTACAAGTGAGAAGCTTCAAAGTTTAAAATTGGATTATCATTTTACCCTTGAAGTTAATCTTTTTAGAGATGGCAATAAAAGGCTTGTTTTTTTTTAGGATAAGGCACAAGTACTCCCCCCCCCCCTCCCTCCCAAACTATGACCGAAATCTCATAGACATATCTTTACTAAACTAAGGTCCTATTACCCCCCCCCCTCGAATTCATTTTTTTAAACTTTATACACCTTTTGACTAACGTGACACTCTAGGACTCCATGTAGTTGAGACGCGTGAGAGATGTTTGGATGCCACGTAAGCCAAAAAGGTATACAAAATTATTAAAAAAATGGCTTCGAGGGTGTAATAGGAACTTAGTTAATTAAGGTGTGTCTATGAAATTTTGGTCATAGTCTACGGAATACCTATGTGTTATCCCATTTTCTTGTTTTGTTAATGCAATTAGCAGAAACGTGTAACACCCTGTACCCATAAACTAGTTTGGAAGTTGAAAAGTTATAGAAAAGGTTGTTAGTGCCAGCTTCTCGAGACCACCAACAAATCATAAAAGGACCTGTAGTCCGTGGATGGTGGTCGTAGAAGCTTGAGTTGGAAAATTTTAAATGTCAAATTCCATATGACTTTCTATGGACCAATTAGACAAAGCTTAGAAAGTCATATGAGACGTACAACAAGGCTCGTGGATGAGATCCACACTTAGTGAATTTTTTGGATAACCAAAGTTCTTTGGATTGTATGTATGGGATGTAAAAAGACCTATCACTGCAGTCATCAACTCGTAGTTAGCCTTCAGAAAGTTATGCTCTAGTTAGGTTTCTACGGTTAGCCAGTATGACCCGTAGAAGGACCTATAGATCGTAGTTGTCCATTCGTATAAAGTGTTTGGACTTAGAAGAATTTAGACCTTGGGTTCCATAGAAGGGACCTACGGATCATAGAAAGGTCTACAGAAAGTCTAACTTGGCCCGTGGAAATTGATCTAAAAGTTGGGTCTCCGATGCTTTCTCTACAGACCAACAAGATAGTTCATAGAAAGTCCCACGAACCGTAGAGCCCACCCAAAAGTTTTTAAGAAGGGTTATTTCAATCTTTTCTCTCCACTTCTAAGTCTAAACCCTAATGTTTTTACACCAAATTAAGGTTCTAAAACAGTATCATTCGAGTGAGGCAATTTCTAAGTGTATTTTTGCAATTCTTTGATTGGGTAACGAATTTGAACTCCCCTTTTTTTGTTCATATATTTATTGCAAGATTTTATCATCTAAATTGCTATTTTGGATTTAAGCCAAAGAAATTTTTTAAGAACTTCATGTTTTTGATAAAATAGTGATTATGAGTGGAATACAACTCCATTTTCAAATTGATTCTCACCAGTAATTTATAAATGTTTTGGGTAACAGAATTTTGTACTAATTTCTAGATTTGCCCCTTCTTTCCAATATTGGGTTTTACAAAAATATTGATATGAGTGTTGACATTCCAAATTCTTATTGTGATTTCCTGTTTGAATAGCTTGTAGTGATTTGAAGACTCAAAGTAGGGGGAAGACTCAAGTTACAGAGTGATTGTGTGCTTAAATTGAGGAAAATTGACTTCTACATCTTTGTTAAGCTTGTAGAATCTTTTATTTACATCTTTGTTAAGCTTGTAGAATCTTTTATTTCTTTGTCCATGTGTTAGGGAGTAATGGAAATCGGTGATGAATTGAATTTTTCACATTGATTTATCTAAATGATGATAAAAAGGGGATAATTAAAAAGGCAACGTCCTGATTATTAATGTGAATAATGTGGTGAATGATTTGAGTGGTAATGTTGATCCGCTATTGATGAAATACTATAACTAAGATGTTTGAATTGTGAATTGATATGAAAGTTGTCCTCTCTTCATTATTGTGTGAGAATACCTATTTGCATTGGTTTGATATCTAGTGGTAAGATCTATTGAGATGAGAATGCCAATGGGAAATGGTTCTAGCATGTTCTATATTGAGGGTCGGGCCATACACTCTGTGGAATGTTCTATATTAAGGGGTCTGTCCACACGCTCTGCGGAAGATGCATGGAATAATAAGTCCCCCATGGGTTCTGATATGAGACTCCACAGATGTTGGTTGATGTGTTATTTTGTACTCACTCCTTGCTTCTGGACTTGTGTAGGTTACGAGTCTGGATCCGCACGATTATTCTTCTTCTCTACTTTGTCTGAGACCTTTGTCACATATTATAACCCACCACTAGGTAAGTCAACTCGTACTCAAAATGACAAGTAATGAGCATATCGGTAGAACTAAGAAGAAATAACACTAACTAATAAAAATATGACAAAAACAGAAGCAAACCAAAATCTATATACAATAGAATCCCTCCGAGAACCTGAAAGTCACAAGTATAGACTTGTCTAACATGAAAGTTTAAGTCCCAAAAGTTGACCACAACAAGTGGTCTCAAAGGAAAAGACTAGCTAAACATATATACAAGTTGATCCAGGACGCCAAGTGTTCGCTCTCGTTTCCAATCCCAGAAGCTGCAAAATATGACCTGAACAATCACCCCTAGAAGTTGGTACTAGGACCTCCATCACGAAAAACAAGTACAGAGAAGCTTGAGTACCAAAATAAAGGTACTAAATAGGTTACAAAGGCCGACTGGGCAAGAAAGGTAAAAACATTTAGAAAAGATAGAATCTAGACAACAACAAAGGTCAAAGTGGATATGAAACAAAACACACAAGAATACCGAAAGTAAATATAAGTAAAAATAAACTAAACCTAGTTTGACCCCATAAGACCAAAAAGTACACTCGTGCAGAAGTTTAAATAAAAACACAAACAGACTCTCATAAGCCCGATAGGTACACATGATAGCTAAATCTACTAAGAGAAGAGTACCACGAACTGAAACTCAGGCTCCCAACCCAAGTTACTACCATATCCAATCAATACCATCTCAACTAGCAAGAATGGAAATCAATCTAGGCCGCCCAATAGTCAGTCTACTCCCAACCCAGCTAACAAAAGTGATTTGGGAGTGTGTAAACTCTGAGAGGATCTTAGATATCAAAGAATAGAATCACAAATAGTTGTAGAAACACTGAATGGTTCACTAAGTTGCTCAGGAATAATATCAAATTTCAAAGCAACATATGGAGTTATAAAAAAATAAACTCGCTCTTGGATCTAGCAAGGCATAAAAAGTAAAGTCAAAGACTTGGATCATACCAACGACAGCGCCTGGTAAATCCTCTTGCTCTTGGCGACTATATATAGCATATAAGCAGCTTGTTCCTCCGCCAGTACCATTTCCTTGCATGTTCTTTGGACACTCTTTCATGAAGTGACCCTCTGACGACACATTCCTGGGTGGGTTCTACCACACCTAGCACATGCAGAAGCCCAATTACCTCCTTGTGCCACACTATCCTGAGTTGTGCAGGTCTAGCTCTAAAGTTCTGCGAATTCTGGACAATATACTCACCTTTATTCCTACGTGCAGGTGCACCAGCAGATGGTAGAGTAGGTCCCTTTTGTTCTTGTTGAAAAGATGATTGGTTGGCATTTCTCCTTTGCTGCCCGGACTCATTCCATGTCTTAACCCTCTTGTTCTTGAACTCGTCTCTATCTCTAAGCTTCTCTTCCTCTACTTGCTGCACATATACCATCAACCTTGAAATATCCATTACCATAATAAGCATTGTTGCCCAGCCCTCTTTGCTTGATAGACGAGACAACCCAACAACAAACAGACTCGTCCTACTCCTCATATCCGCAACCATTTCCGGAGCATAGCGAGAAAATTGGGTGAATTTCAACCTATACTCATGAACACTCAAAGAATCTTGCTTAAGTGTGAGAAACTCACGTACCTTGGCCTCTTTGAGTTCTCGCTGAACGAAACGCACTAAGAAGGTATCCTCAAAACAAGCCTAACTCGCAGGTGGTGCATTATCATATCTACCCTCTTTCCACTGGTCAAACCAAGTTCTAGCAACACCCTTGAGTTGATATGTAGCTAGCTCAACCCTCTAAGTGTCATCAACATGCATTACCTTGATTACCTTTTTCAGTTCCTCAATAAAATTTGTTGGATCCTCAGTAGGGATCGAACCAGTGAAACTTGGGGGATTCATCCTCAAGAACTCAAGAATCCTCAAAGTTTCAGCCCATTCCCATCAAGCTCCTCTTTACTGACTAACCTGGTTAGTGACAGACTGACTTAGAATCCTAATTTTCTCTCTGAATTCGACATTAGTAACTTTTCTCTAGGTTGCACTTCAAGTGAATTGGGTACTGATGTACCGTGGTTTCACGGTACTTTCAATGTTTTTTTCTTAAGATTGGTGTATGGCTAGAGCCTTTTTGTAGTAGTTTCTTTATTTCTATGCCCTTTTCTCTTCATTTCTCTCTTCTCCAAGCCCTAGCGTAAGTTCTCCTTTTTCTAAACTGAACAAAGTCTTATTTTATCCCAAATAAATCCCCAAACACGAAATAGGAAATTTAATTAAGGAAAAGACTAGTTTGCCCTTCCATAATCCGGATTTGGACTTTCCTTAATCCAGCAACCCAACTTCCGAAAGGTATAACTCACTCATATGATATCTAAATTGCGCAAACTCGGCCGCGTTGGAAAGATCATTCCAAGGGATTTCCAACCATATCTGTAGCTACACCTAACTCATCCTGATCTAGGCGTTATGGTTGTTCGAAGTTGACCAAAACTCACTGTTTAACTCACTTAAAATTTCCATATTTTCTTATTCTTTCCAAAAATAAGTATTTTCAGATTTTAAAACTCCTTTCTAGTTCTATTTAGTTGCGAGATGTTACAAACACTCCCCAAGTAAATCTCAAAACTCTCTCAAACTCTTTATCGTGTTTTGATCATCTCTCTATTCAAGTGCACAATTTTCTCCAACGAAACTATCACCCTATTTATAGATTTGGACTTGAATCCAAAACCTATTTCAACAAGAAATAATCATGCTTGCTCTGCTTCCTTTTTCACTTGAAACTTAGAAGCTCACTCGTATGATTCCTACTTTGTGTGGAACTCTTAGTTCAACTTGAACTTGTCTTCAGTTTTCTTTCTTGACTTCACTTTGATTTATTTCCTTCTTGAACTCTTTATTTATGCCATTTATTTACTTCTTTGATCCATGTTTCCTACTTCTCTTAGGATTTATACCTATGTTTATACTTTGACTTAATATGCACTCCCTTTTCTTTGTAGGACTTCTTAATAAAAAGGAAACTTTCTACACTATTTGCTTGTCGAAAAAGCAATCCTTCCACTGCTTAATAACTTCTGATTCACCTGGTTGACGTTCTCCTTATCCTAGTTGGATTCGGTCTGAAAGGAACATGTTGGCGCAACCGATTCCTTTCATATGTTCCTGTATTTGTCAATTATCAAAATATTTCTCGTTCTAACAATTCATGTTAGAACCTTACTTTGTGATGAAGCATCTCAATCATGCTAGTAGGAACCAAAATTCCCATAAAATTTGTCTTGTTAACCAAAATCTTTCCTTCCAATATTGTTTTTCTTTGACATCTTCTTTATCGTCAGTTCAACTAAAATTTGTCTTGTTAACCAAAATCTTTCCTTCCAATATTGTTTTTCTTTGACATCTTCTTTATCGTCAGTTCAACTAGTAGAGGATGTACAACAATAACTTGATTGGCCTTCTAGTGATAAACCAAGGAGTTGCAAAATATATATTTATTCCAATGGGTTGGCTCTTATAGGGAATGTAATGAATACAAATAGATCGGGGACATCAAACTTTTGCTATGGAACCCCTCCACAAGAGAATCAATATTACTTCCTCAAACAGGATTTTCAGTGGCATGAGATTTTACTTGCGGATTGGGATATGACTCAACTAGTGATGACTATAAGACCCTTAAAGTGGATCACCAATCATGCAGTGAACTTCTCTCACTGAAAAGAGGTTCCTCGAGAGAACTTGGTAAACATCCTTCTGGAATTTACCTCGTGAGGTCATTTATTATGGACTCTCTAGCATTTGTACATGGGGCATTTCATTGTCTTGGTTTGTCACTAGAGGTGGTTTCATTGGATATTTCAAAAGAGGTGTACACAGAAATACCGTAGCCTCATGGTATGTTCATGGTTTCCGACGTTGGTCACATCCAGCATGGTGTTTCACTATTAGGAGGAATGTTTTGTGTTCATTCTACTCAATATCAGCCGTGGAATCACAATTTCAAATTTTGGGTATTGAAAGATTATGGCGTCAAGGAACCTTGGAATCAATTGTTTAATATACGAAGTACCTATCTTTATGCAATCGTACCAGAATACATGCTTTCATATGCTGAAGTGTTACTACGTTGCAAACATTCAGTACGTGGTTGTGTTTTTAAGACATCCAAACAATTATCTGGTTTATGGCTTCAATCTGCTCCGGAAGATATGGATGATGGATTTGTCTATACAGAAAGCTTGATATCACCAAAATTACTTATCTATTTACTTTTGGTGTAGTGTAGTTGGAAGTAGAGTTATTCTTTTTCTTGAAACATTACATCTATTTTGTCTCTTCATTGCTTATATTTAGACAGAGAACTGTCTAAAATCTGTTCGGGTTGTATATTACAATGTCAAACAGGGTGATTTACAGAGTTGTAACGAGTTTGATTGTGCATTGGATATATTTGTTTCATACTGTAAAAAAAAAGTGAGTGTATCAAGTTTCTACATAGTTGAAGTAATCACTATGTTATGAGAAATATATAAAGTCACCACTGAAGTTGTCTCGAATTTTCATAAAGACACCTTAATTTTGCAAATGTCCTATTACCCCATTGAACAACTTCACAATAGTATGTATACCCAATTTTCCCCCAATACCACTTATACAAAAGTATTTGTAAGTCATGCACTACTAATCACTTGACGCGTGTTAAAGTAATTTTTAATTATTTTTATTTGATTTCTTTGCTTTTATTTTTCTTTTTTCGTTTTCTCTTTCTTCTTCGCCTCAATCACTGGTCTTCTGTCATTCTTTTCATGGCGATGAACAATCGCCAAACCCGTTGTGGCGGGACGGAATTTCCCGACAGCACTATCAATTATTTGTCAAACTACCACCAATTTTTTTATTTATGAAATAAATATCGTCAGATAATCAAAATCTAAATCTATATCTATCTATCTATATCTATATCTATATCTATCTATACTACCTAAAAGCATGAACTCCCAAACGTGAATGTTGAATGACTCTAATACCCCCAATTAAAAATACATAAATTTATTTAATTATATTATATTAAAAGTTGATATTTTTTCACATTAATGGATTGTGACTTTTGTGATGAGTTGTCACTTTTACAAAGGGTTGTGACTTTTTTAACGGGTTGTGACATTTCCGATGAGTTGTGACTTTTTCAAAGGGTTGTGACTTTGCCAAAGGGTTGTGCCTTATTCAAAGAGTTATGAATTTTTCAAAGGGTTATTTCTTTTCCGATAAGCAAAGACTTTTTGAAGGGTTGTAACTTATCGAACACGGCACAATCAGAACATATTCATACTACTATTTGTTATCTACACTTTTTCTTTAAAAATTCTCAACTATTATTTGTTGTAGATGATTAAGTTCGAAACCCAACGAAATTTGAAGTACCACATAAGAAAGAGTTGGTGAACAAATTGTAGCAAATCATTCATTAATTCACACTCGTATTTTCTCTTGATAATTTTTATCACATACATATATCAATATTATTTATATTATTTGAGAATATTAATACTCTTCAATTAGCCTACATGTTTTATTCATTAAAAAAGACTAATTTCATACGATTAGTCAGAACAATTTCTACCTTGATGTTTTTTCGGTCATAAATTACAATCATTCACTTCTTATAAATTCTTGGGGATCTCTTTTTTGTAAAAAATTGAGACCGTTTAAAATTTTCAAATGATTCATCTCCTATCCATTTATATGTTTCGCCGAAGTTCTTAGCAATGGAATATAGGTATAGACTTACTATTAAAGAATAAAAGATGAGAACAAAGAAATATGCAATTATCTATAAAGTTTGCTTCAAACGTAAATCTTTTATATATAGTGCGCGGGAATTTTCGTTTGTTTTTCTTATTTTGTTTCTTGAATAATTTCTTTTGTGTTTTCATTCGAGAGAAAATTTATATACACACATTGTTGATTAGTTTTTCAAATAAAATAAATAGATAAAGATGTGGGTGAGACAAATACAAATATGGTACATCATAGGGGTAAGATATTTCTTGTTTGTATTTCCATTTTTTTTAACATCAAATGAAGGAGTTTCTTCCTAATTTTGCTAAAATATCGGGCACCAACATAGTCCATTGAATTAGTAGTTTGGATGTTAAGTACATTGTTTCAAAACTAGATTTTCAATTTTACTTATAATATGATAATATAACAATGAAAATATTTATTTTTAGTAGATATGTAAGTAAAAATGAACGGAGAAGTGAAGTGATGGTTGCAAGAGATTTCAATCAAATGAAACACTAGGGTGAATATACCATGAACATATATTTTCTCCTTCCTTCTTATTCATTAGTTATGAATTGATCCGCATATTTTTACTTTTTTATATTTATGTTGAGTATGAATTTCCTGTTATTTTGTGTTCATTTTGATCTAAAAAATGTTATGTCACAAGATACACTCTTTGCTAGCTATATACGAATGATAAGAAAATAGTGATTGATCATAAAATGATCTTAAACTAAATTAAAGATTCAATAAATAATACTTTAATTTTTTTCATCTTTTAATTTTTTAATTGAAAAAGTCTAATAATGTTTTATATTATGATAGAACATCTATAAAATACTAGATACACTCATTAGACAACATCTATATGATATGTATGTGGCAAAATAAAGAATAATTCTCATTAGAGCTAATTATTGACGTAATATATTTTTCTATATAACATTCTACTTATAAAAGTATTGGCATTCACTATATAAGTACACTTTTTATTTTTGTAAAATTACATCTATATCATAGAGTTATTCAAATATTAATTGAATAATAATATTTTGTAAAAGATATATCATGTTAAAAGATAAAATATTTATGACAATCGTTCTTAGTGTCATGCACATATTAAATTTCAAGTATTAATATCTAAGAGAATAATTGAACTTAAATAGTGTGCATCATTTACAGTAATAACCTCAAGCGAAAAATTTATTGTTGACCATGTTTTTATCTGGACATTACTTTTCTATTTTGTTGGGTAAGTTTGTTTACCAAATTCAGTAAATTAAAGAACAATATTGTTTAAGAATTACCACTTTCTTCCCATATTTAAATTTTTGAAATGTTCCAATGATATCTGGCCATTTTTGTCTAAAAAACAATTAACTCTATGAAAATCTATATTAATCATTTACAAGCTCTTGTCCAATTCTTTCCGTTATAAGTATTTACTAAAAACTTTAATTTAGTAATACTAATTCTATTTTCCAACTTCGTATACAATATGATATGAAACACACGTGCTTTAAAACTAGTATTCAGTATCACCAAGTCAAAATCTGACATTTAAATCACCTCCTCCAACTTCTTACTCCCAAATAGAGTTTCCCATAATTTCACTATTCCCTAATCCCAAACTTGAAATGTAGGAGGAATAAAATCACTAAGAAATCATTTGGTAGGGGAAGATGAGAAAAAGATTTGAAATTTTAAAACTATTCTTAATAAAGCTTTAAAAAAATTAATACATGGGTTTTTATATTTTTTTGAAATAAGTCAAATTGGGAGTGGCACATGGCAATTTTACATTGGTCTGAAGCTGTATGAACAGTCCTTCACGCGCCCATATTTCTTGACAACACGAGTGGTGTTAAAATTAGTCAAAGGGTATATTTATTGTGGATTTAGATGATTTCATGGGGTAATAAGATACCCGCAAAATTAAGATGTCTTTTTGAAAATTCGAACAACTTCAGTGATGACTTTGTCTTTTATCCTTTTTTAATTTAGATAGACCCTCCATGTATGTCATTTGTCTAATATATATTTTATCAGTAGATGTATGGTTTGGACGCACATCTGTAAAGTATTACCATGTTGCAGACATTTGCAACATAATAGTTCTGTATTTAAGACATACAATCATGGTATTAATTACTTAGTATTTACCACGTTACAACCTCTCATTTGTTTCACTTTAATATCATTAAGTCTCTCTGTTGCAGTGTAGTTGGAAGTAGTAGTATTCTTTTTTCTTGACATATTACAAGCTTTTACTAAGAGAAGTTACTATATTTTATCATTGCTTATATAGAACGAGTGGGTGGAGCCAGGTAGCGCCAAGGGATTCATCTAAATTTGTTTTGCTTTCATCTTACGGGAGTATGAACGTTTCGATATTGTTATTAACAAGATCCAATAGGGACATTCATGAACACAAACGTAACCGTGCACAGAGCTCGTAAAGGCCTTAGAGGATTGAATCCATTATCCATGTATGTGGCAAAATATAGTTAGTTTTCCATGAAATATATTTCAATAGAGTATATGATGTTAATATCCGAAGGTAGAGCACTCAATGGGCTAGGTGACCCCATTTCTTTTTTCATTTTTTTGCATTATGGATTTTGTTCTTTTAAAATAAATGTAATTAAACATTATGGTTTTTATTCTTTTTGTTTATTTAAACAAGCAAACTTTTTTTTTTTATAAAGTGATATATTATCAACGCAAGTATTGAATAATTGTAGCATTATAATTGGGAATATCAAAAGAAGAAAGACAGAGCAATATTTTAAAAAGAAAAAGAGAAACCCTAAACATTAAACTCAAAGGCCAAAAGATGAAGAAATCACTAATTCCCAACCATTAAGGTAATTCGTTTTTTCTTCTTCTGAATCTTTGTCTATTTTGTGCACCTTGACTATTCTGTTGTTGACAGCTAGAGTACTGGCTATAGGTTCGTTAGAAAAACTTTGGCAAAATCATATATTTATATTAAGAAATCTACTTAATATATAAGTTATCACAATGACTTAGGACGGAATTATCCATAGTTCAACAGAAAGAGGAAGCACAAAAACTTGATTGGCCTTCTAATGGTAAACCATGTTGTTGCACAATATATTATTTTTACGAAAACTTGGTGACTATCGGGGTTTCTAATTGTTATGATTATAAGCACCACAAACTTTTGTTATAGAACCTGTAAAGGGGCTGATCTTTGAACACAAATAGTTCACTGATTTAACCCACTTTGACAGCCAACAACCTTGTCGACTTCAGACATCCAACACTTAGCCAAATTTAAGATTGTTTTGGTATTAACTATAAAAATAGGAAGCAACGTTTTGAGACCAACTCTTGGACATTTTTCAGAAATATAAAACAGTAGACAACAATACAATAAAGTGACAAATATATAATATGAGACTAAGGCAAACAACTTTACAGAAAAGTTAATTTTCAACTTGTATTAATAAAGTGAATACAAGAAGGCTTCCAGATCGTACCAACCTTGGCACTTTAAGATCACCCTAGACCTTAACATAGATTTTTCTCTCTTATTAGTATTTCCTAATACTTAGAATAAACAAACCCGAAATTACACCATAAGGCAGACTGCAAATTTATAATACTATGTGCAGCCAACTACCCACAAGTTGTGTAATATGAATATAACAATTGTTGACCTTAGACTAATCCTATTCTATGTAGTTGACAACCCACAACTACTTTGATATATTCAAAATAATTCAAACAAGGCACCAAAACAAAGCTCCAATCGAAATAGGATAATGTTACACTTTTTGTAACCGCTAGTCATGTGTTTGGCATGTATTTTGTAACCGCCAGCCAGCTTTGGCTTTGCTTGTGTTTTGGACGATCTGCTCCCATGCATACACTTCCATACATACACTTTTATGCCAGACATTGCTCCCACTCAATGCTGCCACGTCAAGGTCACAAATCTATGTCATTGCATCATCTCACGTTGGCATTAATGTCCTTTCATTGTTGCGTTAGCTTTACTGGTCACTTGTCCTTGCTCTTTCTTTGAATATAAATATCATGCCCACAGGACATTGTTAATATTTCATCTTGTCAAGTCCTCAACAAGCTTCATTTCCTTCAAGTCTTTGGTCCTCGTTGCTTCGAAATCAGGCCATGGTGCCACTGCGCACACCTCAGCATTGACAACAGTTTGTCGTCAACTTAGCCTTGCATGTTTGTTTCCTTGGCTTATGCAAGTGACAAGATCAACATGCTTAATAACCTTGTCCATGCTGCCATATAACTGAGTGACTTAGATCAGGGGTCAAACAGACCACCTCCACTAGTTTGCTTTATCGCCCTCGACGAAATAAATTTAGATAAAACATCATCTTTTTTGGCTAACACAACACTAAAAGGATTAGCATAGGCTACTGGTTCGACATCATCATCCTCAGCTAGTGAACAATTAACATTTTTTGCCCGTTTTGGACAGTTTCTTGCCATGGGTGGTCCATCACAAATAAAGTAGCCATCAAATTTAGCTTTTTCTTTGCCTTTGGACGGTCCAGCCTCTTGTTTTTCATTCTCTTGTTGACTTTGTCTTCAACATTTGGATATTTTTCCTTTTACTTCCAATCGTTCATTCTGTCTTTCCCATTAGACTTAGAAGAAGCAAAAGAATTTTCTGCCTTCGTACTTCATTATGTGCCGATTTATGTAATCCATAAAGGAAATTATGCAGTTTATCCTCCTCAGACATGTTTTTAATATCCAGAATCAAAGAAGAAAATTCCTTAACATAGTCTTTAATAGATTTGGTCTGCCTTAGAGTCTTCAAACGGTCCCTAGCAATCCAGCCTGCATTATGAAGGAAAAATTGATCCTTCAACTCTTTTTTCAGAAGTTACCACAAATAATCTTAGGACGTTCAACACTCACTTGTTCAGAAATTCTTGCACGCCACCACAATTTTGCTTCATCCTAAAAATACATAGTAGTGATTGGTACCTTCTCTTCATCACATACATGCATGGGCTGCAATGAAGTATTGTTCTATATCCCATAAGAAGTTTTCGAGTTTCATGGCACTCCTTACATCTCTAAATGCCTTAGGCTTAGGAATTCTCACCTTATAAGACTCCTCACGATTTTTTTCTAGAACCAGCAACAGCCAAACACAAGATGGACAGTTCAGCATACATGATTTCTTTTTCCTTCAAACACTTTGTTAATTTCAGTTCAAATGTCTACATTATTCTTCATCATGCCATCAATTTACAAAGACATTGCCTCACGAAAACTAAGGTACTCCGCCGACTTTTCCTTGATATCAACTCGATATAAATCCATTTCTAAATAAAAAGTTTCAAATTCAATTTTCATTTCATAGAAATGTGTGAGCAGATCAACCAAATTTGGGTCATCAAGCCGCTCAGCAGCCAATCGTACAAAAGCTTCGATCCTTCGTACATGTTCTCGTATTTCAATGTTCGTCAACATTATTTTATTCGTTGCAACACCGCTCTATGATACCAAGGGTAAAGGGGATGATCTTTGAACACAAATAGTTTACTAATTTAACCCACTTTGGCAGCCAACAACCTTGTCGACTTCAGTCTTCCAAACACTTGACCAAATTTAGGACTGTTTTAGTATTAACTCAAAAAATAGGCAGCAATGTTTTGAGGATAACTATTGGGCTTTGTTAAGCAACATAAGACAGTAGACAACAGTATAATAAAGCCACGAATATATAATATGAGACTAAGGCAAACAACTTTACCAAAAACTTAATTTCCAACTTGTATTAATAAAGTGAATATAAGAATACTTCTAGATCGTAGCAACCTTGACACTTTAATATAACCTTAGACCTTGATCTATATTTGTCACTCTTATTATTATTCCCTAATACTTAGAACAACCAAACCCTAAATTATACCGTAAGGCTTCCTGCACATTTATAATACTATGTGAAAATAACTATCGACAAGTGACGTAATAAGAATAAAATACTTGTTGACCTTAGTATGGTCCTATCCTATGTAGTTGAAAACCCACACCTAATTGGTATATTTAAAATAATTCAAACAAAGGCGCCAAAACCAAGCTCCAACCTAAATAGGATAATGATGCACTTCTTGTAACCGCTAGTCATGTGCTTGGCACGTCTTTTTTAACCGCCGGCCAGCTTTGGCT
Organism: Solanum sitiens; assembly: GCA_016801875.1. NCBI lineage: Eukaryota > Viridiplantae > Streptophyta > Magnoliopsida > Solanales > Solanaceae > Solanum > Solanum sitiens. The sequence continues at coordinate 3,695,050 of JABWTJ010000009.1, forward strand.
TTGCTTATGTTTTGGACGAGTTGATCCCATGCATAACACTGCCATACTTACACTTTTCATCATTGCATTGCTCCCACTCCCTGCTACCACGCCAAAATCAAAAGTCTATGTCATTGCTTCATCCCACGTTGACATCAATGCCCTTTCATTGTTGCCTTAGCTTTGCTGGTCACTTGTCCTTGTTCTTTCTTTGAGTATCAATGTCATGCCCACACGACATTGTTAATATTTCATCTTTTCAAGTCCTCGCCAAGATTCCATGTCTTCAAGTCCTTGGTCCTCACTTGTTACTTCTAAGTCAGGTCATGGTGTCAGTGCGCACACCTTAGCTTTGTCAACAGAGTGCCGTCAACTTAGCCTTGCATGTTTATCTCCTTGTCTTATGCAAGTTACAAGGTTAAAATGCTTAATAACCTTGTCCATGCTGCCATTTAAATTAGTGACTTAGATAAGGGATCTAACAGAATCCCTCTAAAAGAGAATCAATAGTATTTTCCCATAAAAAAATTCCATTTAATTGGAGAGGGGGGGGGGGGACTTTATGACTTGGGGGTTGGGATATTACTCAACTAGTAATTACTAAACGATCCTTAAGATTAATCACAAATCACATAGTGAAAATCTCACGCTAAGAAATGGTTTCTAGAGATAAACCGATAAACATCCTGCCGACTTTCACCTCTCATTATCTAATGCAAATTCTTTGGCATTTGTACATGAAGCATTTCATTGGCTTGATTTGTCAATGAATAATTATGTGGTTATTTAGTATATCATGGAAATGGGGCGGTGCGGGGTGGGTGTTGTCAAACCCACAAAATTCTCAACTCGCTACGCTCCGCCCCGCTCCGAATAGTATGTTATTCTATTTTTAACCCACCCCGTCCCAACCCAAATAAACCCGCTTTGCCCCACCCAATTTAAGTTTCTATTATTATTATTGTTGTTATTATTATTATTATTATTATTTACATATACAAATATTTTAAAATCTTATAAATTACCAGTATTATATTCAATAAAAATTGAAAATTGATTTAAAACTACTCCCTCCGTTTCAAAAAGATTGGCCTAGTTTGATTTGGAACGGAGGTTAAGAAAAGAAAGAAGACTTTTTAATCTTGAGGTTCTATTTAAAGTTATGTCAAATGTACCAAAATACCCTTTAATCTTGTGGTCTTAAACATGCCACGTGGAAAGTTAAAGTTAAAGTGTTGCCAAAAAAGGAAAGGGGTCATTCTTTTTGAAACAGACTAAAAAGGAAATAGGGTCATTCTTTTTGAAACGGAGGGAATATTTTATTAGGCTATTAGCTAGCAAAATTGATAAAATATCATTTTAGAAAGTGAAAACCTGGACAAATTTGAAAGTTTTTTTTCTTTTGAAATTTTACCACTGGGAAAATTATAATCAATAATTAAAAATAAACTTAAACTAAATCCCAAATTTAAAAAGGAAAAAAGAAAAGTGCAGCCATCTAAAGCAATACTGGAGGAGACCCGCCCCACACCCGCATAATTTTTAAAAAACTAGGCTTTGATCCGCCCCTCACTCACCCCACACCCTTACCACCTCCATTGCCATCAGTATATATCAAATGAGGTGTATAAAGAAATATCATTGCTGAAGTAATTTTTTCTTCCACAGTGTTTCATTGTTGGAAGAAATGCTTTGTATTTATTCTCATTATGAGTATCTTATGAAAGAAAGTTTTATGATTTGGGTAATATGCTATGGCATCAAAGAATCTTGGACGGACTTGTTAATATACAAGGTAATGATCTTTATTCAGCCATACCAAAATATAGGCTTCCGGATGGACATGTGCTACTCTACTATAGTCAGTTGAATCATTTTGCTACTATCTTTTACGACATCCAAAGGACCATATGGATTATGCCCTCAATCTGGTGCCATTAACAAAGGATTTATATATACAGAAAGTTTGTTTTTCCAAATAATTAAATTTATTTTAATTGTAGTCACGTGTCACAACCTCTTATGTGTTTTCATATCTTAAATTGAACTCTCTTGTGCACTTTAATTGGATGCAATGGTACTATCCAATCCAAAAATTTCACAAGAGGGGGGCTTTTGTATCTGGGAATTGGGGTATTACTCTACTAGCGATGATTATACAATCCTTAAGAGTGATAGCAAATAACACGGTGAAATTTTCGTGCTAAAAGCTTGTTTTTGGAGAAAAACTAATAAACATCCTACTAGTGTTTACCTTGTGTATGTTTTTTTAATATATATTCTTTGGAATTTGTACCTGATGCTTGATTCCTCACTAAATAATTGTGTGGTTTCATTTAGGGCCTGTTTGGAAGGATGGTGCGTCCAAAACGCAAACGCAAGTGTACGTGGTCGTACAACTAATAAAGTTACTCTTTTGGAGAGCAGAGTATCGTCTCCATAGGGACTCATGCTTAGAAACAATTAATTCTTCTCAAGTTTCAGTTAAACACAAATGATCAGATTTTAAAGATGATTTATTTTCTACTTCTAAATTTATAATGAAATGTAACACACGCAATTCAATTTCTAAAGTTTCAAAAAATGATTTGGGAAAGGTCCAGGGATGCAGCTTCTATCAGGATTCATGCAATTAATGTCATTTGAATGGGTTATTAACAACTATCTAATAAATGAATCACATGGTTTGATATATGATCATGGTCTCCCGACCTCTAATCGCCTATGATAGATCACACCCTAACTACATCGTTGAGCGGGGATAGGATGATTACATATCGAGCATTAAGTTGTCTTCATGTATGGTGACCCAAGCAAGGTTTCTAGGTATATTCCTATCATAGAAACGAATCAATCCTAGCTATTTATAGTTAAACAATCTCCTTATGACCCATGTTCTATCCTCTTATTCCTATCCCGAGTTCAATTCATACAATGAATTTATTTCTATGATGATCAATCATGAAATACAGAAAATAAGAACATAAGAAAGATTCATGTGATAGATGATAATAAACCCAATAGCAAACTTAATAGATTATAATCATCATGTAGCCACATCCCCAGAACTAACATATTTAGCTACTCATAATCCGAAAATCATTCATAGAATATTTTTGAATCATCAAACGTTGAAAGAAAACGACTTGAAGAAATAACCCTAAAAACTCCCGAAAACGTACTCCAAAGTCATCGTTCTTCGAAACCCAGAAAAAGAATATTTAATAAAATAAAATAATGACCTATTTATACTAAAAGTCAAGACCGCCAAATCTGGGACTCAGACGCGCGACGCGGAGGGACTTCCCAATTCTGATCCCGGGCATTTTGGTCTCCTCCGCGATGCAGGCACTCCACAGAGTATTCTGCCTCATGAGTGCTTCTTTGATTAAAACATGGGACTCTTCTCCGCAACGCGCGATCACATTCGACATTTGGTTGGAAAGAAAATTGACTCCTCCGTGACGCGTGAGCTACACGAAGGGGTCTGCCTCAATTCATAATTACGCAAGCCAAATTATCGCTTCATTCCGCGACGTGTGAGCTACACGGGCTTGCCTTAGTGGCTTTTTCTCCAGCTTCTTCCTTGCTCTCTTTTGACATGAATCATCTATGCTCTTCCTATTCCATGCGAGCTAAGATTTGGACCAAGCCACGCGACGCGCCATCAACACGGAGTTCATTAGAAGTTTCAGTCCACTTGAAGCCAAACTTCGAATCCTGCTCCGCGACGCGGGGTTGGAACTTAACAGCCTTCTTCTTTGACGTAAATTTATTTACGTCGAACCAAATTTGTACACCCCCTCCGCGATGTGTGTCGAACAAGAGGTGTTCTGCCTAAAATGGAATTACTTTCCTACTTTTTCAGGCATGCCTCCGCGATGTGCGGCAACACGTGGGGGGGTTGCCTCACATTGCCCTAGGCGAGGCAAACGTTGGCATCACCTCTGTGACGCGCCATTACACGCATATTCCTTAGGCAAAAATTCCTGCACACTTTCAACAAACCACCAACTAGTTTAAACACGATGGGTTGCCTCCCATCCAACGCCTTAGTTTTGATTGTGGCACGACTCATATTGTTTTGTATTTTTCTAGATATATCATTTTCATTTAAGAACTAAACTAACAAAAAACAAATAACTCCTAACTATTACAATGTATCACGGGTTGCCTTCCGCGTAGCGCCTAATTTAATATCGCAGCACGAACCATTTCATGAATCATTTGTCATTCAATGTGAGCATTTCAAGCTCACGATCCACATCCTTACAGAAGTAATGTTTGACCTGTTAGCCATTTACAAAGAAATTAGAGCTCTTATCCTTGTTCCTCAACTCTACATCACTATGTTGGGTCATCCTCACTACCTCAAACGGACCACTCCACTTAGATAGAAGCTTTCCTAGTAACAACTTAAATCTGTAATTGAATAGTAGTACTAGTTGACGAGGCTTAAAGGTGCGCGACACAATATGTTTGTCATGCCACCTCTTGGTTTCTTTATACAACTTTGCATTTTCATATGTGTGTAGCCTAACTTTTCTAGCTCGTGCAGCTGTGTGATTCTCTTTCTACCTGCTAACTCAGCATCAAGATTTAGCTTCTTGATCACCCAATATGCCTCGTGTTCTAACTCAGCTGGTAGGTGACAAGTTTTTCCAAACATCATTCGATAAAGGGAAGTCCCTATCTGTGTCTTGTATGCAGTCTGATATGCCCATAAGGCATCATCTAGATTGTCAGACCAATATTTTCTTTGAGCATTCACCGTCTTTTGGAGGATTTGCTTGATCTCCCTATTTGACACTTCCACATGTCCACTAGCTTCGGGATGATATGTTGTAGCCACTTTGTGCCTCACCCCATACTTATCTAACAGATCATGCACTGAGTTATTGATAAAGTGCGTACCTCCATCATTGATCATAAACCTTGGCGTTCCAAACCTGGTGAAGATGTTCTTTCGAATGAACTTGAAAACCACTTTGGAATCATTTGTTGGTAATGCAACAGCCTCCACCCACTTTGACACATAGTCTGCGACTAGAATGTATTGATTACCACGTGACGATGGGAATGGTCCTATGAAGTCTATCCCCCATACATCAAAGATCTCAACCTACAGTATACTACTCAATGGAATTTTATGCCTCATCAAAATGGTGCCCAACTTGTGACACTGATTACAACCATTCACAAACAAAATAACATCTTTAAACAGAGTAGGCAGAAAGAAACCAGATTGCAATACCTTATGCGCAGTTATTTCGCCTCCATGATGTCCACCATATGGTGAGGAGTGGCAAATCTCCAACACTTGTATCGCTCCTGCTCAGCTATACACCTCCTCATCATTTGATCATGACACTCTTGAATAAGTAGGGCTCATCCCATATATAAAAGTGTGCATCATACTTCAGCCTCCGCTTTTGATGAGTTAATGCCCCAGGTGGAAATAAACCATTGACCAGAAAGTTCACAATATCAGCATACCAAGGTACTTGAGCAATGTCCAAAGCAAGAAACTGCTCATCAGTAAACTCTTCACGAATATGCCCCTCATTCTTGACATGAAATGAATCCTCAAGTCTAGACAGATGATCAACTATTTGGTTCTCAAATCCCTTCCTATCTCGTATCTCAAGGTCAAACTCTTGTAGCAACGGAATCCACCTAATCAGCCTAGGTTTGGCATCCTTTTTGTTAAACAAGTACCTAATAGCAGCATGATCAGTGTGGACAATAACCTTGATTCCCACCAAGTATGATCTAAACTTATCAAATGTGAACACCAATGCCAACATCTCCTTCTCAGTAACTGCGTAGTTTGATTGGGTTGCATCAAGTGTTTTGCTCACATAGTATATGGAGTGAAACATCTTGTGTTTTCTCTGCCCAAGCACTTCCCCAACCGATATATCAGTGGCATCACACATAAGTTCAAATGGGAGCTCCCAATTTGGAGCAATCAGAATAGGAGCTTCAATCAACTTCCTTCTCGTCTCTCAAAAGCTTGCAAACACTTATCATCAAACACAAACATCATCTCCTTATCTAACAGGTTGCACATAGGTCTTGCGGTCTTAGAGAAGTCCTTGATGAACCTCATGTAGAACCCAGTATGTCCCAAGAAGGTTGGCACTCCTTTCAGAGATATGGGTGGCGGCAACTTCTCAATCACCTCTACCTTCGCTTTGTCCACTTCCAGCCCATTCTTGGAGATCTTGTACCCCACACAATTCCCTCTCGGACCAGAAAGTGATATTTCTCCCAGTTCAGCACTAAATTGGTCTCTTCACACCTAGCAAAAACTCTATCAAGATTAATTTGACAAAGTACAAAAGACTCACCAAACACTGAGAAATCATCCATGAATACTTCAACAAAATCTTCCACCATGTCATGGATGTTTGCCACCATACATCTCTAAAATGTGGTTGGGGTATTGCACAAGTCGAATGGCATGCGCTTGAACGCATAAGTGTCATATGGGAAAGTGAATGTCGTCTTCTCTTGATCTTCTGGTGCAAAAAGTCGAGACGACCAACTCAGGGACTCAGGCGTGCACGCAGAGGATTTCCTAATTCGGATCCAGGCATTTTGGTCTCCTCCGCGACGTGGGCACTCCACAGAGTGCTTCTTTGATTAATACATGGGATTCTTCTCCGCGATGCGCGATCACATCCGACATTTGGTTGGAGAGGAAATTGACTCCTCCACGATGTGCGAGCTACATAAAGGGTTTTGCCTCAATTCATAATTACGTGAGCCAAATTATCGGTCCATTCCACAAACGCGAGCTACACGGGCTTGCCTTAGTGACTTTTTCTCCAGCTTCTTCCTTGCTCTCTTTTGACTTGAATCCTCTATGCTCTTCCATTGTCCCTTTTTGTGTTTGTTTCTCCCGTTAAGCTCACCTACACAACAAATCATGTTGGTTAGCTCAAAAACAACTAAAATACTCTATAAGACTACAAAAGAATAAATTTTGAGCTCAAACTATACTTAGATGCGGGCATAATTAGCATTCTAGGCATATAAATATGCCTAAGATCAAATGACACTCTGATAATTGGATTTGGTGTAATTGAGTGTAATAACACTGTCTTTCCTGTTTGGTTGGACAAGTAATTACTTGGTCAGCATGTAATTGATGTAACTGACAGAGGTAATTACACTCTACAATTCTACCTGTGAATTGCTGGTAATTACATGATGTAATTACCAGCTGATTCATTTTTAAAAAAAAATTAAAAATAGATTACTTTTTAATTTTGTTTTTTAATTTCGTTTTGTTTAATTTTGCTTACTTCTATTATTTTAATTTCTTTTTTTATTTTTTTTATTTTAAATTTCTTTTTTTATTTTATATAATTATATTTCATTTTCTTCTTGTTCTCAACTTTACTTTACGTATTTTATGCAATTTTTTCGTATTATCTATTTTATTATGTCATGCTTATTTTCTCATTATCATAATTTTATTAGTATTTTAATTTTTAAATTAAAATAGAATTTATTGTTAAGTAAGGTTATAGACTTACCCTTTTTAAAAAATATATAAATAAAATAAATCATATTTATGTATGCTATGTTGAAATTTGCTATAAGAGTATTATGTTAAATTTTTTGTTTTGAATTTATAACTTATGTTATATTTTCAGTTTCATTTGTTTTGATAATATTGAATTCACATTGCACGTCATTTTTTAATTAGACTTGATAGATTATTTTTTGTCAAATAGTTAATAATTTATGACATTTTATTTACATATTAATCTTTTTATCAAACATGCATTTCACAATGTTCGTAGAAACTTCATATTTTAGTTTTTATGATCAATTCAATTGAAATATATTAATTTGAAAATATATAAATCAATTGTTTTTTCATAATATTAGCTAAAGAATATATGTTTATTAATTAATATATTTTTAAAAAAATATATATATCTTAAATATTTAATTTAACGTCATTTATAAAGTTTCTTATTTTTCTAGTATAAATTTTGAATAATTAATGTTTATTTTTAAAATTTAATATAATTTTATGATTGCAATTGTTCATCCAAACAAAACATGTGTAATGACTATGGATCCAAACATGATGTGTAATTACAATGTAATTACACGGTGGCAACCAAACAGGTCAGTGTAATTACTAGGCTAGTATTGGTATTTCAGATGAGGTGTATGGAGAGATACCGTTGCTAGAGGCAATGTTTTTTATTTTCAAACTGGAAATGGTTAATATGCACCATTTATTAGACAACAGTTAGATGTCAAACACGGATATCAGCTCTAAATTGCAAAGTTAAAAAGGTATAATCTCCCCTTTCTCCCTCTTGTGTATTTAACATAAGATTTGCAGCAATATCAGTAAAAATAATTGTACCATTTTTCATATAGTTCACCTTACCTATAATTACAATAACAAGTTTAAAACTTGATCATGAAAATCCTTGTATTCCACCAAGATAAAATGGATGGTTTAAGGAAAAAACAAATTCAGTTAAAACACAATGGTTGACACCAAAACCAAAAGAATCAAAAGAGGTACAAAGTGAACAGTACATTCTTCACCAAGTAAATGAAGGCAGCACATATGTAGGATATGCATTGTTTGCCAAAGCAAGAGCATGTACAGCATCATCATCCGCGACTTCTCCGAATTTGCCAAGTCCAAGTTCAGCAGCATGTATTCCGCCTGAGATAAACGCTGATGCAATTCCAGCTACATTTGCGCCTTTGATATCATGGTGAAGGGAGTCCCCTATAGCAACACAATCGGAGGCATCCACGACAGAAGCCATTTCCATAGCTGACTTGTATATTATCTTATCAGGTTTACCCATCCATTTCACTTCACCACCAAGTTTTTCATACGTGGCTGCCAATGTTCCAGGCATAACACGCAGAGCTCTAGCTTCAACGGTTACAAAATCAGGATTTGCTACTACCATGGGGATTTTCTTAGCAGCACACCGATCCAGTATCTTCTCAAGTTCATCAAGATTCATAGGAATTGCGGCACCAGAAGAAAGCCCCAAGGCTTCAGTTCCGTGAGCCAAAATAAAATCAGCTTCCTCAACATTTTCTACAACTTCTAGTCCAAGGCCTTCAAGAGATATAGCACCCCTGTCACTCCAAGTCATGTGAATACACGATCTTCCTATCGAGGCAAACCAAGCGTCTTCTCTCGTTTGAAGATACTGATGTGTTAATTCACCACTCGTGATGGCACCAATAAAGAGTGACGGGTCAAATCCAAGGCTCCTCAATTTTTCCAGGGTTGTAGATGCTCTTCTTGAAGAATTACTAATGATTACCATCTTTGCACCATAAGTTGCCAACTTTTCCAAGGCCGAAATGGCACCAGGATAGGGATGTTTCCCATCATGAAGCACACCAAACTGATCCAGAAACCATGCTTTGAATCGACGACTTTCAGCTAGATGTTGAATTCCATTCAAAGTTTGAAATTTAAGTTCGGTTGGGTTTGATGATTGAACTGATAAGCATCTTCCCATCATGATTCAACTCTTCTCTGTGTGTGAAATTTGTGATTTAGGTTCTTCGTTTTGTCCAATTACCCTCCTTGTTTATTCAGTATACTATAAAATTAGTTCAATATCTGCAATACATAACCTTACAAACATATTCAACATATTCCCACAAGTGCGGTATGGGGAAGACAGAGACCTTACCCCTACCTCTCCCGGAGGATAGAGAGATTGTTTCTGAAAAACCTTCGTCTCAAACAACACATAACACGATTGCTATACGGAGGTAGAACAAGGATAAGCTAAACACGAGAACTGCAATAAACAACTTACACGATAAAATTACAGGCAAAACATGCAACAATTAATTACATTCCTACCAAGGGAAAGAAAAGCTTATTCTCACCCAACAAAATAGACTCAGCATTCAATAACAACATATCCAGTAATCTCACAAGTGAAGTCTGGAGAGCATAAAGTCTACCCAAACCTTAACCTAACTGAATTTTCACCTTGTTCGCTACGATTTGATTCCCCCTAACCCCACCCACACTCACACCACAACCTTTTTTTAAAAAATAAATAAATAAAGTCAAATCAAGTAAATCTATCCTTCAAAACCCAACAAGTTCAAATTGAGAAATCTGAAGAAACTTGAAAAAAAAAAAGAGCCAGAAGGTAGAAAGGGGAAAATTAGACAAAAACTTGAAAGAGGAAAATACCTGAAGTTGTAACAAGCCAGCTGAAAGTAAGGATGAAAAATGATTCTCGATTTTTATGCTTGAGGAATCCAAATCTAGATTCATGCTGAAATTACCGAAATGCCATCACTGTTGATTTTAGGGGGAAAGCAAAGCGGACGTCTCCCATATAAATTTGAGATTTTACTTGTCCACTTTTTATGTGACAAATTTTTTTTTTTTAAAAAAGAGAGAGATAATATTATCATCCTCCCTCTTTTTCTTTTTCTTTTTCTTTTTTGATTATTTGTCTACTTTCCTTTTTGTTATTTCTAATTATTTGTTTATTCTAATAAAGAAAGAGATAATTTTTTTATCTATTATATTCTCAATTATTTTTTTTATAATTATAGGGGTAAAATAGTAAAGTTACTATGTCAATCATTATTTTCTCAATAAGTATGACAATTCAAAAGTAAACAAATAATTAGGGACATAAGGAGTATTATTTTTTACTTTATTAAATTTCATGCTTTGAGAAATGTGTTAAATAATAAATAATATTTAATAGTAAGGGTAAAACAGAAACAAAATGTGAATTATCTCTTGATTTTCTAAATTGGACAAGTATTTTTAGATAACTATTTTTAGTGTAGTGAGTAACTATTGTTGAGCAGCAGGAATAATATAAAGAAGTACTTCATCCGTACAATAATAATTATCAACTATATTATTTTGCAATGTCCAACAATACTTATCTGCCTCATTAATAAATTTCTAAATTAGAATGCACATTGGGGGGAGAATTTGAAAACAAGGCATTACTCCATTGTTGATATTTAGAGCTTTATTTGGATTTTTTCGGAGTAACTTGGTTGTTGGTTGGGACAAAAATAATTTGGGTTCTACTAATCAATCACAACCTTCCACGTATCTATTTTAAGATTGGAATCAAATATTTAATGAATAGCATATTTTGCTCAAAGTATAATAAAAAAGGTATATTTGAATCGAAAGTGGAACGAATATATTTGAACAAAAACTATAACAAGGATATATTTAAACTATTTTAATAGAATAGGAGTATATTTGATTATTTTTCATTTACGATATCGTACAATATCGAAATCATGTATATACACGGCTCGAATCCTATTTATCTCTTTTGTGATTGTTTTGAGATTTTTTCATCATTTTAAAATACATAAAACATTAATGTTTTGTATTTAATTTTCTCTTCATTAAAGAAAAAAAACACAATTGTGTTATATATATATATATATATATATATATATATATATAAAGAGAGAGAAATGACCATAATCTTAAAAGTTCCAACATAACTTTGCAAATTATTCTATTGAAGCTTTAGACACTTCTCTGAAAAATCACATATACCTTCTAATTAAGAATTATGAAAGAGACATCAATATTCTCTTGGCATAACTAAAATAGAAACACTCGGTTTATAATGTTTATTGATTTGATAATGACAGCTAATTTTAACTTACAAAAAATAAGAAACTAAAACTACAAGGGGAACATCTGAATTTATAAAAATAAAGATACTATTTGCTAATATAGTAAAAGACTTATAATTTTATCGATAATTCCACATAAACATTGTATATATACCTTCAAATCAATCAATATTATTGAATGAATTTCGCTCTAAAGGAAACTTATCGCGCAAAATTCTTATTTCCAACTTTTCACTGTTGTGCATGCTTCCTTTACTGTTTTTTTTCCTGCATAACAAAGAAGAAAACAAAAATTAATAGATTACATTAAAATTGCTAAAAAGTATTCAGATATAAATCCTTTCTCCCTTTTTATATTTTTTTTGGCTAGTATTTCTTTTTCAATTTTAATTACTTATTGACCTTTTCAATTCTCCATATTATAGACCAAGAGGTTAGGTGACATAAATTAATTAATATAGTAGTAATTTATGAAGGATTAATTTAATTTAATTTTTTTTAAGAAAGTCAAAGGTCTTATTTGAAGATGACATTACTAAGAGCTCATATGAATAGTGTTTCATATTTATTGATGACTATCACCTTTTTTCTTCTTCTCATTTACTACGTTTTCCTAATTCTTTGTTATTTGTTTTATGATTTTTTAAATCCTTTGTAGGATATATATATATATATATATATATATATATATATATATATATATATATATATATATATATATATATATATATATATATATATATATATATATATAATTACTGATAATGCATAATACGAACAATTAAAATACATTGAATTCCGAAATAAATATTAAATGAAAAAATAATATTTTACATAATTTCAAGAAACTAAATTAAATTAGATATTTTAGTTAAGAATAATTCTAAAGAAGTGCAATCTTCGTTAACATTTTTATTAAAATAACATAATTTAATATTTAAATTAAATATTTAAATATTTTTATAACAATTTAATTTATAATAAGGGTAAAATCGTAATTTAACTTTTAACTTTTTTGATTCCCTCTTATAATAATATATGATATATGATATGATTAATGTTGTATTAACATGCATTAGTGTTGCACAATTTTTTTGTCCAGAAAACTCATTTCAATCCCTTTCTCGTTGCCAATAATTAATATTTATTAATAGGTATTAATAAAAATTGTAATTCTTCAAATTTTGGATACTCAAAAAAATCTATATATATATCATAAAATATTATACTGTGGATGTCCACTGCACCAATAAGTTACTTACCCATAATCTCCATTACTTTCTTCCATATGAAGATAACCATAACCTCCAACTTTATAACCATTATTCTTGTAACATTTAACTTTCATAACCTCCTCCATTATATTCATGTTAATGTCATGTTTATGACTAACCTTTTGTATGCCTCTATGTTACACTATAAATATCTTCATATTGTATACACTTGAAGATTTGGTGAATACATTGAAGAATAAGAAATGCTCTAATCTTTTGTCTCCTATTTCTATTGCTTTATCTTTTATATTCCTTGTCTTATTTTGTTTAAGTTTTACAACACGTTATCAGTACGATTGTTCTACTATTGAAGGATTGAAGCAAATAAAATATAAAGAAGGTAAAAATAGTTGCGTTTATTTTTCTCTTAAGGTAAATTACTATACAATTTTTTTTTATATATTTTACTTTTGACTATGCATCATTAATTTTCTTACCATCTCAAAATCGTATGAGTTCAAAAAGTTGCTTTTACTTTTAGTAAACTTTTAATTTGATCACATATATATTTAAAAGTAAAATTAGTTTTGTAAGTAAACAATATGTAAAGAAATTGTTCTTTATGATCGTGTTTTATTGAGTTATGTGGCATATACATATTGATTGAATTATTATTGTTGGTTACTTTTGCACCTCTTTATTTTTCTTTATCTAAACATTTACTTGTTGAGTTATTAACATATTATATGTAGTAACAAAGCTTGTTTTCTAATTATTCTAAAATGGTTAGTAAATTATAATAATCTTCATAACAATGTTAAGAGGGACTATTAAAATGTTTGAATTCATTTTAACTAGGGACTTTTATATGATTCTAACATGTTGTTCTAGTTATTGATTTTGTTCATTTTTCTTGTATATTAAGTCAAGTTTAGATTATATTTATTATTTTCGATAATTATTTTCTTGGTAATGCATTTGGTTTATTAAGGCATTGGTTGAGGGTAAGACGGTGAATTCAAGTTTTCCCGCACCAAGTGGGTAATACATCGGGTAAAGTCTTGGCGCACCATGATAATAAGAAGTTGGGTTCAAGTCCCATTAATTTATGAGCAAAGGTGTCTTTATATGGGTAAAACATTGGGTTAAAGTCCTAATGCATTATAGTGATGATATGATGATGACTAACATAAATTTTAATTCTTTTGACTGAAAGTCATGAAATTTACCCAATTAATTTGCACCATTCTCTTATGTGAATGTGGTAGCAATGTATTAATATGTCTGAAAAATGACAAGTGGTTGAATGTATGAATATGAGTATGGTAAAATGTTAATGGTCATCATTGTGGTAATTAAAAGGAAGAACATTATGAGTTCTTAAGATAGTCCTTCAAATGTGAAGGTAATTGTTAAAAATAATTTTTTATCCATCAAAGTGGTATGAGAAGTTGAGCACATTGTTGTTGGTGCAACCCATTTTAAAAAGTTTTGTAAATCCTCCATCAAAATAATTAAATACAAAGTGGTAGTACATTTGGAACATTTGGCCTCTTAAAGTGATGTTGAGGTGAGTCACATAATGTCAAAACATGACAATGAGTTTCTAATAAAAACTTATGGAACATGTACAAATGGTTATGGTCCATTTCTTGAAGAAAATGTAACTTGTGTTTGTATGGATAAGAACATGTTCATGTATTGTTGGATGAATGTTACATCCTACCTCTACGGGAGGTTTGAGAGATTGAAAGAAAATATTTTGATATAAATAATCATTTAGTTATATACTTTAAGTACTACACAAATATTGTGATATCTTAAATTTTGAACTATTGAAGGACAAAAGAAAGAAATAGTTCTTTCCTATAAATGTTGTGGCTATGACCAAATAAATTTGTCATTGATTGTCAAGATATAAGCCTTTCATGTGATAATTTTAACCAGGACAATAATAATAATGTTCTCCTTGAAGGAGATGGTCACCATAAGAATGCGTTGTAAAATTTTTGGTAGTATACAACATTAGTTGAGAGTTCCGAAAGGGCTAAATTGTTACTATCCGGAGGAATGAAATTGTTCTTAATATTGAGGGTGTAGTAAGTCTCAAAAGAAACTTTTTAAGTTTCAGAAGAATTGGAAACAAAAATATTATATTGAGACTATAAATCATGGGAAGATTTAATATCTTCAAATTATTACAATAAAAGTGGGCTATAAATATTTATGTATAAGATTATCCATTTTCCCCCTCTTGTTTGTTGTATACAAACATGAGCGTGATGATGGAATCACATGCAAAAGTAAACCAGAAGTTTACTACAATAAATATCAGTTGGCATAATCGGTTGACCATTTCGATTCAAATGTGATACAAAAGAAATTGAGAATTCACGTGGCTATATGTTGAAGAAATAAAAGATTCTTCAAGAATTCTCTTTTGTAACTTGTTCTCGTGATAAAATGACATTGTACTAGCTAAGGGTGGAATTGTATCCCTGAAATTATTTGGAACATATAAAAAGGTGAATATGGGCTCATTCACCTGTCATGTGGACCGTTTACTATTATGGTTTAATAGATGCATCTATGGTATGATCACATGTGCATTTGTATCAACTTATAAATTGGTTTTTGTAAGATTGTTTGCTCGAATTATTAAATTAAGAGCACAGTTCCAAACTATAAAATCATGTTGATAATGCTGGTTGATTTAGCAGAAATTGTATGTCTTAGTTTATAGCTAGACCGTTAATTATGAGAACAGACCTCTCAAATAAAATTTTGTATGAGATGAGTTTATTTAACATGTATGCATCAAGCTAACAAGTTTCTCCCAACACAATTGGTTCAGGGTCAGGAACCAAATAATTTCCATCTAAAAATTTGATGTATGCCCATATGATTTTATTGATCCACCACGTACAAAGATGGATCCCTAATTGAGGTTGAGGGTGAATGTTAGATTCCTAACATTAAGAGGATATATGTGTAGCAGCTGAAAATTATGTGTGGGGTGAATTATCTAAATCCTCGTTAAAAAAAATGTGAACTTGAAGTTCAAGAGATAATTCATTTGCAAAATGTTGCAAGTAATTTGCAAGATGTATTCGCTGACCCGACCCAATATTTTAATTAAGTTGCAAATGCTTCAATAAATAGTCCTTGAAGGACAGAGTCTATGATACGCCAGAAGTGTGACAAATCAATCAATTTTAAATGTAAAACTCCTTAAGTAAGGAGAGGAGCGAATTATCAAAATTGTCATTGATAATGAGGTAAGTGCTTTAAAAGTGACATAACATTTCATAAAACCCTGGTAAGGTTTAGGTACCTGAAAATGATGAAAAATGAAGAGATCGCGATAAGTTATGTTGTATTGTAATTGATATCAAAATGGTCGTTGACGGTATATTTTATATGAAGTAGCACTCAATGCTATAAATGATTACGAGGATGTTAAATTTGAACCTGTCATATAGTGTGGACAGATAAGTGATTAGCCAAATAAAATATACTATTCAAGTATATTTTGTTTCACTTAGAAAAGTATGTTTTTGAACTTATAGTTCATATATCAAAATATTTGTCAGTGGGGTACAAATGAATTATTGTGTGAAAGTATAACCGTAAGATATAAAGTACGGTTTGTGTCTCGGGGCATAAAGGATTTTCACAAAAATTCTGACATTATTAAATAGAAATATATTCTCTATTGATGGATGTAATAAAACTTGTTTCATTCTGGCAATAGATGGAATACTTAAATAAACATAATGAATGATTATTATGTCTAACTTGACGTTGAAGGTTAAATGAAAATCTTTTGAAGGATTTAAAAGGTATTAGTGCAATTGGTGCACTTAGGTTATGCAAATGCTAGAAGATTATTTGATACACATAATGAATGTTATGTTAAAAGATTGTCACAGTATCATTCAAATTATGACAAGAAACTAGTAGAACAAGTGACTCAACACATAGAAGATGTGTGATTTTCTTTCTGAAGAAAGACGAGCTTCAATAAAATTGAAATGACTTATTCTCGAGTCAGAAATGATTTAATTATGTAGATGCAGAATATTTATTTGATCTGCTGAAAGCTCGATCGCAAATGGACTAATATTTACATATGGAGACACAACAATATCTTGAAAATTCAAAGAAATATTAGTAGTCGCTTCTTCATCATCCAGAAATAATATTGAGTAAATTAAGTCGGGAGTGTGTTTGGTTGAAATCATGATCTATCATATTCAAAAAATATGTAATTTTCTTTCAAAAATGA
Source organism: Solanum sitiens (assembly GCA_016801875.1). Taxonomy (NCBI): domain Eukaryota; kingdom Viridiplantae; phylum Streptophyta; class Magnoliopsida; order Solanales; family Solanaceae; genus Solanum; species Solanum sitiens. The sequence goes on from JABWTJ010000009.1 coordinate 3,712,198, forward strand.
TATTCCAGCCACATATACGAAAATGATATATAGCTCAATTGAATGAAGGATACAATCAAAGGAGATAGGATAAAGTGTATTTCACCAAAAAGTCCTTTTCACACATGATCTTCAACAAAATGGTGAGATAGCCGTTCAAAGATGCATTCAAGTGATAATCTTGTAAAGTTATGCACTAAAGATTGCCAACATCAATATTTGAGAAGTTGTGATACAAGATTGTAATACATTATTTTCGAGATATCAAGTAAAATTTTTATCAGAGGAGAAAAATATGCTTTGTACTCTTTTCCTTAGCCATGATTTTACCCAATTTTAACGAGGCAACATTCAAAGTGTATTAAAAGATATATATACTCTTTTTCCTTCTCTGTAATTTTTTTTCGTACGGGATTTTTTCCTAGTAAGGTTTTAACGAGGCATATTATCTATGGACATCCAAGGGGGAGTATTATAAAATATTATATTGTGGATGTCCACAAACCAAGAAGTTACCCACTCATCATTTCCATTACTTTCTTCCATTATGAAGATAACCATAACATCAACAACCTCCAACTTTATAACCATTATTCTTGTAACCTTTCACTTTCATAATATCCTCCATTATATTCATGTTAATGTCATGTTTATGACTAACCTTTTGTATGCCTCTATGTTACACTATAAATATATGCATAAGGGTTCATATTGTATACACTTGAAGATTTGGTGAATACTTTGAAGAATAAGAAATGCTCTCATCTTTTGTCTCCCTATTTCTATTGTTTTATCTTTTATGTTCCTTGTCTTATTTTGCTTAAGTTTTACATATATATATATATATATATATATATAATCATTCGCATAGTTCTATCTTTGTTCCTAGAACTTTGCAATGGAAGGATATTCTCTCTAACAATGATTGGCATTTTGAGAATATCACTCAACCTTTTTCTTCACAACCTCAACGATCTCAGATCGAAAGAGTTATTCAGTTTGCAGATGGATCTATTGATCTTAAATTCCTAGATAATCCATCAATTCGATCTTCATCTGCTAGAAGGTCATCTTGGTCTTCTCCGTCTACTTCGTGTCCCTCGAGAACGGTTCCCAGACCACCTTCTTCAAAAACCCCGGAGGAAGAAGAAGATAACATTACTATTGCTGACTCTACAGACAATAGTAAAGGTAATGTAACTGGTGTAGGACTACCTGCAAAAGAAGATAACATTACTATTGCTGACTCTACAGACAATAGTAAAGGTAATGTAACTGGTGTAGACTTTACAGGTACTGTACCTAAAGTCTATTATCAAGATATATCAGGAAGTCCAACTGCTAGTGAAATGGAACCTCCTGCTGACAAACCATCTTGGCTAGGTATGTTGAAGGTAAACAAACCTTTTGAACCTAATCCTAGTGTTTTGCAGGAACAATGGATTCATCCTGACAACCAAGTCAAAAGAAAATGGTATGTCTCTTCTTATACTCTTAGGGAAAGAGAAAATTTTAGAGATATATGGATGAAAGATATGAGAAGAATCGGTTGCGAAATTGAATTCTTCAAATGGTTTGAAATGACTGGTAGAATTGAAAATTGTACTGAGTCTTTACAAGTTATCATTAACAAATGGTATACATCTTCTAACAAAGTAGTTGAATCTACTACTCCTCCTCTTGAAGGAATCAATATTCCTATTGCAGGTACAGTGATCAAAGCATCTCCCTTCAAAGAGAAGAGTGATAAAACAAGTGCTCTCCTCACAACTGCGGATATTGATAGGGTTATTGAACAAAACAACTATTCAAACCAAATTCTCCATGTTATCTCTAGACAAATAGAAGATACCAAACCAAATCTTAGTGGAAGACCAACACCGGCTTCTACTTCATCCAATCATAATATTGAAACCTATCCAGGATTCAGAATACCAGAATTTTCCAAAGAAAATTCCCAAAACTTTCTGATACTTTTGAAGTAACAGGACATATCATTGAGAAAATCAATGCTAAACTTAATGATTTTAACATATCTACCAAAGATGATAAAGAACCCAAGAAGGTTTCCACTATCCAAAAAGAACCTAGTTCTTCATCCAAACAGAAAAACACTCTTATCCAAAAACTTGCTAGTAGTCGTTTTCTTACTTCTTTTCCTTTTTGAATAACCCTTCTTCTTAGAAGATCTTCTTTTTGAAGGCGATTCTCCAGATCGTTCCTTTTTAGAGATATTCTTGGCTGAAGGAGGTTTAAACTAGGGAATCCAAAGTCTTGACAAAAGCTTCCAAGTTCATTACTTGAAAATTTCTGATCTTTCTTAAGCTGTTCCTTTAGCTTCAGATCAGTACATAGCTCCATTGCTACGAAATGAATCAAGCTAGTAATATCACCATAAGTCATTTCTGAATATGGGATCTTACCATCACAGCGATCTATGATCTTGGATCGGACCTTTTCAGCAAAATGAGGAGGTAATCCACTAAGAAATCTCTCCTTCCAATAATCATTATTGCAGTCATCTCTTAGCATGACCTTTGTGATAAACATATCTTTATACCACCTTAAATTAGTTAATTTCTTGCAGTAAAGATTGTTTAGGATTTCTAAACTTCTATCTTGAAATAATCGTGGTTCTCCCACGAAATGTTTAGCAATGCTGTAGATTAGAGTTGCAGTTGCATCTTCAACTACTTCTATAGCTGTAGTGGTTTCTCCACCTTCTGTCTTAAGAACGCTTTTGCTAGCGATGGCATTAAGAATATCATTCTTATTTTGTTCAGTGAGATAATTGTCCCACCAATTTCTCAAAATACCTGTAAAGCCTGCTACTATCCTGTTAGCTGCCTGCTTATCGGTAGTACCTTTCCATTTGTAGGCTGTGATGTTCATGCCCATTTCTTGGAGTTTATTATAGATTTGGCCATCAGCCATTCCATCTATATTCCATTCTGTTATACCAGTGCCATCTGCAACACCTTGGGGATGCATGAAGTTTTCCTCAAACTGAATGTCTGGGAAGGAAGGTCTGGGATAAAAGTTTTTGGAATGTGGGAGTCTGTCTTTAATAGCTCCAACCTTATCACCTTGAGAAATCTTGATTCTCTTAAGTTGGTCATTAATCCTTTCAAGGATTTCTGGGGAATTTTTGAACTCACTTTCTGGTTTAGGAAAATCTTCTGGGGAGAATTTATGGATTTTAAATATAGGGTTGGTTTCTAGATTGAAACCAGATTTAGAAGAACTGGGTTTGTGACCAATCTGGCTGGTACCACTATAATTATACTTTGAATCTTCAATCTGTTTAGAAACAACATGAAGAACTTGGTTAGTATAATTATTCTGTTCGAAGACTTTGTTAATCTCCTCAACAGTCACAATGCTGCTTTCTTTATGTCCTGAAGGCTTCTTGAAAGGAGCAGCTTTCAAAACATCCTTCCTATAAGGAATGTTTATTCCTTCAAGAGGGGGAGTAACACTTTCGACAACCTTATCTTTGGTATGCCATCTATTAACCAACACTTGTAGTGAAGAACTGGCGTCTCCCATTTGGCTTGTACATTCAAACCATTTGAAGAATTCAATTTCTATTTTGAATCTCTTCATATCTTTGAACCATTTGTCTTTGAACAAGACTCTCTGTTCTCTTGTGTATGTATCCACATACCATGCTTTCTTTAAAGCATGCTTAGGACTCATCCACCACTTATTAATCTTCTTTTCATTGATAGTAAATCCATCAGTAGATTTGATAACTCCAATAGAATCTTTCTTCTTGTGAGAAGGAGCTTTCATTTCGCTAGGAGTAGGACTACCTGCAAAAGAGGATTCATAATAAACCTTGGGGATGGTTTGGGTGAAGTCAACCCCTCTAAACTTACCAAAATGTTCTGAAACTTCTGTAGTTTCAGACAATTCTTCTTCCCTTTCCCGGGTTTTTGAATAAGAAGGTCTAGCCATAGACATTCTTCTACTTGAAGACGCTTGGCTGAAAGAGTTGGATTTTAAAAACTTAAGGTTAACAGATCCATCTGCAAATTGAAGAACACTTTCTAGGGAAGACCTAGAAGGTTGGACTGGAGAGGGTTCGGTGATTGATTCAAACTTCCAACTTTCGTCAGAAAGAATCTCATCCCACTTTAACAATCTAGACACAAAAGTAGTGCTATGCTCTTGGTGAGATTCCATAAGCATAGTAACACCTTTAGGACTAGAGTTAATTGCCTTTGGGGCAATAGTGGTTTTCATTAGCTTATAATATACCCGATATATTATAGCTAAATCTCTGGTTCCAGTTTTGCTATTCATATTCTTGGTTTTGACGTTAAGCGTCAAAGTGTCAAGAATATTAGAATCTTCTTTTCATTGATAGTAAATCCATCAGTAGATTTGATAACTCCAATAGAATCTTTCTTCTTGTGAGAAGGAGCTAAAGTTGCTGCTAATATGATTATTGCAGGATTTACAGGAATGTTGAAACATTGGTGGGATAATTATTGCACTGATGAAATCAAGCATTTAATTATTAATGCAATGGCAAATGAGACTGTTGTAAAGATGGAAGGTAATACACAAACAACTTCTACCCAAACAAGAGAAGATGCTTGTGCTACTCTACTTTACCATATTGCAAAACATTTTATTGGAGAACCAAAATTATTTCAGGACAGAAGTCTCCAGATTCTGAGCAATCTAAGTTGCCCAAACTTAGATAACTTTATTCACTATAAGCATGCCTTTCTGAGTAAAGTTATGATTTGTCCAGATTGTAATTTGGATTATTGGAAAGAACGTTTCATTAGTGGTCTACCTCCTCTTTTCGCAGATAAGGTAAGAACCAAAATACAAGACAGGAATAATGGAAGTATTCCTTATGGTAACCTTACTTATGGTGATTTGGTAAGCACCATCAATGTTGTAGCTCTTGAACTATGCACAGATATTAAGCTAAAACATCAGCTTAAAAAGGAACAGTGCTCTTCGAGAAAGGAACTTGGAAGTTTCTGTAAAGACTTTGGATTCATTACTCCTCCAGATAAAATAAAAAAGGAGGATAAAGAAAAATCTTACAGAAGAAAATCACGAAGAAAGGATGATTCTTCTAAACAAAGAAGAAAACAACATAGGTCTAAAAGACCTATTCGAAAGAAGGAAGATGTTTGTTGGAATTGTGGCAAAACAGGCCATAGGGCTAATGAATGTCGTTCAAAAACAAAGAAGAAGAAGATTAATCTTCTTAACATTGATGATGATACGAAAGGTAAGCTTCTTGCTATACTTGATGAACCTTTCTCTGAATTTTCACTTACTTCTGATGAATGCAGTGATAGTGAAGACATAGATTTGAACTATGATTCAGATTCCAGCAAATCAGGCAAAGAATGTACTTGTAGTGAAACCTTTTGTACTTGTGATAGCAAGCCACAAATCAGAGTTCTCTCAGATCATTCGAAGGAAGCTCTCTTTGATGTTATTCAACATATCAATGATAATGAGGCTAGAAATCATTTTCTACTAGAACTCAAAAACATTCTTATCAATACGGACAAGCCTAAACCTCGTCCAAATATTGAGCCCTTCAGTATGAAACAAATTATGAATCGTTCTGATCATAATTCTGAACCCACTATTTCAGACCTTCGTCATGAAGTCTCCACTCTTAAAGACGAAATTAGAGATATCAAATCTCGTCTTTCCATTTTAGAAACTGATATTCCCATTCATCATGATTCTAAGAAATCAGCTTTTCATGACTTAAAATCTCGACATAGTTCTTCAAAGGACTCTGAAGATGATAATGATATTAATCCTTCTGATATCAATAATGATCATCTTAAAGATTTCCTTACTGAAACAGGAAATGACGTCTCTACTTCAGCACCAGGAGTAACGGTAATTTCCTCAATTAGACCTCAGAGTCATCATATACCTATTAAGATAGTTATCAATAAACATTTTGTTATTAACAAAGTTGCTTTACTTGATAGCGGTGCAGATAGGAATTGCATTATGAAAGGTATTGTTCCTATTCAGTATTTACAAAAAAGTACTTCCAAATTATACTCCGCTACAGGAGAACTTTTAAAAATTAATTACAAGCTCTCCAAGGCTCATATTTGTAATAATGGAATTTGTTTAACAAATGATTTTGTTATAACAGAAGATATTAATGAAGATATCATCCTTAGAATACCTTTTATTACTCAAATAAAACCGTATTCTACTAATCTGGATGGTATTTCCACTAATATCTTAGGAAGAGAATTACTCTTCCCTTTTGTAAAAACTCTTTCACAAAAAGAAAGTGATTTTGTTCGACAAAATACTGTTTTTAAAATAAACAAACTCTCTCTTCATCTTAAATTTTTAAAAGAAGAGATTCGTATTAAGAAAATCGAACAGATTTTAAAAACCCCGGAGATAGTTAACAAGATAACAAATCTTCGAGAAAAATTTGAAAAAGAAATATGTTCTGATTTTCCTAATGCATTTTGGAAAAGAAAGAAACATATTGTTTCTTTACCATACATTGAAGGGTTTAATGAACAGGCTATTACCACTAAGGCAAGGCCTATTCAAATGAATCAAGAAATGATGGAATTTTGCAAAACTGAGATTAAATCTCTTTTAGAAAATAATATCATTAGAGTTTCAAAATCTCCTTGGAGTTGTTCTGCATTTTATGTTAATAAAAATTCTGAAAAAGAAAGAGGTGCTCCCAGACTTGTAATCAATTACAAACCTTTAAATTCTGTTTTAAAATGGATCAGGTATCCAATACCTAACAAAAGAGATCTTTTAAAAAGAACTTTTAAAGCAAATGTATTTAGCAAATTTGATATGAAATCAGGATTTTGGCAAATACAGATTTCTGAAAAAGATAAATACAAAACTGCTTTTAATGTTCCATTCGGGCAATTCGAATGGAATGTTATGCCTTTTGGGCTCAAAAACGCCCCTTCTGAATTCAAAACATCATGAATTCCATTTTCAATGAGTATTCTTATATGTCAATTGTTTACATTGATGATGTGTTAATTTTCTCAGAGAACATCGATTCTCATTTTAAACATCTAAACACATTCTTTAATGTTATTAAAAATAATGGTCTAGTAGTCAGTGCTAGAAAAATAGTTTTGTTCCAAACAAAAATAAGATTTTTAGGTCATGATCTTTTCCAAGGATCTTACAAACCTATTTGCAGGGCTTTAGAATTCTCCTCTAAATTCCCTAATAAAATTCTTGAAAAATCCCAGCTCCAGAGATTTCTAGGAAGCTTGAATTATGTCGCTGACTTTATTCCTAAAGTTAGGCAGGTTTGTGAACCTTTATATAAAAGGCTTAGGAAAAACCCAGTTTCTTGGAGTTCTGAACAATCTCAAGCTGTCATCCGGGTTAAAACCCTTGTTCAATCTATTCCCTGTCTAGGAATCCCTAATCCTAATGCTTTTATGATTGTTGAAACTGATGCTTCCGATACAGGTTATGGAGACATTCTTAAACAAAAAATAGATCATGAATCTATAGAGCAATTAATTCGTTTTACATCAGGAATCTGGAATTCCTCACAAAACAACTATTCAAACCAAATTCTCCATGTTATCTCTAGACAAATAGAAGATACCAAACCAAATCTTAGTGGAAGACCAACACCGGCTTCTACTTCATCCAATCATAATATTGAAACCTATCTAGGATTCAGAATACCAGAATTTTCCAAAGAAAAATTCCCAAAACTTTCTGATACTTTTGAAGTAACAGGACATATCATTGAGAAAATCAATGCTAAACTTAATGATTTTAACATATCTACCAAAGATGATAAAGAACCCAAGAAGGTTTCCACTATCCAAAAAGAACCTAGTTCTTTATCCAAAGAGAAAAACACTCTTATCCAAAAACTTGCTAGTAGTCGTTTTCATAATATGAAAAACTACCATTCTAAACCATCCTTTCCTGATCTTCAGTATGAGGAAAATGCCTTTTTATGGTTAAAAAGGATCTAAAGTAATACGGAAATAAAAGAGTAAAAGACTTACAAATCAAGCCAGAAGTTTATTCATCACAAGCATTGTACATAAGAGAAAAATACATAAGAGAGAGAGATTTCAGAATATTGGTTTATTTTCTGATTACTTTAGATCCTTTTTATGGTATCAGAGCCATGTTGGCAGTATCAGTATATAGTATGAGCAGCTAAATACTAATACTGTCTACGGCATTACAAAATTATATTTAATGAAATAAGGTATAATTTTAGTATGCTAGTTTTAAGTATTTGTCTATTATCATATACTTCTTGCTCTTCATACTGTTTTATACTTGGAGTGAGGCAGTCGTTATTTGTTATGAATATGAGGTATCCGATTAATTTCCGGAGCACGCGTTGGTCAGCCTGAAACTAGGAAAAGTCGCTGTAGCCAGGAGGGCGTTTAGACTGAGTACTTATTGGTGGTCCCGTGACTAAGATGATTCTAACAAAGAACTAATTTGTAAGGCCAAAAGAACCTCTTATGAAACATTATTTGGATCTTGAATTATGTTATAATATCTTATACTTATAATTAGGCGTATTATAATTATTTTCTTTATTTGGTTAATTATCAATTTTGTTATGTAAGTCCAATAGACAGTATTTATTTTATAATGGATAAAAACCAAAACATTTTAAATAAAATTAATGTTTCTTCGCAATCTACAAAGATTGCTAAAATAGAAAATGATTTACAAAACTGGAGTATTCCAGAAGAACCTTTTAAAAAGATTTACCAGTTAGGTAATTTTAGTTTCCTTACTCGTTGTAATATTAAGACTTGTGAGTCTACAATTGCTATCAATAATTCTTCTGAAATTATTCAATTGCTTAAAGAAAAAGATTTAGATAAATATAAATCTAATTTCAATTACTTGCATATTGGTTTAGTACAAGTTGCTGTTAAGCCTTTATTTAGAAGAGGCCTTGATATTCCTGTTTGTGTCCTCCTTAGAGATGACAGATTTTTAAATTTTGACGACTCACTTTTAGGAGTTATTCAGAGTAACCTTGCGAATGGGCCAGTTTACTTCAATTGTTATCCCAATTTCTCTGTTGACATTAATGATCCTAATGTCATGGATACTTTGACACTCAATGTCAAAACCAAAAATCTCAATAGCAAACTTGACTCTCGTGAAATAGCTATTATTTACCGAGTTTATTATCGTCTCATGAAGACTCAGCTCGCTCCCAAAGCTTGTTTAGAAAGCACTAGGGGTGAAACCATGCTTATGGAAGCAAATCATTTGCATAGTTCTATCTTTGTTCCTAGAACTTTGCAATGGAAGGATATTCTCTCTAACAATGATTGGCATTTTGAGAATATCACTCAACCTTTTTCTTCACAACCTCAACGATCTCAGATCGAAAGAGTTATTCAGTTTCCAGATGGATCTATTGATCTTAAATTCCTAGATAATCCATCAATTCGATCTTCATCTGCTAGAAGGTCATCTTGGTCTTCTCCGTCTACTTCGTGTCCCTCGAGAACGGTTCCCAGACCACCTTCTTCAAAAACCCCGGAGGAAGAAGAAGATAACATTACTATTGCTGACTCTACAGACAATAGTAAAGGTAACGTAACTGGTGTAGACTTTACAGGTACTGTACCTAAAGTCTATTATCAAGATATATTAGGAAGTCCAACTGCTAGTGAAATGGAGCTTTGCTTGTTTTATCTTTTGTCGGTTGAGTGGGAATCTCTTTTTCAGAAAAGAGAAGATTTGGAGATGCTTTTCCAAAAGTGTTTTGTCTTGTAGATTTCTATGGAAGCCAGCTTTAAAATAGTGAAAGCCATTTGGTAAAAGATAATTCCGGCTTTGCCTCTATCTTTTACCCAATGGTTATTTCCTATTCATAATCAGGTTCCATGTAAGCCAAAGCTAAACCTTGAGGATCACACATGTCGCCATTGTCATCGGTGTCGCTTTCTGTTGAAGCGGCGTCTTTAACCATTTTCATGATTTGGGATTCTGAATAATTATCAATATTATCCATTGCTTCTTTAAGCTTCTTCTTGAGTGCATCTTTGGATAATTTTGATGGAGAAGTTTGGACCTTCTCTGAAACTTGTTTGTTTGGTTGTTTGGGAACCCAACCTTTTACCTGGACTTGTTTACACAAGTATTGAATATGATCTATATCACTCTTGGAAAAACTCCAAGTAATAATATAAGAAATTCTTTTCTTAATAAAGTATTTGCATATTTTAATATGCTCTGGTAACGTTGTTATCTCCTCCTTGGCCTGAAATTCTTCATACCTGTTGGAGAATTGTTGTGGAAGGATTTCTTGAATACCTCCGAATAAATTCCACCACTCGTAAAACCATCTTGGGATAACGGCTTTGGTGATAGCTGAGCTGTATTTTACAAACCAAGTATGTCTTGGTCGAAGATAAATAAAATTCATCCATGCCGCCTTATAATCATACCAATTATAAGTTTGTGGACGATGTGCCATTGTTAATGCAATGGGAGTATGTAAATGGTCTGCATACCATTCAAATGGATCCAAAATCTTCTTGATAGTAAATCTTGAGTATTGGATTTGATTATTAACATCTGTAGAATGTTCAATGTCTATAGAATCTGTATCCACCAGGATTGCTTCATAGAATCTCCTGGTCTTGAGCGGATTATCTGTATCCACATAATTGAAGTCTGTATAACATGGTTTTGCTAAAGTAATAACATCCATGTGAGCAAACTCTTTGTTTATTGCCATTAAAGGCAATACCTTTGAAACCTGAAAATCAAAAGATTCTTCTTTTGCATTGGTTTTGGAAATGCTGGGTTTTATTAAATCAGGTTTTACTGCCTGTGCGAAAGACTCAGGGGTCTTCATTGTATAAGCTTCTTTTATTTGAAAAGAACTGGGTGATGCTTCAGGAGCAACAAAAGATGGTCTCAGATTTAATTTCTGGGTTTTTGGAGGACAGTTTATCTGTGGAAATTTTTGGGAAGCTCATTTGTTCTTTACTTTGTCTTGTCTTATGTGTATAACTCTAACTCTCTATTATATATGAAATATTTGGGGATCGTTCAAGGGGAAAGGGAAATTACGTGCTAATTGTTTCTCCTTTATTTTATTAGGTGTGATTTTTATAAAATCTTCCTATGTATAAATTACTTGAAGAATGCAAGTAACTTCGGATAATCAGCTAAGGCTGTGAATTTGTTTTGAAATGAAAGAGAAGGTCTTGGAGAAATTTCCGCCTTCATTGGTGTAAGGGGAGGGAGTTGAAATGGTCTAGCCATTTGTTGTTTTGGAGAATTCTTTTCTCCTGTAGCTGCGGGTTTAAATGGCCTCATGCTTACCCTGCAAGAATTCACGGGTTAAGAAATCTGGTAAAGAGTTTTCTTCTCCTTTGATAAATTCAATATCGAAATCAAAACTAGATAGTAGAGCTTGCCATCTAGCAAAGATTTGTTTTGAAACAACGTTTTTAACATCTTTTTGCAAAATTTCTTTCGCAGACTTACAGTCTACTCTTAATAAAAATCTTTTGTTTATAAGATCGTCTTGAAACTTTGTAATACAAAGTACAATAGATAAAATTTCTTTTTTAATAGTTGAATAATTCTTTTGTGAGGAATTCCAGATTCCTGATGTAAAACGAATTAATTGCTCTATAGATTCATGATCTATTTTTTGTTTAAGAATGCCTCCATAACCTGTATCGGAAGCATCAGTTTCAACAATCATAAAAGCATTAGGATTAGGGATTCCTAGACAGGGAATAGATTGAACAAGGGTTTTAACCCGGATGACAGCTTGAGATTGTTCAGAACTCCAAGGAACTGGGTTTTTCCTAAGCCTTTTATATAAAGGTTCACAAACCTGCCTAACTTTAGGAATAAAGTCAGCGACATAATTCAAGCTTCCTAGAAATCTCTGGAGCTGGGATTTTTCAAGAATTTCATTAGGGAATTTAGAGGAGAATTCTAAAGCCCTGCAAATAGGTTTGTAAGATCCTTGGAAAAGATCATGACCTAAAAATCTTATTTTTGTTTGGAACAAAACTATTTTTCTAGCACTGACTACTAGACCATTATTTTTAATAACATTAAAGAATGTGTTTAGATGTTTAAAATGAGAATCGATGTTCTCTGAGAAAATTAACACATCATCAATGTAAACAATTGACATATAAGAATACTCATTGAAAATGGAATTCATGATGTTTTGAAATTCAGAAGGGGCGTTTTTGAGCCCAAAAGGCATAACATTCCATTCGAATTGCCCGAATGGAACATTAAAAGCAGTTTTGTATTTATCTTTTTCAGAAATCTGTATTTGCCAAAATCCTGATTTCATATCAAATTTGCTAAATACATTTGCTTTAAAAGTTCTTTTTAAAAGATCTCTTTTGTTAGGTATTGGATACCTGATCCATTTTAAAACAGAATTTAAAGGTTTGTAATTGATTACAAGTCTGGGAGCACCTCTTTCTTTTTCAGAATTTTTATTAACATAAAATGCAGAACAACTCCAAGGAGATTTTGAAACTCTAATGATATTATTTTCTAAAAGAGATTTAATCTCAGTTTTGCAAAATTCCATCATTTCTTGATTCATTTGAATAGGCCTTGCCTTAGTGGTAATAGCCTGTTCATTAAACCCTTCAATGTATGGTAAAGAAACAATATGTTTCTTTCTTTTCCAAAATGCATTAGGAAAATCAGAACATATTTCTTTTTCAAATTTTTCTCGAAGATTTGTTATCTTGTTAACTATCTCCGGGGTTTTTAAAATCTGTTCGATTTTCTTAATACGAATCTCTTCTTTTAAAAAATTAAGATGAAGAGAGAGTTTGTTTATTTTAAAAACAGTATTTTGTCGAACAAAATCACTTTCTTTTTTTGAAAGAGTTTTTACAAAAGGGAAGAGTAATTCTCTTCCTAAGATATTAGTGGAAATACCATCCAGATTAGTAGAATACGGTTTTATTTGAGTAATAAAAGGTATTCCAAGGATGATATCTTCATTAATATCTTCTGTTATAACAAAATCATTTGTTAAACAAATTCCATTATTACAAATATGAGCCTTGGAGAGCTTGTAATTAATTTTTAAAAGTTCTCCTGTAGCGGAGTATAATTTGGAAGTACTTTTTTGTAAATACTGAATAGGAACAATACCTTTCATAATGCAATTCCTATCTGCACCGCTATCAAGTAAAGCAACTTTGTTAATAACAAAATATTTATTGATAACTATCTTAACAGGTATATGATGACTCTGAGGTCTAATAGAGGAAATTACCGTTACTCCTGGTGCTGAAGTAGAGACGTCATTTCCTATTTCAGTAAGGAAATCTTTAAGATGATCATTATTGATATCAGAAGGATTAGTATCATTATTATCTTCAGAGTCCTTTGAAGAACTATGTCGAGATTCTAAGTCATGAAAAGCTGATTTCTTAGAATCATGATGAATGAGAATATCAGTTTCTAAAATGGAAAGACGAGATTTGATATCTCTAATTTCGTCTTTAAGAGTGGAGACTTCATGACGAAGGTCTGAAATAGTGGGTTCAGAATTATGATCAGAACGATTCATAATTTGTTTCATACTGAAGGGCTCAATATTTGGACGAGGTTTAGGCTTGTCCGTATTGATAAGAATGTTTTTGAGTTCTAGTAGAAAACGATTTCTAGCCTCATTATCATTGATATGTTGAATAACATCAAAGAGAGCTTCCTTCGAATGATCTGAGAGAACTCTGATTTGTGGCTTGCTATCACAAGTACAAAAGGTTTCACTACAAGTACATTCTTTGCCTGATTTGCTGGAATCTGAATCATAGTTCAAATCTATGTCTTCACTATCACTGCATTCATCAGAAGTAAGTGAAAATTCAGAGAAAGGTTCATCAAGTATAGCAAGAAGCTTACCTTCATATCATCATCAATGTTAAGAAGATTAATCTTCTTCTTCTTTGTTTTTGAACGATATTCATTAGCCCTATGGCCTGTTTTGCCACAATTCCAACAAACATCTTCCTTCTTTCGAATAGGTCTTTTAGACCTATGTTGTTTTCTTCTTTGTTTAGAAGAATCATCCTTTCTTCGTGATTTTCTTCTGTAAGATTTTTCTTTATCCTCCTTTTTTTATTTTATCTGGAGGAGTAATGAATCCAAAGTCTTTACAGAAACTTCCAAGTTCCTTTCTCGAAGAGGACTGTTCCTTTTTAAGCTGATGTTTTAGCTTAATATCTGTGCATAGTTCAAGAGCTACAACATTGATGGTGCTTACCAAATCACCATAAGTAAGGTTACCATAAGGAATACTTCCATTATTCCTGTCTTGTATTTTGGTTCTTACCTTATCTGCGAAAAGAGGAGGTAGACCACTAATGAAACGTTCTTTCCAATAATCCAAATTACAATCTGGACGAATCATAACTTTACTCAGAAAGGCATGCTTATAGTGAATAAAGTTATCTAAGTTTGGGCAACTTAGATTGCTCAGAATCTGGAGACTTCTGTCCTGAAATAATTTTGGTTCTCCAATAAAATGTTTTGCAATATGGTAAAGTAGAGTAGCACAAGCATCTTCTCTTGTTTAGGTAGAAGTTGTTTGTGTATTACCTTCCATCTTTACAACAGTCTCATTTGCCATTGCATTAATAATTAAATGCTTGATTTCATCAGTGCAATAATTATCCCACCAATGTTTCAACATTCCTGTAAATCCTGCAATAATCATATTAGCAGCATCTTTGTCTGTTGATCCACGCATCTTGTACGCAGTAATTGCAACACTCATTTCATGGAGCTTATTGTAAACTTGATGTTCTGCAAGACCATCAATATTCCATTCAGTGATGCTTCTTCCTTCATGAGATGAAGTAGATAAAAAGGCATTTTCCTCATACTGAAGATCAGGAAAGGATGGTTTAGAATGGTAGTTTTTCATATTATGAAAACGACTACTAGCAAGTTTTTGGATAAGAGTGTTTTTCTCTTTGGATGAAGAACTAGGTTCTTTTTGGATAGTGGAAACCTTCTTGGGTTCTTTATCATCTTTGGTAGATATGTTAAAATCATTAAGTTTAGCATTGATTTTCTCAATGATATGTCCTGTTACTTCAAAAGTATCAGAAAGTTTTGGGAATTTTTCTTTGGAAAATTCTGGTATTCTGAATCCTGGATAGGTTTCAATATTATGATTGGATGAAGTAGAAGCCGGTGTTGGTCTTCCACTAAGATTTGGTTTGGTATCTTCTATTTGTCTAGAGATAACATGGAGAATTTGGTTTGAATAGTTGTTTTGTTCAATAACCCTATCAATATCCGCAGTTGTGAGGAGAGCACTTGTTTTATCGCTCTTTTCTTTGAAGGGAGATGCTTTGATCACTGTACCTGCAGTAGGAATATTGATTCCTTCAAGAGGAGGAGTAGTAGATTCAACTACTTTGTTAGAAGATGTATACCATTTGTTAATGATAACTTGTAAAGACTCAGTACAATTTTCAATTGTACCAGTCATTTCAAACCATTTGAAGAATTCAATTTCGCAACCGATTCTTCTCATATCTTTCATCCATATATCTCTAAAATTTTCTCTTTCCCTAAGAGTATAAGAAGAGACATACCATTTTCTTTTGACTTGGTTGTCAGGATGAATCCATTGTTCCTGCAAAACACTAGGATTAGGTTCAAAAGGTTTGTTTACCTTCAACATACCTAGCCAAGATGGTTACCCAGGGGGGCAGGCGATCGATCTCTTTGGTGTTCCGTCCTGCTAGTAGACTTGCCAAAGACTTGTAATATCCAACATGCGTGATTTAAGTTGAGTAATATCCAAAGCCAATTTAATTGTAATATCATTGTTGACTTTAATATTATCTGTTTAATAGTTGCTATAAAATGTTTCAGATTTACATATCATCGATACTTTTACCATAAGCTTGATAATCTTTGTTAAAATTATCTTAGTTGCTTATCTGATCCTTGAAATTCTTTCATGCCTAAAGACAATTTCCTGCTATTATGAATAATAATAGTATTGTTAACTCTGTTAATTATTCTATATCTAAAGAAGATATGCATTTACAAAATTGGTCTATCCCCAAAGAACCTTTTAACAAGATTTACCAAATAGGTAATTTTAATTTGTTTAAAAGTTTTAATATAAAAACTTGTGAATCTACTTCTGCAATTAATAACTCTTTAGAGACTATTAAATTGTTGATTGCTGCTGATATAGACAAATATAGGAAAGAATTTAAATTCCTTCATATTGGTCTTGTACAAGTAGCTGTTAAGCCTCTTTTCCGAAAAGGATTAAATATTCCTATTTGCTTATTGCTTAGAGATGCTAGACTTCTCAATTTTGATGATTCGCTGTTAGGAATCTTAGAAATTAATCTAGCTCATGGGCCGGTTTACTTCAATAGTTATCCTAATTTTTCTATAGATCTTGAAGATTCTAATATTCTTGACACTTTGACGCTTAACGTCAAAACCAAGAATATGAATAGCAAAACTGGAACCAGAGATTTAGCTATAATATATCGGGTATATTATAAGCTAATCAAAACCACTATTGCCCCAAAGGCAATTAACTCTAGTCCTAAAGGTGTTACTATGCTTATGGAATCTCACCAAGAGCATAGCACTACTTTTGTGCCTAGATTGTTAAAGTGGGATGAGATTCTTTCTGACGAAAGTTGGAAGTTTGAATCAATCACCGAACCCTCTCCAGTCCAACCTTCTAGGTCTTCCCTAGAAAGTGTTCTTCAATTTGCAGATGGATCTGTTAACCTTAAGTTTTTAAGATCCAACTCTTTCAGCCAAGCGTCTTCAAGTAGAAGAATGTCTATGGCTAGACCTTCTTATTCAAAAACCCGGGAAAGGGAAGAGGAATTGTCTGAAACTACAGAAGTTTCAGAACATTTTGGTAAGTTTAGAGGGGTTGACTTCACCCAGACCATCCCCAAGGTTTATTATGAATCCTCTTTTGCAGGTAGTCCTACTCCTAGCGAAATGAAAGCTCCTTCTCACAAGAAGAAAGATTCTATTGGAGTTATCAAATCTACTGATGGATTTACTATCAATGAAAAGAAGATTAATAAGTGGTGGATGAGTCCTAAGCATGCTTTAAAGAAAGCATGGTATGTGGATACATACACAAGAGAACAGAGAGTCTTGTTCAAAGACAAATGGTTCAAAGATATGAAGAGATTCAAAATAGAAATTGAATTCTTCAAATGGTTTGAATGTACAAGCCAAATGGGAGACGCCAGTTCTTCACTACAAGTGTTGGTTAATAGATGGCATACCAAAGATAAGGTTGTCGAAAGTGTTACTCCCCCTCTTGAAGGAATAAACATTCCTTATAGGAAGGATGTTTTGAAAGCTGCTCCTTTCAAGAAGCCTTCAGGACATAAAAAAAGCAGCATTGTGACTGTTGAGGAGATTAACAAAGTCTTCGAACAGAATAATTATACTAACCAAGTTCTTCATGTTGTTTCTAAACAGATTGAAGATTCAAAGTATAATTATAGTGGTACCAGCCAGATTGGTCACAAACCCAGTTCTTCTAAATTTGGTTTCAATCTAGAAACCAACCCTATATTTAAAATCCATAAATTCTCCCCAGAAGATTTTCCTAAACCAGAAAGTGAGTTCAAAAATTCCCCAGAAATCCTTGAAAGGATTAATGACCAACTTAAGAGAATCAAGATTTCTTAAGGTGATAAGGTTGGAGCTATTAAAGACAGACTCCCACATTCCAAAAACTTTTATCCCAGACCTTCCTTCCCAGACATTCAGTTTGAGGAAAACTTCATGCATCCCCAAGGTGTTGCAGATGGCACTGGTATAACAGAATGGAATATAGATGGAATGGCTGATGGCCAAATCTATAATAAACTCCAAGAAATGGGCATGAACATCACAGCCTACAAATGGAAAGGTACTACCGATAAGCAGGCAGCTAACAGGATAGTAGCAGGCTTTACAGGTATTTTGAGAAATTGGTGGGACAATTATCTCACTGAACAAAATAAGAATGATATTCTTAATGCCGTCGCTAGCAAAAGCGTTCTTAAGACAGAAGGTGGAGAAACCACTACAGCTATAGAAGTAGTTGAAGATGCAACTGCAACTCTAATCTACAGCATTGCTAAACATTTCATGGGAGAACCACGATTATTTCAAGATAGAAGTTTAGAAATCCTAAACAATCTTTACTGCAAGAAATTAACTGATTTAAGGTGGTATAAAGATATGTTTATCACAAAGGTCATGCTAAGAGATGACTGCAATAATGATTATTGGAAGGAGAGATTTCTTAGTGGATTACCTCCTCATTTTGCTGAAAAGGTCCGATCCAAGATCAGAGATCGCTGTGATGGTAAGATCCCATATTCAGAAATGACTTATGGTGATATTACTAGCTTGATTCATTTCGTAGCAATGGAGCTATGTACTGATCTGAAGCTAAAGGAACAGCTTAAGAAAGATCAGAAATTTTTAAGTAATGAACTTGGAAGCTTTTGTCAAGACTTTTGATTCCCTAGTCTTAAACCTCCTTCAGCCAAGAAGATCTCTAAAAAGGAACGATCTGGAGAATCGCCTTCAAAAAGAAGATCTTCTAAGAAGAAGGGTTATTCAAAAAGGAAAAGAAGTAAGAAAACTTCTACTACCCCTTCTCAAGACGATAAGTGTTGGACTTGTGGAAAATCAGGTCATAGATCTCCTGATTGTCCTAGAAACAAGAAAAAGAAAAAGAAGATAAATCTTCTTAATTTGGATGAAGAAACTAAAGAAAAGTTTCTATCTATCTTAGAAGAAGAAGAGTCAGAGTCTGATTCCTCTTCTGAAGAAGAATCTGAGGATGATGAATTCCTCAACCTTGCTCAAAACTCAGAAGGTAGTGATCAAGAATGCAATTGCCAGGGAGCATTTTGTCATTGTGATAACCAATCTCTTAGAGTTCTTTCTGAAGATTCTGCAGAAATCTTATTTTCGACTATCGAACACATCAAAGATGATGATGCTCGAAGAAGTTATCTTGTGGAGCTTCAAAAGCTTGTGGTTAAACAGAAAGAAAAGGATGTTATCAAGAACGTGACTCCTTTTAGCATGAAACAGGTCATGCAAAGATACACAGACAAGAAGGAAGAACCTTCTATCAATGAACTTCGAGCAGAAATAAATCTTCTTAAAGAAGAAGTGAAAGAAGTTAAGGCAAGACTTAACAAAATAGAAATTGATGCCTTAGCAAAACAATTCCTAAAGGACGCTGAAGCATCACTTAAGGGAAAAGAGATTGCCACTTCAGATGAAGAAGACAATTCTTCTAACCATTCTACCCCTTCATCACCAGAAGGTAATGAAGAAGCAGGTATTAGTATGATAACTAAAGTGAGACCTCAAAGTTCTCACATTATGATTAAACTTGTTGTTAATTCTAATTTTGTACTTAACAAAATTGCTTTGTTAGACAGTGGTGCAGACCGTAATTGCATAGTTGAAGGTTTAATTCCAACCAAGTACCTCCAGAAGGGAACTACCAAATTATACAGTGCAACTGGTGAGCGTATCTGTATAAATTATAAACTTTCAAATGCTCATATCTGCAATGACGGTATTTGCCTTGCTAATGATTTTGTCATAACAAAAAACATTAATGAGGAAATTATTTTGGGAATACCTTTTATTACCCAAATTAAACCTTATATTTCAGATTTTGATTCAATCAAAACAAAAATTTTGGGAAAAGAAATTTCATTTCCGTTTATCAAGACACTTTCTTTAGAAGAAAGTAAATTTTTGCATCAACAAACTGCTTTTAAAATCAATCAGATTTGTTTTTTAAAAGAAGATATTAAAATTAAGAAAATTGAGCAAATTTTGAAAACCCCGGGAATGGTTGCCAAAATTGCCAATCTTCAAAATTGTTTTGAAAAAGAAATTTGCTCAGAATTCCAAATACATTTTGGGATCGAAAGTCCCATATTATAGATTTACCATACATTGATGGATTTGATGAAAAGGCTATCTCTACCAAGGCTAGACCTATTCAGATGAACCATGAACTTATGGAAATCTGTAAAAAGGAAATTCAAACCCTTTTGAATAATAAAATTATTCGACTTTCTAAATCACCTTGGTCTTGTTCAGCATTTTATGTTAACAATGCAGCTGAACAAGAGAGAGGATCTCCTAGACTTGTAATCAACTACAAGCCTTTGAATTCCGTTTTAAAATGGATTCGCTATCCGATTCCTAACAAAAGGGATCTTTTAAAAAGAACTTTTAAAGCTAATCTTTACAGCAAATTTGATTTAAAGTCAGGCTTCTGGCAAATTCAAATTTCTGAGAAAGATAAATATAAAACTGCTTTCAATGTTCCTTTTGGACAATTTGAATGGAATGTTATGCCTTTTGGGCTTAAAAATGTCCCATCTGAATTTCAAAACATAATGAATTCATTGTTTAATAATATCAGTCAGTTTTTAATAGTTTATATTGATGATATATTAATCTTCTCCGAGGACATTGATTCTCATTTTAAACATCTAAACATTTTCTTTATTGTTTAGGTATATCTAATCCTGTCTACTTTATGATAGTAGAAACTGATACATCTGATGCAGGTTATGGTGGCATCCTTAAACAAAGGAAAGACTCCAATTCTTCAGAACAATTAGTTCGTTACACCTCCGGAATCTGGAATTCCGCACAAAAGAATTATAGCACGGTTAAAAAAGAAGTTCTTGCTATTGTTCTTTGTATTACCAAGTTCCAAGATGATCTTGTTAATAAAGAATTCTTGCTTAGAGTAGATTGTAAATCTGCTAAAGAAATCCTCCAAAAGGATGTTAAGAATATTGTTTCTAAGCAAATATTTGCTAGGTGGCAAGCCTTATTATCCAGCTTTGATTTTCAAATCGAATTTATTAAAGGAAAAAATAACTCTTTGCCTGATTTTCTAACCAGAGAATTTTTACAGGGCAAAAATGAGACCACAGGTTAGGCCCATAGCGGGTAAGCAACCAGTCAGGCCCAACACAGGAGGCCCAACAAAATCAGCAGGCCCATTTGCTATAAGGCCTGAAATAAATCACATTAGGCCTGACTTGAACAGGTATTCAGCGTTGGCCCAACTGCCTCCCATTAACCCAGAACTACCTCAAAGTAGTTCTTCAAAGATGTTGATTATGAAGAAGCCCTTTCAAAAGGAACAGGAGCATTGTTCATCATCAAGCCCAAGTGCAGAACTCAGATTCTCTCAAAAACAGACTAGTGACTGTTACGCTATGAAGCAGCCAGCTAGTTTTGCAGAAGCAGTTTCCCCAACGGAAACAAAGTCTCCTTCCAAAGAGAAGGAAAATTTTGAATTTATTTCTTTGCAGGTGTTTCCTATACTTGCTTTGGATAAAGAATATGAAAATTATGAGATCAAACATCTCTTGAAACCCGTCTACACAAATAGGAACTATGTCGATACAGGCAATTCCTTGAAAACTAGACACTATTATGAGTTCATCCTGGTAGACACAGGATCGGTGGACATTGAACATGAGTTAGCTGACAAGTCAGATCCTGACAGTATAGCCTATTCAAAGTTCACAATTAAAAAGATATTATCACCGTTCAATTGGCCGGTAGATCATTTACAAACTCCAGTTAGTCTCTCTAAGAGATTTAATCCTCAGACGTATAATTGGTATGACTATAAAGAAGCTTGGATTAACTTCTTATATGTTAGACCAACTACACATACGTGGTTTGTAAAACACAGTCCAGAAGTAGCAACTTCTACTATCCCCAGATGGTTCTACGAATGGTGGAATTGGTTTGGAGGAAATAAACAAGTTATGCCTCGATAGTTTGCTGAGAAGTATCCTCAGTTCCAGATCGACGAAGGCATTTTAACCCTTCCGGAGAACATTAAACTCTGTAAGTATTTTATAAAGAAACGTTTATCTTATATTATAAGTTGGACGTTTATTGTTGCAGATTTCGATAGGATTAAATTCTTATCTAAAGAAATCAAGATCAAAGGCTGGTCTCCAGCCAAGAAGGAAGACCTTTCTTCTTCAAAGAAGAAAAGTTCGTCTGACAGTCCTTCGCCATCTAAGAGCGAATTAAAGAAAAGGTTACAAAAGGCCTTGTCTGAATTGGAAGATGAACCAGATCTAGAAGTTGTTAACAAACTTCTTGAAGATGCATCATCTCAGAGTGATGATAATGGAGATATGTTAAAACCTAAGGCATTAGCTAGTGCTTATCTAAATCCTTTCGATTAATGTCTAATTGAGATATTAAAATCGGAATAGTTAGTCTTACGAATTGAGATCCTAAAAGGATTGGAATAATTCAGTAAGAGATAAAGGAGTTTCAAAGAAACGGAATCTTTATCATATTAATCAGAAAGGAATAGACAAAAGCAAAGCATTGCCGACAAGATTGGTAATCAATCAAGACTTTAGCAAAAGCAAAGCATTACCGACAAGATTGGTAATCAAGACTTTAGCAAAAGGTGGCAGACAAAGACTTTATCAAAAGATGAAGAAATTGCCAAACAACTTTACTTTATCAAAAGTAAAAGCAAAGCAAAAGATAAGGAACCGTAAAGCAATCATCTGCAACCAATCAGAAGAAGGCTTTAAGATTCCCTTGTTATCCTTTGAAGTCTATTTAAGACTTCTGAATTTATCCTTTCAAGCATCAAAAAATTAGGCTAGACTACAATTTTCTTGAATCCTCTCTCTCTATGTAATATTTATGCTACCTATGGAATAAAGCTTTTGGATTTTGTAAGTTCTTTTGTTCTTCTTTACTTTTCCGCACTTCGATCTTTTTATTGTTTTATATTTTTTATTTCTATTTTGAAAAAAAACTGAAAGTGTTTAAATGAATTATCCAATTAATCATGCCATATAAAAAATTCATTACATTAAAATACATTTAAGTAAATGAGAAATGAAAAGATTAAAAACTTTTCATTTTCTACTACTATTCATATTTTAAACTATAAAAGATTTCAGCATCCATAAACAACAACACTAACAATATACTTCTCTTTTTCTTCTTCACGTCAATGAATATTCGAAAATCAAGTTGAACATATACTTCTTTCAACAATAAACTTCATAGATTAGATATTATATGTGTGTGGTGTCATCGTCATGATCCGTGAACAATTCATAATGTTAACAAATTTTGTCTAACTTCGTATTAGAGTATTTGATCACATTAATACACAATTCTATTCTATCCAAAAAGAAAAAAGAGAGTGACTACATTATTGTAAAAAGAAAGGTCATGCAACAACAATATCTCCTCAAAATAAAAGACTTTTTGAAAGAATGTTGACCAAAATTCTTCCTATAAAGAGATATGTATCTGGGAAAAAAAATTAGTTAGCTAAGAAATTTATATGAGTGAAGATTGTTCAAAAGACAAGAAAATTATTTCGAGAAAGAATCAACATATGTATGGAATTCATATCGAATGAGGAGGAGAATAAGAGAGAATTATTTGAAGAAAGAAAATCAATTTATTTATGCAATTCTTATCAAATTAGGAGGAGAATAAGTGAAAATTTATTTTGTGATTTAAAAAGAGCCGAAATTAATGCTGACATTATTTTCCACTAATCCCTTCTTCTTTAAATATGTTTTGTTTTATTTTTTCGTTATGAGCCTTTAATTAAATTTATATGTAATATTTATTTCAAACAATAGAATTATCACTACTAAAAACTGTCAAAAAGAGATGGGAAAAAGCGATGGACTGCATCGCTTTTTCGGCCAAAAGCGACGGAAATGCGATGCAATCAGTTTCGTCGCTTTTTGGATCGATACTTTTCCAAAAGTGACGGACAGCGTCACGCTTTTACTATTTTTTTAGAGATAATTCTCAAGTACCCCCTCAACCTATGCCCGAAATCTCAGAGACACACTTATACTATACTAATGTCCTATTACCCCTCTGAACTTATTTTATTAATAAATTTCTACCCCTTTTCGGCCTACGTGGCACTATCTTGTGAGCCCAACGCTGGTTGACTTTTTTTTCCAAGCTTGTTCCACGTAAGCCGAAAAGGGGTTACTTATAAAATAAGTTCAAGGGGGTAATAGGATCTTAGTATAGTATAAGTGTGTCTCTGGAATTTCGGGCATAGGTTGAGGGGGTACTTGTGCATTTTTCCTTTTCTTTTTAACAAAAGCGATGGACTCCTTCACTCAATTTTAATTTTCATTTTTTTAATATTTCCAAAAGGCGCGCAATCCGTCGCTTTAGTGGAAATTTTATTTTTGAAAATCCCAGAAAAGTGACGGACAAAAGGATCCTGTCCATCGCTTTTCTGGGTTTTATTTTTTAACAAAAACCCAAAAAAGCGACAGACAAAACCACTTTACCGTCGCTTTTTCTATAATTTTTTTGACAGCAGAAATTGTCAGTTTCTGCCACCCACCTGCAAATTTATTCAATTCAATCCTACACTATTCAGCCTAATCAAACACATACAATTATAAATATATACACAAAACATAAAACAATAAACTTAAATAACATTCAAAAGTATATATATCAAAATTTAAAGACTTCTAAAGTCTTTCAAAATTTGTTTCAAATTTCAAAAAATATATAAATGTCCAGATATCTAAACTAGGGAGTGGGATCTACATAATAATCCTCATCATCACTATCGTCGTCGGTTTCCTCGAGAGCCGAAGTAGTAGGTCGACGAGAGAGGTTCATCACTTGTTCTTTGATTTGTTGAACTGTCTTGCTAATGCTTTTTTGTTCAGGTACTCTTCTCCACTCCAACTCTTCCTCTGCCGATGTAAGTTTTGCTATTTGAGCTGACATCCCAGCAATATGAGCATATTCAAGTGTCTCCATTTGATGGGACGATCTAATATCTTTTAAGACTGACTCGAGTCATCTTACATTGTTTCTAAATCCTAGACCATAGAATCTACCCTTGTGTGTCCCCCTACCACTTTATCTTTCCAAATCTGGGTGGACAGTTCATGTGTCAATTAGAGTGAACTATCTAAATTCTCAGAGACGTACTAATGAAACTCATTCTGCATATTAAATTAAACATTGACATAAATGTATATACATATCATAAATATATTCACTATTAATATATAATATTCATATTAAATAATTTACAAAAGTTAGTTCGGCACTTTCCTCCACACACACATCTATATCCAACTCATTTTCTTTCTTCCTTGCATGAGTCTTCTTGAAAACCTCTGGTTCAATAGGAGTGCGTCCCAATTTTTTATCCCATAAATAAAAATTGAAATTTATAACGATATATATGAATCAACTAATTATTTATTTAAAAGTTTGAATTAGAACTTACCATCTCTTGCAATTGTTCCAACGGACTTGGTAGTTCACGCAAGTGCACATAGTTGTTTAAGTAATAAAGTGACTTTTTGTGAGACCCCCAAAATGAGTTAGGGTGTCTAGAGCCTCACTTGTGCCTATAAGCTTGTTATAATGTTAATATAGTGCTTTAGAGTATGATTGGGTGATTTGAGGTCATTCGGAAGTCAAACGTCAAAGGACGACCAAGACGTTCGACGACTAGTCACCTAAGGGGGCCTTATGTGTTTTTATGCGCTTATGTGTGTGTAATGAGCTTATGAGGTCCTTATATGATTAAAAATGATTTTTATAGGTAGTGTATTAAGTTTCATGAGGTTTGGAGGTCAAACGTCCAATAATGTCCAAGACGTTTGAAAGTTAGCCCTTGAGACGTTCATGTGTATCTTGAGTGTTCCTTGCATGTTTGGATGCGTTTTATGTGTTCATTTTGGGTGAAACTTGCATGGAAGGTCTACAACATGTTAAGGTATATATTCACATTGAAAACGCCCGGGTACGACTTCCTAAGGGGTCGCAAAAGGGCCCACAAGAAGGATACTAAGGCTGTCGAGACACTGCCTTGACAGTGTCAATCGACTGAACCAAACGACGCCCCATTGGTGGAATGACGCCCCATCGATGGGGAGGCATCGATGGATACTTAGCCTGGAGAAGGCTTGTCCACAGGACAACCTCACACCTAAACGACGGAAGCCACAAAGGGCCCGTCGATGGGCCAACGAGGCATAGACTGTGTTCGTCGGTGGAGGCCTGTAGAATTGTCATGCACGCTGCCTGATTATTGGGTGAATGGGAAATTCACCCCATATGCTAACCTGACCCTAGGTGGTTTATTTAAATATTTTTTGGTATATTAGGTTGATTAAAAACGTGAATAGCCCATACCAATCCTCCATTCAAAATCAAACCTCCCTCTCCCAATATATCCTCTCTAGAAACTTCCATTGAAGGTGAAGTTCAAGGTCAGCTTGTAGATTGAATTCCCATGGGTTCTTCACCAATTTTTAGTGGATTCTTCATCTCATAAAGGTATGGTGATCCTTCATCTCTAGTTATTCTTTCATCTAGAGAGTCCTCTTCAAAGTTTTCAAAGAAGTTCCATGATCAAATCTCTTCTTCTTCAATCTAGCCATGGGTTCTTTCTTAAATTATTTTCAAAAGCATAATATGAATGTATTGATGATTATCTACTAATTTGTACGTGATTTTCAATCCAATTGCATGATGAACCCATGCTCTTTCACAAACTCAATTTTAGACTATGTATGGCTTTATGATCTTGATCTTATGCATATCGATTTGTGATTCAATTATGTTAATATGATTATACCTACTATCTAGTATATATATTAATGGTGAATTGTTGATGAATTATCCATGTGAACCAATATATGAAGATGTGAACAAGGCTAGCTTAGATCTCTATGTGTTACTGTAGCATTGATCTTTAAATGTATAAAAGTGGAATTTGATTATGTTAAGATGCTGGAATCTACTGCCTTAGGTTAATATCATGGTTGAATTGTGGGTATAAATCTTGAATGATAAAAGTAAAGAAGGCTTGGTATGAATTGATCTAGGTTCTTCTAGTCTATCATGTAGTAACTTGTGATCTTGACGTTGTGATGGATGTTATGTGACTCGATCATGGTGAATTGTCTTAGCTACTGCCTATATGTGTAATATGATGATAATTAAGTATGATTGATCCAATTCTAATATATAACAATTGAATTGGTAAAGATAGATTTAGGTCCTTCTAGTCTATAGACTCGATAGAGTAATGTATATATTGTGATCTATATTCTAGGGTGAATGAAGCATGATTTAGCTATGATGTTCTAACTCTTTAGCTACTGCCCTAAATGTATACTATTGATAAAATATGATTAATGAACAAGACTAGGGAAATTGGTTGATGATCTATAACTCTCTACTTTCTAGTATATATGTGATGTATTGTATTAGATTGTAGTATGATCTTGTAGCGACTTGTACATGATTTATTTTATGATTATGGTACTTTAGCTACTGCCCTATAGTTGAATTGTTGATCAAAGAGTAGTAATGGTTAATGATGACCAAAGGCTAAAGGATTGGTAAGAATTGCTCTCCTCTTCTCCTCTACCCCTCTATAGTAATGTTGATGAAGTCTTGTATGACATTGTGTGGTATGGTCCAATTATGGTGGCGGTGTTTACTTTATTGTCATTATATATGTGTTGACTATGGCCTTGAAGGCAAATTGATGAATAGTGTGGTTATGATGGTCACACTATGTGAAGCTTATGCGTAGTTTCCTATTCTATTTGTGATGTAGGTTGTATGACTATTGTATAAGCATGTGTATATCTATGTTAGGATCATGTGTAGGTGCTGCCATTAATGAAGTGTTAAGGATTGATGACCCCTACCCATGTACCCATATGTGAAGGTGTAAATAGCTAATGTTAGGAGTCTTAAAGTGTAATATGAAGTTAGCTTGTCTCCTATCTAAATTGTGTTGTGTGCTCTATGCTTGGTTGTGTATTGTGGTCCTAAGAGGGTGGCTGCCTCAATGTGCTGTTGATATCCATTATGTGATCATATTGACCAATTTACACACACACTCACTCTACATGCATGCTTACAAGCAGTTTAGGATCATAGTGTCTAATGAAAGGTTGTTCTCATATTCACTAGTGTCTACTACTATGCATGTTAAGTTTATGTCTATGAAAGTATGATATGTGTTTTCTTAACTAGGATGACTTGATAGGTGTACTAGTATGGGCAAGGGTATGGGACCTTGTCTATGCATTGCACATGTGTACCTTGATAAGATAGTTCCTAGGTTTGGTCTCTTATGTACATGGATATGAATGCATGAGTATGTTATGAACATGTCTTATATTCTATAATGTGAAGTATGTGGTATGATGAAGTATGATTATACCTAGTGTCTAAATGTGTTTATATGAAATCATGGCTCATGTAGTTACACTTGTACACTTATGCATGAATGAAGTAAAGTATAAATATGTGTGGTATAAAGGTGTTATGTGAAAGGTTTGCTCACATGTATGTACACACACATGTATGATGATCTAGTCAATAAAGGGGCTCTTGAAAGGTGTGCTCAAGAGTATCCTAAACTAGATAGGTGCTTGAATATGCTATGTCCATGTGAAAGGTTTTCGCACATGATATAGGTTGATGAAAGGATTTCTCATCTATGACCTATGAGCTAAGCATATGAGGATTCAATCTCCTAAGCCTAATTTTATAAGATAAAGTTAATAAAGACTTTTTAATGAAAGGGAACTTAGCTTAGCACCGAGTGAACTTGAAGATGAGGGGTGTCCCTTCCCTTTTGTAGGAAGGCAGGTCACCATAATACTCATGAGGTGGATAACCACAATGCCTCAATAGGCATAAATAGGGTTTCCATAAGTGAATAACCATAATTACCCATTTTGGCATAAAGAGGGTTTTAACATATATGCCTCCAAGTTCCATAACTATGCTTGCCACAAAGGATTTAGCAAGTGATCTCACTTAGTATGCTAGCATGTGTTACTGTTCTAACTTGGCTAGGTAGGAACACCTTCCATTGGTGTAAGACTCTACAACACCAAATTCCATGTTTAGCACCCATGGTCTTAGTGTCGGTTAAGGCTATAGTTTCTCTAAAGTAAAATAGACAATGGAAGTAAAGTAAGGACCCTAACTAGGATAACCTAAGGGTAGTTTATTAGTGTAGGTGGGGGTATGAGACATCACCTATGCATTGCACAAGTGTCTCTTGAGGGAAGTCTTAGGAAGGTGTTCGAATGCATGTGTCTATGTATATGTTCCTTATGCATGACTTTGTAGTAATTGTCTACTTGTTGTGATGAAGTGCATGGTATGAGTCCCAATGGATATATGTGATGTGGTCTTGTCCTTATATGCACTAGATTGGTCTTAATGACTACATGATGAAGGTTGTTGACATGAATGAAGTTGTACTCACTTGCTATGTTGAAGTATGAATTGGATGTTAAGGCTTGTGGTCTTATGATAGGTTTACTAAGTGTGTGTGAGGTTATGGGGCTTCATATATACATTGCACCAGTAAACCTAGAGTAGGATTGTGAGTAAGGGCTTATAGTGCATTAATGTGAAGTGAAGTTAGAATATGTGCAAGTTGATGTAGCTTACTGTAATATGCTTATAGTATTGGCTTAAATGTGTCTTTGAGGTATTACACTTCTATGATGGTATGTGTTGACTGTGTAAGTTGTAGGTATGGTTTTCCTTGTGGCCTTAAGGTGATGCATTGCACCAATTATCACTATAGGATTACTTGGGAGTTAAGAATTTAAAGAAAAGATGTTCACTGTTAAAGAAGAATATGCTTACTGTAAATGGAAAATTGGTTACTGTAATGTGACATCAAATATGACTTAAATTCTATGTGTGATCTTATATGATATTTGGCCTTTGAATATGTCTATATGAAGTATATAAATGATATAAATGCTATTATATAAAGGTTTTATGAAGATTTACTCAAAAAGGCATGAAGTATGATTTCAAGAAAATGTCCATTTTAATGCATGTTTTTGCATGGTTGTCATACTTAGTGTATTCTTGTACTAACTCCATTCTTCTCTACTTTTTACACAAAGTGTAGGTCATGGATGCTTAAAGAATGCCTATATGATTGAGGAGCTCCATATGTGATTCGCAAGCTCAAGAAAGGAATCCTTAAGTCCAAGGATGTCCTAACGTATAGCTTACTGTAAAGTCTTATAAATTGTATAGTTAGGTATTATGTTATAAGGGTCGTGTCCCTATTGTACTCTTATGATGTTGTTTCTAGGATGACAAAGAGACTTAAGGTCTGAGTGTGTACTTATGATATTTTATATCTATCTATCTATCTATCTATCTATCTATCTATCTATCTATCTATCTATCTATCTATCTATCTATCTATCTATCTATCTATCTATCTATCTATCTATCTGTATATCTATATATCTATATATATATATATATAAGGTAAAGTTTCTAGCATATGAAGTGCTATGAAAAGTTTTAAATTTCCGCTAAATTTACCTATGACAATGCGATGAATGATAACTATGGGCTTGTATAAGACCTCCGAGAGGTCAAGTACTCCATGTTACTTCTAAGGAGGTCTCCCCCGATGTGAAACTTTTAAGAGCCGAGTATCGTACCCACATGGATTTACGCTTAGAATCACCCAATTTCTCTAACTTACAACTAAACATAAGTGTATTCAAGAATTCAAAAGTCATTTGGTTGCTAATTCTACGATTTATACAAACTGTAACAAACACGACTCAATTTCAAGTGTTTTAAAACAATGATTGGGTAAAGTCCAAGGCTGCAACAAGAGGCGGAGCTAGAATTTAAATAAAGGGGTTCAAAATCTGTAGAAATGGACACATGAAGTAGCCGAAGGGAGTTCTACATCTACTACATATACATATAAAATTATTTTAATCATATATAAATAATATAATTGTTGACACCCAATTTTGACCCTCCCGGGTAGGAATTAATTCATGAGCTTCTTAAACTCTCAAACAATTTAAAATAATTAGTTTTATAAATTTACGAAAGTATAAAGTTTGCGTTATTTTAAATAATTTTTGTCGTTTCTTAAAGTTTTTAGATAATATCTATATTTTACATAATTATGCATATAATTAGTATATTTTATGATTATTCAAAAATCATCTCAAAATATTTTAAATTTAGTAAGTAGTCTTTTAAATTAGTTTAGTTTAAATCACGGTTATATTTATTTTTATTTTTTTATTTTATTTTTTTTGAAACACTAAGTTTACGATTAAATTAATTATTTTATTTTTTGTTAAGATTAAGAAGCTCGCAAAATTAATTTATGTGAATTCATCCTATTACATTAAACCATTCAAATAGACAAATTTTGGATTTTTTGCATTTGTCCCACATCGCTTTCCACATCTATTTTGAACCAAAAATTGGTCCTATATAAGCCCCTCCTCATTGCACCAAGAAAAGAGGATATAGGGAGAGGAGACCAAAGAGTACCCAGAAATTTTCGGGAATTCTTGGTTCCATAGTTTAATATTTATAAAATATTTTTTGCGGCTGTTTGAGTTTGGAGAGGTGGTGGAATCGTCTCCGTCAAACTCGTAGTCTCGGTTCGCTGCCCAGAATCAGGTAATTTCTTATTATTTATTTATTTATTTATTTATTTATTTATTTATTTATTTATTTATTTATTTATTTATTTATTTATTTATTTATTAATTTATTTATTTATTATTTATTTATTTATTTATTTATTTTTTATTTATCTATTTTTTATTTATTTATTTATTTATTTATTTATTTATTTATTTATTTATTTATTTTTTATTTTTTTTATATATGCATATATGTATACATATATATAATTTGTCAATTACCCAATTTGTTAACTATTTGGATCTTGAGTTTAATTAGTATTAACATTTAGTTGCTATTACTGTCATACTTCTATGTGTGTATTAATTTGCCATAGCAAATTGGATTCGTTTCACATCATGATCTAATATATTTATTTAGTTATTCATGCATCATTGTTATATTTAATTCTAAGATTATTACATATTTTGGATATTACTGCTTATCTATTATGTGTGCTTTTAGATAAAATTAACGACATCATTGGCTTCTCCTATTCAATCTATTTATTTATTTACTCATTTTGGCTTTAGGTGTTAAGTTGTAATCTGCTTGGGTACATTCATTATTTTAAAATCGTTTAATCTTCTTTAAGATATGATTTAGGGATATTATTTTCAAGTGCTAATTTTTATTTTTGCTCTTCATTGCATGTAAAATTCGTCCGAGTTTCAACGTGAACTCTCACTCTCTCCTTTGCATTCCATGAGAAGAGCCGTAAAGGCTCAAAGTTCCTCTTTTCCAGTCAACCTATTAAGTCGATGGACGGGTCCCAAGATTTAAAGAATTGAAGAAAGTCGGAGAAGATGAATTAGAAGACCCGTTTTATATTTTGCATTTCGTATTGTATCTATTTTAAGGCATTAGCCCTTGTCGTCTTTTACTTTACTATATTTATTTAGTATTAATTATTTGCTTAGTCTAGGACAGGTACGAAAGGAAATGGGTCAAAAACCCAAAATAGGTGGGTCCAAAAATCGGTCAAGACGGACAGAGAACCCAATTTTGGACCCAATTCTCTTTCCCTCTCTCTCTCTCTATTTCTCTCTTTTACTTTATTTGCTTACTTGTTTGCATACTTGTCGTTAATTTTAAAGTTAGAAAATCCGAATCTCCGCGAATGCCGTAAATGTTTTTATCGACTCAAAATTAAAATAATTTTGCAAAATAAAATGATCTAAAAAATAAGTTAGTATTTCAACTCTCTCCTTCTAAATATTTTATTCAAGTCAAGTTAAAAGAAAAGTTTTAGCCAAATTTGTTAGTTGCTGGAAAACCGTTTTAGACGGATGTTTTAGGTGCCTAACACCTTCCTAAAACATTAATTTGAATCCCCGAACCCTTTAAATGTTTTCAAGCAATTTCCTCTGTTAAGTTATTTGAAAGTAATAGTTTTCTTGATTGTTCTTCAAAAATTAAGTGGCGACTCTAAAAAACCGAAAACTCTTATAAAAATGTAAGGATTTCGATAAAACAGAAATGGCGACTCTGCTGGGGAACTTGGAGGATTCTAACCTCAAAAGTAACTTTATTTGGCTATATGGTTTAATTGCTTATTTATTTATTTTATCTTATTTTAGAATTGTTGCATTTTCATGGCATCTTCCTGCCAATTGGCAAATAGCTTGCATTAGGAAAACGGGAGTTACGTGGCTTTCCACGGCTCCTTTCAGAAATACACAAGAATTTCATTTGGAAGTATCAAACGAATAGTTGGAATGCGGTCATCCGACGTCGTTTGGTAGCTTCACCCCGTTGTTTGTCCGACTCGGGTAACCGTCACTTCTAAACCAATTCTAGTCAACATAAGATAGAGCAAAACCAAATCCAAATCTAAGCATTGAACTAAGATGACCCAACACACAAGGCGTGTTGGGCTCATTAGATAGACCACCTTGAGTCCAAAAGGGCCTACGGCCTGAACGGGCGATCATATTTATTTGTTTAAATTTGAAGGATGTATACATCGTCGGAAAAAATCATTGTCCTCGGGATTGGGAGTAGATTGTAGCTTATTCTAGTCAAAGATAGAGCTCACAAGTTACTAGTCTAAGATGCGGGAACCCGGAGAGGAGAAGAAATGAAGAGGGAAGGACCTTCTATGGAAGCATAGTTCAGAATTGTATCCCTGCGTGGGACTGATTATTTTGTATCCCGTTTTCCCCAATTATGTATCCCCATTTAAGTTTTATTCATAAATTTGTATAAATTTGGGTTTTGGGACAATGGAATGTTTCAAATGACATATACATCCTTCAAATCGTTAGGCCTACCCTTGGCATAAAAGGGTCACATATCTGTTTAGAACGCGCAATAACTGTTTATGTGTTATAATTGTTTGTATGATTATGTTGCTTTATTTGGAGATATTCTAGCCTACTCATTCTCGAAAAATATTTTCTAGAACTCCTTAAGCATAAATATCAAATCACTATCAAAAGTACGTCCAAATACTCCTCGAGTCTTTAGTCTCCCAATAAATTCGAACTTTATTTTTCAAAAAATACTCTCTCATATCAAAAAAAAAAAGATTCAAGAATGGGTCGAACTACGTAGGACCTGAATTCTCTTTTATGAGATACGTAGGCAGCCTTCCAAGGTTCGGTCCCCATTTTGAGAAAATTTTATCTTTCCCAACTCTTATACAGAATGTAGAGTTACATTTCAATAAAAAATCAGAAGTACGACAATTTACTTTGTCCAGACTGAAGTCGACATTTCTGACTCATTAGTCCTAAAATAATATAGACAAATTTCTGTCTATTTAGTCATATTTCTATATACGTGGGCTAATTTATCTTCAAATGAAGCGACCCTTGTGTGTTTACAATAATGTGTGTGATATTTTGTGTTAATTATCATCGACACAGACTAACACATTTTGCCTTTGAGTTGTTTTTCTTTGTCAGGTATTTTGAACTGATCTGTGTTGATTAAGCTGACAGATCATCCTTACTTCACCAGGTCAAAAGGTCCCGCAGATTCCTTCCCAAGGAAAAATTCTAACAAAGGAAAGACGATTATGGGAGATAATAGCGAGGAAGTAGGTCTTACTGATGTTGTGGTGGCTCAACCCACCATAGCGGACCAAAACGAGTTGATTCTGCAGTTGATGCAGCAAATTGCAGAAATGAGAATAGAAATGCAAAGGAGACAGGATCTACCTCCGCCGGGTTTTGCTGTTAATATTGCAGATGGAAGGCCTCCTATCTATTTCCCTTCCTCTAACATGGATCCAGCTCAAGGCGTGCCGCTCGCTCAGAATTCCCCCGCTATAGACCCAACTACCCAAAATCCGCAATATGCTTCAGCCTCTTATCAAACTCCACCACATCCTCAAAACCATCATTCTCAAACGCCCTGTCACCCTCAAAATACCCAACCTCAATCCGCTCCACCACCGCAAAACCAAAATCAAAATCCAAATCAAAACGCTTTTAATCCCCAAACATCCCACCACCACTTAAATCAAAATACTAATCCTCAAACTTATCCACAAAATTACCAAGCTGCTCAAAACACCCAGAGTCCTTCTATAGCTCCACCCTTGCCTAAAAGAACCGCTTTCCAAATCCCTGTCCATGCTGAGCACGACGTGCACGGTTCTAAGTTGGACCACTACGAGGAACAGGAAAGAGAGTGGAGGGTGAAAGAGAAGACAAAGGTGGACATAAAAGAGGAGATCAAGAAAGTAATGAAAGAGCTTCAATGCGTCCTCGATGCTACCGGACTTAACTATGAAGATTTGTGCATTCACCCGAGCCTGGACCTTCCAGAAGGTTTCAAGATCCCGAAGTTTGATACCTTCGGAGGAGTGGGAAACCCTATGGCTCATTTAAGAGCCTACTGTGACCAGCTCGTGGGAGTTGGTAGGGATGAAGCTTTGTTGATGCGGCTTTTCAGTCAAAGCTTGTGCGGAGAAGCTCTTGAGTGGTTCACCTCCCATGAAACCCGACAATGGCCCACCTGGAATGCTCTAGCAAAAGACTTCACCGAGCGATTTGCTTATAATGTAGAAATCGTTCCTGATCGTTACTCTTTGGAGAAAATAAAGCAGAAATCATCCGAAAGCTATAGAGAATTCGCTTACAGGTGGAGAAACGAAGCGGCGAGAGTGAGACCGCTCATGTCTGAGAAAGAAATCGTTGAAGTGTTCGTACGGGTGCAAGAGCCTGAATATTATGACAGAATCATGTTGCTCGTTGGAGCGAAGTTTGCCGAGATAGTCAAAATTGGTGAGACTATCGAGGACGATTTAAAATCAGGGAAGATAGCCCGTGTAGCTGCATCGCCCGGATCTTCAGGGTTGTTGAAAAAGAAGAGAGAAGACGTGGCTGCTGTTTTATATGAGGGCGAGAAAAACCCAAGAAGATCTTTGTACTCCCATTTCCAAGGTCGTTCTCGACCTTCTCAAAACTCTTACCAAGCTGGTCAGAAAAATAATTCTCATCCAATATACCAAGATCCTCCTCCAGTATACCAAAATCCTCCTCTAGTCTACCAAAGTTCACCTCCAATTTACCAAAATCCATCTCCCACATACCAAAGCCATCCTCCACTTTACCAAGTTCTGTCTCCTCATTATCAAGGTGTTGCTCCCAACTGTGCTAACGTGAAGTCGAGTTACAGAGCACCCTCTCCCATTTATCAAGTCCATGCTCCGCTATACCAAAATTCCTCTTCAAATTACCAAGCTCCATTGCCAAACTACCAAACAAATCCATATCCCAGAAATCAAGCTCCCCGTCCGAACAACCGGGGTTATCAACAGATGCCTCCCCCACAAAGAAGTTATGATCCACCTCGACCTCGGTTTGAGAAGCAACCTGCAAGGAATTTCACCGCGCTCGCGGAAAGTCGAACAAAGCTATACGAGCGACTAGCTGCGGTCGAATATATCCATCCTGTGGGGCCTAAGCTCGTGGATATCAATTCGAAATTCTATAGGCCAGATCAGAGATGTGCTTATCATTCCAACAACGTTGGGCATGATACTAAGGACTGTATCAACCTCAAGCACAAAATTCAGGATCTAATCGACCAAGAGGTGGTCTCTCTACAACCAGCTGCACCTAATGTCAACACCAACCCTTTGCCAAATAACGGAGGCAGCAATGTGAATATGATAAAGATAGACGACGATTGGTGTGTGACAAAGGTGATAACTCCAATCGACCCTGACGACGTTGGGGAAGGAATCTGCAGCCTTTTCGAGGAGATAAATATTGTTGTTGAGGAAGAGGTCGAGCTAGCTGGTATCCGTGATGCTGAACCAGGAGAGATTCTGCAGAATGGGACCTCCACGCCGATCCTGATTCCCCGAACTCCTTGGTAGAATGGCATCGTTTAATGCATATTTAAATCGGTGGTAGTACGGAAGAGGCCCGAGACCCACCATTTTGCATTTTCTTAATTGCATGCATTTTAAATTTCCCTCGTGATGTTTGAAAAAAGGCAACATGGCCCTTTGCCATAGCCAAAGTTTGCATCATTTTCCTTTTTGAATGAAAGCCTCTTTATTTAAAATTTGGTTTATTTACTTATTTGCTTGTCTAACTTTGTCTATTTATGGTTTCGGTAATATAAGTTTTAAACCTACCAATGTCATGTCATGTCATGAGATGAACGAACAAAGTGAGGCAGGTGGTGACGAGGTTAATGAATACAAAGAGGAAAATGAGGCACCAAAATATGTTGCTGAAGAATTTCTGCAGTATGAAAATCAGCACAAGCCGAATTTAGAGGAAACTAAGACTGTAAATCTGGGAGATCAAGAGTACGTTAAAGAGGCCAAAATCATGAGTTCATTTGAATGAAACTCAGAAGAAGGATCTAATACACTTACTCACCGAAAACATTGATGTGTTCATCTGGGAAGTCGGTGACATGCAAGGGTTGAGTATCGATGGCGTATCTCATAAATTACCGATTAATCCAGGGTTCGACCCGGTGAAGCAAAAGGTTCAGAAGTTCAAACCTGAGTTGAGTTTAAAGATTAAAGAAGAGATCACCAACCAAATTGAGTCTCGATTGGTGGAAGTGACACAATACCCGACTTGGTTGGCAAATGTCATTCCGGTCACCCCTTATCCCCTTTAAATATTCCTTTGAACTACGTTCGACCTGAATTCTCAAGAATGAGATACGTAGGCGGCCTATGTCGGCCTCGGTCGATTTCTTTGTAACTTTCTTATCTTTATTAACCTTTGAGGGGGAACTACGTTTGACCTGATTCCTGCCTCAACGGGATACGTAGGAGCCATAAGGGTTCGGTCATATTTCCCGTAAGATTTCTATTTTACAGTAGAAACTGGGACAAAATTTTTGAGAGGGTCTCAAAAATTCCTGAGAAGAAGATTTTTCCCCAGTGAGTCAAGGTGGAGATACTTCAAGATTTGCAACTGGGACAGAATTTTCGAGAAGATCTCGAAAATTCCATGATTTACTTACCGACAGTTGAAGATAAGCCATAACTTGTAACTGAGACAGAAATTTTGAGAATAGCCTCAAAATTTCAACATGGTTTATCGACGGTCTGGAGTGACTTTGAATACTCCCCAGCAAACAATCAGATAGACTTCCGAGCATTAGACTCAAAGAAGTTCGCTAATCCTGACGTGACATGACACTTGGCAGTGACTCTTTCTTCTCAAAAATACTATTTCTCAAAATTTATTTTCTCTTAAGTTTTCCCTTTGTGTTTTATTTGTTTTGGCATAAAATATTTGTCTTATCTATCAAGAGTCGGGAGATCAGGAAATCAACCAGAGATAGCAGGACATGAAGCAGACAACTGAACAAATCGACACAGATCAGTTCATTTTAAAAACTAACAATTTTTCTGTGGATGCAGGTTTATAGCTTTGCTCTGAAATCAGCAAATTCCTCCGAT
The DNA here is from genome assembly GCA_016801875.1 of Solanum sitiens. Lineage (NCBI taxonomy): Eukaryota > Viridiplantae > Streptophyta > Magnoliopsida > Solanales > Solanaceae > Solanum > Solanum sitiens. The sequence goes on from JABWTJ010000009.1 coordinate 3,750,695, forward strand.
GGTGAATATGGAGAAGTCAAGGGAGGAGAAAAGCTCTCCAGAATTTAGCGATGTTTTTGTAGATGCAAGAATTATTTTATATTGCTTATACCGGAGACGTGGGAATATGAATGGTTTATTTCAGTCAATTTCCAACAACATAAAGTCTATAAGGAACGTCCAGCTAGATTCGAAGGTGAATCAAGCAAAAATCTAAAAAATCTCAAAAGAAGAAAAAAAAAGGGAGTTTACGTTTTCCGTAAAGGACGTCATCTGCATCCTAATGTCAGATATGATATTATACACTACCCGGAGGGGTCATTTTATTTTATTGCCGATCGGGACGATACACTACCTGGAGGGTCATTTTACTGTATTGTCGATCTAGACGATATGATTATCCAGAGGGCACCCTGAAGATCACTATGTTGCTCGATTGAAGCATTGTCTTCACTTGGTACCAAATATGACATCAAAAGCCAATATTTATACATCGCAAGAAGACTTCATCCCTTGTTGAATTTATGCATCGCGAGAAGATTTCATGCCTCGCAGATATTTATACATCGCAAGAAGATTTCATACCTTGCGGAATTTATGCATCCCGAGAAGATTTCATCCTCGCAAAAAGTTTATACATCGCAAGAAGATTTCATACCTTGCGGAATTTATGCATCGCGAGAAGATTTCATCCCTCGCAAAAAGTTCATACATCGCAAGAAGATTTCATACCTTGCGGAATTCATGCATCTCGAGAAGATTTCATGCCTCGCAAAAGTTTATACATTGCAAGAAGATTTCATACCTTGCAGAATTTATGCATCGCAGAAGATCATGCATCTCGGAAGATCATGCATCACGAATCAATATTCATGCATCGCGGAAGATTATGCATCGCGAGTTAATATTTATGCATCACAATATAATCGCGAGAAGATTTCATACCTCGCTGAAATTTATACATCGCGAGAAGATTTCATACCTCGCTGAAATTTATGTATCGCAAGAAGATTTCATACCTTGCGGAATTTATGCATTGCGGGAAGATATTCATACCCTGCAGAAGATCATGCATCGAGAGTCAATATTCATGCATCGCGGAAGATCATGCATCGCGAGTCAATATTCATGCATCGCGAGTTAATATTTATTCGTCACAATATAATCGCGAGAAGATTTCATACCTCGCTGAAATTTATACATCGCGAGAAGATTTCATACCTCGCTGAAATTTATGTATCGCAAGAAGATTTCATACCTTGCGGAATTTATGCATTGCGGGAAGATATTCATACCCTGCAGAAGATCATGCATCGAGAGTCAATATTCATGCATCGCGGAAGATCATGCATCGCAAGTCAATATTCATGCATCGCGGAAGATCATGCATCACGAGTTAATATTTATGCATCACAATATAATCGCGAGAAGATTTCATACCTCGCTGAAATTTATACATCGCGAGAAGATTTCATACCTCGCTGAAATTTATGTATCGCAAGAAGATTTCATACCTTGCGGAATTTATGCATTGCGGGAAGATATTCATACCCTGCAGAAATCATGCATCGAGAGTCAATATTCATGCATCGCGAAAGATCATGCATTGCGAGTCAATATTCATGCATTGCGAGTTAATATTTATGCATCACAATATAATCGCGAGAAGATTTCATACCTCGCTGAATTTTATACATCGCGAGAAGATTTCATACCTCGCTGAAATTTATGCATCGCAAGAAGATTTCATGCCTTGCGGAATTTATCCATTGCGGGAAGATATTCATGCCCCGCAGAAGATCATGCATCGCGAGTCAATATTCATGCATCGCGGAAGATCATGCATCTCGAGTCAATATTCATGCATTGCGGAAGATCATGCATCGCGAGTTAATATTCATACATTGTGGAAAATCATGCATCGCGAGTTAATATTCATACATCGCGAAAAGATGCCCATGCTCCGCAAGGAATCATGCACTGCCAGAAAGGGAATCGGGCATCTGAAGAAATCTTCACCCATCGGCATCAACTGCATCATTTTATTTTTGATAAAAGTAAACATCAAGAAGAACATCAAAGAGGACATCAAGATAAATATCAGCACACTGCATCTATTTTTATTTATTTCAACATCAAATGAAGAATACATTGAAGATTGCATTACATACATAAGACATAAGCTCTATTTGCTTTACGTCAAACCCATCGAGTGGATGTCAAATGTCGAGGAGAAAAATTAAATGTCGACATGGTAAAAGACATTGTCTCCCTTTTTAATTTAGTTTTTATGCTGACGAGTTTTATCTCAGTCTTTGTCGAGAGCATCCGAAAGGATGAATTCTCCAAAAACAAACCACAGGTGCGGACGACATCAAAAAGGATGCAGCACAACATGGAACTTTTTCTTAGCAGCGAACTGGGACATAGTCCAAAGAGGAGTATCAAACTCTTAGGACGCGAGTAGAGGAACGACTTCCACCACAATCAAACCACACCCCTATCAGAAGGAATGTGGGTTTTTCTTTTGGTTTTGTCAGTTTCGGTCTCGCATCCGGAAATTTTGATCTACCGGAAGCAAGTTTCCAATCTGAGTGACAATGCGCCGAGAGCTTTGAAAATTATGTCCATGTGAGTTCTTAATTATGGGTGTGAAGTGCACCACATTCATGGCTAAGAGGTTACAAGCCTCCTTTTCATACTCGTTTAATTTTGTCACTTGTCCAGAACCAAAGGTTATCTAACATAATAGATTTCCTTTTCAATCGATTGAGTCGAACTACAAACAGCCTGATTCCTATGGTTTAAGGATATGTAGGCGGGCTCGATGTTGAAAACTTAGTTGTATTCTAACATTCCACTCGAATCTTATTCCCAAGCATCCCGATTCCTTCATAACTCGGTATCGAGATGACTTTTGATTTCTTTCAAAATCGTGCGTTAAATCTAGCGTATCAAACTACAAGTGGCCTGGATTCTCATATAGCCTGAGATATGTAGGAAACACATTTTCAGGGCTCGGCCATAATTTCTAAAGTCCGTACCAGATCCCTTTTCTTAAAAGATGAATATGTGGTCGGTCAAAATTGGCTTAGTCAATTTCATTTTCCTCGAATTTCTTGCATCAATCCAAGTAAAATGAGGGACAGCTGTTGACACCCAATTTTGACCCTCCCCGGTAGAATTAATTCATGAGCTTCATAAACTCTCAAACAATTTAAAATAATTAGTTTTATAAATTTACGAAAGTATAAAGTTTGCGTTATTTTAAATAATTTTTGTCGTTTCTTAAAGTTTTTAGATAATATCTATATTTTACATAATTATGCATATAATTAGTATATTTTATGATTATTCAAAAATCATCTCAAAATATTTTAAATTTAGTAAGTAGTCTTTTAAATTAGTTTAGTTTAAATCACGGTTATATTTATTTTTATTTTTTTATTTTATTTTTTTTGAAACACTAAGTTTACGATTAAATTAATTATTTTATTTTTTGTTAAGATTAAGAAGCTCGCAAAATTAATTTATGTGAATTCATCCTATTACTTTAAACCATTCAAATAGAGAAATTTTGGATTTTTTGCATTTGTCCCACATCGCTTTCCACATCTATTTTGAACCAAAAATTGGTCCTATATAAGCCCCTCCTCATTGCACCAAGAAAAGAGGATATAGGGAGAGGAGACCAAAGAGTACCCAGAAATTTTCAGGAATTCTTGGTTCCATAGTTTAATATTTATAAAATATTTTTTGCGGCTGTTTGAGTTTGGAGAGGTGGTGGAATCGTCTCCGTCAAACTCGTAGTCTCGGTTCGCTGCCCAGAATCAGGTAATTTCTTATTATTTATTTATTTATTTATTTATTTATTTATTTATTTATTTTTTATTTATTTATTTATTTATTTATTTATTTATTAATTTATTTATTTATTTATTTATCTATTTATTTATTTATTTATTTATTTATTTATTTTTATATATGCATATATGTATACATATATATAATTTGTCAATTACCCAATTTGCTAACTATTTGGATCTTGAGTTTAATTAGTATTAACATTTAGTTGCTATTACTGTCATACTTCTATGTGTGTATTAATTTGCCATAGCAAATTGGATTCGTTTCACATCATGGTCTAATATATTTATTTAGTTATTCATGCATCATTGTTATATTTAATTCTAAGATTATTACATATTTTGGATATTACTGCTTGTCTATTATGTGTGCTTTTAGATAAAATTAACGACATCATTGGCTTCTCCTATTCAATCTATTTATTTATTTACTCATTTTGGCTTTAGGTGTTAAGTTGTAATCTGCTTGGGTACATTCATTATTTTAAAATCGTTTAATCTTCTTTAAGATATGATTTAGGGATATTATTTTCAAGTGCTAATTTTTATTTTTGCTCTTCATTGCATGTAAAATTCGTCCAAGTTTCAACGTGAACTCTCACTCTCTCCTTTGCATTCCATGAGAAGAGCCGTAAAGGCTCAAAGTTCCTCTTTTTCAGTCAACCTATTAAGTCGATGGACGGGTCCCAAGATTTAAAGAATTGAAGAAAGTCGGAGAAGATGAATTAGAAGACCCGTTTTATATTTTGCATTTCGTATTGTATCTATTTTAAGGCATTAGACCTTGTCGTCTTTTACTTTACTATATTTATTTAGTATTAATTATTTGCTTAGTCTAGGACAGGTACGAAAGGAAATGGGTCAAAAACCCAAAACAGGTGGGTCCAAAAATCGGTCAAGGCGGACAGAGAACCCGATTTTGGACCCAATTCTCTTTCCCCCTCTCTCTCTCTCTATTTCTCTCTTTTACTTTATTTGCTTACTTGTTTGCATACTTGTCGTTAATTTTAAAGTTAGAAAATCCGAATCCCCGCGAATGCCGTAAATGTTTTTATCGACTCAAAATTAAAATAATTTTGCAAAATAAAATGATCTAAAAAATAAGTTAGTATTTCAACTCTCTCCTTCTAAATATTTTATTCAAGTCAAGTTAAAAGAAAAGTTTTAGCCAAATTTGTTAGTTGCTGGAAAACCATTTTAGACGGATGTTTTAGGTGCCTAACACCTTCCTAAAACATTAATTTGAATCCCCGAACCCTTTAAATGTTTTCAAGCAATTTCCTCTGTTAAGTTATTTGAAAGCAATAGTTTTCTTGATTTTTCTTCAAATATTAAGTGGCGACTCTAAAAAACCGAAAACTCTTATAAAAAGGTAAGGATTTCGATAAAACAATAATTTTCCGCTGAATGGGGTTCAGATACAAGGTAGCTCTGCCCCTGGATGCAGCTTCTATCAGGAATCATGAAATAAATATCACTTATATAGGTAATTATCAACTATCAAATCAATGAATCACAAGGTTAAATGTATGATCATGGTCTCCCGACCTCTAATCGGCTACGATAAATGACACCCTCAGCGAGGATAGGATGGATTAAACACCGACCATCACAATTTCTTCATGTAAGGTGACCTAAGCATGGTTTCTAGGTATATCCCTATTTGAGATATAAATTAACCCTAGCTATCTAGAATTAATCATGCTCCTTATGTTCCACGTTCTATACTTTTTTTCCTCTCCCAAGTTCAATTTGGACAATAAATTTATTTTAATGGCGATCAGTCACGAAATAGGGAAAGAAAGAACATAAGAAAGATTCACATGATAATTGACATTAACCCAATGAAAAATTAATAGATTACAATCATCATGTAGTCACAGCCCTAGAACTAGGTTTTTTAGCTAGTCACATTCAAGAATTAATCAAACAATGTTTAATGAACATAAAGAGATCGACAAGAAAATAGTTTTAGGAAAGAACCCTAAAAATGGTGAAAACGTTCCCCCAAGTCGTCGTTCTTAAAAACCTAGAAAAAGAATACCTAATAAAATAAAATTTTAGCCTATTTATACTAAAAATTGAAACGGCTGAAACTGGAACCCAGGGGCTCATTGCGGAGGCATCTTCAACTTTCACTTTGCGAATCTTTTCTCTTCTCCACAACGCATCTTGACAGAGTCCACTCTGCCTCAAAAAACTGAATTTCACAACCACAGTCCACTCTGCCTCAAAAATATGGTCTTTGTGTTTTTCACTGTCCATTTCGAGCTCGTTTCTCCAATTACGCTCACCTACACAACAAATCATGTTGGTTATCTCATAAACACACAAAATACTATAAACAAAAAATATTGAGTTCAAACTTAGCTTAAATATGGACATTATTAGATTTTTAGGCATATAAATATGCCTAAGATCACAACCCCATACTTAGAGTTTTGTTCGTCCTCGAACAACTTACTAACTACTCTTAGACCTAGGCTCACTACTATGTTATTTGTGCATCCTCTACTTTTACTTTCTTTAAACGATTTGTACTCAATTAACACAAGCATGTTTTCATTCAGAATCTGCATGACCCCTCTAATCGACTTGACGACTTTTAGCAACCAACGTATGGAACAACATGTGCACCATTACATATCACATATCCTTCATACAACAAGTGTCCTTCACTCCAAAGAACATTCCACACACTCAACTCGGGAAATTGAATATACTTTAAGGACTTTGTAAACAAGGTACGCTCTCACTCAACAACAACATCAAACATGCATGCATTGAGAACCATAAGCTTACTCATTATGTGCATCTCTACTAATAAAATGTATAATGCTCAAAATAAAACATGACTAGTTCTTGTTGTAATGTAGTCTTAAGGTAAGGGAGGATTCGTTTAGATAAAATTAGTGACTTATCCTCCCTAATACAGCATGTTCAACGTTCCTCTTACATTTACAACTTTTTCTTTTCGTTAGCCCCATCCTTCTTCACAGGTATCCACTAGTTTTACCAACCTTGCCTTTATTTCTTACTTGCCCCTTTAATTCTTCTTCTTATTTTTTACACTCAACAATATCCACCCTTGACTTAGAGATTTCTCTCAAGTTAAGGTGCACAATGCCCTTGTTAAGGCCGGGGCCATACTTAACGTATTCACTAAGTTAGCCACCTTCAACTTGGGTTTTTCCTAGTCGAAGTGAACAATGTCCTAAGGACCAGGGCCAAATTCAGATTCACACTCATGGGGTATCTTTTTACCTCTTTTCAGTCTTTCCTAACAAACTACCATTTCCATACTATTTACTTTTTCCGCTGTTTTCACGTTTTTTCTTGACATAGTGCATTAGGGATCGGGATCAAAGCTAACGGTATCAATAAAAGGGATCAACTTAATTATAAGAGTTAGAAAAAAATCAAGGTTAAGACGGATCAATTGAGCTATACTAGGGATATTTTTTCTGAACAACTACATTTCAAGACAATTCAAAGAAATCCTATTATCATCTTTTAAACACACTAACACTTGTATTTCACTTCAATAACAACATAGGCAAGTTCTAGACTCAGATGCATTCATGGATATAACAAGAACTTACCACTCATGGCACAAGTTATACTCAAGAATGGATCAATCATAGCAATAGAATGAGATCATGCACAAGGTCCAAATTAAGCTTAAGTTGCATCATTCAAGTCATATACAAAAAAAATTCAACTGCATTCATACATCCATTTCAAACATACTTTTCATACATAATCCTTTTAGAATTACAGCTTTAGCACAACCCAGTCTAAGATTCAATGACGAAATTGCCCTTAAGATGGTCTTCATCCATCTATCATTGGGCAACCTAACTCAACTACGACTACAACTCAATCCTATAAAGATAAAGTCTTTTTGTATTTTGTACGGTTCAAAGGGACTATCCTTGGCCAAAGAAATGAAAACAACCTCCAAAGAACCCAAAATAAAACAACACAAAGACAAAAACATACTCAAGCAATGTTCAACAATAAAAATATAAATATATAGAGAAAATATTTTTGCACTCTCACCCCACACTTATACAATAGCACTGTCCTAGTGCTTTACGATAAAATCAGAATAGTTTACGAGGTAAGGTTAAAACACTCCCTAATAAGTCTTCCATCGCATCATCCCCGTTGGCCTCATCACCGGCTTGAGCGAATTCTATCTCCTCCTCCGAGTCAGACTCCACATTTGAGCCGGTACACATGTTCTCCTCATCACTTTGAATATCATTATCGACCGACTCCCAAAACTCAGGACCAATGCCAAGTAGTGCCTTGGCATGGTCATTTAGAGGGTAGCACCGCCCTACCTCGCCCAATTATGCATCAGTAGAAACTCGACAACCCGTTTGGTGTCTCAGCATCTACAGGACGTACATCCTCACCATGATCAACTCATCCCTCCTATGGCGCTCGACAGTGGTGAGCGTTGGGCCAAACTCAGTGACAGGCCCCTTGGTACGAGTAATGTCCACCGGTTCTGGATACAAGGCTGCCATATAGTCTACAGTTTCCTCAGGTACACTTACAACACAATACATCTAGGTAATCAATCCACCAAAATCACACTTGTGCCCTTTGTGCACCTGGACCTTGTGCATAACAGATTCCACTATGGCTCCAATATTAAGTTGTGTGTCGGTCATCAAGTCATATACCAAACACACTCTGTCATAAGTAATTGTGTAGTGTATCCCTGATATTAGACAGTGCATCACAACTCTCAAACAAACGTTCATCTCCCGAAGCATGTGAGCTTAGGTAAATAATTGGTGATATCTCTTCCTGCTATGCTTAGTCCATTGTGCCATGGAATGTGGACCGCATAGCATGTGTCAAATGGCCTGATATGGAGGGCGTATGTTCAAGCCTGTCAGTACGAGTGGGTTTGTGTCCTGCGGTGTACACAATATATCATTTATTCCTGTGGGTATGATGGACACATTCCTACCTCTCACTGTCACACAGTGAGATCTTGCTTCAGGCACCCCGTTGGTGTAAAACTCGTGTACCATGTGAAAGTTGCACTTCGTCGATTCCGTGAAGATGAACTCCATCCCTAGCTCCCTAATTCGCCTCATGATCTGTGGGAACTCACGTGCCAGACTGTCCCTGTCGATACACACATTTGAGAAATAAGATGCCTCGATATGCTTTTTGTACCAAGCCTTGACCTCCTTGGTGACCACTTTAACTCCAAACTTCTTGGTTTAGCCCTTGGGAACTGCAGTTGCAGGTGGGACATTTCCACTCCGGACACGTTTTCTATGGCTTGATGTGGCCAGCTCCTTGCCGGGTCGTTGAGAGCTCGACATGATCACCTGCAAGCAAAACAAATCATCCCACTACACATGTCATTGATTCACATTTGGGTTGTGTTCACACACCACCCCACACTTATCTTAAGATAGTCACAAGTCTAGTTACTTAGACCTCCCTCAGGCGTACACAAGTAAGCCACAACAAAAACCACCGACCTCACACTTTGACAAGTTAAACAACAACATAATGTCTACTCAATAATTCAACTCTATGACATTTAGGCACATAGATTATACTCTCTACACATTGTCCGACCAGAAATACAAACATACCCCTATTAGGGTCCATCTACTACCCCAATCTTCATGCAAACAACGCACATGTCGCCTTAGTCAAAAACACCTTACCTCCAAATTCATACAAACCAAAATAACTCACTTCAACTCTACATCAATTGTTACCCATTCAAAAAACAATCCCGCACAAGCATGCACAACCCACATACAATTACCCAATCAATACTAGAATAACAACAATGAACAATATGTGATTTTTACTCAAGAATTAGAAATCACCTATAACCACAATATCGCCCACAACAAATACAAACGATTAACCAAGGCACATAATACTTAAGGAGTCGCACACACCTACCAAAACTGAACAAGCATTCCAAACCATGTCTAACCCATAACTACACTCCATCATATGAACACGTAATGGTCTCACTCACTACCACCAAGTTCACAGTACCACCCGCAACACACAAACAACATTACAAAGAATGAGCCCAACTTTGCTAAAAAGAATGGTAGAATACATACCTTCGATACTTCAGAAGAGTGAATTCGCAAGGGGACAATGAAAACTTCCTACGTGTTACGGATAAGACACAAAAAAGTCACCGGGGGAGGAAAAGAGGAAAATTATTGGGGTTTAAAGGGAGTAATGGGGATTTAACGGGTGCTTTTAGGGATTAAAAGGGGATGGATCGGGGTATTCCCAGAGAAAGCTGGTTAAACCCCATTTATTTAATGAAAAACAAAATTTTCTTACCTGGGGCTTGACACGGAGTCTTTTGGAAATTTAATTCCAGGAGAGGCCAACTTTTTTATCCTTAACTCCACAACACGGGACTGTCACGGTGTTGCCTTCTTTTGATATAAAAGTAACATACCATCGGAATCAAAGTTCCAGGGCCCCTCTGCGATGTGCTAGGTACACGGACCGTTCTACCTCGACTTTGGAAAATTAATTCCAAGCGAGGCAAAATTACTGCCTCCCTCCATGACGTGGCTCCTTCAAGAAGCTGAGTTGGACCAAAATGTCTGACTCTTGCACATTTAAAGCTCAAAACTTGTTAGTCAAAACACAATGGGTTGCCTCCCATCAAATGCCTTAGTTTTGGTCGTGACATGACTCATCTTTTTGTATTTTTTTGAATATTTCTTATTTTTTAGCACTAAACTAACAAAACAAAATCAAATAAATCATAACTATTACAAGGGTTCATGGGTTACCTCCAATGTAGCGCCTGATTTAACGTCGTGACACGATCCATATCATGACTCATTCATCATTTAATGTGAGCGCTTCAAACTCACGATTCACATCATTCCCAAAATAGTGCTTGACCCTTTGACCATTCACAAGGAAAGTAGATCTCTTATCCTTGTTTCTTAACTCCACAACACCATGTTGGGTCATTCTTACCACTTCAAAAGGACCACTCCACTTATATCGAAGCTTTTTGGCGAACAAATTCAATGTTGAATTGAATAGCAATACTAGTTAATTAGGCTCAAGTGTGTGTAACACAAGATGCTTGTCATACCGCCTCTTGGTTTTTTCTTTATACAACTTAGCGTTCTCATAGGCGTGAAGCCTAGACTCCTCTAATTCATTCAGATGTGTTATTTGCTTCCTACCGGCTAACTCAGCATCCATATTCAACTTTTTGATTTCCCAATATGCCTTACGCTCCAATTCAGCTGGTAGGTTACAAGCTTTCCAAACACCATTCGATAAGGAGAAGTCCATATCGGTGTCTTGTATGCAGTCCACTACGCCCACAAGGCATCATCTAGATTATCATCTCAATCTTTTCTTTGGGCATTCACCGTCTTCTGGAGGATCTATTTGACCTCTCTATTCGACACTTCCACTTACCCACTAGTTTGGGGATGATATGTTGTAGCCACTTTGTGTCTCACCCCATATCTGGGTAACAAATTATGCACTGAATTGTTAATAATGTGTGTACCTCTATCACTGATCATAGCCCTTGATATTCCTAACTTGGTGAAGATGTGTTTCAAGATGATATTCACAACTACTTTTGCATCATTGGATGGTAATGCAACCGCCTCCACCCATTGAGACACATAGTTCACCTCAACTAGGATGTATTGATTTCCACGAGATGATGGGAATGGTCCCATAAAGTCTATTCCCCACACATCAAAGATCTCAACCTCCAATATATTGCTTAATGACATCTCATGCCTCCTCGAAATGGTGTCCATCCTCTGACACTGATCACAACCTTTCACAAACAAAGCAACATCTTTAAACAGAGTAGGACAAAAGAAACAATATTGCAATAACTTATGCGTAGTTCGTTCGCCTCCGTGGTGTCCACCATATGGTGAAGAGTGACAACTGTCCAATACTTGTGTCACCTCATGCTCAACTATACACGTTTTCATCATCTGATCAGGTTCATGCATGATAAAGAAGGGTTCATCCCATATATAGAAGTGTTCATCATACTTCAGCCTCTACTTTGGATGTGTTGAGGTCCCATGTGGAAATTAACCACTCACCAAAAACATCACAATATCAGCATACCAAGGCACTTGAACAATGTACAAAGCAAGAAATTGCTCATCAGGAACTCTTCACGAATATGACCCTCATTCTTCACATGAGTAGAATACTCCAATATGGACATATGATCAACTATATGGTTCTCAGTTCCCTTCACGTCCCTTATCTCAAGATAAAACTCTTGTAGTATCAGATTCCACCTAATCAGCCTCGGCTTGGCATCCTTCTTGTTAAACAAATCTAATTGCAGCATGATTAGTGTAGATTATAACTTTGGTTTCCACCAACTATGATCTGAACTTATCAAATGTGAACACTAATGCAACATCTCTTTTTCAGTCAAAGTGTAATTCGATTGAGCTGCATGAAGTGTCTTGCTCATATAGTAGATGGAATGGAACATATTTTATTTTCTCTGCCCAAGTACTTCCCCAACCGCTATGTCCCTGGCATCACACATAAGCTCAAAAGAAAGATCCCAATTCGGAGCAATTAGAATAGAATCTGCAATCAACTTCATTTTCAATAACTCAAATGCCTTTAAATATTTTCATCAAAAACAAACTTCGTCTCTTTCTCTAGCAGGCTGCATATTGGTCTTGTAATCTTTGAGAAGTCTTTGATGAAATTCCTATAGAACCCAGCATGTACCAGGAATATTCTAACTCCCTTTACTACGATGGGCGGTGGCAACTTCTCAATAACCTCCACCTTAGCTTTGTCAACTTCTATCCCACTTTTGGAGATCTTGTGTGTAACACTCCGAAAGTGCATGACTTATTCTAGAGCCTCACATGATGAACTATACTCTAAAACATTGTTTCTAAGACTAAACAAATGTATTGGAACTAATTAGGAAGTGTAAAAGTCAAAACATTAAGAAACGACCATGACGTCTAGAGAATTGTAAAAGATGAACTAGTGTGCCTTGGTATGTTTCAAGGGGTTTTAAGAGTCGAAATTTAGTGAAATTTGGTAGAAAGGTGTTAAACATATAAAAGAGTGTTTAGGGTCGAAAAGTCCGGGTAAGACTCCCCAAGTACCACCCTAAGGTTCCTTGGAGAGGACCCTAAAATATGACCCCAAAACTGTCATTTGACAGTGACTAAGAACGGAACCAATCGACGAGCCGTCGATGGGTCAACAGACTGTCGATGGTGGTCATTGGTGAAGACTTATCCATTTTGTAAAATGGATCCAAAAACCCACTCTCTGAATCAAATAACGGAGTGCTAGTACGGGGCCGTTGATTGGTCTATGGACTGTAGATGGGCCTTCGTCGATTGGCACTCGAGTTCACTGTCAATGTAATTAAATAGGTTACTTGTTTAATTAGTTAAGTGATAAATTAAGGGTTAAGGGGTGGTTAATTAAGTTAGTTAAGGACTATATAAGCTACCCTAAGTCATAAACTAACTTAACACCTCATTATTCCCAAACCCAATTCTCTCCAACTTCTCTCTACTTTCTCTCTCTATTCCAAGAGCCCTTGAAGACCAAGCTTCAAGGTTCACTAGTTATTCAAGACTCAATATTTTCTCCATAATTCTTCAAGGAATCCTAAGGTATGGAAGCTATTCACTCTTGGGATCTCTTTACTAAGAGGCTTTTCAAAATTGGTTTCTAATGATGTCTAAAATATGGGTTTTCTTCCAATTTCGTGAATGATCTTTCAAATTAAATTGATGTTGAATTCCTTTGATTATTATTGATAGATTATGATTGTGTAGTGATTAATCGTTTTAATTCTTAGTCTTTGACCTAGTTCTATGGAAGAATTCACGATTGAACCTTTTTCCTAAACCATAGGTTATGAATTGAGGTTGATTTGATTAGTGATAATGCAATTGACTTAGTTCTTGTATATATTACTATTATATGATGATAATAAGTGAATTTATGGATGAATATTGTTGGATATTGATGGTAAGATATTGAAGGATGCTTTTGGAGGCTATTTGGTAAGACTTCATGATCTTGAGTTCTTTACTTCAATGATGATGGCTTATACTTGATGATGATGTTCAACTGAAGTATTATATGTGAATAGATTAAGAAGATGATGATATGATGAATGTGAGGACATATTATGGATATATTGAATTATGAGATCTTGATAAGGGTATGATCATGCAAGGATGAATGTGTTTCTCTTGTGTGCCTAATTATGATATGATTATGATGTGTTGATCGCACAAACGAAAGGTTGTTATGAAAGGAAATTCGCATGCAATACCTAATGAGATAATGACATTATTATACAAGTGGTTAGTTTCCTATGTCCTATATTAAGATATGATGATTAAGAAAAGCTTAAAGACATTTCAAAAAGGAAGTTTAGCTTAGCACCGAGCGAACTAGATAAGAGAGGTGTCCCTTCCCAATGTGGGAAGGTAGGTTCACAATGATTATCATGAAATGAGGACTCCAATGCTAATGTGCATAAATAGGGTTCAATACATATCTCCTAGTTCCTTAACTATGTTTCTCCCATAGGAATAGTAGCTAGTGGATCCACCTAGAATGCTATGTTCATATTTTGGTTCTACCTTGACAAGTAGAGCACCTTCTTTCGGTGTAGGGTTTCAAGACACCGGATTCCATGTTTAGCTCACATGGTCTATTATTGGTTAAGGCGATTGTTCCCGAAAGTAAAATGAATGAATGAAAGTAATGAAGTGAACACTAGCTAGGGTGACTTAAGGGGTTCTACTTAGTGTAGGTAGAAGTATGGGGCCTTACCTATACATGACAGAAGTTGACCTTGAGGGGAGTCCTAGGAGGTTGTTCTTATGAACTTATGTTATTAATGAAATGCAATAGTTGACTTTACATCATGTTGACTTATATGATGTTGACCTTACATGATGTTGACTTTAAGTGATGAACATATATTGGTCTAAATTGCTATTTATGATGAAGAATATGTATGATATGAAGATATATGAAATGTAGACATTGATTATGGTCTCTTGCTTAGTTTACTTGATTATATGGGGTTATGGGGCTTCACATAAGCATTGCACTTGTAGGCTTGGGAGGGTATTGTGCGTAAGGGTCTTATATGCTTTGATGTTATGAACTCTAGTACATGAATTGTTGTTATGGACATTATGTTGGAGTTATTCATGTTGATATGACCTTATGATGATGCTATTCATGTTTATATGACTTGATGCTAATACTGGTCTTGTGTAAGATATGAACTTTTCTTAAGTGATATTATGATCATTGACTTGTATATGATCTTATATGTGCATAAAGGCTTTTGAAGGTGAATTAGCATGGATTTGAACAAAATGTCCTTTTAAGCATGATTTCAATGGTTTTACTTGCATATGTTTCCATACTTAGTACATGTGGTTTGTACTAACCCATATTCTTTCCCTTTTCCCAAACAATGTAGGTTCGGGCCATTGAAGTGCAGGAGGCCACTTAGAAGGAAGACTTGGAAATATTTACCAAGTTTTTGGCTGGCCCTCAAGTTCGGGGATGTTCCATTCTTCTATTCTAGCTATGACGTTGCTTATGTTAAAAGACACTTATTCCTTCCTTTATCATTTTGAGACTGTTGTTGTAAGCCTATATGTGGCATATTGTATTGAAGTTAAGGTTATGCCCAATATTATAATTCTCTATTAGATGGTTTAATTTGAGACAAAGTATTAGACTATATCTTATGAATCGGTTATATTGCCTAAACAAGAAGTCTATGTAAAATTCATAAGCGAGGAGTGTATGTAAGCTCCATATATGATATGTGAGAAGTCTAAGTATACTTCACTATGTAAAAGTTTTTAATTTTTAGTATTTTTGACCTATGATATATTATGACAAATGCTAAGGGCTAGTCGAAGTCCTCTTCGAGGACGAAGGCGCACGTTACGTCTAGGGGGTGCTCCTCGGTCATGACAAACTTGGTATCAGAGCGTGAGGTTGAAGTAATCTTAGGATTGATATCTCACTAAAACACATCTACGTAAAGTCTTGTTCATGGGTGTGAAGCATGCCACACTTATGAATTAGAGGCTATGTGATGCTTAGGATATTCTCACCTCTTTGGTAATCTTGAAAGTCATGCCTCAAGAGTGGTAACTCTATGTGTCCTTTTTCTTATAACCCCTTTTTTGTGGTTATAGACTATGACTACTAGAAGCGAAACCGCAAGAAGAATTGAAGAAGAGATTGCCAATGCGGGAGATCCTCCCGAAGACAATCAAGCTTTTCCCCAAGAACATGCTCCACAAAGTGACCAAGTTCCTGTCATTCCTCTGGCCATGACGGATGGAGAGATAAGGTCGGCTTTCATAAGTTTGGCTCAAGCTATGACTAGTCAAGCTCAAGCTATGGCGGCTCAAGCAAACCGGGAAGTTGGATCCCGTGTGAACCATAATGCTAGTACCATGGCTTCTCGCTTGAAGGACTTCATAAGGATAAGCCCTCCAATGTTCTTTGGGTATAAGGTGACTGAAGACCCCCAAGAATTTCTTGATGAGGTCTACCAGATCCTATATGATATGGGAGGCCGACTTAGCCTTATACCAACTTAAGGATGTGGCTCAAACTTGATATACTCAATGGAGAGACAATAGGTCTTTGAGAGCAGGTCCCATAAGTTGGGAAGTCTTTAGGAGGACCTTTCTTCATAGGTTCCTTCCAAGGGAGAAAAGAGAGACAAAAGTGGAAGAGTTTATCAACCTTCGTCAAGGAGGTATGATTGTCAAAGAGTACTCTTCGAAATTCACCAAGTTGTCTAAATATGCTCTTTCTTTGGTGTCCAACCCTAGAGATGAAATGAGTCATTTTGTGATGGGTGTGTCCTATGATTTTGTGGAAGAGTGTCGTTCGGCGATGCTTCATGACAACATGGACATTTCTCGTTTGATGGTGCATGCTCAACAAGTTGAGGAGACTAGGCTTAAAAAGGAAGAATAGGGAATTAAAGAGGGCAAAGACTTATGAAGGAGGTACTTCTAAGGGAAAAATTTGAAATCCAAGGCAAGCCTAAGTTCAAGAAGAGATTCTCCAATCAAGTTCCTAGTAAATGATTCACCCGATTGCTACTAGGTTTCCATACACCTAAATAACTCCGATTTCATCCAAATCTGACTAGATTGGGAAATTTCAAGTTACTACCAAAAATTTTTCTGACCCCAAATTTTTCCCCGTTGGCTTTTCTATAACGACAGAACCCGTTCGTAACAATAGATGCCAATTTACCCATCACTCATCCCCGAGTGAAAAACTTTGGAAAAATAGGCTAAGGGAGGAATGGAATAGTACCTGATTTGACGAACAATTGAGGATACTTGTATCACATATCCTTTTCGATCTCCCAAGTAGCTTCCTCAACTATACGATGCTTCCATTAAACCTTCACGGACCTAATCTCTTTGGTACACAACTTGCGAACATCACAATCAAGAATTGAAATCGGTTCCTCATCATATTGGAGGTCCTTATCTAATGCAATTGAGTCCTACTTAATGATATAATCCCCGTAACAATGATACCTCTTCAACATGGACACATAAAATACTGGATGAACACTCAATAGATTAGGAGGTAAAGCCAATCTATATGCTACTTACTCCACACACTCAAGAATTTCGAAGGAACCAATGTACCTAAGATTTATCTTACCTCTCTTGCCAAATCTCATCACTCCTTTCATGCGTGATACTTTAAGAAGCACATTTTCACCGGATTGAAACGTCATGTCTCCCACCTTATGATCCACATACTTCTTTTGTCTACTCTAGGTTGCTAGAAGCTTAGCTTGAATACTCCTCACGTTATCTTGAGCATCCTTTATTAAATCAACCTCCAATGGTTTCACATCTCAAGATAAAACCATCCTATGGGCTATCTACATCCCCTCCCATAGAGTGACTTGAATACTATCATATCAATGCTAGAGTGATAACTGTTATAATGAGAGCACTCACACAAGGTTAGGAACTTATCCGAATATCTTCCAAAATAAATCACACATGCCCTCAACATGTCTTCCAATACTTGAATAGTCCTCTCTGACTGCCCGTCTGTCTGTGAACGAAAGGAGGTACTAAAACTGAGTTGTGTGCCTAATTTATCATGCAATTTCCTCTAAAACTTGGAAGTGAATTGGGTACAACGATCTGAGATGATAGAAAGGGCCACCCATGCAACCTCACTATCTCTTTCATATACACTTTATCCAATTGTTCAGCATTATAATCTACTCTTACCGGAATAAAATGGGTTGACTTAGTCAATATATAGACCACTACCCAGACAGAATTGAACTTACCCAAAGTCTTCGAAAGACCAACCACAAAGTTTATGGCTATTATTTACCACTCCCATTTCGGATTTGACATTCTTTAAATCAATCCTACAGGTCTTTGATGTTCATGCTTCACTTCTTTACAATTTTGATTTTCGACACAAATTTTGCTATATCTTTCTTCATGCCCGACCACCAATAATTTTGTTTTAGATATCTATACATCTTAGTCACACCAGAATGAATAGAATATCGTGAACCATGAGACTCTACCAACAATTTCCCACTCAAGTCATCTACTCTAGGAACACATATTCTCCCTTTAAAATTGAGTATACCATTCACATTAAGAGTGGTCTCTTGTGTTTTACCCAACGCAATCTTCTTCCTAAGCTCCTCCAAATCTTTATCTTCAAACTGTTTGGCCTTGATCTCCTCAATGAATGTGGCCCTTACTTCAATACTAGCTAACATCCCACCTTTTCCTGAGATGCACAACTGCATGAATTCATACTCCAAGGTCTGAATTTCCTTAGCCAAAGGTCTCTTGGATACACTAGGAAACTAAACTACCCATACTCACCATTTTTTGACTCAAAGTGTCTCTACCACATTAGCCTTGCCCGGATGGTATTGGATGATGACATCATAATCTTTAAGTAACTCCATTTACCTTTGCTGTCTCAAATTCAAATCCTTTTGAGTGAACACATGTTGCAAACTACTATGATCATTAAACATCTCGCACTTAACACCATAGAGGTCATGTCGCCAGATCTTAAGAGCAAACACTACTGCTGTCAACTCCAAATCATGTGTTGGATAATTCCTCTCATGCACCTTCAATTGATGCAATGCATAAGCTATAAGATTCTTACCCTGCATCAATACAACACCTAAAAAAGAATGTGAAGCATCACAATAAACAATAAAATTCTTACCTTCCACCGGTAATGATAAAATTGGTGCAGGTGCGGTTGTCAAGAGAGTCTTGAGATTTTGGAAGCTCTCCTCACATTTTTCAGTCCATTCAAATGATATCTCCTTTTTGGTAAAATTAGTCAAGTGTGTGGCAATAGAAGCAAAGTCTTTGCAAAATGACAATAATAACTAACGAGGCCCACAAAACTCTTAACTTTCGTAACAGAGCTAGGTCGATTGCAATTCTTAATCGCCACAATCTTTTGAAGGTCTATCATAACCCCTTTTTTTGAAACTACATACCCCAAAAATGCAACCGATTTCAACCAAAATTCGCGCTTGGAAAATTTAGTATACAACTTTTGTTTCCCAAGGACACCCAAAACAATACAAAGATGGTCGACATGCTCTTCCACACTTTTTGAATAAACCAAGTTATCATCAATAAAGACTATGACAAAAGAATCAAGAAATGGTTTGAACACCCCAATCATTAAATTGATGAAAGTTGCAGGCGCATTGGTCAAACCAAAAGACATAACCAAAAACTCATAGTGCCCATAGTGAGTCCTAAACGCAGTCTTGGAAATATCCCCAAGCCTAATTTTCAATTGATGGTAACCGGATCTTAGAAAAATCTTGGAGAAAAGTGTTGCACATTGAAATTGATAAAAAAGATCAGTTATTCGAGGCAAAAGATACTTGTTTCGAATAGTGATCATATTCAATTGTCGATAATCTATACACATTTTCATTCCACCATCCTTTTTCTTAACAAATAAAACTAGAGCACCCCATGGGGAATCACTAGGGCGAATAAATCTCTTTTCAAAAAGCTCTTGGATTTGAGCCTTAAGCTCTCTTAATTTTGCCGCAGCCATGCGACATGGAGGGATGAAAATGGGACGAGTATCAGGCTCTAAATCAATGCAAAAATCTACATCTCTATCCGAAGGAATATCAGGCAAGTCATTAGGAAATAATTCACTATATTCATATGCCACAGGAATAGACCCAATGGATAGAGCCTCAATCTCAACATCCCTAATATGAGCCATATAAGCCAAACAACCATGCTATACTAATTTACTAGCCCGAATGAAGGATATAATCTTAGCTTTCTTAGGCTAGTACACCCCTTCCCACTCTAATTTTTCCCTTCCCGAGTTACATACTTAGTATTACAATTTAACACAACATAATAGGGGACAACCAAGTCATGCCTAAGATTATGTGAAAGTCAATCATATCAAAAATCACCAAATCCGCCCCAAGTCTGAAATCCCATAAACAAAATAGGACAAGCACGATGGACATGGGTAACTATGAATGACTCTCCAACTAGGATAGAAACATGAATAGGGGCATCAAGTACATCACAAATCATATCAAGCTTGGAGGTAAATATCACAAATGCATAAAAATAAGTAGAACTCAGATCAAATAAATCATTAGCCACTCGGTCACAAACAAGGATAGTACATGTGATCACCGCATCAGACACCTCTGCCTCATTCTTGCCCAAAAAAGCATAACACTGACCCCTATCATCTTGAAGAGTCACCTCCCTACCTGGTTGTATGTTACCTCTACCTGTATTACCATTTCCTCTACCTCCATAGCCTTGCTGATTACCTCCTCGCCCACCTTGTGGACATCCACTACCATTATTATCATTTCCCGCAGGCCCACTCTTTGGATGGTTGTTGTGCGGAATCAAACATACGCAGATGGGGGCAATCCCTCCTCATATGCCTAGGTTCTCCACAATTGTAGCAAGTACAATCAAAAGATGGTCTGCTGTCATTGAAGGCGCGACTCCCTAGCTATCCTGAAAATTATAACATGGAGTTCTCGAGTAGTTACCTATAGATACGGGCATAGAGAACTAAATTGGCTACCAGTGTTGGTCTACCAGATCCTCTAGAATAGGAGCCCTAAAATTTCCAGAATTCTTGGATCTCTTAGCCAACACCTTAGCTTGTCTGTATCGCTTCACCCCCTCCATTTTCTTAACATAATATGTCGCCTCATTAAAGATCCTCCCTATAGAAGTCATATGGACTTATAATACTTGCAATTCAGAATTTAGTCCCTAAATAAATAAGTGGATCCTCTCCTCCTCTATGGTCACCAATTGAGTAGCATATCTAGATAAAGCATGAAACTTGGCCTCATACGCAACCATAGACATACCACCTTGCTCCAAGGCCATAAAATCATCTTTCTTATGATCCCTCATAGTTCTAGGCATATATTTCTCCAAGAACAAAGCATGAAACTGGGTCCAAGTGAGTGGAGGTAAAGTAGAAGATTTACACTCCATATAAGCTCGCCACCATTGCTTGGCCTTACCTTGAAATTGGAAAACACGAACTCAACCCCATGTTGGTGAACTATACCCAATTAATGCAGCCTCTCATAGAAATCCAGAATGAACTCATACGCATCCTCACTCTCAGAACCAAGAAATATCGGAGGCTTAAGCTTCCGAAACTTAGTCAACATGTCATGCTCATTGCCAGTCATAACAGAACCCAACAAAGGATGGAAGAAAGCATCATTACCTCCCGTTCCACTCACCCTAGGAGCAATGCTAGCAGTAGGAGGATTGGCGAGAGCCTGAGTTGCTTGAACATAAGGAAGCATCCCAAGACCAACCATACCTTTCAGAACGACATGATTTATTGCGCTAACACTGTATCCAAGGGAGGAACAACTGTAGTCTCCGTTGGCACCTCTTTCTCTTGTCCAACTTCCTCAACATCTCCAACCTCAACATCCTCTTCTATATCCTCATTATGCGCAGGAGGTTTCTCATTCACAGTAGCATTTTCAACCGATATCTCATTATCAGTAGTCGTTACTCTTCCACTACCTCTATCGTAGAGCCTCCTCTACCCCTGCCTCGACCGCAACCTTTCGGTGTAGGTTCTTCAGCTGGAGCATTGACGGGAGCGACGGGACGAGAACTGTTGGATCTAGTGTTAACCATCTGCGGACAGAAGAGTGGCGAAGGTTAGATACCAATTTGAATCGACAGATATCAATTGGAATTAAGTTATAGCACGAAAGGAGATAAGAGAAAATAGAGAGATTTCCTAAAGTCTTATAGCCTCTCGAAGAAAAGTTAACGCGTCCTCGTACCATTCCACGAGACTCTACTAGACTCATTTTGGTACATCTAGATCAATGAACCTAGGCTCTGATATAAAATTTGTCATGACCCAGACCATCGTTATTGGCCCCACACTAACTCTCCTGTGGGAGAATCACTAATATAACCCAAACCGAACAATTAAACAAAAAATTAAGGCATTTAAATTACCAGAAGAAAGTTAAATACTAAGAAAATAAATAAAGTTCCCATAAACTCTAAAAAAAAGTCTATCAACTAAAACAAATGTGAAAGAATCAACCTAGAATCTGAAAGTCAATGTACCAAAACTATTGATGATAACCAAGTCTAAGACAAGATGAGTCACAACTCCAACTAACATAGAAACGTCTAAAGAACTAGTCTAAGTCCGAAATATAGATATAGACCCCAAGAGAATCCAAAGCATCCCAAAAGATGCTAGCTCACCCTTGAATTTGAAAGCAACAATTTATAGATCTTCGAAGTGAGGTCTGTCCATAGCCACCGGAAGATGCCCTGTACTCAACAAAACTAAGAGCAAGTGCAATATTAATGCACAACTACTATGTACTGGTAGGTTCACACGGCTATCCCACTAAGTGCAACATAAGCAAGTCAAACAACATTATAATCATATGTATATATATCAACATGTACGATATTACATTTACGAATAACAATTAACTTCACATTTCTCAAATTACACAATTATGTCAAGTAGTTGGTCCTCTCATGGAACTCAAACCCAAATTGTTAGTGCACCGGAACGTGGTACCCGATCTCATAGTTATGCCAAAATGTGGCAATCCGATCCCATTTTTATACCGAAACATGGCAATTTGATTCCAGTTAGTTATGTCGGAATGTGCGTAATCTGATCTATCAACACACCACAATCACAAACACAAGTATACTTTCAAGCCATACAATCAAGAGAGATTCATGATATATAATCATTTGTCTATCTCATTTACAATAAGTGTGATCAACAATGCAACATTCATATACATACAAGTATCATAACGAAGCAAGAACACACATACATCACACACTCATATAATCACAACCATGACCTACCTAAAAACAATCTTGAAACCCTAAGAATCTTGGTCCTTCCCTTTCCGATTCGTTCCGCTTGTTCTTGATCTACAAAAAATCAAAATAAAATGGGAATCAACAAACAATCGTTAATTATCCAAAACTATAACATTTCTACGAATCCTAGATCAAATCCATGATCCCAATTATCCAATTTAGGGTTGTTTTCACCATAGAATCTATATCTAAACCCTTCCTCATCATTATTAACTCATTTTATTATGGTCTACGAATCGAAAAATGGAATCGGGGAGTGAAAAACTTAATTTTAGCCTCAAAAATGGTGAAAAATTAGTAGGAGTCGCCTAAGATTGTTTTTTATCTCTAAAAATAAAAAAAAGTGTCAAATAAGGTCATTTAGGGGTTTATTAACAACATCAAGTCGCGTCTGGCTCGCCACAACGACCAACATCCTGCTGTAGTAGCTCCGCCAGAGCAGTAGAACTCCTAGCCGGGGCGGGATTATCGAACTAGTAAGCTATTTCAAGAATTCTAAAATCCCTATTTCACTACACACCTCTAACCAGGAGGCACAAAAAATACCCTTTACGCTAAGATCAATTACGGGAGTTCTACTCACCCAAAATTGAATTTCGTAAAGTCGTACGAGTTCTTTAATGAATTATCTAGCTACACGTGAAATCAAAATCATAAATGATTCACCTAATTTCTACCATATTTCCCTGCACCTTAATGACTCTCATTTCATCCGAATTTGGACTAGGTTGGGAATTTCCAAGTTACTACCAAAGAATTTTTCGATCCCAAATTTTTCCTCGTTGGCTTTTCTATAACGACGGAACTCATTCATCACAATAAATTTTATAAGTATGATATTTTTGTTTCCTCCACTTTATCAGTTTCTCGAATTGTTCATGTAGTCATGGTTTTTATTTTATTTAGATTTTAGGTGCAGTGATTAAGTTAGCTTTGGATATTTGAATATTTGAATTCCATTTATTTACTTTCTTTCTTAATTGTGTCTACCCTATTAATTTTACTAATTTTTTCTTTGAAGTATAATCAATATTCAAAAATATTTATGGAGGATACAAGGTTTTATTTGGCATAACACAAGTGTCATGAATAGGTAAGAAACTTTTATCATCTCATAACATATGATTGTGATAATTACTCGTGAGTTTTAAAACTTATTTTTGTAGTAGTTAATGATTTAATGATTGCTAGTGAAAGATTAAATATTAATTTCTTCTTCTAAGAATTCAAATATCCCATCTAAGGATTTGATGGATTTAGCAAGGTATAGCAAAGAGTATATTGTTGGTGTTGAATCAATCCTAGATTTTGCTTACTCTTATAGAGATACTGAAGGAGAGGAAATTCAGTGTCAATGTGCAAAATGTTGTAATATTTGTTGGACTTGAAGGAATGCAGTGTATGATCATCTAATATGCTATGTATTTGTTAAAGATTATACTAGATGGATCAATTACATGAAATGAGATATCAAGTTGAGTGTTGACGATGATATGGATTACTCGCATGATGATATTGATGGGTTGCTGAATGAACAATTTAGAAATGTTGCACACGATGAAGGAGTTTATGATAGTCCAAATGAAGATGCCAAGAAATTCTACAACTTCGTTGAAGAGGCAAGCCAAGAATTATATCCTGGTTGTACATGATTCTCTAAATCATTCACATTTCGTTTATATTTATTAAAGTTTCTACATGTATGGAACAATGAATCATTCACTTCTCTTTTAGAGTTTTTAAAAGAGGAGATGCCCGAGTTGAACATGTCTCCGTCTTACAATAAAACCAATTCTATTATTAAGAATCTCGGTCTTGATTACGAGAAATTGATGCATGTCCCAATGCATGTTGTTCAGGATTGATCATAAGGATGATGAATTTTTTCATACTTGTGGATCTTCACAAAATATTAAATCTCTTGAAGTTGATAGTGAGCTTGAGCCTTCAAAAAAAACTCGAGTTTCAACAAAGACTTTGAGACACTTTCCATTAATTAATTGACTTAAAAGACTATTTATGTGCTCTAAGACGGTAAATTCTTTAAGGTGGTGTTAAGCTGTAATTTAACTATCTTTACAAAAATCACTTTTTGAAATGTTGTAAGTGTAAAACAATATGAGAAAAATACTTAGAAAAGAGTCGCCACTTAATTTTTTAATAAATGAACAAAAATTAGTTTAAAGATTTTAACAAATTAAATTTTTATAAATATAGAAAAAATGGGTAAAAGATTCTTATTTACGCGTCAAGAAGGTTTTTAAGAATTTAAAGTGTCCGCTAACATGCGGTTATCCTACGACTTGTTAAATATATTTCGACTATTTTTTAGGATGATATTTATAAATAATTTAAAATAAACTTGAAAGAATAGTTACACAAGAATAACTTTTTTAATTTTTAAGAAAAAGGAGATCTTAATTGAAACATATGAATTAAAGAAACTATTAGAATTTAAACAAAAAAACTAGATTAATTAAAATTTATTTAATTCATTTTTAAATAATAATTTAAACCAATTTGAGTAATTAAAGCATGAAAATTGTTTTAAATTAATTGAAGGATAAAAGATTTTGCCTAAAGATATTCACTAAAAATAGAAGAGTTGATAAAAAAAAGTTTTACTAACATAGAGAATATAGTTCGTCTTTTGGAAATTAATAATTCTAAATTTAGAGTTAATAAAAATTAGTGAATCATAATCAAACAATTAGAAGAGTAAAAGAGATAATGAAATTGGGCCCCTTCTTGGGCCAATTTCACTGCAAATTTTTATCTTTAACCAAATTTCCATTTTTGTATACATCGGATGTATATCAATGTATATAAGTTCTTTCCATGTATCTCCTGCTCTTGAACACATGTATTTTTCTCAACTCTATATTTTCACATTTTTGGCCACATATTTGTTGTATAACGAATGTATACAGAATATACTTAATGTATACAGTCCATCTTAGGACCTTTCACACACCTGCAATCTGGATTTTCAGTCCTGTATTTATGTTGTATTGCTTTGCCTGACTCAATAAAGTTGGTTCTTTGGCCCAACGAGGAGATTCAAGGATAGGAGATGATGGTTCAAAATTGACTCAAGGCAAGTTTCACATGCAAATAAAGAGTGATAACAATTAACATCTGAAATAATAAGAGTGATAGTGTACCTAAGACAAATTATCACAACAGCTCTAAACTAATACACAGTAACTAACTTGATTGATCTAACAACATGGATTTATAGTCATGCTAATCATAAAATAATGACAAATTAAGCTAATGTTTTTTTAAAAAATCCACAACAACTAAGAAAAGTTAGAAACGAACCTACGAATTAATGGAATAAGACGAAGCCTCCTTTTTTAAACATGAACAAACCAGTAAAGAATAGCAACGAACCTACGAATTAATGGAATAAGACGAAGCCTCCTTTTTTAAACATGAACAAACCAGTAAAGAAAATTAACAAAGTATGACAGATTTTGCATAGTTTCCGGACATGAATAGGAATGGAATCTTAACATTCAGAGACTATTTTTTGAACTATCTTAACACAAGGTAGACATGAAGAACATTTAAGGCTGATTTGTAAAATAACACGACAAGAAACAACACAAGTTAAAACTATAAACATAATTGACATTATTAAAAACGTTAGGTCTGAGAAAAAGAGACACGATAAAATATTATTTTTTCTTGGTCGAATTCAAACACTTTCACTAAGAATGTAGCAATTCTATCTATCATGAAAAATAAAAGCATTCTTATGATAATATTGAAGCTGGGTATAGAAAAATAAATGTTAGGGTACTTATGATAAACTACTATCGCTTACAAAGTCGATCAACTTATTTGATTATTTTTCACTAAAATTTACTAATATGAATTTTATTTAAAATCAAAACTTGAAGAAATAAAAGAATAATTATTTAAACTATTTTAATGACTTGACCAACTAAAATTATAACATTCATTTATAGTTACTCAATTATGTTATTATTACATCAATTAATTATTATTATCTAAATTAGACAGTAGGCTTCCTTGTCAATTAACACTATTCAACCAAAAATCCAAATATCTATATAGAATTCATTAGTTTCTCTATCGACTATCTAACTGTTTTTGTCACTGGGAATGATGTGGATAGCAGCCGTAAATGAAAATTTACGAATATTTTTCTTTACTTTTTTTCCTCCGACTTTGATTCATTTTGCCTCACTTTTACTTCTTCTATCAACTGATATAACAAAAATGACGATAAATTAATATTATATTTTTAATTGAAGTTGTCAAATAATTTAAATAGATTTCTATTTATTTCTTAAAATTTTATTTTAAATTAAATTCATATTAGCAAATTTCAATTAAAAAAATTAACTAAATAAAGTGAGTGACTTTGTAAATAAAATTTTCATTGTTGAGTGATTTTCCAAGATAAAAACACATAGTTGAGTGTCTATTGGGTTAAAAATCATAGATGAATCACTTTCTGAGATTAAAGTCCATGGTTAAGTGACTTTCTGAGAGAAAATCACATATATAGTTGAGTGACTTTTGCGGTAAAAATCATAGATGAATGACTTTTTGAGATAAAAGTTCATAGTTAGTGACTTTCAACGAGAAAAGTTTAAAGTTGAGTGACCATAGGAGATATTATCTCCTAGAATAAAAGGAAATCAAATCAAAACTAGAAGAAATTGTGTTGGAGGTAAAAAAAAAAAAGAAATCAAGTCAAGTAGCAGTAGAATTGGATTCTTAACCAAAAAGAAAGACCAGAACACTAAAAGGTCCATTTGATCTCCAGATCATTAGCTGACTCAGCTTGAATATAAAACTGCATATATTTGCAAATAAAACAAATCATATGGTGCTATTAATTGTGGACATCAGGAATGGAGAAATAATATAACAACTAATTACTAAATCAGGACTACAAAGATAAAAGTACATATTTTTTTCTTAGCTCGCAATCTAACGTATAAATGAGAAAAAGGTTTTGGGGGATCGCAGGCCAATTAAATGAAGAATGACGGGTTGCATGTACAAAACAAGAAGAATGAATCCAATGGACTCTGTTTCAAGAAAAGAAATATTCTATATTTCATGTTACAATTTTCAATTAATCAATCAATAAACTAAGCCTCCAACCCCAACTCACAGGTTAAATACAGAAATGGTAAAAGGTAAATTTTTAGGCCGGGGAACAAGGAATACAATCCTCACAACAAATTTCTAATTAGCGATCTCGGTGGTAAACACACACAGTGAGCAATTGCAAGCTAAACCTTGAAGCAAAGCAAAATTCTATGTTTCAAGCTAAATGATTCATAAATTACCAGGCATGATAAATCAAATATCCCATTTCTACAAGTTGATTTTGAGGTTACATATAAGAGTGTGTATGAATAGAACATAGTTTTGTATGTGTAACGATCGATTGTGATGAAAACAAAATAATTTTAAAAAAATGAACTTTAAAATTTATCCATTTGTAGAAATAATTTTATTTTTCTTGTTCACTTCAAAATACAATAGATAATTATTCAGATGTTTACAAATATAATAACCCAGTGGATCCAAATTCCACTGGACTTCCAGTGCTACGTCTTTTTTAAAATAGTAATAATAATAATAATAATAATAATAATAATAATAATTATTATTATTATTATATTATTATTATTATTATTATTATTATTATTATTATTATTATTATCATCATTATTATTATTATTATTATTTTTTTCCCAATTAAAGACTTACCAATATATATATATATATATATATATATATATATAAGATATTCTCATTTTATTTGTAATTTTGTTTTGCTTTTTAAGTCAAGTGCAAGTTTCTTATGTTAGATTGATGTAAAAATATTCTTTAGCATCTTTTCTATTATCCGAATATAACCTGGAGAGAAGATATGAAATACAATGGACATTATTAAAAACATTAGCTATGAGAAAAAGAAGACACGGTAAAATGTTATTTTTTCTTGATCGGATTTAAACATTTTCACTAGGAATGTAAGAATTCTATCAATTCTATCATGAAAATAAAAGTAATATCATGATATAATATGGAAGCAAATTGTAGAAAAAGAAATGATAATGTACTTATGATAAACTACTATAGCTTACAAAGTCACTCGATTTATTTGATTATTTTTCACTAAAATTTACTAATATGAAATTTTATTGAAAATTAAAATTTTAAGAAATAAAAAAAAAATCTATTTAACTATTTAATGACTTGACTAACTCAAAGCATAACATTTGTTTATAGTTACTCAATTATGATAATTATATCAGTTAATTATTACTTTATTCTAAATTAGACGGTAAGCTTTGTTATCAATTAACACCATTCAGCCGAAAATCCAAATGTCTACATAGAATTCATTAGTTTCTCTATCAACCATCTAATTGTTTTTTTTTCCTCCGACATTGATTCATTTTGCCACACTTTTACTCCTTCTATCAATTGCTATAACAAAAGTGACGATAAATTAATATTATATTTTTAATTGAAATCATAAAATAAGTTAAATAGATATACTTCTATTTCTGTAATTTTTATTTTAAATAAAAAATTCATGTTAGAAAGTTTCAATTAAAAAAATCAACTAAATAAATTGAGTGACTTTGTGAGTAAAACTTTCATAGTTGAGTGACTTTCGGAGAAAAATATCACATAGTTGAGTGACTTTTAGGTTAAAAATCATAGATGAATGACTTTCTGAGATAAAAATTTATAGTTAAGTGACTTTCTGTGAGAAAATCACATAGGTGAGTGACTTTTGGGTTAAAAATCATAGGAATGACTTTCTGACATAAAAGTTCATAGTTAAGTGACTTTTAGAGAGAGAAGTTTAAAGTCGAGTGGCCATATGAGATATTATATCCTTAATAAAAGAAAAGCGATTCAAAACTAGAAGAAATTGTGTTGGAGGTCGGAAAAAAAATCAAGTCAACTAGCAGTAGAATTGAATTCTTAACCAAATTCCGATGGGATTTAGAGAAAGAAGCTTTAAGGGAAAATCTTAAGTGATACATTTTATTTAATTTTTGTTCTAATTTTTCTGTTGTTGTTATAGTATTTCCGACAAACAATAATTCTTGTTGACTTTTCTAGTCCATTGAACTCCCAATTAAAAAATTTTTGATTTACTCACTTTTCTAGAGTAATATAAAATAATTCAAATTATATATATTTGACTTGAAATTCATTTTGTAGTACCCAAAAATCAAAGTTTATGATTTATTTTCGAATGACAAGTTTATCTGGCTTAATTTTGATATATATATATATATATATATATATATATATATATATATATATATATATATATATATATTAAATTTCAATCCTCATCAGAACACCGCATGTTTAACAAAATACATAACTATCTCTTTAATTTTTGAATTTTATTAATTTTTTTAAACTATAAATTATTAATAGATATAATTTTATATTTCAATTTTTTTATTTGATTGTCTTTATTTATATATGATTTTATCACAATTGAGTGAGATACACACACTGATCACATCTATATTTTTTGTTCATGTAATATTTTTAATTTTTTTTTTACTTTTGAAAATTCAATAATTCTTTGATATTTTTATAATAAAATTTTCTTGAGATAATAATATTACAAGATTGAGAATGTTTTTTCGGTAGTTTATAACCTTGTTGTAGTTTGTCATAATTATATCTAAGATTTGATTAGATAATATAAACAAATGTTATATTTATTTTAATATATGACATTTTTTGCATGATCATATCAATAAAAAAATATCATAGAATATCTTCAAATAAAGCATGACAAATATATGTATGACAATAAAGAGATGTGAGAGGTTGGATGTAGTAGATATGAGAAAAAAAAGATGTAAACGAACAAAGTATAAGAGAGAGGTAACTAGATAGGAAATGACGTAACTTCAGGCTATCCAGAACATTATCTTAGATATAAGAGTGTGTAGTTAGATTATAGTCTATTTTATTATTACTGACAATGTTTTACATTGACGTGACACACACGTGCATCGCACGTACTCTAAACTAGTTAAAAAATAAAAGAAGATTTTCAAATAGATAACTTGAG
Source organism: Solanum sitiens (assembly GCA_016801875.1). NCBI lineage: Eukaryota > Viridiplantae > Streptophyta > Magnoliopsida > Solanales > Solanaceae > Solanum > Solanum sitiens. The sequence continues at coordinate 3,782,209 of JABWTJ010000009.1, forward strand.
GAGGAGTTATTGATTAACTTTATCTGATTGCTTATTTTAATTCTTTTTAAGTTCGTAAATGTAAAAAAAATTAACCATAAAACACTAAATAGTCATTTATATCAGTACTAATAATCGATAACAATCTTGAAATTATAACTACACAAATATAATCAAGAAACAGTACTATCATATGCTCTAGTCATATGTATATATCTTCAGACTTATCATTTGAATTTTCAATAGTGATAGTTTTAATCATTGGTGATACTTATAAATCTTTTTTGGATCATTAAAATTGTTCTCTTTTTTTTTAGTATAATCATATTTCTATTAATTATTAATTTAGCTGCGATTCTTTTCTATTTCTTAGTCCGAATGATATAAATCGATGAAATAAAAAAATAAGCATACAAAATTAATTAAAGGTCTCATAAATTTTAAAATTAGAAAATATCTACCTTTGAAGTATTAGATTTTATAATTTATTATCTCTATTATATTGACATTTCAAATTTTCTTCTTACTATATATTATTCTGAGCACATAAATAGACTAAATATGTTGGTGGCACAAGAGGTTAAAACGCTAATCACGCGTTACTTGAACGCTATATATATATATATATATATATATATAATGGTGAAAATTTATTTAAATTAATAAATAGAATGACAATTCATTAGAGTAAGGTATAAAAAAAATCTTTCATGAATATTTTTGTACAAGGAATTAGGAGGATTATTTACATATTAATTTTAAAATTAGGTTTCTATATCTTGAATTTTTTGTGACGTATTACCTAACATTAGTATAATTTTATTTTAAAATCTTAAGTATCATTCATCTCATTCAAAATATAAAATTAATATAAAAGAAAAACTTGAGTTTGAATCAAATAAAACCTAAAAAAGTTATAAAAAAAAAAGGGATATAGGAGCAAAAGAAATAAAATAGGGTGACCTCTATGCCCCCTTGTCTCTTTATCTTTTTTTTTTGTAACATCGTAACTTATGGACTTAATTGTAAAATATATCAATATAAAGAACAAAGAGAAATGTAAAATTAAAACATAAATCATCGAAGTGATGAAGAAATTATATGACAGAGCAAAAGTCCACAAATTAAATAATAAATCTTTTACATTAATTATTACTAAAATGAGCAAAATGACTCTTTTCTCCTGTTAGTAAGACGACCATGAGCATGACTAATTTCTTCACATCACAAAACCTCAATTGTTGCCTTGGAGGGAGTCTGCTGGATGAAGCTGAAGATGGAGGCTGCACATGCACGTTTGTTGAGTTATCGATGTCAGTTACCGCTTCAGAAAGATTATTTTGAGGAATAGAATCTATAGTAGTATCCTGTTACTATCACCCTTATCCCTCCGCTTTGTTTTTTTTCTTCATTCTAGGGAGAGGAAGAATATATATAGAAATTTTTTATGAGGTGGGGTTGGAGATGGGGTGGGGTTATTTGGTGACAACTCAATTTTTATTAGGGGATGCCTTAACTATTATAAAATTTTGTTGGCAATTTTATTTTTTTTATTTATTTTACTGTACATTTATTTATTTTATCGATTAGGATAAATTAAGTTAATTAATCATAAATGAAATTGACTAAATTTCAATCCTCATTAGAACGTTCATTTTTAACAAAATATACAAAGATCTCTATAATTTGTGTATTTTATTCATATTGTTTTTCTAAACTCTAAACTATTAATAGGTATAATTATTTATTTAAATTTGCTTATTTGATCTTCCTTATTTATACATGATTTTATCGCAATTGAGTGAGATACACATACATGTCACATGTTTTTTTTGTTCATGTGTTACTTTTAAAATTTTATTTTACTTTTTAAAATTCAATAAATTTTTAGATACTTTGATTCAAATTTATAATCAATTTTTCTTGAAATAATAATATTACAAGATTGAGAAAGTTTTTTCGGATGATTATAATCGTCCAGTTTGTCATATGATAATTAAGTCTAAGATTTGATTCCATAGTCTATACAAATGTTATATTAATAATAATTATATATGAAATTTTTTAAATGATTATATTAATAAGAAATAAAATAGAAAATCTTCAAATAAAGCATGACAAATATATGTATGACGACAAGGAGACATGAGAGGTTGGATGTAGTAGATATTAGAAAAAAATAGATGTAGACAGAAGAAGTATTTGAAAGAGGTAGTTAGATAGGACATGCGTGGTAATTACATATGACATGACACATGATAAATTTAATCAGATAGGACATGACGCACGAGAAACGTAATTAGATAGGAAATGACGCAACTTCATATAATCCAGAACATGATCTTAGATATGAGAGTGTGTAGTTAGATTAGAATCTATTTTATTATTGTTGAAAATATTTTATATTGACGCAACACACACGTGCATGACACGTATTCTAACCATGTTGAAAAATAAAAGAAGATTATCAACAGATAACTTGAGGAGGATGAGTTATTGACTAATTTTATTTGATTGCGTATTTTACATCTTTGAAAGTTCGTAAATGTCAAAAAATTAACCATAAAACAATATATGATGATTAATACACTTACCAAAACACTATTGAGTACAAAATGTAAAAAAAAATATAAATCATGAAACAAACAAATGTCTACTACTTCTTTTAAAACAGAATATTAAAAATTAGGAGATACATTTTGCTTAACAACACTTCAAAATATGATCTAAAGATGCAAAGAAATAAATCAATTATATTACTACTAATAATAGATAGCAATCTTAAAAAATTATAACTATACTAATATTAAATATAACCAAGAAACAACACTAGCTACCATTTGCTCTAGCCATACATACATATTTTAAGAATTATCATTTGAGTTTTCAATATTGGTAGTTTTAATCATTGGTCTACTTATCAATCTTTATTGGATCATTATATAATTGTGCTCTATTTCTTAGTTTTTCTGTAGTAAAACTATATTTCTATTAATTATTAACTTAGATGCGATTCATTTTTATTTTTTAATCGGAATGATATAAGGCCATGAAAAAAGAACCGAGCATACCAAATTATAGAAGTCGCAGAAAATCTAAAATTAGAAAAATATTTACCTTTGAAGTATTAAATTTTATAATTTATCATCTCGCTAATATCGACATTTTAAATTTTCTTCTTACTATATATTAATTCGAACTCATAAATAAGACCATAGATGAGGTTAAAAAGCTAGCCACACGTAACTTGAAAGCTATAGTTATATATATAATTAATTGTAATGACCGGCTTCCGTCGTTATAGAAAAGCCATTGGGAAAACATTTTTGGTCGGAAAACATTTTTTTAGTATTTGATTTTTTCGCAACCTAGTCCATATTTGAACGAAATCAGAGTCTTTGAGGTGTGAGTAAATCTGGTAATAATTGGATGAATTATTTATGATTTTGATTGCACGAGTAATTAGATAACTCGTTAAAGAATGCAAACAATTTAATGGAATTGAATTCGGGCGAGTAAAACTCCTAATATCGAGCCTAACGTAAAGGGTATTTTTTTTAGAGTTGTGGGTTGGAGGTGTGTTGTGAAATGGAGATTTTGAAATTCTTAAAATATCTCACTCGTTCGAGAATGCCTCCTCGGGAGGTGTTTCTGCCTCCCTAGCAGGACAGTTACAACGGGATAAAGGTTGATGTGGCGGGCGCGACGCAACTTAATATCGTTAATATACGCGGAAATGACTTTATTTGACACTTTAAGATTTTTAGAGCTAAGGAACGAACCCCAGGTGACTTCTACTCATTTTTCACCATTCTTGAGGCTAAAGATAAGCTTTTCACTCCCTGAACCTATTTTTCGATCCGTAGAACGTATAGAATGGGTATATATTAATGGGAAAGGGTTTTGTTATAGATTGTATGGTGGAAAAAACCCTATTTTGGATACTTGGAATCATGGGTATGATCTAGGGTTCATGAAATTGTTAGAAATTTGGGTAATTAGTGAATGTGTATTGTTCCCAAGTTATTATGATTGTTTTTAGACCAAGAACAAGTGGAATGAATTCGGAAAGAGAAGGATCACGACTCTTAGGGTTTTAAGATTGTTTCGAGGTAGGTAATGGTTGTGATTCTATGGTAGTGTGATGCATTCTTGTTATTGCTTCATAATGATGCATGTATGTATGTGAATGTTGTATTGTTGATTCACATTTGTTGCACATGAGATAGACGAATAATTATATGTCATGAATCACTCTTGATTGTATGACTTGAAAGTATACTTGTGTTTGTGATTATGGTGTATTGATGACCCGTATTGACACGTTCTAGCATAACTAACTGGGATCGGATTATCACGTTCCGTCATAAAAATAGAATCGGATTGCCACATTCTGGCATAACTATGGGATCGGGTACCAACTTTCGGTGCACTAACAGTTTGGGTTTGTTTTCCATGAGAGGAGCAATTATTTGTTATAAATGTGTATTGTTAAAGCATGTGATATTCAATATTGTATATATTTGATATATTACATGGTTATATTGTTGTATTAACTTATTTATGTTGCACTTAGTGGGATAGCCGCATGATCCTACCAATACAAGGTGGTTGTGTACTGATACTGCACTTGCTCTTATTTTTGTTGAGTACAAAGCATTTTTCGACGGCCATTGACAGACCTCGCTTAGAAGATCTGTGATCGTTGCATTCGAATTCAAGGGTGAACTAGCATCTTTCGGGCTGCTTTGTATTCTCTTTGGGTCTATGTCCACATTTCACACTTTGACTAGTTGTTTAGATTTTTTTATGATAGTTGGGCTTATATCCTTCTTGTTTTCGACTTGGTTATCATTTAGTAGTTTTGGTACATTGACTGTCAGGTTCTACAGGTTCTAGGTTGTTTACTTCCGCATTCATTTAGTTAGTTCTATAGAATTCTTGTTGAAGTTTAGGGGAAGTTCTTATTTAGTTCATTTAACTTGCTTCCTTAACTAACATGCCTTAGTTTTTGGTTTAGTTGCTTCTTTGGGTTGTAGTAGTGGTTCTCCTACCGGAGAGTTAGTGTGTGTGTCAATCACGATATTTTGGGTCGTGGCAATATTGGTATCAAAGCCTAGGTTAATTGATCTCGATGTACCAAAATGAGTCTAATAGAGTCTCATGAAACGGTAAGGGGACGCCTTTAATTTTCTTCGAGAGACTATATGACTTTAGGAAATTTCTATATCTTTTTCTCGTCTCCTTTCATGCTACAACTTGGGTCCAATTGGTATTTAGGTGATACAAATTGGTGTCTAACATCCTTCACTCTTCTGTCCGTAGATGGTTAATATAAGAAACAATGGTGTTCGTCTCGTCACTCTTGTCAATTCTCAAACTAAGGAACCTGCAACGAGAGGTCGCGATCAAGGCAAAGATAGAAGAAGAACTAGTGGTAGAGGTCATGGAACAATAGTGTCTGCTTGGAATGAGGTACCGGTTGAAAATGTTCTTGTAAATGAGAATTCTTCTGTGCATAATGAGGAGATAAAAGAGGATATTGAGGTTGGAGATGTTGAGAAAGTGGACAAGAGAAAGAGGTGCTAGCGGTGACTACAGTTATTTCTCCCTTGGATCTAGTGTTAGAGCAACAAATCATGTCATTCCTGAAGGATTTGGTTGAACCTGGAATGCTCCTCGCTGTCCAATTAACTCAGGATCCCGACCATCCTCCTACTACTAGCACTGCTCCTAAGGTGAGTGGAATGTAAGGTAATTATGATTCTTTCGTCCTTTGTTGGGTTATGTTATGAATAGCAATGATCATGACATGCTGACTAAGTTTCTAAAGCTTAAACCTCTGGTTTTGAGAGTAAGGATGCATATGAGCTCATTATGGATTACTATGAGAAGTTGCATAAATCGGGTATAGTTCACTAACATGGGGTTGAGTTCCTGTCTTTCCAACTTCAAGGTGAGGCCAAGCAATAGTGGAGAGCTTATATGGAGTGCACATCTTCTACTTTACCTCCACTCACTTGGACCGAGTTTCATGCTCTGTTCTTTGAGAAATATGTGCCTAGAACTTTGACGGATCGTAAGAAAGATGATTTTATGGCCTTGGAGCAAGATGGTATGTCTGTGGCTGCATATGAAGACAAGTTTCATGGTTTGTATAGATATTCTACTGAATTGGTGACAACAAAGGAGGAGAGGATCCGCTCATTTATTAGTGGACTGAATTGTAAATTGCAAGTATTATCTGTCCATATGACTTCTACATGGAGCAGCTTCAATGAGGTGACACATTATGTTAAGAAAGTGGAGGGGGTTAGGCAAGACAGTCAGGATAAGGTGTTGCCTAAGAGGGCAAGGGATTCTGGAAATTTTCAAGGCTTTTATTCTAGAGGATCTAGTAGAACAACATAGGCAGCCAAGCCAATTAAGTCCGCTATGCCTGCCTCTACTAGTAACTACCCGAGAACTCCATAGTATAATTTACAAGATAGCTAGGGAGTCGCGCCTTCGACAGGCAACATACCATCTTTTAATCGTACTTGCTACAATTGTGGAGAACTTGGACATATGAGGAGAGATTGCCCCCATCCGCCTGTGCTGGAATCTGCGCAGCAGTCATCTAGCAGTGCTACCCACAGATATTAAAGTCCATAGTTAAGTGACTTTTTGAGAGAAAATCACATAAACAGTTGAGTGACTTTTGCGGTAAAATCATAGATGAATGACTTTTTGAGATAAAAGTTCATAGTTAGTGACTTTCTATGAGAAAAGTTTAAAGTCGAGTGACCATAGGAGATATTATCTCCTTGAATAAAAGGAAATCAATTCAAAACTAGAAGAAATTGTGTTGAAGGTAAAAAGAAAAAAGAAGAAGAAATCAAGTCAAGTAGCAGTAGAATTGGATTCTTAACCAAAAATAAAGACCAGAACACTAAAAGGTCCATTTGATCTCCAGATGATTAGCTGACTCAGCTTGAATATAAAACTGCATATATTTGCAAATAAAACAAATCAGATGGTGCTATTAATGTGGACATCAGGAATGGGGAAATAATATAACAACTAATTACTAAATCAGGACTACAAAGATAAAAGTACATATTTTTCTCTTAGCTCGCAATCTAACGTATAAATGAGAAAAAGGTTTTGGGGGATAGTAGTCCAATTAAATGAAGAATGACGGGTTGCATGTACAAAACAAGAAGAATGAATTCATTAGACTGTGTTTGAAGAAAAGAAATATTCTATGTTTCATGCTACAATTTTCAATCAATCAACCAATCAACTACGCCTCCAACCCTAACTCACAGGTTAAACATAGAAATGGTAAAAAGTAAATTTTCAGGCTGAGGAACAAGGAACACAATCCTCACAACAGATTTTCCAATTAGCGATCTCGGTGGTTAACACACACAGTGAGCAATTGCAAGCTAAATCTTGAAGCAAAACATAATTTTATGTTTCAAGCTAAATAATCCATAAATTACAAGGCATGATAAACCAAATTCCTCATTTCGACGAGTTGATTTCGAGGTTACATATAAGAGTGTGTATGAATAGAACATAGTTTTGTATGTGTAACGGTCGATTATGATGAAAACAAAATAATTTTAAAAAATGAACTTTAAAATTTTATCCATTTATAGCAATAATTTTATTTTTCTTGTCCACTTCAAAATAGTATAGATAATTATTCAGATGTTTACGAATATAATAACCCAGTGGATGCAAATTCCATTGGACTTCCAATGCTAGGTCTTTTTTAAAATAATAATAATAATAATAATAATAATTATTATTATTATTATCATTATTATAATAATAATAATAATTATTATTATTATTATTATTATTATTATTATTATTATTGTTATTATTATTATTATTATTATTTTCCCCAATTAAAGACTTACCAATATTTAAGATATTCTCATTTTATTTATAATTTTATTTTCCTTTTTAAGTCAAGTGCAAGTTTCTTATGTTAGATTGATGTAAAAATATTCTTTAGCAGCTTTTTTTTTTTCCGAATATAACCTAGAGGGAAGATATAAAATATAATTGACATTATTAAAAATATTAGGTATGAGAAAAAGAAGACACGGTAAACTGTTATTTTTTCTTGATCGAATTTAAACATTTTCACTAGGAGTGTAAGAATTCTATCAATTCTATCATGAAAATAAAAGCAATATCATGATATAATATGGAAACAAATTGTAGAAAAAGAAATGATAATGTAATTATGATAAACTACTATCGCTTACAAAGTCACTCGATTTATTTGATTATTTTTCTATAATGACCCGGACCCAAAAAGTTTTTTTTTGACAATTTTGAATAGTCATTTAAACTATACTTAATTAATTTGTGGGTATTTAATTATTTCAATAATAGTGGGACAAGTTTAAAATAATAAAATAGGTTAATGGGAATTAGTAGTTTTAATATATGGGTCATAACTGAATAAGAAAAAAAAAGGGAGGCGGAGGGTTTCGGCATCGTGAGTCTCGAATTGCTCCAGGTACGACATCAAGTGCCCTCTGCATATTGTCATTAATTTCTACGTAGGATGAATAGGTGTGAAAATAATATTTTATTATGTTGGAAGGGTAAGATTTGTTTCATATGTTTGGAGAATTGATATATATGGCTCTGTACTCTTTTTTTTAATCCTTTTATTTTAGAATTAAGAATTGAGGAATTTTGAGGATTCATTAAATTTTCTAGGAATACTAACCACATTATGATACTATTATATTAGTGTATATGTGTATTAAATAGTGGGTTAAGGAGACTGGTGCATGCTTATTGTAATGTTTTGAAACTTGGGAAAAATAAATAGAAATTGTGGTGGGTATTCTTAGTGTGATAGGTCTCTAAAGATTTAGGGAAAGATGTTAATTACAAGATTTATCTTTGGTAATAATAAAGTGTTGGTTTGTAGTTCTTTTAGTTGTTATCAATTATTAATAATAGTTATTTAATTAACTTGTGTGGTGGTGATTCGTGGGGTTTTGACACTTAATGGAGGCAACCATTATTTTAATGTTTATTGTTGAATTAGTGTAGTAGTTATAATGGAGTGCATGTGCAGTGTGATGTCATATGATGCTAGGCATCATTCTGTGACTTTGGAGAAATGAGAGACAAGAAACAATGGGATTGTTGTTAGTATTATTATAAAATTTTAGGTTATTAATATGTTTTAAGGGAATTGATTGGTTAGGAGTTTATTTATATGTATATTTTCCATACATACAACCTACAGTTTTAAGTAGTAAATAAAATGCTCACTAAAGAGTTATGACAGTAAACATTAAGAATTATAATATTATAATGAGAACCATACAAGTGAGGAATTTATGTCTTGGCTTCGAAAAAATTAGAAATTCTTATTATTCTTTTTTATCATCATTTTATAATTCAAATTGATAAATGAAAATGGGTATTAAATATTGGGTTGTTGAATTATATAAATACCATTCGAATTATGATATTGAAAGAATGGATTTTAGCCTTATACTTGAAACTTGGAAACTTTGATAGTTGAAAGGTTAGTTGGCATCAAGAATTATGAACTTGACTATAAATTTGGGCGAATTTCAAGGTCAAGTTTAAACATATAATGATGTGGGTGTTGTTAGTTTCGAAACCTTATTGTGAATATATATTTAAATGGATTGCATTGGTTCGAAAGTTCAACGGAAAGGAAAGGCTCAAGTCCCAGAGTGATTATTCGGTTGGCTAAGGCAAGTGGATTTCTAAACCCTTGTTAAGCGTATGAAATTCGTGTATTTCCTTGTGTGGTGTTGAGAATGATTTGGAGACTTATTGCTTATTTGTTGGGTTGTATTCATTGTTGTTGTGCTTTGTTATTAAAATGGTTATCTCCTCATTTTCATTGAGCATGTCATTTGCATTGTATCTGAGACATGGTTGTGTTAAGAGTTATGTGATAAGAGGATGTACCATTTCGAAGGTTGTATCGCGCGCCGCGATTGATATTATATTTCGAGAGACGTATCGCGCACCGCGATAGTTACTATTTTCGAGGGTCGTGTCGTGCGCCGCGGCAAATGCATGGACAGATATGTCCCCCATGGGTCCCAGACTGAGAGACAGCATGTGTGTATCATTAGGGAATACATGCATCACTATACTTGACATTGCATCTCGTGGCATTACACATTTTTATTATTGATGAACTTGAACATGTGTTTTGATGATTTTGTGAGTGTTTTTCTGTGAAACTTGTGACTGTTGAATATTGAATTGTTATTGAGAATATGTAAACTGGTAGAGTGTGGGTGTTGAGTTGTGTGCTTGGTAAACTGTGAATTTTTAGGCTGTAGGGTGGAGGTTCAGATAGGGTGTAAGGAGTACCCGTATTTTGTTCACTGAACTTGTGTTTAGAGGTTTGCTTGTTGGGTACCGCGTGGTTTGGTACTCACCCCTTGCTTCTATAAGTTTTTGTAGGTTACGAGCCCAGATATTCGTGATACCTCCCATTCTCTTCATTTCCGAGGTATCTTGTGGAGGATTGTGAGGTAGCTGCTTGTTATCTCAACGAACTTTCCTACTCCAGTTTATGACTATGTTTTTATTTGAAAGACAACTTCATTTTAAACTCGTATTTTATTTCAATTCTAATATTTACATTAGAGCCTTGTGCACGTGACAACCTGGTTTTGGTGATTGAATTAAGATGACTTGTTTTCATAATAGAAACTATTGTTGGATTATTGTTTATTTGCACACTTTGTTAGATATTGGGTTTTAGGCTGACTTGTTTTGGTGGGATAAGACGAGTGCCATCACACCCATTTTTGGATCGTGACATTTTCATTAAAATTTACTAATATGAAATTTTATTAAAAATTAAAATTTTAAGAAATAAAAAAAAAATCTATTTAACTATTTAATGACTTGACTAACTAAAAGCATAACATTTATTTATAGTTACTCAATTATGATAATTATATCAGTTAATTATTACTTTATTCTAAATTAGACGTTAAGCTTTGTCATCAATTAACACCATTTATCCAAAAATCCAAATGTCTACATAGAATTCATTAGTTTCTCTATCAACTATCTAACTGTTTTTTTTTCTTCGACATTGATTCATTTTGCCACACTTTTACTCCTTCTATCAATTGATATAACAAAAGTGATGATAAATTAATATTATATTTTTAATTGAAATCATCAAATAATTTAAATAGATGTCCTTTTATTTCTGTAAATTTTATATTAAATAAAAAATTCATATTAGAAATTTTCTATTAAAAAAATCAACTAAATAAATTGAGTGACTTTGTGAGTAAAACTTTCATAGTTGAGTGACTTTCGGAGAAAAATATCACATAGTTGAGTGACTTTCGGAGAAAAATATCACATAGTTGAGTGACTTTTAGGTTAAAAATCATAGATGAATGACTTTCTCAGATAAAAATTCATAGTTAAGTGACTTTCTGAGAGAAAATCATATAGGTAAGTGACTTTTGGGTTAAAAATCATAGATGAATGACTTTCTGACATAAAAGTTCATAGTTAAGTAACTTTTAGAGAGAGAAGTTTAAAGCCGAGTGGCCATATGAGATACTATATCCTCAAATAAAAGGAAAGCGATTCGAAACTAGTAGAAATTGTGTTGGAGGTCGGAAAAAAAATCAAGTCTAGTAGCAGTAGAATTGAATTCTAAACCAAATTCCGATGGGATTTAGAGAAAGAAGCTTTAAGGGAAAATCTTAAGTGATACATTTTATTTAATTTTTTTCTAATTTTTCTGTTGTTGTAATAGTATTTCCGAAAAACAACAATTCTTGTTGACTTTTCTACTCCACTGAACTCCCAATCAGAAAATTTTTGATTTATTCACATTTCTAGATTAATATAAAATAATTCAAATTATATATATTTGACTTGAAATTCATTTTGTAGTACCCAAAAATTAAAGTTTATGATTTAGTTTCGAATGACAAGTTTATCTGGCTTAATTTATTTATATATATATATATATATATATATATATATATATATATATATATATATATATATATATATTATTAGGAGGGTTGGAGCTGGACTGAAGTCATTTGGGTACAACTCAATTTTTATTAGGAGAAGTTTTAAAGTATTATAAAATTTTGTTCACAATTTAAATGAAATTGATTAAATTTCATTCCTCATCAGAACACCGCATGTTTAACAAAATACATAAATATCTGTTTAATTTGTGAATTTATTTAATTTTTCTAAACTCTAAATTATTAATAGATATAATTATATATTTAAATTTTCTTATTTGATAGTCTTTATTTATACATGATTTTATCGTAATTGAGTGAGATAAACATAATGATCACATATATATTTTTTGTTCATGTAATATTTTTTAAATTTTACTTTACTTTTTAAAATTCAATAATTTTTAGATATTTTTATTATAAATTTTTCTTGAGATAGTAATATTACAAGATTGAGAATATTTTTTCGATAGTTTATAACCTTGTTGCAGTTTGTCATAATTAAATCTGAGATTTGATTTGATAATATAAACAAATGTTATACTAATTATAATATAGAATGATCATATCAATAAAAAATATCATAGAATATCTTCAAATAAAGCATGACAAATATATGTATGACAATAAAGAGATGTGAGAGGTTGGATATAGTAGATATGAGGGGAAAAAAAGATGTAAACGAAGTAAGTATATGAGAGAGGTAACTAGATAGGAAATGACGTAACTTCAGGTTATCCAGAACATGATCTTAGATATAAGAGTGTGTAGTTAGATTAGAGTCTATTTTATTATTATTGACAACGTTTTACATTGACGTGACACACACATTCATCACACGTACTCTAAACTAGTTATAAAATAAAAGAAGATTTCAAATAGATAACTTGAGGAGGAGTTATTGATTAACTTTATCTGATTGCTTATTTTACTTCTTTTTAAGTTCGTAAATGTCAAAAAATTAACCATAAAACATTAAATAGTCATTTACATCAGTACTAGTAATCGATAACAATCTTGAAATTATAACTACACAAATATAACCAGGAAACAGTAATATCATATGCTCTTGTCATATGTATGTATCTTCAGACTTATCATTTGAATTTTCAATAATGGTATTTTTAATCACTGTTGATACTTATAAATTTTTTTGGATCATTAAAATTGTTCTTTTGTTTTTTTTAGTACAATCATACTTCTATTAATTATCAAATTAGCTGCGATTTATTTCTATTTCTTAGTCGAAATGATATAAGTCAATAAAAGAAGAAAATAAGCATACAAAATTAATTAAAGGTCTCATAAATTCTAAAATTAGAAAATATCTACCTTTGAAGTATTAGATTTTGTAATATATTATCTCTGTTATATAGACATTTCAAATTTTCTTCATTTATTTTTGTTCTTCTACATTTATTTATTTTATCGATTAGGATAAATTAAGTTAATTAATCATAAATGAAATTGACTAAATTTCAATCCTCATTAGAACGTTCATGTTTAACAAAATAAACAAAGACCTCTATAATTTGTGAATTCTATTCAATTTTTTTCTAAACTCCAAACTATTAATAGGTATAATTATATATCTAAATTTGCTTATATTGTAGTCCTTATTTATACATGATTTTATCGCAATTGAGTGAGATACACATACACATCACATATTTTTTTTTGTTCATGTGTTTCTTTTAAATATTTATTTTACTTTTTAAAATTCAATAAATTTTTACATACTTTATGTCAAATTTATAATCAACTTTTCTTGAAATAATAATACTACAAGATTGAGAAAGTTTTTTCGGATGATTATAATCGTTCAGTTTGTCTAATGATAATTAAGTCTGAGATTTGATTCGATAGTCTAAACAAATGTTATATTAATAATAATTATATATGAAATTTTTTAAATGTTTATACTAATAAGAAATAAAATAGAAAATCTTCAAATAAAGCATGACAAATATATATATGATGATAAGGAGACATGAGAGGTTGAATGTAGTAGATATGAGAAAATATAGATGTAGACAGAAGAAGTATTTGAGGGAGGTAGTTCGATAGGACATGCATGGTAATTAGATAAGACATGACACATGAGAAAGTTAATCAGATAGGACATGACGCACGAAAAACGTAATTAGATAGGACATGACGCAACTTCATATTGTCCAGAATATGATCTTAGATATGAGAGTGTGTAGTTAGATTAGAATCTATTTTATTATTGTTGACAATATTTTATATTGACGCAACACACACGTGCATGACACGTATTCTAACCATGTTGAAAAATAAAAGAAGATTATCAATAGATAACTTGAAGAGGATGAGTTATTGATCAATTTTATTTGATTGTGTATTTTACTTCTTTGAAAGTCCATAAATGTCAAAAAATAACCATAAAACAATATATAATGATTAATACACTTACCAAAACACTATTGAGTACAAAATGTCAAAAAAAATATAAATCATGAAACAAACAAATGTCTACTACTTCTTTTAAAAGAGAATATTAAAAATAAGGAGATACATTTTGTTTAACAACAGTTCAAAATATGATTTAAAGATGCAAAGAAATAAATCAATTATATTACTACTAATAATTGATAACAATCTTAAAAAATTATAACTATACTAATAGTAAATATAACCAAGAAACAACAATAGCTACCATTTTCTCTAGCCATACATACATATTTTAAGAATTATCATTTGAGTTTTCAATATTGGTAGTTTTAATCATTGGTGCTACTTATCAATCTTTATTGGATCATTATATAATTGTGCTCTATTTCTTAGTTTTTCTGTAGTAAAACTATAATTTTATTTATTATAACTTAGCTGCGATTCTTTTTTATTTCTTAGTCGGAATGATATAAGGCCATGAAAGAAGAACTGAGCATACACAATTAAATAGAAGTCGCAGAAACTCTAAAATTAGAAAAATATTTTCCTTTGAAGTATTAAATTTTTTAATTTATCATCTCGCTAATATCGACATTTTAAATTTTCTTCTTACTGTATATTATTTCGAACTCATAAATAAGACCAAAGATGAGGTTAGAAAGCTAGCAACACGTAACTTGAAAGCTATAGTTATATATATAATTAATTGTAATGACCGGCTTCGTCGTTATAGAAAAGCCATTGGGAAAACATTTTTGGTCGGAAAACATTTTTTTAGTATTTGATTTTTTCGCAACCTAGTCCATATTTGAACTAAATCAGAGTCTTTGAGGTGTGAGTAAATCTAGTAATAATTGGATGAATTATTTATGATTTTGATTGCACGAGTAATTAGATAACTCGTTAAAGAATGCAAACGACTTAACGGAATTGAATTCGGGCGAGTAAAACTCTTAATATCGAGCGTAGCACATAAAGGGTATTTTTTTTAGAGTTGTGGGTTGGAGGTGTGTTGTGAAATGGAGATTTTGAAATTCTTAAAATATCTCACTCGTTCGAGAATGCCTCCTCGGGAGGTGTTTCTGCCTCCCTAGCAGGACAGCTACAACGGGATAAAGGTCGATGTGGCGGGCGCGACGCAACTTAATATCGTTAATATACGCGTAAATGACTTTATTTGACACTTTTAGATTTTTAGAGCTAAGGAACGAACCCCAGGTGACTTCTACTCATTTTTCACCATTCTTGAGGCTAAAGATAAGCTTTTCACTCCCTGAACCTATTTTTCGATCCGTAGAACGTATAAAATGGGTATATATTAATGGGAAAGGGTTTTGTTATAGATTGTATGGTGGAAAAAACCCTATTTTGGATACTTGGAATCATGGGTATGATCTAGGGTTCATGGAATTGTTAGAAATTTGGGTAATTAGTGAATGTGTATTGATTCCCAAGTTATTATGATTGTTTTTAGAAAAAGAACAAGTGGAATGAATCCGGAAAGAGAAGGATCACGACTCTTAGGGTTTCAAGATTGTTTCGAGGTAGGTAATGGTTGTGATTCTATGGTAGTGTGATGCATTCTTGTTATTATTTCATTATGATGCATGTATGTATGTGAATGTTGCATTGTTGATTCACACTTGTTGCACATGAGATAGACGAATAATTATATGTCATGAATCACTCTTGATTGTATGACTTGAAAGTATACTTGTGTTTGTGATTATGGTGTATTGATGAACCGTATTGACACGTTCTAGCATAACGAACTGGGATCGGATTATCACGTTCAGTCATAATAATAGAATCGGATTGCCACATTCTGGCATAACTATGGGATCGGGTACCAACTTTCGGTGCACTAACAGTTTGGGTTTTTTTCCATGAGAGGAGCAACTATTTGTTCTAAATGTGTATTATTAAAGCATGTGATATTCAATATTGTATATATTTGATATATTACATGGTTATATTATTGTATTAACTTATTTATGTTGCACTTAGTGGGATAGCCGCATGATCCTACCAATACAAGGTGGTTGTGTACTGATACTGCACTTGCTCTTATTTTTGTTGAGTACAAAGCATTTTTCGACGGCCATTGACAGACCTCGCTTAGAAGATCTATGATCGTTGCATTTGAATTCAAGGGTGAACTAGCATCTTTCGGGCTTCTTTGGATTCTCTTTGGGTCTATGTCCACATTTCACACTTTGACTAGTTCTTTAGATGTTTTATGATAGTTGGGGTTATATCCTTCTTGTTTTCGACTTGGTTATCATTTAGTAGTTTTGATACATTGTCTGTCAGGTTCTAGGTTGTTTACTTCCGCATTCATTTAGTTAGTTCTATAGAATTCTTGTTGAAGTTTATGGGAACTTCTTATTTAGTTCATTTAACTTGCTTCCTTAACTTACATGCCTTAGTTTTTGGTTTAGTTGCTTCTTTGGGTTATAGTAGTGGTTCTCCTACCGAAGAGTTAGTGTGGATGTCAATCACGACAGTTTGGGTCGTGACAAGGTTGGTATCAAAGCCTAGGTTCAACTATCTCGATGTACCAAAATGAGTCTAATAGAGTCTCATGAAACGGTACGGGTACGCCTTTAATTTTCTTCGAGAGGCTATATGACTTTAGAAAATCTCTATATCTTTTTCTTGTCTCCTTTCATGCTACAACTTGGATCCAATTGGTATTTGGGTGATACAAATTGGTGTCTAACATCCTTCACTCTTCTGTCCGTAGATGGTTAATATAAGAATCAATGGTGTTCGTCTCGTCACTCTTATCAATTCTCAAACTAACGAACCTGCAACAAGAGGTCGCGATCAAGGTAAGGATAGAGAAAGAGCTAGTGGTAAAGGTCATGGAGAAACAATGTCTGCTTGGAATGAGGTACCGGTTGAAAATGTTCTTGTAAATGAGAATTCTTGTGTGCATAATGAGGACATAAAAGAGGATATTGAGGTTGGAAATGTTGAGAAAGTGGACAAGAGAAAGAGGTGCTAGCGGTGACTACAGTTATTTCTCCCTTGGATCTAATGTTAGAGCAACAAATCATGTCGTTCTTAAAGGATTTGGTTGAACCTGGAATGCTCCTTGCTGTCCAATTAACTCAGGATCCCGACCATCCTCCTACTGCTAGCACTGCTCCTAAGGTGAGTTAAATGTAAGGTAATTATGATTTCTTTCGTCCTTTGTTGGGTTATGTAATGAATAGCAATGATCATGACATGCTGACTAAGTTTCTAAAGCTTAAACCTTCGATATTTCTCGATTCTGAGAGTAAGGATGCGTATGAGCTCATTCTGGAATGCTATGAGAGGTTGCATAAATCAGGTATAGTTCAGTATCATGGGGTTGAGTTCCTGTCTTTCCAATTTCAAGTTGAGGCCAAGCAATGATGTAGAACTTATATGGAGTGCAGATCTTCTACTTTACCTCCACTCACTTGGACCGAGTTTCGTGCTCTGTTCTTGGAGAAATATGTGCCTAGAACTTTGACGGATCGTAAGAAAGAAGAGTTTATGGCCTTGGAGCAAGGTGGTATGTTTGTGGCTGCATATGAGGACAATTTTCATGCTTTGTATAGATATTCTACTGAATTGGTGACAACAAAGAAGGAGAGGATCCGCTCATTTATGAGGGGACTGAATTGTAAATTGAAAGTATTATCTGTCCATATGACTTTTACATGGAGCAGCTTCAATGAGGTGACAAATTATGTTAAGAAAGTGGAGGGGGTGAGGCAAGACGGTCAGGATAAGGTGTTGGCTAAGAGAGCAAGGGATTGGAAATTTTCAAGGCTCCTATTCTAGAGGATCTGGTAGACCAACATAGGCAGCCAAGCTAATTCAGTCCGCTATGCCTGCCTCTACTAGTAACTACCTGAGAACTCTATAGTATAATTTTCAGTATAGCTAGGGAGTCGCGCCTTCGATGGGCAACATACCATTTTTTAATTGTATTTGCTACAATTGTGGAGAACTTGGACATATGAGGAGAGATTGCCCCCATCCGCCTGTGCTGGACTCCGCGCAACAGTCATCTAGAGTGGTGCTACCCACGGAGATTAAAGTCCATAGTTAAGTGACTTTCTGAGAGAAAATCACATAAACAGTTGAGTGACTTTTGCGGTAAAAATCATAGATGAATGGCTTTTTGAGATAAAAGTTCGTAGATAGTGACTTTCTACGAGAAAAGTTTTAAGTCGAGTAACCACAGTAGATATTATCTCCTTGAATAAAAGGAAATCAATTCAAAACTAGAAGAAATTGTGTTGGAGGTAAAAAGAAAAAAAAGAAGAAATCAAGTCAAGTAGCAGTAGAATTGGATTCTTAACCAAAAAGAAAGACCAGAAAACTAAAAGGTCCATTTGATCTCCAGATGATTACCTGACTCAGCTTGAATATAAAACTGCATATATTTGCAAATAAAACAAATCAGATGGTGCTATTAATGTGGACATCAGGAATGGAGAAATAATATAACAACTAATAACTAAATCAGGACTACAAAGATAAAAATACATATTTTTCTCTTAGCTCGCAATCTAACGTATAAATGAGAAAAAGGTTTTGAGGGATAACAGTCCAATTAAATGAAGAATGACGGGTTGCATGTACAAAACAAGAAGAATGAATCCATTAGACTGTGTTTGAAGAAAAGAAATATTCTATGTTTCATGCTACAATTTTCAATTAATAAATCAATCAACTACTCTTCCAACCCTAACTCACAGATTAAATAAGGAAATGGTAAAAAGTAAATTTTCAGGCTGGGGAACAAGGAATACAATCCTCACAACAGATTTTCCAATTAGCGATCTCGGTGGTAAACACGCACAGTGAGCAATTGCAAGCTAAATCTTGAAGCAAAGCAAAATTCTATGTTTCAAGCTAAATGATCCATAAATTACAAAGCATGATAAATCAAATTCCCCATTTCTACGAGTTGATTTCGAGGTTATATATAAGAGTGTATGAATAGAACATAGTTTTATATCTGTAACAGTCGATTGTGATGAAAATAAAATAATTTTTAAAAATGAACTTTAAAATTTTATCCATTTATAGCAATAATTTTATTTTTCTTGTCCACTTCAAAATACTGTAGATAATTATTCGGATGTTTACGAATATAATAACCAGTGGATCCAAATTCCACTGGACTTCCAATGCTAGGTCTTTTTTAAAATAATAATAATAATAATTATAATAATAATAATGATGATAATAATAATAATATTGTTGTTGTTGTTGTTGTTGTTGTTGTTGTTATTATTATTATTATTATTATTATTATTATTATTATTTTCCCCAAATAAAGACTTACCAATATATAAGATATTCTCATTTTATTTATAATTTTATTTTGCTTTTTAAGTCAAGTGCAAGTTTCTTATGTTAGATTGATGTAAAAATATTCTTTAGCAGATTATCTTTTTTCCGAATATAACCTGGAGAGAAGATATAAAATATAATTGACATTATTAAAAACATTAAGTATGAGAAAAATAAGACACGGTAAAATGTTATTTTTTCTTGATCGAATTTAAACATTTTCACTAGGAATGTAAGAATTCTATCAATTCTATCATGAAAATAAAAGCAATATCATGATATAATATGGAAACAAATTGTAGAAAAAGAAATGATAATGTACTTATGATAAACTACTATCGCTTACAAAGTCACTCGATTTATTTGATTATTTTTCATTAAAATTTACTAATATGAAATTTTATTAAAAATTAAAATTTTAAGAAATAAAAAGAATATCTATTAAACTATTTAATGACTTGACTAACTAAAAGCATAACATTTATTTATAGTTACTCAACTATGATAATTATATCAGTTTATTATTACTTTATTCTAAATTGGACGTTAAGCTTTGTTATCAATTAACACCATTCAGCCAAAAATCCAAATGTCTACATAGAATTCATTAGTTTCTCTATCAACTATCTAACCGTTTTTTTTTTCTTCGACATTGATTCATTTTGCCACACTTTTACTCCATCTATCAATTGATATAACAAAAGTGACGATAAATTAATATTATATTTTTAATTGAAATCATCAAATAATTTAAATAGATATCCTTTTATTTCTGTAAAATTTATTTTAAATAAAAAAAATCATATTAGAAATTTTCATTTAAAAAATCATCCAAATAAATTGAGTGACTTTGTGAGTAAAACTTTCATAGTTGAGTGACTTTCGGAGAAAAATATCACATAGTTGAGTGACTTTTAGGTTAAAAAATCATAGATGAATGACTTTTTGAGATAAAAATTCATAGTTAAGTGACTTTCTAAGAGAAAATCACATAGGTGAGTGACTTTTGGGTTAAAAATCATAGATGAATGACTTTCTGACATAAAAGTCCATAGTTAAGTGACTTGTTGAGAGAGAAGTTTAAAGTAGAATGGCCATATGAGATATTATATCCTTAAATAAAAGGAAAGTGATTCGAAACTAGAAGACATTGTGTTGGAGGTCGGAAAAAAAATCAAGTCTAGTAGCAGTAGAATTGAATTCTTAACCAAATTCCGATGGGATATAGAGAAATAAGCTTTAAGGGAAAATCTTAAGTGATACATTTTATTTAATTTTTTTTCTAATTTTTCTGTTGTTGTAATAGTATTTCCGACAAACAACAATTCTTGTTGACTTTTCTAGTCCACTGAACTCTCAATCAGAAATTTTTCATTCACTCACTTTTCTAGAGTAATATAGAATAATTCAAATTATATATATTTGACTTGAAATTCATTTTTGTAGTACCTAAAAATCAAAGTTTATGATTTATTTTCGAATGGCAAGTTTATTTGGCTTAATTTTTATATATATATATATATATATATATATATATATATATATATATATATATATATATATATATATATATATATATATATATATATATTATGAGGAGGGATCTGGATTGAAGTCATTTGGTTGCAACTCAATTTTTCTTAGGAGAAGTTTTAAAGTATTATAAAATTTTGTTCACAATTTAAATGAAATTGATTAAATTTCATTCCTCATCAGAACACCGCATGTTTAACAAAATACATAAATATCTGTTTAATTTGTGAATTTTATTTAATTTTTCTAAACTCTAAATTATTAATAGATATAATTATATATTTAAATTTTCTTATTTGATAGTCTTTATTTATACATGATTTTATCGCAATTGAGTGAGATACACCTACTGATCACATATATATTTTTTGTTCATGTAATATTTTTTAAAGTTTATTTTACTTTATAAAATTCAATTATTTTTAGATATTTTTATAATAAATTTTCTTGAGATAATAATGTTACAAGATTGAGAATATTTTTTCGGTAGTTTATAACCTTGTTGCAGTTTGTCATAATTAAATCTGAGATTTGATTTGATAATATAAACAAATGTTATACTAATTATAATATATGACATTTTTTGAATGATCATATCAATAAAAAATATCATAGAATATCTTCAAATAAAGCATGACAAATATATGTATGACAATAAAGAGATGTGAGAGGTTGGAATAGTAGATATGAGGAAAAAAAAAGATGTAAACGAAGTAAGTATATGAGAGAGGTAACTAGATAGGAAATGACGTAAATTCAGGTTATCCAGAACATAATCTTAGATATAAGAGTGTGTAGTTAGATTAGAGTCTATTTTATTATTACTGACAATGTTTTACATTGACGTGACACACACATTCATCACACGTACTCTAAACTAGTTATAAAATAAAAGAAGATTTCAAATAGATAACTTGAGGAGGAGTTATTGATTAACTTTATCTGATTGCTTATTTTACTTCTTTTTAAGTTCGTAAATGTCAAAAAATTAACCATAAAACACTAAATAGTCATTTACATCAGTACTAATAATCGATAACAATCTTGAAATTATAACTACACAAATATAACCAGGAAACAGTAATATCATATGCTCTAGTCATATGTATGTATCTTCAGACTTATCATTTGTATTTTCAATAATGGTATTTTTAATCACTGTTGATACTTATAAATTTTTTTGGATCATTAAAATTGTTCTTTTGTTTTTTTTAGTACAATCATACTTCTATTAATTATCAAATTAGCTGCGATTCATTTCTATTTCTTAGTCGAAATGATATAAGTCATAGTTGAATGACTTTCTGAGATAAAAATTGATAGTTAAGTGACTTTCTGAGAGAAAATCACATAGGTGAGTGACTTTTGGGTTAAAAATCATAGATGAATGACTTTCTGACATAAAAGTCCATAGTTAAGTGACTTTTTGAGAGAGAAGATTAAAGTCGAGTGGCCATATGAGATATTATATCCTTAAATAAAAGGAAATCGATTCGAAACTAGAAGAAATTCTGTTGGAGGTCGGAAAAAAAAATCAAGTCTAGTAGCAGTAGAATTGAATTCTTAACCAAATTCCGATGGGATTTAAAGAAAGAAGCTTTAAGCGAAAATCTGAAGTGATACATTTTATTTTATTTTTGTTCTAATTTTTCTGTTATTGTAATAGTATTTCCGACAAACAATAATTCTTGTTGACTTTTCTAGTCCACTGAACTCCCAATAAGAAATTTTTTGATTTACTCACTTTTCTAGAGTAATATAAAATAATTCAAATTATATATATTTGACTTGAAATTCATTTTGTAGTACCCAAAAATCAAAGTTTATGATTTCTTTCCGAATGACAAGTTTATCTAGCTTAATTTTGTATATATGTATTATGAGGGGGGTTGGAGCTGGGCTGAAGTCATTTGGAAATAATTCAATTTTTATTAGGAGAAGTTTTAAAGTATTATAAAATTTTGTTCACAATTTATATGAAATTGATTAAATTTCATTCCTCATAAGAAAACCGCATGTTTAACAAAATACATAACTATTTCTTTAATTTGTGAATTTTGTTTAATTTTTCTAAACTCTAAATTATTAATAGATATAATTTTATATTTAAATTTTCTTATTTGATAGTCTTTATTTATACATGATTTTATCACAATTGAGTGAGATACACACACCGATCACATATATATTTTTTGTTCATGTAATATTTTTTAAATTCTATTTTACTTTTTAAAATTCAATAATCCTTAGATATTTTTTTAATAATTTTTTCTTGAGATAATAATATTACAAGGTTGAGAATATTTTTTCGGTAGTTTAGAACCTTGTTGCAGTTTGTCATAAATTAAATCTGAGATTTGATTTGATAATATAAACAAATGTTATACTAATTATAATATATGACATTTTTTGCATGATCATATCAATAAAAAAAATATGATAGAACATCTTCAAATAAAGCATGACAAATATATGTATGACAATAAAGAAATGTGAGAAGTTGGATGTAGTAGATATGAGAAAAAAAAGATGTAAACGAACTAAGTATGAGGTAACTAGATAGGAAATGACGTAACTTCAGGTTATCCAGAACATGATCTTAGATATAAGAGTGTGTACTTACATTAGAGTCTATTTTATCATCACTGACAATGTTTTACATTGACGTGATACACACGTGCATCGCAGTACTCTAAACTAGTTATAAAATAAAAGAATATTTTCAAATAGATAACTTGAGGAGGAGTTATTGATTAACTTTATCTGATTGCTTATTTTACTTCTTTTTAAGTTCGTAAATGTCAAAAAAATTAACCATAAAACACTAAGTAGTTATTTATATCAGTACTAATAATCGATAACAATCTTGAAATTATAACTACATAAATATAACTAGGAAACAATACTATCATATGCTCTAGTCATATGTGTATATCTTCAGACTTATCATTTGAATTTTCAATAGTGGTAGTTTTAATCATTGGTGATACTTATAAATTTTATTTGTATTATTAAAATTGTTCTCTTGTTTTTTTATTACAATCATATTTTTATTAATTATTAATTTAGTTGCGATTCTTTTCTATTTCTTAGTCGGAATGATATAAATCGATGAAAGAAAAAAATAAGCATACAAAATTAATTAAAGGTCTCATAAATTCTAAAATTAGAAAATATCTACCTTTGAAGTATTAGATTTTGTAATTTATTATCTCTGTTATATTGACATTTCAAACTTTCTTCTTACTATATATTATTCTGAGCACATAAATAAGACTAAATATGTTGATGTCACAAGAGATTAAAAAGCTAATCACGCGTTACTTGAACTATATATATATATATATATATATATATATATATATATATATATATAATGGTGAAATATTATTTAAATTAATAAATAGAATGACAATTCATTAGAGTAAGGTATAAAAAAAATATTTCACGAATATTTTTGTACAAGGAATTAGGTGTATTATTTCGGTATTAATTTTAAAATTAGGTTTCTATATCTTGAATTTTTTGTGACGTATTACCTAACATTAGTATAATTTTGTTTAAAAATCTTAAGTATCATTCATCTCATTTAAAATATAAAATTAATATAAAAAAACTTGAGTTTGAATCAAATAAAACCTAAAAAAGTTAGAAAAGGGATATAGGAGCAAAGAAATAAAATAGGGTGACCTCTATGCCCCTTTTCTCTTTATCTTTTTTGTAACGTCGTAACTTATGGACTAAATTGTAAAACATATCAATATAAAGAACAAAGAAAAATATAAAATCAAAACATAAATCATCGAAGTGATGAAGAAATTATATGACAGAGCAAAAAGTTCGTCCACAAATTAAATAATAAATCTTTTACATTAATTATTACTAAAATGAGCAAAATACTCTTTTCTCCTGTTAGTAAGACGGCCATGAGAATGTCTAGTTTCTTCACATCACAAAACCTCAATTGTTGCCTTAGAGTGAGTCTGCTGGATGAAGCTGAAGATGGAGGCTGCAAATGCACGTTTGTTGAGTTATCGATGTCAGTCACCGCTTCGAAAAGATTATTTTGAGGAATTGAATCTATAGTAGAACCCTGTTACTATGAGTCTTATCCCTCCGCTTTGTTTTTTTTGTTCATTCTAGGGAGAGGAAGAATATATATAGAAAATGTTTTATGAGGTGGGGTTATTTGGTGACAACTCAATTTTTAATAGGGGATGCCTTAACTATTATAAAATTTTGTTGACAATTTTACTTCATTTCTTTTTTTTATTGTACATTTATTTATTTTATCAATTAGGATAAATTAAGTTAATTAATCATAAATGAAATTGACTAAATTTCAATCCTCATTAGAACGTTCATTTTTAACAAAATACACAAAGACCTCTATAATTTGTGAATTTTATTCAATTTTTTTCTAAACTCTAAACTATTAATAGGTATAATTATTTATTTAAATTTGCTTATTTGATATTCCTTATTTATACATGATTTTATCACAATGGGGTGAGATACACATACATGTCACTTGTTTTTTCTGTTCATGTGTTACTTTTATAATTTTATTTTACTTTTTAAAATTCAATTTTTTGTTAGATACTTTGGGTCAAATTTATAATCAACTTTTCTTGAAATAATAATATTACAAGATTGAGAAAGTTTTTTTGGATGATTATAATCGTGTAGTTTGTCATATGATAATTAGTCCGCTATGCCTGCCTCTACTGTAACTACCCGAGAACTCCATATTATAATTTTCAGAATAGCTAGGGAGTCGCGCCTTCGACGGGAAACATACCATATTTTAATCGTACTTGCTACAATTATGGAGAACTTGGACATATGAGGAGAAATTGCCCCCATCCGCGTGTGCTGGACTCCCCGCAGTAGTCATCTAGAGCGGTGCTACCCACAGGAAATGATAATAATGGTAGAGGATGTCCACAAGGTGGGCGAGAAGGTAATCAGCGAGGCCGTGGAGGTAGAGGAAATGGTAATACGGGCAGAGTTAATTTGCAACCAGATAGGGAGTTAGCTCGTCAGGATGATACGGCTCAGTGTTATGCTTTTCTGGGAAACAATGAGGCAGAGGCGTCTAACGCGGTGCTCACATGTACTATTTTTGTCTGTGACCGGATGACTAATGTGTTGTTTGATTGGGTTCTACTTATTCTTATGTATCCGTGAGATTTGCCTCAGAATTTGGTATGATCTGTGATATTCTTGATGCCCCTATTCATGTTTCTACCCCCGTTGGAGAGTCAATCATAGTTACTCATGTTTATCGTGGTTGTCCTTTTTTTTGGGTTTTTAGACTAGGGCTGATTTGGTGATTTTGGATATGCCTGACTTGGACATGATCTTAGGAATCACTTGGTTGTCCCCATATTATGTTGTATTAAATTGTAATATTAAGTTTGTGACTCTAGAAATTCTGGGAAAGGTAAAATTAGAGTGGGAAGGGGTGTAGAAGACTAAGCAAGCTAAGATTATATCCTCCATTCGAGCTAGAAATTAGGTTTGGCACATTTGGCTCATATTAGGGATGTTGATATTAAGGCTCCATCCATTGGGTCTATTCCTATGGTGTTTGAATTTAGTGAAGTATTTCCTAATGACTTGCCTGGTATGACTCCGGATAGAGATATAGATTTTTGCATTGATTTAGAGACTGATACTCATCCCATTTCAATTCCTCCATATCGCATGTCTCGGCAGAATTAAGAGAGATTACGGCTCAAATCCAAGAGATTCTTGATAAAGGATTTATCCGCCCTAGTGCTTCCCCATGGTGTGCTCCAGTTTTGTTTGTTATGAAGAAGGATGGTAGCATGAGAATGTGTATATATTATAAGCAATTGAATAGGTTCACTGTTCTAGACAAGTATCATTTGCCTCAAATTGATGATTTTTTTGACCAATTGCAAGGTGCAATAGTTTTCTATAAGATTGACCTGAAATCTGGTTACCATCAATTAAAAATTAGACGGGAAGATGTGCCTAAGATGACTTTTAGAACTCGCTATGGGCACTATGAGTTTTTGGTTTGACCAAAGCGCCTGCAACTTTCATGAGTTTAATGGATGGGGTGTTCAAGTCATTTCTTTACTCTTTCATCATAGTCTTTATCGATGACATCTTGGTTTATTAAAAAAGTGAGGAATATCATGCCAACTATCTTTTTATTACCACCGCACCTATTCTAGCATTACCGGTTGAAGGTAAGGATTTTATTGTTTATTGTGATGCTTCACATTATGGTTTGGGTGATGTATTGATGCATGATACGAATGTTAGCTTATGCATCGCGTCAATTGAAGGTTCATGAGAGAAATTATCTAACAAATGATTTGGAGTTCGCAGCGGTAGTGTTTGTTCTTAAGATATGGAGACATTACAAGTGTGAAGTATTTACCGATCATTGTAGTTCACAGCAAGTGTTCACTCAAAAGGAACTGAATTTGAGACAACGAAGATGGATGCAGCTACATAAAGATTATGATGTGACCATTCAATATCATCTGGGCAAGGCTAATGTGGTGGCAAACATTTTGAATCGAAAAAGGGCGAGTGGGTATTTTAGCTTACTTGAGTGTATCCAAGCAACCAATGACTAAAGAATTCAGACCTTAGTTCATGCAGTTGGGCATCAAAAAAAGAGGTGGGGTGTTAGCTAGTATGAAGTAAGGGCCACATTCATGGAGGCTATCAAGGCCAGCAATTTGAGGATGAAATTTTGGGAGGAGCTTAGAAAGAAGAATGCGATTGGTAAGGAACAAAAGGTCATTCCTGATGCGAATGGTGTACTCAATTTTAAAGGGAGAATATATGTTCCTAGAGTAGATGACTTGATTGAGAAGTTTTTGGCGGAGTCTCATGGTTCGTGATATTCTATTCATTCGGGTGTGACCAAGATGCATAGGGATCTGAAACGAATTTATTGGTGGTAGGGCACGAAGAAAGACATAGCAGAGTTTGTGTCGAAGTGTAAAAATTTTCAACCAGCAAAATATGAACATCAAAAGCCTGTGGATTTGCTTCAAAGAATGCCGATTCCGGAATGGAAGTTGGAAATGATAGCCATGGACTTTGTGGCTGGTCTTCCCAAGACTTAGTGAAAGTTTGATTCTATTTGGGTTGTGGTTGATAGATTGACCAAGTCAGAATATTTTATTCCGATAAGAATAGATTATAATGCGGAATAATTGGATGAGATATATGTGAAAGATATAGTAAGGTTGCATGGGGTGTCCAACTCTATCATCTCAGATCGTGGCATCCAATTCACTTCCAAGTTTTGGAGGAAATTGCATGATGAATTGGGCACACAACTCCCTTTAGTACATCCTTTCATTCAGAAACATACGGGCAGTCAGAGAAGACTATTCAAGTATTGGAAGACATGTTGAGAGCATGTGTGATTGATTTCGGAGGGCATTGAGATACGTTTCTACCCTTGTGTGAATTCTCTTATAATAATAGTTATCACTCCAACAAAGATATAGCACTATTTCAGGCACTCTATGGGAGGGGATGTAGATCACCCATAGGATGGTTCGAGACTGGATATGTGAAACCATTGGAGGTTGATTTAGTGAAGAATGCTCAAGATAAGGTGAGATGTATTCAATCTAAGCTTCTTCGGCCCAGAGTAGACAAAAGAAGTATGCAGATCATAAGGTGAGATACATGGCGTTTCAATCAGGTGAAAATTTTCTTCTTAAGGTATCACCCATGAAAGGGGTGATGAGATTCGGTAAGAAGGGTAAGATAAGTCCTAGGTACATTGGTCCCTTCGAAATTCTTAAGTGTGTAGAGCTGGTAGCATATAGATTGGATTTACCTCCTAATCTATCGAGTGTTCATCTGGTATTTGTCCGTGTTGAATATGTATCATGGTGATGGCAATTACATCATTAAGTGGGACTTAATTGTGCTAGACAAAGATCTTCAATATGAGGAGGAACCGATTTCAATACTTGATCGTGATGTGCGTTAGTTGAGTACCAAGGAGATTAAGTCTGTGAAAGTTCAATGGAAGCATCATCCAGTTAAATAAGCAACTTCGAAAACCGAGAAGGACATGCGAGACAAGTATCCCCAATTGTTTATCAACTCAAATACTACTTTATTCCTTCCTTAGCCTATTTTTCCTAAGTTTGTCACTCGGAGATGAGTGATGGGTAAATTGATATCTATTGTAACGACCAGGTTTCGTCGTTATAGAAAAGCCAACGGGAGAAAATTTTGAGTCAGAAAACATTTTTGTAGTATTTGAATTTTTCCCAACCTAGTCCAAATTTGGACAAAATCAGAGTCTTTGAGGTGTGGGAAAATCTTGTAACAACCAGGTGAATCATTTATGATTTTGATTGCACGAGTAGTTATATAACTCGTTAAAGAATCCGTACGACTTCACAGAATTGAATTCGGGCGAGTAGAACTCTTGATATCAAGCCTACCGTAAAGGGATTTTTTGAGCGTTGTGGGTTGGAGGTGTGTTGTGAAATTGGGATTTTGAAATTCTTGAAATATCTCACTCGTTCGAGAATGACGCATAGGCAAGCATTTTTGCCTCTCTAGCGGGGCCGCTACAGCGGGATGAGGGTCGGTGTGGCAGGCGCGACGTGACTTAATGTCCTTAATATACCTCTAAACGACCTTATTTGGCACTTTTCAATTTTTAGAGCTAAAGAATGAACCCCAGGTGGCTCCTACTGGTTTTCACCATTCTTAAGGCTAAATTTAAGCTTTCACTCCCTGAATCCATTTTTCGATTTGTAAAACGTAATATTATGGGTACATATTGGTGTGGAAGGGTTTTGTTATAGATTTTATGGTGGAAACAACCCTATTTTAGATACTTGGGATCATGGGTATGATCTAATGTTCATGGGATTGTGAGAAATCTGGGTAATTAGTGAATGTATATCGATTCCCGTTTATTATGATTGTTTGTAGACCAAGAACAAGCGTAAGGAATCTAGAAAGGTAAGGATCTTAGGGTTTTGAACTTGTTTTGAGGTAGGTAATGGTTGTCATTCTATGATTGTGGATGTATTCTTCTTATTGCTTCATTATGATGCATGTATGTATGTCACTGTTGCATTATTGATTCACACTTGTTGTAAATAAGATAGACGAATGATTGTATATCATGAATTACTCTTGATTTATGACTTGAAAGTATACTTGTGTTTGTGATTGTGGTATGTTGATGGATCGGATTGCCACATTCTGGCATAACTAACTGGTTTCGTACAACCACGTTCCTTAATAAAAATGGGATCGGATTGCCATGTTTCAGCATGACAATGGGATCGGGTACCACGTTCCGGTGCATTTTAGTTGGGTTTGGGTTCCATGAGAGGATCAACTACTTGTTATAAATGCGTATTATTGAAGCATGTGATATTCAATATCGTATATGTTCGATATATTTCATGGTTATATTGTTGTATTAAATTGTTTATGTTGCACTTAAATGGATAGTCGCATGATCCTAACAGTACACGGTGATTGTGCACTGATATTGCACTTGATCTTTTTTTTAGTACAAGAAATGTTCCGACGGCTATTGACAGACCTTACTTAGAATATCAGTGGTCGTTAGTTTTGAATTCAAGATTGAGCTAGCATCTTCTGGGCTGCTTTGGATTCTCTTTAGGTCTATCTCTACATTTCGGTCTTAGACTAGTTGTATAGATGGTTTATAATTGTTGGGGTTATGATCCATTTTGTTTTAGACTTGGTTATCGTTTAGTAGTTTTGGTACATTGACTTTTAGGTTCTAGGTTGTTTACTTCCGCATTTGTTTATTTAGAATTGTAGAAATCATGTTGAAGTTTATGGGAACTTCTTATTTTGTTCATTTAACTTGCTTCTGTAACTTAAATGCCTTCGTTTTTTATTTAGTTGCTTGTTTGGATTGTAGTAGTGGTTCTAACACCGGAGAGCTAGTGTGGAACCAAACACGACGATCTGGATCGTGACATTAATGGTGAAAGTTTATTTAAATTAATAAATAGAATGACAAATCATTAGAGTAATGTGTAAAAAAAATCATTAATGAGTATTTTAGTACGAAATTAGGTGGATTATTCTAGTATTAGTTTTGAAATTAAGTTTATATATCTTAAATTTTGTGTGAGATATTATCTAAAATTTGTATAATTTTAATTTCAAAATCTTATAGTATCACTTATCTCATATGAAATATAAAATTATAATAAATATAATTTTGAATCAAATAAATCCTAAAAAAGTTAGATGAGGAGTATAAGAGCAAAAATTTAGAGTTTACAAGAAGGGTCGACCTAGCCACACGACCCAAGCCTCACAGGTCAAGGAATTCGATAGGCTAGGGCGGGACGACCCTTCATGTGAAAGGGCCTGTAAATTCTCAACCCAACCCAACCCTAAAAGAGCATAGGGCTGGGGCGGGCTGACATTTCTTTTTTTCTTTTCAAAATTAAAATTTTATTACATCAATAAAATGAGAAGATTTTCACATCAAATATAACATGTATCTAGGATACTAGATACGTAGATACATGTATCTGGTGTGATGCCTCCCAGATATGTAAGCGAGATATGAGAGTGACAAAAGAGATGGGAGGGAGGTAGGGCCCTGAAATTTGTCTATGTATCCTAGATACGTACAAATACACAGGGATAGAGTGTATCTAGAACAAATTAACTTAATTTTGAGTACATGCATCTGGACATACAAAAATCTCGTAAGATTCGTAAATTACACATTGCGTGCATTTAAGGTATTAGTTCATATACTAGTGAGGTTGTTGTAAGTTACCCTTGAATAAACAGTTTTGGCTCATGAGCCTACCTTGGCTCTGCCATGGTCAAGCCTCCAAGACCAAAGGCTTATACGGGTCGGGCTTATAAGCTCTAATTTCAAATGGGGTTGAAAAATTCTATTTCAACCCTACCCCAATAACAGGTAGCGTTGGGCTGGCCCCATGGGATAAACCTATTTTGACGGCTCTAAACAAAATAAATAAAGTTTGGCGACCTCTCCGCCCACTTGTCTCTTTATCTTCTTTTGTAGCATCCTAACTCATGAACTCAATTGTAAAACATATTAATATAAAGATCAAACATAAATGGAAAAACAAAACATAAATCGTGATGAAGGAATTAATAGATCGAGCAACATGCATGTTGAAATTAAATAATAAACCTTTTACATTAATTATTATTATTATAAAGAAGCAAATAACTTTTTTCTCCTCTTCAGTAAGACGACCCATGAGTCTGGCTAGAGTCGTTACATCACGAAATTTCAGTTGTTGCCTTGGAGGGAGTGTGCTAGATGAAGCTGAACATGGAGGTTGCGTTTGAATATTTGTTGAGTTATCGATGCCAGTAACTGCTTCAGAAAAGCTCTTTTGGGGAATTGAATCGATAGCAGAACCATGTTGTTGTCCGCCTTGTCCCTCCATCTTGTTTTTTTTTTGTTCTTCAATCTAAAGGAGAGGAAGAGTACATATATGAAAAAAAAATAATGAGGTAGGGTTGGGGTGAGGTCATTTAGACACAACTCAATTTTTATTAGGGGGGTGTTTTAAAGTATTATAAAAAAAAGTTTGAAAATTTTACTTATTTTTTTGTCATTGTCCATTTATTTATTTTATCAATTAGGATAAAATAAGTTAAAAAATCATAAATGAAATTGACTAAATTTCAATCCTCATTAGAACATTATATGTTTGACAAAATACATAAAGACCTCTTTAATTTGTGAATTTTAATCAATTATTTCCAAACTCTAAACTATTAATAGATATAATTATTTATTTAAATTTTCTTATTTGAGTGTCTTTATTTATACATGATTTTATCGCAATTAAATGAGATACACATACTCTTCATATATATATATATATATATATATATATATATATATATATCTTAAATTTTATTTTACTTTTTTAAACTCAATAACTTTTTAGATTTTTTGAGTTCAAGTTTATAATAAATTTTGATTGAGCTTTCCTTTTCGGACAAAAAAATAATTAGTTATTTTGCCAAGATAATGAGATTTTGATAAATTTAATTTGGTCTATTACTTCACATTCACATTTTTTTCACGAACTCAATTTGTAGTAAATTGCAGGTCCTGAAGACTGTCAACCAAACCCTCTGAACTTCAAATCTTACTTCTCATTTTCCTGAATGTAATCTTTACTCATTATTTCACATTATTTTTCTAAGCTACCCGTCTTTTGAAATTCGTTTATGTTACAACTATAATAAATTAGTAGAGAAGTTGACTTTTGGTGTGATTTCATTAACTCCTTGAATAACAACAATATATCTAGTGTAATTTCATAAAGTCGGGTCCAAGGAAGTGTACCTAGATTTTATTTCTACCCAGGTAGAGAAGTCTTTTCAATAGAATCTCAACTCAAGAGAAACACAGTTCAAAGCAGTATTGATAAAGAATAATTGGAAATGAAAAAAAAAATATGACGACAAGCCAATTTGAGAAATCATTACACTGAACGAAATAATTTGAGTAAAATTATACAGCCTTTTCGCACTGCTATTACTCCGCTACTGAGCTGCTGCCACTAATTTGAGTTTTTAGCCCTTTGGGATGCTGCTGTAATGATCAAATTCATTTCCTGCCTTTTCGGACTGCTATTACTCCGTTACTGGGCTGTTGCCACTAATTTGAGTTTTAACCTAATAATATTAGCTTTCCTTTTCGAACTTGATGGATGTTGACGCATTAACTTGAGGTACTATGCTGGGGAGTCCAAGGACTCATTCGGAGAGAGTTCATGTGATAACATGCTTTCAGTTATGATCACACACACATAAACTAAAAGAAATGACTAATGTAGAACTCAAAGGAAACGTTTTATGACACAGAAATAGAGATAACATGCATAGCAAGAAAGAAGCTAACTAAAGAAGATTAATGAAAATAATTTCCAAAGAAGATTAGGTGACGCGAGCAGTCTGATAACACAATTTTAATGAAATAAAGCTCGCCCATAACAACAAGATAGAATTAGAAAGCTACTGAATTGCCAAGAAAAATTAGATAAAGAGAAATGATACACTAATCTGAACACCATACTTAAAGCCAAATTCATATCATATTGTGTAAACTACACTCAAAAAGCTTCAACTAGGGCATTGACAATCAGAGGTTCTATGATAAAATGATAAAAATTTGAAACTAAATTTGTACAAAACTAGAAAAAAAATCAAACAGGAAGGGAAAACCGAGATAAAACGCCCAAGATTTCAGCAGCTAATGGATAGACATCTCAATTTTATTTTACTTTCTTTGAGTAACAAGAGAACCAACTGAAGCAAACATACTACTCAAACAGAAAATCCATATTTCAAATACACAACAAGCTCGAAATTGTTAGCACAAAGAAATGGACATATCAATAATGACTTAAGAAGAAAACTGAATCTTGCCCTTAACTTAGTGATAAAGAACATACATTAGCTATATATCTACAATCATTTGGTTCATTCGACAATCTAGGAATACATAAAACAGAGATGCCAACTTACGATAAATACTCATTGAGAAGAGACTGAAATTGAAAATGAAGCCAAAACAAAGTAAAGAAAATCCCAATAGATAAGTTCTCAAATATGCAGGCAGAATATAATTCATTATTATATCTATCAGTTGATGGTATCCTCCTTTGATTCAACAAATCTAGAAACTAGTCAATGCTCGTTAAAATAAGGGAAGAAGAAAGAAAATTACCTTTTGCCGAGCAGCTAACCAGGAGGGCTTCAACCTCGAAATAGCGACAAAATAATGAAGTTTCAACTATCAAAACACGAACTCCCAAAAACTTTTCAGGGTCCAATTTTTTCTAGCCCCCAAAACCATCGATGGTCGGTGAAAAGGAGGGGGTTTATATACAAACCCCAAAATACCAAAAAAAAACTCAAGGAATTCAATGTGGGACTCGGAGAAATTTTCAAATCCCTTAACAAATAAGGTTGACTATTTGTACCGAGGCCCCCCTACCCAAGACACCAAGATGCACGGAGCGTGCCTCGAGGCCCCTCTAACCGCCACCCCACCCCACCGCCACAAGGCAACCCCCACAAGCCACGAGTCACCCCCTCCCCCTAATCCATGAGGCACAAAGCGTGTCTCGAGGCCCCCCTCCCCCCACGCCATGAGGAACGCTTGATGAGTCCTCAAATTAGAATCATCCAGGGCCTTATTTGAAAGCAAATAGTGTCATCGATTGTGTATTTTATCTCGATATATGATAAAAATTGCTTTCAGGTATCTTAGGATTTGGTAAGAGAATGGACACTTAGGCGCAAAGCGAAAGCAAGACAGAAGAAAAGAACTGAAGATGCAAAATGTGCATCGCCAAACACATTTGGCGATACGCCATATAGCAGAGTTCCGCCTTCTATTACAGCAAGTGAGCCCCGAAGGAAGTGGATCAAAAGACGATGAAAAGAAACGGTTGGCGTTTCGCCAAATAGTTCAGCGAAGCAAAGTTATTCCGCCCAACGTTACATCATGCATGGACAAAAAGTCAAGGGACAAACGGCGACGAATTGGAGAAAGCGCAAATCGCCAAATCACGATTAACGACACTGAATGGATCCATCGATACTAAATCTAAAGCCTATAAATACTAAACTCTTTTATTATTTGGAGAAGTTTTGAGTTTTTGGAGAGATTTGAGAGTGTGAAACATTAGACACTTAATATTTTATTTTAGAAACTTTGTTCTTAAGTTTTCTCTCACGTTTGGAGAGAGCTTTGAGGAAGCTTCAAGAAAGAAGTTCTTCCAATCTTGGAAGTGGGTCTTCTCCATTTATCTTCCTTTGCCATTTTTAATGTTTAATCACCTATACCCATTTGGTTCCTTTATCTTTTAAGTATATTTGATTATTTCTTGATGTGTGGCTAAAAAAACCCTATCTTGGGGTGTGATTTAGCAAATATGTGTTTGTGTTAATGTTGGATCTTGTTTGCTGATAGGATTAGATGCATTTTAATGGTGATTTCATCTAGTATTTGTGGTTAAATTAATGGGTTTGTAGTTGCAAATACAAAATCACCCATGTATTTTTTGCTTGCCCGAGAGGGAGGTCGCAAAACCAAGACCACTAGACTGATGGGCTAAGAAATGGGTCGACATGAGGTTCAGCCCGAGAGGATGAGCCCTACTCCCATATCCAAGCACCCTCTATCGAAAGGTCAGGGTGTGGGTAAGGCGTAGGGTGGTTAGTTTAGACAAATGGGTGTTCGAGAGGAACCCAATTTGATATAGGGTAAGTTGTCCGAGAGGGAATTTAATTTTCCCTAAAGCTTAGCCTAGTAACCATTGTCATTTGAATTTTACTATCAAAAGCATGTACCCATCAGTTTGTGTCAACATGTATTGCAATCACATCCCAAGAACTCTCTCCCATACTTGTCTTCTCCTTTATTTTTTCTATTTTACTACTCGTGACAAAATCCCTTCTTGATATTTGACATTTTGGGGTCACAAATTAAATTTGTTTTATTTTAATACTCGAAAATGTCTTGAACTATCACTATTTAGAACAAAATTCTAAGTAGCTACTACTTTCATTACCACTCCCTTGGGACACGACCCCAACCCTTGGTTAGGTTACTTTACTAGCTTCGATTCGTAGACACTCAAACTGTAGGTTAGTGTCGTTGATCATGAAATATAAAAGATACACATATGGTAGCATCATAATGGTGCCGATGGTGGGGAGTGGTGTCACGTGAAAATGTAGTTGGTTATAGTTTTTAGTTCTTTGTAGTGTATTTTCAACTAATATAACGTTTAGTGGTGTTTTATTTGTTGTTTAAAATTCCGAGGAAGTATGAGTGTAAACTTAGTAATGGAAGTCAGGTGGGCCATCAAGACGACATTGGCAATTTAAAAGATGTCCAAGATCCTAACATTAACGACCCACATCTCATGGGAGGTGTAGGGACCACCCACTTACCTCCAGTAGAGGGAAATGCAGTATTCCACATAACTAGTACCATGTTGCAAATTTTGTAATTGAAGGGACTTTTTGGTGGATTAGATCACGAGGACCCACATGAGCACCTATGAAACTTTATGGATGTGTGTGGACCATTCTCGTTCAAAAATACCTTTCCGGAATAAATTCGACTGAGACTATTCCCTTTTTCGCTGATGGGCGAAGCTTGCAAGTGGTTAGCTGAGTTGCCACGCAAGTCAATCACTTCATGGGAGGAACTGTTACAACCTTTAACATACGATTCTTTCCTCCTTCGAAGATGATGACCATTCAGGACATCATCCAAGGCTTTAAGCATTTGAATGGAGAACCATTGAATGAAACTTGGCTCCGATTTAAAAAATTGGTACTTCAATACCCAACGCATGGCCTTCCCGACAAAATCCTCCTCCAATACTTTTATCGGAGCCTAGACTCAGTCAACAAAGGGGTGGTTGACCAACTTTAACATGGAAGACTAATGCAGCAGCCATACGAGATGGCAGTCCAACTTTTGAATGGCATGACGACCATCAACATGGCATGGTACACTGCGAGGACCAAGTTTCTCCGGTCACATTTCGGTTGTCTAAAGAGCAGACCGAAAAAGTCAATGAAATTTTGTTATTAGGAGATGGGCTGGGCTGAAGTCATTTGGATACAACTCAATTTTTATTAGGAAATGTTTTAAAGTATTATAAAATTTTGTTCACAATTTAAATGAAATTGATTAAATTTCATTCCTCATCAGAACACTGCATGTTTAATAAAATACATAACTACCTCTTTAATTTGTGACTTTTATTTAATTTTTCTAAACTCTAAATTATTAATAGATATAATTTTATATTTAAATTTTCTTATTTGATAATCTTTATTTATACATGATTTTATCGCAATTGAGTGAGATACACATACTGGTCACATATATATTTTTGTTCATGTAATATTTTTTAAATTTTATTTTACTTTATAAAATTCAATAATTTTTTTGATATTTTTATAATAAATATTTCTTGAGAAAATAATATTACAAGATTGAGAATGTTTTTTTGGTAGTTTATAACCTTGTTGTAGTTTGTCATAATTAAATCTGATATTTGATTTGATAATATAAACAAATGTTATACTAATTAAATATATGACATTTTTTGCATGATCATATCAATAAAAAAAATAGCATAGAATATTTTCAAATAAATCATGACAAATATATGTATGATAATAAAGAGATGTGAGAGGTAGGATGTAGTAGATATGAGAAAATACAGATGTAAACGAACTAAGTATATGAGAGAGGTAACTAGATAGGACATTACACAACTTCAGATTATCCACAACATGATCTTAGATATAAGAGTGTACAGTTAGATTAGAGTCCATTTTATTATTACTGACAATGCTTTACATTGACATGACACACACGTGCATCGCACGTACTCTAAACTAGTTAACAAATAAAAGAAGATTTTCAAATAGATAACTTGAGGAGGAGTTACTGATTAACTTTATTTGATTGCTTATTTTACTTCTTTTGAAGTTCATAAATGTCAAAAAAATAACCATAAAACACTAAATAGTCATTTATATCAGTACTAATAATCGATAACAATCTTGAAACATTATAACTACACAAATATAACCAAGAAACAGTACTATCATATGATCTAGTCATATGTATATATTTTCAGATTTATCATTTGAATTTTCAATATTGGTAGTTTTAATCATCGGTGATACTTATAAATCTTTTTTGAATCATTATAATTGTTCTCTTATTTATTTTAGTACAATCATATTTCTATTAATTATTAATTTAGCTGCGGTTCTTTTCAATTTCTTAGTCGGAATGATATAAATCGATGGAAAAAAATAAGCATAAAAAATTAATTACAGGTCTCATAAATTCTAAAATTAGAATATCTACCTTTGAAGTAATAGATTTTGTAATTTATCATCTCTATTATATTGAACACATAAATAAGACTAAATATGTTGCTGGCACAAGAGGTTAAAAAGCTAATCACACATTTCTGGAACGCTATATATAGTATATATATATATATATATATATATATATATATATATATATATATATATATATATATATATACACATATATATATATGTGTGTGTGTGTGTATTAATGGTGAAAAATTATATAAATTAACAGATAGAATGACAATTCATTAGAGTAAGGTATAAAAAAAATCTTTCATGAATATTTTTGTACAAGGAATTAGGAGGATTATTTCAGTATTAATTTTAAAATTAGGTTTCTATATCTTAAAATTTGTGTGATGTATTACCTAACATTAGCACAATTTTGTTTCAAAATCTTAAGTATCATTCATCTCATATAAAATATAAAATTAATATAAAAGAAAAACTTGAGTTTGAAATAAAACCTAAAAAGGTTAGAAAGGGGTATATGAAAGAATATTTTCCTCAAATCAATCTCTTCATTTGACTGATTGTTATATACACAAAGATCGCAACAAATAAGGCTACAAAATAGGAGTCAAAGACTACAAGAATAGGAATGAATATAGACTCCTAACTAATATAGACTCCTAACTAATTTCCAATAATACAAGATAATTACAATATATTTAACACACCCCACAATCGAACCTGGAGGTTTGCGGACGCTAAGATTGTTCCGAAATTCTTCAAACAAGACACGTGGAAGACCTTTTGTGAAAATGTCCGCTATTTGATAACGGGATGGAACATGTAAAACACGAACTTGTCCACGAGCAACCTTCTCTCGAACAAAGTGGATATCCATTTCAATATGTTTTGTACGCTGATGTCGTACTGGATTACCCGATAAATAAATAGCACTTACATTGTCACAGTATAGAAGTGTGGCTTTCTTAATCGGACAATGCAACTCGAAGAGAAGATTACGAATCCAACATGATTCGGAGACGACATTGGCCACCCCACGATATTCGGCCTCGGCACTAGAACGAGACAATGTGGGTTGTCGTTTTGATGACCATGAGACCAAGTTGTCTCCCCAAAACACAAAATACCCAGATGTAGACCGTCGGGTGTCCGGGCACCCTCCCCAATCTGCATCAGTGTAAGAGACAAGAGTGGAGAAAGAAGAGGGATAAAGGTGAAGTCCATGATCCAAAGTACCCTGAACATACCGAATTATCCGTTTGAAAGCATGAAAATGATCAATACGCGGATTATGCATATGGAGACAAATTTGTTGAACAGCATAAGATATATCCGGACGGGTAAAAGTGAGATATTGAAGGGCCCCTGCAAGACTTCTGTAAAGAGTGGGATCAGCATAAGGAGCACTAGAAGTAGCACTAACTTTTGGTTTGGAATCAACCGGAGTAAGAGTCGGTTTACGTGAGGACATGCCGGCTCGTTCAATTATTTCTTCAGCATATTTCCGCTGTGAAAGAAACATACCACCCTTATGTCTAGTGACAGCAATACCAAGAAAATAATTTAAACGACCCAAATCTTTCATAGCAAATTCAGAACTGAGAAGAGCCATGATAGAACACCGCAGAGCATCAGAAGAAGCAATAAGAATAATATCATCAACATATAATAAAATGTAAGCCATGTCCAAACCCTTGCTGTAGATGAATAAAGAATTGTCACACCGGCTATTAGTGAAACCAATGGACAAAACATAATCAGCAAAATGCTTATACCAAGCTCGGGGAGCTTGCTTAAGGCCATACAAAGACTTTCGTAACAGACAAACATAATCAGGATGAGTACGATCCCTGTACCCCAAGGGTTGATGCATATAAACAGTTTCCTGAAGCTCACCATGAAGGAAAGCATTTTTGACATCCAATTGATGAATTGGCCATGCCTTGGACAGAGATAGACTAAGAACAGTTCGGATTGTAGCCGGTTTGACCACCGGACTAAATGTCTCACCACAATCAATTCCAACCTGCTGTGTTTTGCCATCACCTACAAGACGTGCTTTATGCCTCTCAAAAACACCATTAGATTTGACTTTATGAGTAAAAATCCACATAGACCGAATCACATTCACATTAGGTGGACGGGGCACTAACTCCCACGTCTTATTTTTAATAAGAGCATCATATTCATCATCCATGGCCATTTTCCAATTTGGATCACGGAGAGCCTCAATCGGATTACGAGGCAAAGGTGACCTTGTAATCGCAGAAACAAAAGAATATTTCTTATTTGGTTTAAAAATCCCATTTTCGCTACGGGTCACAACTCTTTGCCGCTGGAGAGGAGTTTGAGTGGGCTGTGGTGCTAAATTGTTTGATGGTGTGGAATGTGGTTGGTACAAAGGAGAAGTATGGGGTGAGGAATGAGGTGATGGGCTGTCAAGGAAGGATGGCCCAGAGGGCGGTTGGGGAGATTCAGTAGGGGGAGAAGCGGGTTGGGCTTGCTGGGTCGAGGGGCTGCCAGGTGGAGTAGATTGGACCGGGGAATGGGCCGCAGGATGTGGAGGGTCGTTGGACGCAACATTAGAATTTCTAAAATGTTGAATAACATAAGAATTTAGTCCAGAGTCCAAAAAATCATATTGTTGAGAAGAATGAGTATGTAACTTTTCAAAGGGGAAGGAATTCTCATCGAAAATAACATGTCTACAAATGATAATTTTACGAGAGGATAAATCATAGCATTTGTAGCCACGGTGATTCGGGGGAAATCCCAAAAATACACATGGAGTAGATCGGGGTTGCAATTTATTAATAGTTGTAGATGGAAAAAGTGGATAACACAAACACCCAAAAACCCGTAAATGAGAATAAGAAGGCTCCCTTTTATAAAGAATTTCCAAAGGAGATGCATTACCCAATAATTTGCTCGGAAGAATATTTAGAAGGTAGGTTGCCATTAGTAAGGAATTATGCCAAAAAGAAGGTGGAAGTGAGGCATGGGCAAGAAGAGTACGGCTAATATTATTGATAGTACGAATTTTTCTTTCGGCTTTCCCATTTTGTGAAGAAGTATGAGGACAAGAGAGACGGAAAGACATGCCATATTTTTTACAGAATTCCCAAAATGGACCATTATCAAACTCCCTCCCATTATCACATTGTACGTTTTTAACATTACGTTCAAATTGGGTGAGAATGTGATTCCTAAAAACCAAGAATGTGTCATATACATCAGATTTTCGGGCTAAAGGAAAAGTCCACAAAAAATTAGAAAAATCATCAAGTAATAAAACATAGTAACGATGTCCTGCAGAACTCAAAATGGGAGATGACCAAAGATCACTATGTATTATATCAAATGGCAAAGTCGTACTAGAAATCGAAGAAACAAATGGCAACTTCACATGTTTCCCCAAAACACATGACCCACAAATACTAGATCTTGAAAGTCTATTACAATCAATATTTTTATTGTGCCTAAGAGCATCTAAAATAGGAGCACCCGGATGACCCAACCGATGCCAAATTTTAGGAGAAATTGCGGCAAAAGTAGAGGTAGCTTGATTGTTGATTGGAGTAGTAATTGGGTAAAGGTCGCCCCGGCTATCACACCTCATTATTGGCTTCCCCGTCTGAAAATCCTTTACAGAAAAACCAAAAGGATCAAATGCAACAGTTACTGAATTATCAGTAGTGAATTTTCTAACAGAGATGAGATTTTTTATGATTTTAGGAGCATGAAGGACATTATTTAAAGAAAGGGTCGGGCTAGATGA
The DNA here is from genome assembly GCA_016801875.1 of Solanum sitiens. Classification (NCBI taxonomy): domain Eukaryota; kingdom Viridiplantae; phylum Streptophyta; class Magnoliopsida; order Solanales; family Solanaceae; genus Solanum; species Solanum sitiens. Next base: position 3,825,226 of record JABWTJ010000009.1, read on the forward strand.
AGGCAAAAAAGTGTGATCGTAACCAAGAATAGGAATTTTATGACCATTACCAACAACTATATTATTATTTGGATGAGTGCTCAAATTAAAATAAGACGAGAAGTTACCTGAAGAGGAAGTCATATGAGAAGTAGCCCCGGTGTCCATGTACCAAGACGGATCAGGCGGATTAAGGGACATAGTATGCATTGCAGCCTGAATATCGGTAGGATCCATCGAACAGGACTGTTGCTGCTGTCCAGATGCCATGTAACCGGATTGTTGCTGCTGTCCAGACGCCATGTAGGCTTGCTGATTTCGTGGCCTTGGACCCAATAGTCCAGCCTGCTGGTTTGGAGTACCAGGCCTGGTCCATCCTTGAGTTGGGTAAGGGCAAGGAGGAATGGGCCAGCCATATCCCCAAGGATACGCTTGCTGCCAAAAAGCAGGGGACATGTTCGAAGCTTGAGCCGCACCGGAGCCCCGCCCAGCAGCCGGTGGATTCCGACCACCATTATTCCTGGTACCGCCGGAGCCACCACTGGAGCCACGACCAGCATTTTTCCGGCTACCAGAGTTGCGCTTGTTGTTCGACGAACTGGAATATTTGCTCTTCAATTGACCCGTGTTTGACAAATGACTGGAGGAGTCATCTGACGAGGCTGCAACCATGGCAGATTCGGTTGCCGCCTCCTTTGCCATTCCGGTTTCCTCAAGAACAAGCATGGAGAGAGCCTTGTAAAAGGGAGGAAGCGGATTGCTTTGACGAATAAGCGTGCCCACACCACGGTAGGCTCGGGTAAGGCCACCAACCAACTGTAACACCATCCGGCTATCAGAAACCGGCGCTCCGACATTCTTCAACTGATCAGCGAGAGACTTGAGATGCTGACAGTAAGAGGATGCATTGGGAAAATTCTCCATAGAAGTGATGGAGAATTCTTGTTCAAGAGCAACGGCACGGGAATGTTAGTTGTCCTGGAATATGTCTCGCAACCTATCCCAGGCCTCCATAGCAGTCGAATCAGGCTCAATGATGGTCTGCAGGAGATCATTAGAGATAGTGGCATATATCTATGAAAGAACCGTGGCATCCAGAGTAGTCCACAGTTCCTTCTCTTGATCAGTTGAAGGTGGTTTGGATGTACCTTCTTTCGGAGGGATAATATGGGTTAGTACTCTGTGAGAACGAGCATGAATTTTGAATAATTCCGACCACGTAGAGTATTGAACGTTTTCCATCTCAAGAGTGATGGGAATATGGTTCTTGATATTAGAGACGGCCAAAGCCGGATGAAAAGATTTGTCCGACATTGTGAGATTGCCGGCGAAAAAACAAAACAAAGGGAAGAAGAAAGGGAAGAAGAAAGGGGGCGGAATTAAGGGCGTATGCGGAAGAAGAACCCTAAGCAACTGATACCATGAAAGAATATTTTCCTCAAATCAATCTCTTCATTTGACTGATTGTTATATACACAAAGATCGCAACAAATAAGGCTACAAAATAGGAGTCAAAGACTACAAGAATAGGAATGAATATAGACTCCTAACTAATATAGACTCCTAACTAATTTCCAATAATACAAGATAATTACAATATATTTAACAGTATAGGTTTATGCCCCCTTGTTTATTTATCTTTTTTTGTAACGTCGTAACTCATGGACTAAATTGTAAAACATATCAATATAAAGAACAAACAGAAATGTAAAATCAAAACATAAATCATCGAAGTGATGAAGAAATAAAATGATAGAGCAAAAAGTGTGTACACAAATTAAATAATAAATATTTTACATTAATTATTGTTAAAATGAGCAAAATTACTCTTTTCTCCTCTTAGTAAGACGACCATGAGCATGACTAGTTTCTTCACATCATGAAACCACAATTGTTGCCTTGGAGGGAGTCTGCTGGATGAAGCTGAAGATGGAGGCTGTAAATACACGTTTGTTGAGTTATCGATGTCAGTTATCGCTTCAGAAAACTTATTTTGAGGAATTGAATCGATAGGGAACCCTGTTACTGTCCCACTTGTCCCTCTACTTTTTTTTCTTCATTGTAGGGAGAGGAAGAATATATATAGGAAAAATTTTATGAGGTGGGGTTGGAGATGGGGTGCGGTTATTTGGTGACAACTCTATTTTTATACGGGGATGTCTTAAACTATTATAAAATTTTGTTTGCAATTTTACTTCATTTATTTTTGTTATTGTACATTTATTTATTTTATCAATTAGGATAAATTAAATTAATTAATCATAAATGAAATTGACTAAATTTCAATCTTCATTAGAACATTCATGTTTAACAAAATACACAAAGACTTCTATAATTTGTGAATTTTATTCAAAAAAAATTCTAAACTCCAAACAATTAATAGGTATAATTATTTATTTAAATTTGCTTATTTGATAGTCCTTATTTATACATGATTTTATCGCAATTAAGTGAGATACACATACGCGTCACATATATATTTTTTTGTTCATGTGTTACTTTTTGAATTTTATTTTACTTTTTAAAAATCAATAAATTTTTAGATACTTTGGGTCAAATTTATAATCAACTTTTCTTGAAATAATAATATTACAAGATTGAGAAAGTTTTTTTCTGTTAATTATAATCGTGCAGTTTGTCATATGATAATTAAGTCTGAGATTTGATTCGATAATCTAAGCAAATGTTATATTAATAATAATTATATATGAAAATTTTTAAATGATTATATCAATAAGAAATAAAATAGAAAATCTTTAAATAAAGCATGACAAATATATGTATGACGATAAGGAGACATGAGAGGTTGGATGTAGTAGATATGAGAAAAAATAGATGTAGACAGAAGAAGTATTTGAGGGAGGTAGTTCGATAGGACATGCATGGTAATTAGATAGGACATGACACATGAGAAAGTTAATCAGATAGGACATGACGCATGAGAAACATAATTAGATAGGACATGACGCAAGTTCAGATTATCCAGAACATGATCTTAGATATGAGAGTGTGTAGTTAGATGCGAATCTATTTTATTATTGTTGACAATATTTTATATTGACGCAACACAAACATGCATCACACGTATTCTAACCATGTTGAAAAATAAAAGAAGATTATCAATAGATAACTTGAGGAGGAGGAGTTATTGATAAATTTTATCTGATTGCGTATTTTACTTCTTTGTAAGTTTGTAAATGTAAAAAGAATTAACCATAAAATAGTATATAATGATTAATACACTTACCAAAACACTATTGAGTACAAAATGTCAAAAAAAAATATAAATCATGAAACAAACAAATGTCTACTACTTCTTTTAAAAGAGAATATAAAAAATAAGGAGATACATTTTGTTTCAAAACACTTCAAAATATGATCTAAAGATGCAAAGAAATAATCAATTATATTACTACTAATAATCGATAACAATCTTAAAAAATTATAACTATACTAAAATTAAATATAACCAAGAAACAACACTAGCTACCATTTGCTCTAGCCACACATACATATTTTAAGAATTATCATTTGAGTTTTCAATATTGGTAGTTTTAATCATTGGTGCTACTTATTAATCTTTATTGGATCATTATATAATTGTGCTCTATTTCTTATTTTTTCTGTAGTAAAACTATATTTCTATTAATTATTAACTTAGCTGTGATTTTTTTTTATTTCTTAGTCGGAATGATATAAGGCCATGAAAGAAGAACTAAGCATACAAAATTAAATAGAAGTCCCAGAAATTCTAAAGTTAGAAAAATATTTTTCTTTGAAGTATTAAATTTTGTAATTTATCATCTCGATGATATCGGCATTTTAAATTTTCTTCTTACTATATATTCATTCCAACTCAAAATAAAGACCAAAGATGTTGCTGGTACAAGAGGTCAAAAAGCTAGTCACACGTAACTTGAAAGCTATAGTTATATATATAATTAATTGTAATGACTGGGTTCCATCATTTATAGAAAAGCCAATGTGAAAATATTTTGGTCGGAAAATATTTTTTTTGTATTTGCTTTTTTCGCAATGTAGTCCATATTTTAACGGAATCAGAGTCTTTGAGGTGTGAGTAAATCTGGGAATAATTGGATAAATCATTTATGATTTTGATTGCACGAGTAATTAGATAACTCGTTACAGAATCCAAACGACTTAACAGAATTGAATTCGGGCAAGTAAAACTCTCAATATCGAGCCTGTGGGTTGGAGGTGTGTTGAGAAAGTTGGACAAGAGAAAGAGGTGCTAGCGGTGACTACAATTGTTCCTCCCTTGGATCCAGTGTTAGAACAACAAATCATGTCGTTCTTCAAGGATTTGGTTGGTCCTGGAATGCTCCTCGCTGTCCAAGTAACTCAGGATCCCGACCATCCTCCTACTGTTATCACTGCTCATAAGGTGAGTGGAATGGAAGGTAATTATTCTTTATTCCGTCCTTTGTTGGGTTACGTTATGAATGGCAATGATCATGACATGTTAACTAAGTTAGTAAAGCTTAAGCCTCCGATATTTCTCGGTTTTGAGAGTGAGGATGCGTATGAGTTCATTCTGGATTGCTATGAGAGGCTGCATAAATTGGGTATAGTTCACCAACATGGGGTTGAGTTCATGTCTTTCCAACTTCAAGGTGAGGCCAAGAAATGGTGGAGAGCTTATATGGAGTGCAGATCTTCTCCTTTACCACCACTCACTTGGATCGAGTTTGATGCTCTGTTCTTGGAGAAATATGTACCTAGAACTTTGAGGGATCGTAAGAAAGATGAGTTTATGGCCTTGGATCAAGGTGGTATGTTTGTGACTGCGTATGAGGACAAGTTTCATGATTTTTATAGATATGGTACTGAATTAGTGACAACAAAGGAGGAGAGGATCCGCTCATTTATTAGGGGACTGAATTCTAAATTGCAAGTATTATATGTCCAATGACTTCTACAGGAAGGAGCTTCAATGAGGTGACAAATTATGTTAAGAAAGTGGAGGGGGTGAGGCAAGACGGTCAGGATAAGGCGTTGGCTAAGAGAGCCAAGAATTCTGGAAATTTTCAAGGCTCCTATTCTAGAGGATCTGGTAGACCAACGTAGGCAGCCAAGCCAATTCAGTCCGTTATGCCTGCCTCTATTGGTAATTACCCGGGAACTCCATACTATAATTTTCAGGATAGCTAGGGAGTCGCGCCTTCAACGGGCAATATACCATCTTTTAATCATACTTTCTACAATTGTGGAGAACTTGGACATATGAGAAGAGATTGCCCCCATCCGCATATAATGGACTCCGCGCAACAATTATCTAGAGCGGTGCTACCCACTGGGAATGGTAATAATGGTAGAGGATGTCCACAAGGTGTGCGAGAAGGTAATCAGCTAGGCCATGGAGGTAGAGGAAATGGTAATACGGGCAGAGTTAACATGCAACCAGATAGGGAGTTAGGTCGTCAAGATGATAGGGCTCAGTGTTATGCTTTTCTAGGCAACAATGAGGCAGAGGCGTCTGACGCGGTGCTCACATGTACGATTCTTGTTTGTGACCGGATGACTAATGTATTTTTTGATTGGGTTCTACTTATTCTTATGTATCCATGAGATTTGCCTCAGAATTTGATATGATCTGTGATGTTCTTGATGCCCCTATTCATGTTTCTACCCCCGTTGGAGAGTCAATCATAGTTACTCATGTTTATCGTGGTTGTCCTATTTTCTTTATGGGTTTTTAGACTTGGGATAATTTGGTGATATTGGATATGCCTGACTGTGACATGATCTTAGGCATCACTTGGTTGTCCCATATTATGTTGTATTCAATTATAATACTATGTCTGTGACTCTAGAATATTTGGGAAGGAAAACATTAGAGTGGGAAGGGGTGTACAAGACTAAGCAAGCTAAGATTATATCCTCCATTCGAGATAGTAAATTAGGTTTGGCTTATTTGTCTCATATTAGGGATGTTGAGATTGAGGCTCCATCCATTGGGTCTATTCCTATGGTGTTTCAATTTAGTGAAGTATATCCTAATGACTTGCCTAGTATGCCTCCAGATAGAGATATAGATTTCTGCATTGATTTAGAGCCTAATACTCGTCCCATTTCCATTCCTCCATATCGCATGGCTCCGGCAGAATTAAGGAAGCTTAAGGTTCAAATCCAAGAGATTATTGATAAAGGATTTATTCGCCCTAGTGCTTCCCCATGGGGTGCTCCAGTTTTGTTTGTTAAGAAGAAGGATGGTAGCATGAGAATGTGTATATATTATCAGTAATTGAATAGTGTCACTGTTCTAGACAAGTATCATTTGCCTCGAATTGATGATCTTTTGACCAATTGCAAGGTGCAACAGTTTTCTCTAAGATTGATTTGAAATTCGGTTACCATCAATTAAAAATTAAACCGGGAGATGTGCCTAAGACGACATTTAGAACTCGCTATGGGCACTATGAGTTTTTGGTTATGATTTTTGGTTTGACCAATGCGCCTGCAAGTTTCATGAGTTTAATGGATGGGGTGTTCAAGTTATTTCTTTATTCTTTCGTCATAGTCTTTATCGATGACATCTTGGTTTATTGAAAAAGTGAAGAAGAGCATGCCAACCATCTTATTATTATTTTGGGTGTTCTTGGGAAACAAAAGTTGTATGCTAAATTTTCCAAGTGTGAATTCTGGTTTAAATCGGTTGCATTTTTAGGACATGTAATTTTAAAGGAAGGGGTAATGATAGATCCTCAAAAGATTGAGGCGGTTAAGAATTGGGTTCGACCAAGTTCGGTAGCTGAAGTTAGGAGATTTGTGGGACTCGCTAGCTATTATCATCAATTTGTGAAGAATTTTGCTTCCATTGCCACTAACTTGACCAATTGATCAAAAAGGATATACCATTGGAATGGACTAAAAAATGTGAAGAGAGCTTCCAAAAGCTCAAGACTCTCTTCACCACCGCACCTATTCTAGCATTACCGGTTTAAGGTAAGAATTTTATTGTTTATTGTGATGCTTCACATTATGGTTTGGGTGCCGTATTGATACATGATAAGAATGTTATAACTTATGCATCGCGTCAATTGAAGGTGCATGAGAGGAATTATCTAACACGTGATTTGGAGTTGGCAGCGGTAGTGTTTGTTCTTAAGATATGGAGAAATTACCTCTATGGCGTTAAGTGTGAAGTATTTACTGATCATCGTAGTTTTCAATATGTGTTCACTCAAAAGGATCTGAATTTGAGACAACGAAGATGGATGCAGCTACATAAAGATTATAATGTGACCATTCAATATCATCTGGGCAAGGCTAATATGGTGCCAGTCATTTTGAGTCAAAAAGAGGTAAGTATGAGTATTTTAGCTTGCTTGAGTGTATCAAAGCAACCATTGGCTAAAGAAACTAAGAACTTAGAGTCTAAGTTAATCCAGTTGGGCACCTCAAAAAGAGGTGGGGTGTTAGATATTATTGAAGTAAGGGTCACATTCATGGAGGATATCAAGGCCAAATAATTTGAGGATGAAGTTTTGGAGGAGCTTAGAAAGAAGACCGTGATTGCTAAGGAACAAAAGACCATTCCTGATGTGAATGGTGTACTCAATTTTAATGGTAGAATATGTGTTCCTAGAGTAGATGACTTGATTGAGAAGTTGTTGGCAGAGTCTCATGGTTCATGATATACTATTCATTCAAGCGTGACCAAGATGCATAGGGATCTGAAACGAATTTATTGGTGGGTGAGCATAAAGAATGACATAGCAGAGTTTGTGTCAAAGTGTGAAAATAGTAAACAAGTAAAGTACGAACATCAAAAGCCTGTGGATTTGCTTCAAAGAATACCGATTCCAGAATGGAAGTGGGAAATGATAGTCATGGACTTTGTTTGTTAGTTTTCCCAAGAGTTACGGAAAGTTCGATTCTATTTGGGTTGTGGTTGATAGATTTATCAAGTCAGAACATTTTATTCCGGTAAGAATAGATTATAATGCAGAAAAATTGGCTGAGATATATGTGAAAGAGATAGTAAGGTTGCATAGGGTGCCCCACTATATCATCTCAGATCGTGGCACCCAATTCACTTCCAAGTTCTGGAGAAAATTGCATGATGAATTGGGCACACAACTCACTTTTAGCACATCCTTTCATTCAGAGACAGACGGGCAGTCAGAGAGGACTATTCAAGTATTGGGAGCCATGTTGAGAGCATGTGTGATTGAATTCGGAGGGCATTGGGATACGTTTCTACCCTTGTGTGAATTCTCTTATAATTATAGTTTTCACTCCAACATAGATATGACACCATTTGAGGCATTCTATGGGAGGGGATGTAGATCACCTATAGGATGGTTCGAGACTGGATATGTGAAACCATTGGGGGTTGATTTAGTGAAGGATGCTCAGGATAAGGTGACAAGTATTCAAACTAAGCTTCTGCGGCCCAGATTAGACAAAAGAAGTATGCAGATCATAAGGTGAGATACATGGTGTTTCACTCTGGAAAAATTTTCTTCTTAAGGTATCACCCATGAAAGGGGTGATGAGATTCAGTAAGAAGGGTAAGCTAAGTCCTAGGTACATTGGTCCATTTGAAATTCTTGAGTCTGTAGAGCTGGTAGCATATATATTGGCTTTACCTCCTAATCTATCGAGTTTTCATCCGGTATTTCACGTGTCCATGTTGAAGATGTATCATGGTGATGGCAATCACATCATTAAGTGGGACTCAATTGTGCTAGACAATCAATATGAGAAGGAACCGATTGCAATATTTGATCATGATGTGCGTAAGTTGAGGACTAAGGAGATTAAGTCCGTGAAAGTTCAATGGAAGTATTGTCCAGTTGAATAAGAAACTTGGGAAACCGAGAAGGACATGCGAGACAAGTATCCCAATTGTTCGTCGACTGAGATACTACTTTATTCCTTCCTTAGTCTATTTTTCCTAAGTTTGTCACTTGGTGAAAAGTGATGGGTAAATTGATATCTATTATAACGACCAGCTTTCGTCGTTATAGAAAAGCCAACGGGGGAAAATTTTGAGTCGGAAAACATTTTTGTAGTATTTGATTTTTTCCCAACCTAATCCAGATTTGGAAAAAATTGAAGTCTTTGAGGTTTGGAAAATATTGTAACAAACAGGTGAATCCTTTATGGTTTTGATTGCACGAGTAGTTATATAACTCGTTAAAGAATTCGTAAGACTTTACGAAATTGAATTGGGGCGAGTAGAACTCCTGATATCAAGTCTAGCGTAAAGGGTATTTTCTAAGCGTTGTGGGTTGGAGGTGTGTTGTGAAATTGGAATTTTGAAATTCTTGAAATAGCTCACTCGTTCTAGAATGCCGCATAGGCGAGCGTTTCTGCCACTCTAGCGGGGCCGCTACAGCGGGATGAGGGTCATTGTGGCAGGTGCGATGTGACTTAATGTCGTTAATATACCTCTAAACGACCTTATTTTGGCACTTTTCAATTTTTAGAGCTAAGAACGAACCCCAGGTGGCTCCTACTCGTTTTCACCATTCTTAATGCTACAGGTAAGTTTTTCACTCCTCAAATCCATTTTTGATCAGTAAAACGTAATATAATAGGTACATATTGATGGGAAAGGGTTTTATTATAGATTTTATGGTGGAAACAACCCTATTTTGGATACTTGCGATCATGGGTATGAATTGTTAGAAATCTGGGTAATTAGTGAATGTGTATCGATTCCCGTTTATTATGATTGTTTGTAGATCAAGAACAAGCGGAAAGAATCCGGAAAGGGAAGGATCTTAGGTTTTCGTACTTGTCTTGAGGTAGGTAATGTTTGTGATTCTATGATGGTGTGATGTATTCTTCTTATTGCTTCATTATGATGTATGTATGTATGTGAATATTTCATTATTGATTCACACTTGTTGTAAATGAGATAGACGAATGGTTGTATACCATGAATTACTCTTGATTGTATGAGTTGAAAGTATACTTGTGTTTGTGATTGTGGTATGTTGATGGATCAAATTGCTACGTTATGACATAACTAACTAGTTTCGGGTAGCCACGTTCCTTCATAAAAATGGGATCAGATTGCCATGTTTCAGCATAATTATGGGATCGGGTATGACGTTCTGTTGCATTAACAGTTTGAGTTTTGGTTCCATGAGAGGACCATCTACTTGTTATAAATGTGTATTATTGAAGCATGTGATATTCAATATTTTATATGTTCGATATATTTCATGGTTATATTGTTGTATTAAATTTTTTATGTTGCACTTAATGGGATATCCACATGATCCTACCAGTACACGGTGATTGTGCACTGATATTGATCTTGATCTTATTTTTTTTAGTGCAGAAAATGTTGCGACGGCTATTGACATACTTTACTTAGAATATCAGTGGTCCTTACTTTAGAATTCAAGATTGAGCTAGCATCTTCCGGGCTGCTTTGGATTCTCTTTAGGTCAATATCCACATTTCGGTCTTAGACTAGTTCTTTAGATGTTTTATGATAGTTAGGATTATGATCCATTTTGTTTTAGACTTGGTTATAGTTTAGTAATTTTGGTACATTGACTTTCAGGTTCTAGGTTGTTTACTTTCGCATTTGTTTATTTAGTTTTATAGAAATCATGTTGAAGTTTATGGGAACTTCTTATTTTGTTCATTTAACTTGCTTCTGTAACTTAAATGCCTTCGTTTTTTATTTAGTTGCTTGTTTGGGTTGTAGTAGTGGTTCTGACACCGGAGAGCTAGTGTGGAACCAATCACGACGGTCTGGATCGTGACATTAATGGTGAAAGTTTATTTAAATTAATAAATAGAATGACAAATCATTAGAGTAAAGTTTAAAAAAAATCGCTAATGAGTATTTTAGTACGAAATTAGGTGGATTATTCTAGTATTAGTTTTGAAATTAAGTTTATATATCTTAAATTTTGTGTGAGATATTATCTAAAATTTGTATAATTTTAATTTCAAAATCTTATAGTATCACTTATCTCATATGAAATATAAAATTATAATAAATATAATTTTGAATCAAATAAAACCTAAAAAAGTTAGATGAGGAGTATAAGAGCAAAAATTTAGAGTTTACAAAAAGGGTCGACCTAGCCACACAACCCAAGCCTCACAGGTCAAGGAATTCGATAGTCTAGGGCGGGACGACCCTTTATGTGAAAGGGCCTGTAAATTCTCAATCCAACCCAACCCTAAAAGAGCAGAGGGCTGGGGCGGGCTGACCCTTCTTTTTTTCTTTTCAAAATTAAAATTTTATTACATCAATAAAATGAGAAGATTTTCACATCAAATATAACATGTATCTAGGATACTAGAACGTAGATACATGTATCTGGTGTGATGCCTCCCAGATATGTAAGCGAGATATGAGAGTGACAAAAGAGATGGGAGGGAGGGAGGGCCCTGACATTTGTCTATGTATCCTAGATATGTACAAATACATAGGGATAGAGTGTATCTAGAACAAATTAACTTAATTTGAGTAATTGTATCTGGACATACAAAAATCTCGTAAGATTCGTAAATTACAACATTGCGTGCATTTAAGGTATTAGTTCATATACTAGTGAGGTTGTTGTAAGTTACCCTTGAATAAACAGTTTTGGCTCATGAGCCTACCTTGGCTCTGCCATGGTCAAGCCTCCAAGACCAAAGGCTTATACGGGTCGGGCTTATAAGCTCTAATTTCAAATGGGGTTAAAAATTCTATTTCAACCCTACCCCAATAACATGTAGCGTTGGGCTGGCCCCATGGGATAAACCTATTTTGACGGCTTTAAACAAAATAAATAAAGTTGGGCGACCTCTCCGCCCACTTGTCTCTTTATCTTCTTTTGTAGCATCGTAACTCATGAACTCAATTGTAAAACATATTAATATAAAGATCAAACATAAATGGAAAAACAAAACATAAATCATGATGAAGGAATTAAAAGATCGAGCAAAGTGCATGCTGAAATTAAATAATAAACCTTTTACATTAATTATTATTATTATAAAGGAGCAAAATGACTCTTTTCTCCTCTTCAGTAAGACGACACATGAGTCTAGCTAGAGTCTTCACATCATGAAACCTCAGTTGTTGCCTTGGAGGGAGTCTTCTAGATGAAGTTAAAGATGGAGGTTGCATTTGAATATTTGTTGAGTTATCGATGCCAGTAACTCCTTCAAAAAAGCTCTTTTGGGGAATTGAATCAATAGCAGAACCATGTTGTTGTCCGCCTTGTCCCTCCATCTTGTTTTTTTTGTTCTTCAATCTAAGGAGAGGAAGAGTATATATAGGAAAAACTTTATGAGGTAGGGTTGGGGTGGGGTCATTTAGAGACAACTCAATTTTTATTAGGGGGGTGTTTTAAAGTATTATAAAAAAAAATTTGAAAATTTTACTTATTTTTTTGTCATTGTCCATTTATTTATTTTATCAATTAGGATAAAATAAGTTAAAAAATCATAAATGAAATTGACTAAATTTCAATCCTCATTAGAACATTATATGTTTGACAAAATACATAAAAAGACCTCTTTAATTTGTGAATTTTAATCAATTATTTCCAAACTCTAAACTATTAATAGATATAATTATTTATTTAAATTTTCTTATTTGAGTGTCTTTATTTATACATGATTTTATGCAATTAAATGAGATACACATACTCTTCATATATATATATATATATATATATATATATCTTAAATTTTATTTTACTTTTTTAAACTCAATAACTTTTTAGATTTTTTGAGTTCAAGTTTATAATACATTTTGATTGAGCTTTCCTTTTCGGACAAAAAAATAATTAGTTATTTGGCCAAGATAATGAGATTTTGATAAATTTTATTTGGTCTTTTACTTCACATTCACATTTTTTTCACGAACTCAATTTGTAGTAAATTGCAGGTCCTGAAGACTGTCAACCAAACCCTCTGAATTTCAAATCTTACTTCTCATTTTCCTGAATGTAATCTTTACTAATTATTTCACATTATTTTTCTAAGCTACCTGTCTTTTGAAATCCGTTTATGTTACAACTATAATAAATTAGTAGAGAAGTTGACTTTTGGTGTGATTTCATTAACTCCTTGAATAACAACAATATATCTAGTGTAATTTCATAAAGTCGGGTCCAAGGAAGTGTACCTAGATTTTATTTATACCCAGGTAGAGAAGTCTTTTCAGTAGAATCTCAACTCAAGAGAAACACAGTTCAAAGCAGTATTGATAAAGAATAATGGAAATGAAAAAAAAAATATGACGACAAGCCAATTTGAGAAATCATTACACTGAACGAAATAATTTGAGTAAAATTATACAGCCTTTTCGCACTGCTATTACTCCGCTACTGAGCTGCTGCACTAATTTGAGTTTTTAGCCCTTTGGGCTGCTGCTGTAATGATCAAATTCATTTCCTGCCTATTCGGACTGCTATTACCCCATTACTGGGCTGCTGCCACTAATTTGAGTTTTAACCTAATAATATTAGCTTTCCTTTTCGAACTTGATGGATGTTGACGCATTAACTTGAGGTATAGTGCTGGGAAGTCCAAGGACTCATTCGGAGAGAGTTCATGTGATAACATGCTTTCAGTTATGATCACACACACATAAACTAAAAGAAATGACTAATGTAGAACTCAAAGGAAACGTTTTATGATACAGAAATAGAGATAACATGCATAGCAAGAAAGAAGCTAACTAAAGAAGATTAATGAAAATAATTTCCAAAGAAGATTAGGTGAAGCGAGCAGTCTGATAACACAATTTTAATGAAATAAAGCTCGCCATAACAACAAGATAGAATTAGAAAGCTACTGAATTGCCAAGAAAAATTAGATAAAGAGAAATGATACACTAATCTGAACACCATACTTAAAGCCAAATTCATATCATATTGTGTAAACTACACTCAAAAAGCTTCAACTAGGGCATTGACAATCAGAGGTTCTATGATAAAATGATAATTTGAAACTAAATTTGTACAAAACTAGAAAAAAATCAAACAGGAAAGGAAAACCGAGATAAAATGCCCAAGCTTTCAGCTATGATCACACATAAACTAAGAAAAAGAATTAAATGAGATGAAGAGAAGTGATAGCACATTCCAGTAGCTAATGGACAGACATCTCAATTTTATTTTACTTTCTTTGAGTAACAAGAGAACCAACTGAAGCAAACATACTACTAAAACAGGAAACCCATATTTCAAATACACAACAAGCTCGAAATTGTTACCACAAAGAAATGGACATATCAATAACGACTTAATAAGAAAACTGAATCTTGCCCTTAACTTAGTGATAAAGAACATACATTAGCTATATATCTACAATCATTTGGTTCATTCGACAATCTAGAAAAACATAAAACAGAGATGCCAACTAACGATAAATACTCATTGAGAATGGACTAAAATTGAAAATGAAGCCAAAACAAGGTAAAGAAAATCCCAATAAATAAGTTCTCAAATATGCAGGCAGAATACAATTCATTATTATATCTATCAGTTGATGGTATCCTCCTTTGATTCAACAAATCTAGAAACTAGTCAATGCTCGTTAAAATAAGGGAAGAAGAAAGAATATTACCTTTTGCCGAGCAGCTAACCAGGAGGGCTTCAACCTCGAAATAGCGACAAAATAATGAAGTTTCAACTATCAAAACAGGATCTCCCAAAAACTTTTCAAGGTCCAATTTTTTCTAGCCTCCAAAACCATCGATGATCGGTGAAAAGGAGGGGATTTATATACAAATCCCAAAAACCAAAAAAGAACTCAAGGAATTCAATGTGGGACTCGGAGAAATTTTCAAATCCCTTAACAAATAAGGTTGACTATTTGTACCGAGGCCCCCCTACCCCCAAACACCAAGATGCACCGAGCGTGCCTCGAAGCCCCTCTAACCACCACACCGCCCCACTGCCACGAGGCACCCCACACATGCCACGAGGCACCCCTACCCCTAATGCACGAGGCACAAAGCGTGCCTCGAGGCCCCCCTCTTCCCACGCCATGACGAACGTTTGATGAGTCCTTAAATTAGACTTATCTAGGGCCTTATTTGAATGCAAATAGTGTCCTTGATTGTGTATTTTATCTCGATATATGATAAAAATTGCTTTCAGGTATCTCAAGATTTGGTAAGAATATGGCACTTGGGAGCAAAACGTAAGCAAGACAGAAGAAAAGAATTGAAGATTCAAAGTGTGCATCACCAAACACATTTGGAAATACGCCATATAGCAGAGTTCCGCCTTCTGTTACAGCAAGTGAGACCCGAAGGAAGTGGTCAAAAGACGATAAAAAGAAACGGTCGGCGTTTCTATAAATTAAATAGTTCTGCTAAGCAAAGTTATTCCGCCCAACGTTACATCATGCATGGAAAAAAAGTCAAGGGACAAACAATGACAAATCAGAGTAAGCGCGAATCTCGGAATCACTCGATGATTCACGATTAACGACACTGAATGGACCCACCGACACTAAATCTGAAGCCTATCAATACTAAACTCTTTTGTTATTTGGAGAAGTTTTGAGTTTTTGGAGATATTTGAGAGTGTGAAACATTAGACACTCAATATTTTATTTTAGAAACTTTGTTCTTAATTTTTCTCTCAAGTTTGGAGAGGGTTTTGAGTAAGATTCAAGAAAGAAGTTCTTCTTCCAATCTTGGAAGTAGGTCTTCTCCATTTATCTTACTTTGCCATTTTTAGGGTTTAATCTCTTATACCCATTTGGTTCCTTTATATTTTTAAGTATATTAGATTATTTCTTGATGTGTGGCTAATAACCCCCATTCTTGGGGTGTGATTTAGCAAATATGTGTTTGTACTATTGTTAGGTCTTGTTTGTTGATAGGATTAGATGCATTTTAATGATGATTTCACCTAGTAGTTGCGGTTAAATTAATGGGTTTGTAGTTGTAAATATAAAATCACCCATGTGTTTTTGGCTTGCCCGAGAGGGAGGTCGCAAAACCAAGACCACTAGACTGATGGCCTAAGAAGTGGGTCGACATGAGGTTCAGCCCGAGAGGATGAGCCCTAGTACCATATTTAAGCACCCTCTATTGAAAGGTCAGGGTGTGGGTAAGGCGTAGGGTGGTTGGTTTAGACAAATGGGTGACTGAGAGGAAACCAATTTGATATAGGGTAAGTTGTCCGAGAGGGAATTTACTTTCCCCTAAAGCATAGCCTAGTCACATTGTCTTGTGAATTTTACTATCAAAAGCATGTAGCCATTAGTTTGTGTCAACATGTATTGTGGTCACATCCCAAGAACTCTCTCCCACACTTGTCTTCTCCTTTATTTTTTCTGTTTTACTACTCGTGACAAAATCCCTTCTTGATATTTGGCATTTTGGTATCACAAATTAAATTTGTTTCTCGAAAATGTCTTGAACTATCACTATTTAGAACATAATTCTAAGTAGATACTACTTTCATTACCACTCCCTTGGGACACGACCCCAACCCTTGGTTGGGTTACTTTACTAGCTTCGGTTCGTAGACACTCAAAATGTAGGTTAGTATCATTGATCACGAAATATAAAAGATACACATATTGTAGCATCAAAATGGCACCGCTGGTGGGGAGTGGTGTCACGTGAAAATGTAGTTGCTTATATTTTTTAGTTCTTTGTAGTGTATTTTCAATTAATTTAACGTTTAGTGGTGTTTTATTTGTTGTTTAAAATTCCGAGGAAGTATGAGTGTAAACGGTAGTAATGAAAGTCAGGTGGGACATCAGGATAACATTGGCAATTTAAAAGATGTCCAGGAGCCCAACATCAACGACCCACATCTCATGGGAGGTGTAGGGGCCATCCACTTACCTCCAGTAGAAGTAAATGTAGTATTCCAAATAACTAGTACCATGTTATAACTTCTGTAATTGAAGGGAATTTTTAGTGTATTAGCTCACGAGGACCCACATGAGCACCTACGAAACTTTATGGATGTGTGTGGACCATTCTCGGTCAAAAATATCTCTCAGAAATAAATTCGACTGAGACTATTCCCTTTCTCGCTGATGGGCAAAGCTTGCAAGTGGTTAGCTGAGTTGCCATGCAACTCAATCACTTCCTGGGAGGAACTGTTACAGCCTTTAACATACGATTCTTTCCTCCTTCGAAGATGATGACCATTCAAGACAACATTCCAGGATTTAAGCATTTGAATGGAGAACTATTGCATGAAAATTGGCTCTGATTTAAAAAATTGGTACTTCAATACCCAACGCATGGCCTTCCCGACAACGTCCTCCTCTAATACTATTATTGCAGCCTAGACTCAGTCAACAAAGGGGTGGCTGACCAACTTTAACCTGGAGGACTAATGCATCAGCCATACGTGATGGCAGTCCAACTTCTGAATGGCATGACGACCATCAACATGGCATGGTACACTTGCGAGGACCAAGTTTCTATGGTCAAATGTCAGTTATCTAAAGAGTAGACCAGAAAAGTCAATAAAAGGGACCAAAATATGGCCAAGATCATGATGCAACTTGATATTCTATCCAAGAATGTCATGGAAGTAGGCACTCATACTGTCAATGTTGTGAGATTTGGGAGTACGAATCCTGATGACATTAAGTTTGAAGCTTTGTACAATGAAGAGTTACGCGTTTTAGCAAACCAAGGTGGTGGCTACCGATCAACTACCCAAGGCAGGGTGGTAACCAACGTTGGGCTAGAGAAAAAAGATGGAAGGATAGAGACCGAGAATGGAGAGATCGAAATCCGACTTGGAAATATTGGGAGAAGGATAGGTATATGCCCCCCATGAGCGATAGAAGCCCAAGGATTCATAAGGTGGCAGATCTAAGGAAAGGCTCTCATGTATCCTCAAAAAGCATAAAGGGTTAGACAAAATGCTAAAAGGGATGAAAGAAGATGTATCTGCCCTCAGTCAGACCGTTACCTCCCATTTAGTCTCAATCAAATAGTTAGAGACCCAAATGGGCCACATCTCATCTCATCTCAACTCTAAACAACAAGGGGGTTGCCTAGTGATACTATGGTTAACACCAAGAGTGAAACATGAACACTGACTTGCGTCGTGCCACAACATTAAATAAGGCACTGTTTGGGAGACAACCCAAAACCATTTACTTGATTTCTTTTTGATACCTTGAGAAAATAAATGTGTGTAGGTTGTGCGAATTCAGGGAGGAAAAGTGCTTGAAAAGATGCAAAGTGATGGTGAACGCCCTTTGGCGGAATGCCGACAAATTCAGCGTAACTAATAAATACATGTTGTTTGACTCTATGCACCTGAAAGGTTGAGTCTGTAAAACTCGGTGGAATGATAATTTTTATCGGCGATTCGCCAACCCAATAGGTGATCTCGACAAAGACCTCATATGGAACTTTCACAAAAGACTGGAATGTTGTTAAATTCGACGACAAAATAGACAGCCGGTATTTTGCCGAGCAATTAAGCGAGATAAGTTAATATCGCCGAATGAGCAAAATATGGACGGTCACAAGCACCATGTTTAAAAGTCCGACTTCAAACCTTTCCTTTCACTTTGTCCCTTTCACAAAAATCACACTTGCATGCTAGTTGTTTAATTTCTTGCACTCTTTAGTATTTTAAGTGTCGGATTCTTCTCGGATTTGGATTGCATTGCTGCCTAGCACGCCATCATAGTTTAATTCAGCACCAAAGGTTATTAATCGAACTCTGCAGTTATTTTATTGAATGTTGTACTCATTTAAGTAGTGATTAATAGTGCTAAATTTTTTGTTAATTCTTTGAGCTGATGGGAAGACATTTACTGTCAATTATTACTCAATATTTTGTGCGTAATTGGTAAAATCCCACTCAACTGTATTTTGAGCTAAATTGTATGTGTTAGATGGCGGAAAGGGATATTTGTTAAAAACTGATATTGAAAAGGCTTAAGTCACAATATTAGGGGATTGCGGGGGGGAATTTGAAAAAATGACATGAAAATAGACACGTTGGGACATTTGGTGAGTTGAGTGCAGCTTGCCAAAATGCTCGGAGGTTCGCCTAACATCAACATTTCACCTTTAGTTGAATATCTTATGTGTTGGCTGATTTGTAACTTTCAGCGGTCAAATCAAATTAGAAGTTGCACTCGGCGATTCGCCGAAAGAATTTTTGTTTGCCCTTTGACTGCACCTTTCATCATTTGCACATCTCTTTAATGAAGACCCCAACAGAATCAACTCATTACAATTTAGTTTGGTGAAGTGACTTTATAGTTAGAATCTCCCTAGCCTCCTTTCTGAATTATTGCCTAACTTGTCATCGAAGTTTTTGCAGAAATGGCTAGAGCAAATGTCGCAGGGAGAAATGATCCACCTAGGCACATTAGAGCACGAGAATTAAGAGATGAGGAAAAGAGAGCATATCTAGCCAGACCAAGAAATTACACTAAGAAAGCCAGGGCCAAACGATGAATTCCTGTCGACCCAAATGTGCCTTTATGTGCACGAGGATTCATTAATGACATACATGCCTTCAGGGCAGGCCATGAGATAGACAAGATGATTGCAGCTAATATTGCTGCTGCTGAGGCTAGGGCAGCTGAAAACAATGGTGAAGCTCAGACTAGCAGCACTTCAGGAGTAGTTGTCTTGTTTCAGGAAGACACTTCGGGTGCTCATACCCCGACTGATAAAGAAGTTGCATAAGGAGGATCTCCTTTTTCACTTTCTCCTTTTTGTTTATCTTAATTAAAATCTTGGATATTTTCATTACTTCCATTTGAGGACAAATGCTTGTTTATGGTGGGGTGAGACCCAACTTTTTTTTGTTGTGATGAATATTTGTGTTTTGATATATGTTTGGGTTGTCTGTTCAAATTGAGTTTTAAACTTGCTTTCACAAATGTTTGAGCTTATGTCTCTCTTTTGAGTCCTAATTTCATAATAATTTTGACCCTCCGAAAAAATTTCACTTTTGAAAATTCTGCCACCTCTTGTGTTGAAAGTGGTTATTCTTGTACACATTTAAGTCTCAGTTTCGATCAATACCGATAACTTGAAAAGTGCTCTCAATCGAACAAACATGAATTTACGGCTACAACGAGAACGAATGAAGTTACATAGGCAATATGCAAACTATTTTCATCTCGTTGTGATTAACCAATTATCGAATTGATTCTTTTGCAATAACCGTTGCACACAAGCGAAAGTGTGTTGTCTTGTTTGACTTAAGTGTCACTGCTTTGTGTGATGAGCTTACCTTGAACTTTGCATGAATAAACCTAGAATTTGCCCGGTTAGTCTAATTGATTTAGAAATGTATCCTCTTGACATGATCTTAGGCAATTCTTAAGAGTGTAAGCCAACTTTGACATATACCTCTTTTGTGGCCTACCCGTGAGTGTGTGAAACTCTTTTGAACACCCTTTTAGCCTTACCTCTTCCTTGGAAAAAACTTGATGAAACCTAAACCTTACGTTATCCACTACTTATAACCCTTTTTGAGATGTGATATAAGTAAATAGCCAACATAGGTCAAAAACCTAAGTTGGGGGTATGGTGAGAAGGGAAAGAAGAAGTCAAGAAGTGCAAAAGAAGTCTCGCAAACACATGGTTTTGCAAAGAAATGAAAGCTCTCCATACAAAAAAGGGGAAGAAGAAAAAGAAAGAAAAAAGAAAAGAAAAAGAAAAAAGAAAAGAAAAGAAAAAGTCATGAAATAATAGCTCAAAATGTAAAGAAATCGGGTTTCAAAGCAATCCATGAAGGGAAATAAAGATGACCGAGAAGCACTTGACCAAAGATTAAGAAAGGAAGATAGGGATAGCTTAAGGAAATCACATCTCATTGGAGAAAAGTCACTGAGCCCAAATGACCATACCTTTGCACGCAGCCCTGTTACAAGCATTAGAAAGACCTTTTTTTTTTATCTTGAGTGAATCAAACCGAAGGTCAATTAAAAGATAAGGGCAAACCTATGGGTGAAAATATGCATTGTGTTCCTCTTTGTGAGTGTGAGTGTGAGCGTTGCATCAGATTCCTAATCCTAAATTGATAAATCTACGTCTGTGAAAATGGAATCATTCTTTGTGTAAGGGCATATTGATACATTTGTTGAGCTTGAACTTGCATTAGTAACAAGTATTTTGAGCTCAAGAATCTTTGGTAATGGTGTGTCACAACTTGAATCTTTGAGTATACAATTGACATATGCATGAGTAGTTTGAGTCTTGTTGTGTACATTCATGATTGAGTCTTGTGTAGCACTATTTGAGACATCCTATTTGAACTATTGAACTTGAGTTTTACTTGAGGACAAGCAAAAGTTTAAGTTGGGGGGTGTTAAAGAATCCTCAAATTGGACTTATCTAGGGCCTTATTTGAATGCAAATAGTGTCCTCGTTTGTGTATTTTATCTCGATATCTGAAAAAGCTGCTAAGTTTAAGGTATTTGAGGATTTGGTAAGCACATGGACACTTAGGCGCAAAACGGAAGAAAAAAACTGAAGATGTAAAGTACGCATCGCCAAAAACATTTTGCAATACGCCGTATAGCAGAATTTCGCCTTCTGTTACAGCAAGCAAGCCCTGAAAAAAATGGATCAAAAGACGATGAAAAGAAGCAGTCAGCGTTTTGCTAAATAGTTCTGCGAAGGAGAGTTATTTCACCCAACGTTAAAGCATGCGTGGAAAAAAAAGTCAAGGCACAAACGACGACGAATCAGAGAAAATGAATCGCCAAATCACTCGGTGAATCACGATTAACGACTCCAAATGGATCCACCAGCACTAAATCTGAAGCCTATAAATACTAAACTCTTTTATTATTTGGAGAAGTTTTGAGTTTTTGGAGAGATTTGAGAGTGTGAAACATTAGACACTTAATATTTTATTTTAGAAACTTTGTTCTTAAGTTTTCTCTCAAGTTTGGAGAGGGTTTTGAGGAAGCTTCAAGAATGAAGTTCTTCTTTCAATCTTGGAAGTGGGTCTTCTCCATATACCTTCATTTGCCATTTTTTAAGGTTTAATATCTTATACTCATTTGGTTCCTTTATCATTTTAAGTATATTTGATTATTGCTTGATGTGTGGTTAAAACCCCCCATTTTTAGGGTGTGATTTAGCAAATATGCATTGATATTATTTTTGGGTCTTGCTTGCTGATAGGATAAGATTCATTTTAATGGTGATTTCACCTAGTGGTTGTGGTTTAATTTAATGGGTTTATAGTTTCAAATACAAAATCATCCATGTGTTTTCTGCTTGCCCGGGAGGGAGGTGGTGAAACAAAGACCATTAGACTGATGGCCTAAGAAGTGGGTCAACATGAGGTTCAGCCCGAGAGGGTGAGCCCTAGTCCCATATCCAAGCACCCTCTATCGAAAGGTCAGGGTGTGGGTAAGGCGTAGGGTGGTTAATTTAGACGAATGGGTGTCTGAGAGGAACCCATTTGATATAGGGTAAGTTGCTCGAGAGGGAATTTACTTTTACCTAAAGCTTAGCTTAGTCACCATTGTCTTGCGAATTTTACTATCAAAAGTATGTAGCCATTAGTTTGTGTCAACATGTATTGCGGTCACACCCCAAGAACTAACTCCCACATACTTGTTTTTTCCTTTATTTTTGATATTCTACTACTTGTGATAAAATCCCTTCTTGATATATGACACTTGATGTCACAAATTAAATTTGTTTTATTTCAATACTCAAAAATGTCTTGAACTATCACTATTTAGAACGGAATTCTAAGTAGCTACTACTTTCACTACCACTCCCTTGGGACACGACCCCAACCCTTGGTTGTGTTACTTTACTAGCTTCGATTCGTAGACACTCAAAGTATAGGTTAGTGTCATTGATCACAAAATACAAAAGATATACATATTGAAGCATCAACGCTCCGTACCTCGAGGCCCCTCTCCCACACTCGAGGCACGCTCTGTGCCTCGAGGTCTCCTTGCCTTGCCCTGAGGAATGCTTCATGCCCCAAGGCCCCACTCTCCCGCATCTCCCCCGACCCCTTCCCTCCCCGATTTCCACCGAGGCACGCTTTGTGCCCCGAGGCTCCTTCTCCTGTCCCGCCTCGACGTACGCTCCTTACCGCGAGACCCCTCCTCCCCCGCCCGAGTCCCGAGCCACCCTCCGTGTCTAAGGCCTCCTTCACCCTGACCTATCTCGAGGCACACTCCATGCCCGAGGCACCCTCATCGCTCTTCCTCGAGGCCCCCTTCCCCCATCCACCCTGGCCCCCGGTCCCTCCCCTTCTCGAGGCACGCTCCGTGCCCTGAGGCCCCCTTCCCCGCCCCTCCCTTAGATCCCCCCCTTCTCCCGCCCTCCCCGATGCACGATCCGTGCCTCGAGACCACCCTCCCCCCTCCCTCCTCGAGGCACGCTTCATACCCCGAGCCCCCCCGAGACACGGTCCGTGCCCTGAGGCCCCCCTCTCCGAGGCACGGAGCGTACCTCGGGGCGGGGGAAGGGGCCTCGAGGCATGAAGCGTGCCTCGAGGCACCCCTCCCCCGCCTCTCCCCGAGGTACGATCCGTGCCTCAATCCCCCTCTCCATTGCCCCTCGTCCCTCCCCCCGCCCTGCCCTCGCCTTGCCCCTACCCCGCCCCGAGGAACGCTTCATAACCAAAAAAATACAGAAGAAAGTTTATGTTGAGCAGAGAGTAATTCAAACCTTTTATAATGAAGCAAAGAAAGTGTCTCATTTTATCCCATCAAATTGATCGTTTGATTGTACATGGATCTGAGTAGTTTCATAAATTAATCAAGAAAAAGGAGATGAGAAAAGTAACACAACGAGAAGAAGACATGCTTAAGACACTTCTCAAATTTAAAATGATTGTTGACATCCTTTGAACGGGAGCAACATCGCGGTGACTCAATTAAAAAAAAAATTTAGTTAAAAGAATTTTGAAACGGGTAAAAGGGGGTTAAAAGAAAAAGAGAGCCTCCACCTAATTTTTAGGAAAACTAGGAAACCAATTAATAAATTAATTTAAAAGATAGTCTACGAAACCAAATTGATTCTAGGTAAGGGGTTCAAATTATTCCGAAGGGAAGGAATTAGGCATCCTTCGGAATCCACAAAATGTGGTTCCCGACTGAGTTCATTTTTTCAAATTGAGGAGGAAAATAAAATAATGTACAAATATAATAACAGAATATACACAATAATAGAATGAGAAACTACAAGAAACGGCCTAAAGTTTGCCTAACGTAATATATACAAAATATTGAATAAAGAGTATAATTCGAACTTAATTCGAATAACTTCAATGGAAAGTAACTTCGGGGTACCTGTAAACACACTTAGTAAAAGTTTTAGTAATAAATAAATATGAATAAAATTGAATATATGAAATAATAACTTAAAAATAAAAATCCGTCTTATTAACATTGGAGGCCTTAGAAATCGACGGTAATTTCTTCATCGGCCAATTTCAACATATAAAATATATAAACTTAAATTAAAATTCCGTCTTTTTAAAATGGGGAGGCCTCCAAAACCGACGGAGAGATTTTATCATAGGCCATATTTAAAACGCAAAATATATAAACATAAACTAAATTTCCGTCTTTAATATTAGGGAGGCCTCCAAAACCGACGGAGAGATTTTCTCCTTGGCCATTTTAACTTGTAAATAATATAGATTTAACTAAATTTCCGTCTTTTAAAATGGGAAGGCCTCTAAAACCGACGGAGAGATTTTTCATTGGCCAATTTCACCTCTTCAAACATAAAAAAAACATGTGGAACTGATCTAAAGACAATATGATGTAAGATACAACCTCAAATTATAACAACGTAACAAAGTAATAATACTATAACAGTAACAATTATATCAAATAATTGCTGAAATTTCTTAGCAAATTATCTATGATTAATTCTAAGTAATAAGTAACATAACAATAATAATAATGATAAAACACAGCCAAATATTAATTAGAGACAACAGTAACAAAAAAAATGGAAGTGAACATATAATAAACAATAATAAAATAAAAAATGAATTTTCAACCAAAAGATAACATAATGCAATAAGCAAAACTTGACAAAAAATGTAACAGATTATGCAAACAAAATACAAACAATAACACGATCAAAATAATAATAAAACATACATAAGGATTAAGCCAAAATTAATAAAATTAAAGAAAAAGATTTGGGTTTTACCATTGTTGCAGGTGGAGTTTATGTGGGTGTTTTGGGTTCTGTTCGTTGGAGGTGGGGTTGTCTTCTCCGTTTGGAGCTTTTGGTTCACTGATTTCGCCTGAGTTTGGACTGAACTACCAGTGGATTTCGCCGGACATGGGGTCGAGCTTAGGACTCAAGTGAAATCTGCAAAAAACAGCACAAAAATCGTGAAAGGGAAAGGGGAAGGGGTCTGGTTGACTTTCAGAGGTTGTTTCTAGTGGGGTTTTTGGGTCGGCTTTGGCTGCTGTTTCAGCAAGCTTGGAGACTGTTTCAGACAATTTTTGGTGACTGTTTGGTGGCTAGAACGGGTGGGGAGAAATGGTAGTTTTGTGGTGGGGTTTTGGGTCTTTGTGATGGTGTTTTTGGCTGAAGAAACAGGGCGGTTTGGGTGTTGATGGGAGCAGCCATCGGTGATTTCTTTTGTTTGGAGAAAAAGAGCAAAGGAATGGGGTTTGGTGGTTCTTGGGTGGTCAGAAAATGGGAAAAGGAAGAAGGGTTTTGGGTTGTGGTTTGCCGGATTCCGGCAGAGCTTTCGCCGGAAAAATATGGACCCTTAAGAATTCCTTCTAACACTAAAAATTCTGAAAGTTTACCCCTCTAAAATATTATTCACCTACCTATATTTTGACCTAATGAATAATTTAAATAAGAAAATACAAAATGGGCTCAAGTGATGGGCTTAGCATTGTGGCCCCAAATTATCTCAATAGAATTCCTAAATTCTTTTTCGTATTTGACTAAATTTTAGAATGTGCTAAATTCAACATAAATATTAACAAATGTAACAAATAAAATAAATTTTAAAATAATATAATGAACGTAACTAATGACATGTGAAATACAATTTTAAAAATTAACTAACAAAAAATCCTAAATTTTGATAAATAAAGATAATTATCGATAAACTTATTTAAAATTATAAAAAAAAATATTCTATGATATTAAATAAATAAATCTTCAAAATTACGAATTTTAAAAATGTTAGGCTAAAATTGGGTGTCAACGGCTGTCCCTTTCGTTGTGTATGATTGATGAAAGAAATCGTGGACAACGAAAATTGACAAACCCAATTTTGACCGAACACATGACCTTTGTAGAGAAGTGCGGTTGGATGTGGCGGAAGTCAATCCCAGACTTGTCTCCAAAAGGTTCTATGATGTGTTGCGTCCTTGTTGAAGTAGCTTGCACATGTCGTTTGTTTTTTCTTTGGAAAATTCATCCTTTCGAATGCTCTCGACAAAGATGAGATAAAACTCGTCAGCTTAAAAATGCAATTTAAATGGGAGACAGTGTCTTTTACCGTATCGACACTTATTTGCTCTCCTCGACATTTGATGTTAACTCGATCGGTTTGACGTATATTAAATAGAGCTTATGTCTTATGTATGCAATGTAATCTTCAATGTATTCTTCATTTGATATCGAAAATAAATAAAAACAGATGCAGTGTTGATATTTTCTTCGTTGTTTTCGATGATTCTCTTGGCATTCACTCTTGCCAAATAAAGATGCAGTTGATGTTGAGGGGTAAATATTTCCCTTGAGATGCACGATTCCTTTTCTAGCAGTGAATGATTGCTTGCGGGGCATGAATATCTTCCCGCGATGCGTAAATTTTGCGAGGGATGGAATCTTCTCGCGATGCATAAATTCCGCAAGGTATGAAATCTTCTTGCGATATGTAAATTTTTGCGAGGGATGAAATCTTCTCGCGATGTATAAATTCAGCAAGGTATGAAATCTTCTTGCGATATATAAACTTTTGCGAGGGATGGAATCTTCTCGCGATGCATAAAATTTTGCGAGGGATGATATCTTCTCGCGATGCATAAATTCCGCAAGGTATGAAATCTTCTTGCGATATGTAAACTTTTGCGAGGAATGAAATCTTCTCGCGATGTATAAATTCAGCAAGGTATGAAATCTTCTTGCGATGTATAAACCTTTGCGAGGGATGGAATCTTCTCGCGATGCATAAAATGAGCAAGGTATGAAATCTTCTTGCGATATATAAACTTTTGCGAGGGATGGAATCTTCTCGCGATGCATAAAATTTTGCGAGGGATGATATCTTCTCGCGATGCATAAGTTCCGCAAGGTATGAAATCTTCTTGCGATATGTAAACTTTTGCGAGGAATGAAATCTTCTCGCGATGTATAAATTCAGCAAGGTATGAAATCTTCTTGCGATGTATAAACTTTTGCGAGGGATGGAATCTTCTCGCGACGTATAAATTCAGCAAGGTATGAAATCTTCTTGCGATATATAAACTTTTGCGATGGATGGAATCTTCTCGCGATGCATAAAATTTTGCGAGGTATGAAATCTTCTCGCGATGCATGAATATTAACTCGCGATGCATGAATATTAACTCGCGATGCATGAATATTAATTCGCAATGCATGAATATTAACTCGCGATGCATGAATATTGACTCGCGATGCATGATCTTCCGCAATGCATGAATATTGACTCGCGATGCATGATCTTCCGTAATGCATGAATATTGACTCGCGATGCATGATCTTCCGCGATGCATGAATATTGACTCTCGATGCATGATCTTCTGCGGGGCATGAATATCTTCCCGCAATGCATAAATTCCGCAAGGTATGAAATCTTCTTGCGATGCATAAATTTCTGCGAGGTATGAAATCTTCTCGCGATGCATGAATATTAACTCGTGATGCATGAATATTAATTCGCGATGCATGAATATTAACTCGCGATGCATGAATATTGACTCGCGATGCATGAATATTAACTCGCGATGCATGATCTTCCGTAATGCATAAATATTGACTCGCGATGCATGATCTTCCGCAATGCATGAATATTAACTCGCGATGCATGATCTTTCGCGATGCATGAATATTGACTCTCGATGCATGATCTTCTGCGGGGCATGAATATCTTCCCGCAATTCATAAATTCCGCAAGGTATGAAATCTTCTCGCGATGCATAAATTTCTGTGAGGTATGAAAGCTTCTCGCGATGCATGAATATTAACTCGCGATGCATGAATATTAACTCGCGATGCATGAATATTAATTCGCGATGCATGAATATTAACTCGCGATGCATGAATATTGAACCGCGATGCATGATCTTCCGCAATGCATGAATACTGACTCGCGATGCATGATCTTCCGCAATGCATGAATATTGACTCGCGATGTATGATCTTCCGTGATGCATGAATATTGACTCTCGATGCATGATCTTCTGCGGGGCATGAATATCTTCCCATAATGCATAAATTCCGCAAGGTATGAAATCTTCTCGCGATGCATAAAATTTTGCGAGGTATGAAATCTTCTCGCGATGCATGAATATTAACTCGCGATGCATGAATATTAACTCGCGATGCATGAATATTAACTCGCGATGCATGAATATTAATTCGCGATGCATGAATATTAACTCGCAATGCATGAATATTGACTCGTGATGCATGATCTTCCGCAATGCATGAATATTGACTCGCGATGCATGATCTTCCGCGATGCATGAATATTGACTCTCGATGCATGATCTTCTGCGGGGCATGAATATCTTCCCCCAATGCATAAATTCCGCAAGGAATGAAATCTTCTTGCGATGCATAAATTTCTGCGAGGTATGAAATCTTCTCGCGATGCATGAATATTAACTCGCGATGCATTAATATTAATTTGCGATGCATGAATATTAACTCGCGATGCATGAATATTGACTCGCGATGCATGATCTTCCGCAATGCATGAATATTGACTCGCGATGCATGAATTTTCTGCGAGACATGAATATCTTCTCGCGATGCATGAATATTAACTCGCGATGCATGAATATTAACTCGCAATGCATGAATATTAACTCGCGATGCATGAATATTAACTCGCGATGCATGATCTAATGATTTTTCACTGTTACAAGGTGGATGGCTTGATGATTGTCCAACTGTAACGAGGTGGATGGCTCGGGAATTATTTTGAAAGTTTCATTTCCCCAATGCTTTCCCCTGCTCCTGTTCTTGAAAAGAAACAATGAGTAGCAAAAATATCGCCTTAGCTAGCGACTTAGTCAAGAAACCTTGAGAAAAGATTCTTTAAAAGCGAATATGTACAAAAGCCTGACAACTTTAACACATGTGAGCAATCAACATTTTAGTCTTGACCCTTTTATGTTTGTCGTGACTCAAGTTTTATTAAGGATTTGTACGAGGAGCTGCTGGCTTGCCATCACGACGCTGAAGATTTGCACGTTGACGTTGAGCTTCAAGCGCTAAATGGTCTTTGTAGTTGCTATCAAGCTTCTCGCAGTACTTATCAGAATTTTGAGGTCTTCCTCAAAAATTCTGTCCCAGTTATAATTTTTGGCAAATCTCAAAATGATCTTCAATCTTGACTTGTTGGCGATAACACCTTTATTGTGAATTTTTGAGATATTTTCAAAAATTTTATCCTAGTTTTTATTGTAAGGAGAAATAATAATCACACTGGGTATATGACAGAGCCATCGTGGCGCCTACATATCCTGTTGAGGCAGGAATCAGGTCAAATGTAGTTCCAAACTTGTAGATGATGAATACTGCAAAGAATCTGAAAGAAGATCATCAGTAGAAAATGTACAATATGAACATGATGAAATAGGAAAATAATATTCCATGTGATATCCAAAGCCTAGAGATAAAAAAAACATGTCACATTTTGGGACGGACAATCCATGAAGTAAAATAGGACTCTCACACATACAAGATTAACCCGATGACACTTTTTACAATGAACAACTCAAAAGGCAATTTTTTTTTTCTATAAAATTGAAAGATTCTTAAAAAGGTTTTAAAATATTAAAGAATGAGTGTTTGCTCACTTTTTTTTTCTTTTTGAAAAATAAAGAATGTGATGAGATAGTCAAACCTTCACTACAATTGGTACCAACAGTTAAGATTGCAGGTAAAATTCTCTTTTTTTTTTTTTTTTTAGATTGAATTTAAGGTAATTCCTACAGCTTCAAGTGGTACCTCCAATATACTTAAGGATCAACATGATCCGTTCATCTTGCTTCAAACAAAGGTTTTGAATTATATCAATCCTCATGTTTCAAGTGCCCTCACGACAAAGGCTAGTCCTATTTCACACATATTTGAAACATTTGATTATAGGACATTTTTCAAAGTGCACTCACACTCACAAAATGTTCAATGCACACAACTGTGATACCATATGCTTGACCCTTATGTAAATCTCCACTAATGTGAGAATATTTAGAATGAGATCATGTAGGGCTTGTCATTGGCTTGTAACGTAGGCTTAGGGATGGATATGATATTTATTTGGGATAAAAGTGACTTAATTCCTCCTTGAGCGTCACACAGAATTTGTGCTCTTAATGATTGGTACGCCTTTGCGTTAGATCCTCTTCATTGGTCTCCCCCCTTTCAACTTCTTTTGAATTCTCATTTTTGACTCTTTTCCCTTCTTCTTCTTTTTTCTTCCTTTGTTTCGACTTCTTTTGAGTTCTCATTTTTTGGAGCTTTTCCATTCTTCTCTTCTTCTTTTTTTTTACCCTCTTTGTTTTGACTTCTTTTGAGTCTTTATTTCTTGGAGCTTTTCTTTTATTTCACTCCTTTCTTATAAATTTTTCTCCTTTTTGTTGGAGTATTTTCCTTCCCACCTTTCATTGACCTTGTAAGGGTATTTTTGTCTTTCTTTATTTCTTTCACCTTTTCTTTCTTCCTTTATTTCTTTTTTCCCTAGAAGTCTTTTGTTTTCTTGACTTTGGGAGACTCGATATCTTTGCTTTCGGAAATTTCAAACATGGATCTTCTCTTATAATTTGTACATTCTTGGTGCACTCAAGAAGGTTAGGCCAAGGGAGGATAGTGTTTGTAAGCACTCAAAAGGGTAGTGGTTAAATGTGGTTGTCCAAAGAAAGGTTTTAGGCTCAAAGTGGGAAAACTAGGGATTAATGTAATTTGGTAGGCTTTGAAAGGCACAATAAGATCAAAAAAGGCCTACAATCCTTTCTCAAACCAAACATTACTCAGGATTTCGCCTCGAAAAACATTCAGGTCAAGTTCTAGATCAACAGTGTAACACAATTGAACTTTGATCAAAAGCTCACTACACAATGCACATGAAACATAAGGTTAGTTTTATTCTTATCTTGATTGCATGCAAGAGAATTTTCAAGCATCACAAAAGTACAGATAAGAGGTACCACGAGAATCTATAGTTTATCGCAAAGTCAGTCTTTTCTATCATATCAAATATATTTACATGCTCTTAACTACATAGGTCCCGATCGAGCTGAAGACATGACTCTTACATTATGTACAAGCTATTTTATTTTTTGAAAGAATGATTACCGAACCCGAGAAGGGCTGCCTACGTATCTCATTAAGATGAAAATCAGGTGTGCGTAGTTCGTGCAGATATGACTTGGAAAATATGCACAAACTATTTTATTTTTTTATTTTTATTATTTTTTTTTACCTTTGGAGAAGCTAATACCGAACTCAAGAAGGGTTGCCTACGTATCTCATTAAAATGAGAATCAGGTACGCGTAGTTCGTTCAGATATGACTTGGAAAATATGCACAAACTATTTTATTTTATTTTTTTACTTTTGGAGAAGATAATACTGAACCCGAGAAGGGTTGCCTACGTATCTCATTAAAATGAGAATCAGGTACGCGTAGTTCGTTCAGATATGGCATATAATAATTTAAAGATTTAGACAACTCAAAGAAATTTCTAAGTCTAGCGCCACTAAAATTTGTAGTCATGAAGTATTTTTTTTTTGACCCCTTTTTTTTTTTCCGCACCAATATGTTTTATAGACTATTAATCGTCAATATTTATACTGTCTGTTGAATGTAACCTACGAATTTCTACAGTAATGATTTGTTGTACTCTTTTTGGATATTTTCTTGGACCTTTGTCTCCTCCCACTTTTCACGAGATCCAGACATTATTATGACCATCCCCGACTGATGTCGGGGACGGTATTCCTACAAAAATATGAGAAATATGTGAGAGCAGGAACATCATGCAAAATAATAATAATAAAAAATGGATGCAACCTCATAGTCAAATACTCCCCTGATTTATCGTTTTGACTTAATATTAATGTCTTGTGAAATACAAGGACTCGAATTTCGCTAATTCTCTTGTCTTTTGCGACTTCGGACAAATAATGATTTCTGAATCTGAGCATAAATCAATTTTTCGCTGTGAAGAAGAACAACTCAAAATGTAAGAGTGTTAGTTCCTGTACATAATGGATAATGCAAAATATCACACAAATAATGAATTAAACACATAAATACTGTTTTAATTAAAGACAAACTAAAATATATCACATAACATACAAACAATTATTGCGCGTCCTATACAAATATGTGACCTTTTTATGTCTAGGGTAGGCGTATGGATTTGAAGGATGTATTCCGCCCTTTGACAACTTTCCATTGTCCCCCAAAACACTTAGTACAATTTTATGAATAAAAAATAGAATTATGAAGTTAGGGGAAAAAGAAAGAAGGAAAAAATTATAAATATTCAATCTCACGTAGGGGTACCATCCTATTCTAAGCTTTGCGGAAGGGTCTTCCTCTTGAAATTCTTGTCATCTCCGATTGCCAACACTTTTGGATGGAATGATAGTTTCTGAAAACCCTAGTTTGACAAAAGTAAACTATTAAAATAACCTTCTAATTCAGATGGACAATGGTTTGTCAAACAGCGTAATACATTCTTCAAATTACACACAATTATGATCGTCCTTTTAGGCTAGAGGCCATTATAGACTCAATGTGGTCTTTCTAATGGACTCAAAACGCCTTGGGTGTTGGGTCATCT
This sequence comes from Solanum sitiens, assembly GCA_016801875.1. Taxonomy (NCBI): domain Eukaryota; kingdom Viridiplantae; phylum Streptophyta; class Magnoliopsida; order Solanales; family Solanaceae; genus Solanum; species Solanum sitiens. The sequence continues at coordinate 3,858,192 of JABWTJ010000009.1, forward strand.
TAGACTGATGCTTAAATTTGGATTTGGCTCGGCTCTACGCTAGTTTACTAGGAGTGGGTTGTATTTAGAGTGGAAAAGATAACCCAAACGGACTACTTGGGCTGGGACAGTTAACGATCGTTGACTGTCAAGTAGCCAACTACACTCGTCAGGGTGCCCCGAGAAAATTTTTAGTTAATGAACGACTGCGAACCCGCATAATCGTCCTTTAGTGAAAATGAAATAATTGTCGTTTGACGGAACATATTATGCCATGAATGCAATGATAATATACACACAATAAAATAAATAATGAATAAATATAATATACAAATAATCAACGAAATATAAAAATACAAGGTATAACATAATAATAAAATAAAAATTTCCTCAATTTGAAAAATAAATAAATTCATATTGGTTAAAACCTCTATAGTCCCCAGCGGAGTCGCCATTTTGTTGACATCCTTTGAACGGGAGCAACGTTGCGGTGACTCAATTAAAAAAAGAATTTAGTTAAAAGAATTTTGAAACGGGTAAAAGGGGGTTAAAAGAAAAAGAGAGCCGCCACCTAATTTTTAGGAAAACTAGGAAACCAATTAATAAATTAATTTAAAAGATAGTCTACGAAACCAAATTGATTCTAGGTAAGGGGTTCAAATTATTCCGAAGGGAAGGGATTAGGCATCCTTCGGAATCCACAAAATGTGGTTCCCGACTGAGTTCATTTTTTCAAATTGAGGAGGAAAATAAAATAATGTACAAATATAATAACAGAATATACACAATAATAGAATGAGAAACTACAAGAAACGGCCTAAAGTTTGCCTAACGTAATATATACAAAATATTGAATAAAGAGTATAATTCGAACTTAATTCGAATAACTTCAATGGAAAGTAACTTCGGGGTACCTGTAAACACACTTAGTAAAAGTTTTAGTAATAAATAAATATGAATAAAATTGAATATATGAAATAATAACTTAAAAATAAAAATCCGTCTTATTAACATTGGAGGCCTTAGAAATCGACGGTAATTTCTTCATCGGCCAATTTCAACATATAAAATATATAAACTTAAATTAAAATTCCGTCTTTTTAAAATGGGGAGGCCTCCAAAACCGACGGAGAGATTTTATCATAGGCCATATTTAACAAGCAAAATATATAAACATAAACTAAATTTCCGTCTTTAATATTAGGGAGTCCTCCAAAACCGACGGAGAGATTTTCTCATTGGCCATTTTAACTTGTAAATAATATAGATTTAACTAAATTTCCGTCTTTTAAAATGGGAAGGCCTCTAAAACCGACGGAGAGATTTTTCATTGGCCAATTTCACCTCTTCAAACATAAAAAAACATGTGGAACTGATCTAAAGACAATATGATGTAAGATACAACCTCAAATTATAACAACGTAACAAAGTAATAATACTATAACAGTAACAATTATATCAAATAACTGTTGAAATTTCTTAGCAAATTATCTATGATTAATTCTAAGTAATAAGTAACATAACAATAATAATAATGATAAAACACAGCCAAATATTAATTAGAGACAACAGTAACAAAAAAATGGAAGTGAACATATAATAAACAATAATAAATAAAAAATGATTTTTCAACCAAAAGATAACATAATGCAATAAGCAAAACTTGACAAAAAATGTAACAGATTATGCAAACAAAATACAAAACAATAACACGATCAAAATAATAATAAAACATACATAAGGATTAAGCCAAACTTAATAAAATTAAAGAAAAAGATTTGGGTTTTACCATTGTTGCAGGTGGAGTTTATGTGGGTGTTTTGGGTTATGTTCGTTGGAGGTGGGGTTGTCTTCTCCGTTTGGAGCTTTTGGTTCACTGATTTCGCCTGAGTTTGGACTGAACTACCAGTGGATTTCGCCGGAGATGGGGTCGAGCTTAGGACTCAAGTGAAATCTGCAAAAAACAGCACAAAAATCATGAAAGGGAAAGGGGAAGGGGTCTGGTTGACTTTCAGAGGTTGTTTCCAGTGGGGTTTTTGGGTCGGCTTTGGCTGCTGTTTCAGCAAGCTTGGAGACTGTTTCAGACAATTTTTGGTGACTGTTTGGTGGCTGGAACGGGTGGGGAGAAATGGTAGTTTTGTGGTGGGGTTTTGGGTCTTTGTGATGGTGTTTTTGGCTGAAGAAACAGGGCGGTTTGGGTGTTGATGGGAGCAGCCATCGGTGATTTCTTTTGTTTGGAGAAAAAGAGCAAAGGAATGGGGTTTGGTGGTTCTTGGGTGGTCGGAAAATGGGAAAAGGAAGAAGGGTTTTGGGTTGTGGTTTGCCGGATTCCGGCAGAGCTTTCGCCTGAAAAATATGGACACTTAAGAATTCCTTTTAACACTAAAAATTCTGAAAAATTACCCCTCTAAAATATTATTCACCTACCTATATTTTGACCTAATGAATAACTTAAATAAGAAAATACAAAATGGGCTCAAGTGATGGGCTTAGCATTGTGGCCCCAAATTATCTCAATAGAATTCCTAAATTCTTTTTCGTATTTGACTAAATTTTAGAATGTGCTAAATTCAACATAAATATTAACAAATGTAACAAATAAAATAAATTTTAAAATAATATAATGAACGTAACTAATGACATGTGAAATACAATTTTAAAAATTAACTAACAAAAAATCCTAAATTTTGATAAATAAAGATAATTATCGATAAACTTATTTAAAATTATAAAAAAAATTATTCTAAGCTATTAAATAAATAAAACTTCAAAATTACGAATTTTTAAAATGTTAGGCCAAAATTGGGTGTCAACAATGATAAACTTTAAAAAGGATCTCTATAACCAATCCGGGCATGTTGAACAATCAAACTAAAAAAAACATGTTTTCAAAGTTGATGACTAAAAGGGATCAATGAATTAAAATGAAGACAACCACCCCCTTGCCTCTTTCTGGTTAGCTGATCTTGTTTATATATTAGATCAGTCTTCTTATATTTCATGAGAGGAAGTTGTCATGCTCATACCAAGTGGTATGGTGCACAATTCTGCTCTGGCTTTCACCTTAGAGCAAGCAGGTAAAGGTTCAGAAACTCTGAAGGCACTAATTCTTGTGTAGGACATGTATACTAGGCGGAGAAATTGAGGTTAATGGCATCCCCTTTTAACTAGATTTTCTTTTTCTCCCTTCTTTTATCCCCTTCTATAGATTCCTCGTTATATTTCGTTCGCCCCCCTTTTCTGGTTTTGTCATCAATTTTGTATTATGTGATGCCTAATATACTGTTTGTCTGAAGGAATAGCAATAACTGTATTTTACTGAAATATGACAAAATCTCAAGATCAAGGGGATGCTAGTGAAATGTTGTCCCTGATTTTTTTTGTGACAAAGCTACTGTCATGTTCTGATGACCTTCATCAATGTACATGTTAAGTTTCTGCGTGAGTTAATACATCGACTTAGCAAGAAAAACCAAACAAGAGGCGACATAATTTTCATTTCTTCTTGTCACTTTGTCAGGAGTGTTATTTTCAGTTGATATGCTATTGTACTTTTGTTGCTGCTATTTGGTTCAGGCAGCAAGATAAATTCCTTGCCAAAGGAATCAACATGGCGCTACGGAGCAAATAATCAGTGTATGAAAGAAAACTATAGACTGACGACAATACTATTTAGACTTTTCTGATTTCTCATGTAAAAATGAAGAGGGGACTAGTGAATGTTTTGGGCAAAAAGTGAAGGTGTGGAGTTTGTTATAAGTAGCTATCATAGGTATAACAAATTAGGCCATTTTTGTGTTTCTTATATTTCTGCTTTTTCAGCAATTCCTCTGTAATTATCTTCTCTATTTTCTTCAGCTTTTATTCTTTTGTTACATCACCATTTACCTTTACTTTCTTATTGTATGATGGACTTTACCGAAAAAATACTTCTAATTTGGGAATGTACATAACTCATATGGTGGAGACTAACTTTCTATAAAAGTAAAATAACTATACTTATTGCTTTCAGTAACTGTTACAAGATGCTTAAACTACAATTGTTATTACATGTGAATTGAAATATCCCACATGGGGTGATGTTGTTTTTGTTTCAATGTTTTTTATCTTTCTTTGGATTTGTTTTTTCAAGATTTGCATCATCTGGATTTTAATGAGTAGAGAATCCATTGGTTGGTTTTGAGTTTTGTCACCATTGTCTCATTTTAGCTTTTGGGGTTCATCAAGAATGGGGTTTTAAGTTCTATTTTTGGGAGGAAACTTGTCTTTTTGGTGGTTTGGTTTGACTATTGATGTAATTTGATTGTTTTGTTTTGGGGAATTTTGAAAAAGATTGCTTCTTTTGATGTTTTGGAGCTATTGTAATAGCTTAAATTTTCATCATCCCACCATATTCAAGGATTGAATTTGTTGTTTTCTGAGCTCCAAGATTTCATCTTAGATTAGAGTTTCCGAGTTTTGATTGATAGTTTGGACTGATTTTCATGGAGGTGGTATCATTGATTTTGGTCTTGGTAGTTAGAATCTAAAATAAATTGAGTTGATGATGATGGAAACTTTCAAGCTTTGTAGTTCTTGAAAGTGGGAAAAGAAAGTTGGGAATTTGTTTAAATTAGTGATATACAAAAGAAAGGATTGAATTTGGGGTGGGGGGTGGGGGGGTGGTGATGGAGCAGAAGATTAGCTTTCATGGGGTGATTGAGAAAGAACAGAGTTTTCGAAATGGGACGATAGAGAAGCAGAAGAACTTTAGAGGGTTGATGGAAAAGCAGAAACGTTTTCGAACAGCGATGGAGAGGCAGCTGAGATTTGGTGGTTAGAGAAAAGGGGTAAGGAACCACCAGGGAAAAGAGGGGATTCCCCACTTCACTTGGCAGTTAGACCAAGGAACCTTGGCAAGGTGAAAGAAATAGTTCATAGCAAAAGCACAAACAATTTGTTATCTAAACAAAACAAGGAGGGTAAGACAGTTCTCATGTTGTGGCAGAGAATGGCCATTCTTTGGTTGTTGCAGAGTTGTTAAAATATTTAGACCTTCAGACAACTTCTATTCTGGCAAATAATGGTTTTGATGCATTTCATATTGCCGCAAAGTCGGATTTGGTGAGCCTTATGATACATTCCTTCTTGTACATATTGCATGCTTTATGGAGAGAATGTATATGTTATTTTACTTCCCATGTTATAATTGCTGCTGGCCCACATTAGGAGCAATTTGTCATCATTGATTTTAGCTTCTAAACCTTTACCTTAAGTTGTTGTGGTGCAGATTACTTATGGCTTTAGTAAGAATATGTTTCCACCGGCCTAGATGCTGAGAGTCTACATATTATCACTTGAAGACTGTGATATAAATCATCTTTTTCTTTGTAAATCTACAATTAGAGGACAGGACTAAGTTTGGAGAGGGTAATTTTCAAATCTGCACAAACCGTAAATTACCTCAAGTGAGCATTGAAGATACTAAGGACCTATCCAATAGTGTGTGTGATAGCATTGAAAGTGGTGATAGAAGTTGAAAGAGTTTGAGTTGCGCTTACTTTTATTCTTAGCCTAAGGAGTCAAAATGGCTTGAACGAAGAAAGATACATCCTGAAAAGACTCTCCAGATCATTATAACAAGTTGTACATTTACATCAACTACTTAAAACTCTGTACAATCATTACTGAAACCTTTTTTTTCAGTACTAATTTTGAAAGGAAAAGTCTAGAATTGGCAATTGCCAACTTTTCCAGTTTAAGATGTTAAAAGATATTGCTTCATTTATCGCAAAAGATTGCAAGTGTCTTTTTTTTTTCTAAAAAAGAAAAATCAGAACACAAAAAGGTCCATTTGATTTCCAGATGGTTAGCTGGCTCAGCTTGAATATAAAACTGCATATATTTTTCATCATCAATTTTAATTCATTGATCCCTTGAATATAACAAAACTGCATATATTTAGCTGGCTTAGCTTGAATATAAAACTACATATATTTGCAGATAAAAAAAATCAGATGGTGCTATTAATGTGGACATCAGGACGGGACGGTTGCAAGTACAAAACAAGAAGAATGCACCCTTTAGAACTATTAAGAAATATTCTATGTTGCAAGCTAAATGATCCATAAGGGTTTTATTACTAATTCGAAGCAGTAACAAGAGAGAGCTAAACCACCAGACATGATATACCAAATTCCTCATTCCTACGAGTTGATTTTGAGGTTATCTATAAATTATTCAAGGATGGGGAACATGGATCAATCCTCACAACAGATTTTCCAATCAGCAATCTCAGTGGTAAACACTACCACACCCCCAGTGAGAAATTGTAAGCTTTAATCTTGAAGCAAAGTAAAATTCTATGTTTCAAGCTAAATGATCCATAATATGATAAACCAAATTCCTCATTCTTACGAGTTTATTTTGAGGTTACATATAAATTATTCACATAATTAATCAGTCAACTAAGCCCCAACCCTAAGTCAAAGGAAAAAGTACTTGAATACGAGCACTGACATCCGAATGGGATTCAAGAAGCATACCAGTGTATCTCCTCATTTGCCCTCACAACCACCTCCCTCTTGTCTCTTGTCTACTGCATACCCACGCGAAGAAGTAAAATTGAGAGTGGAATTGAGAAATTAACCTTGTAGAGAAATTGAAGGTTCTGCAGAATAGAGAGAACACACATCTTCATCGCTTTGAGAAGAGCGTGTGTGAGAATGATAAGAGAACATAGCTTTGTATATGTAACGGTCGATTGGGTTTTAAAAATGGACTTTAAAATTTTATTCATTTGTAGCAATAATTTTATTTTTCTTGTCCACTTCAAAATACATTAGCTAATTATTTCAATGTTTGTGTATATAATCCACTAGAATTCCAATGCTAGGTCTTTTTTTTAAAATAATAATATTAGTAGTAATAATAATAATAATAATTTTCCCCAATTAAAGACTCGCAAGTATATAAGATATTCTCATTTTATTTATAATTTTATTTTGCTTTTCAAGTCAAATGTAAGTTTATTATGTTAGATTGATGTAAAGTATTCTCTAGAAGCCTTTCTTTCCGAATATAACCTGAAAAAAAGATATGAAATATAATTGACACTATTAAAAACGTGAAGTATAAGAAAAAGGAGACACGATAAAATATATATTTTTGATCGAATTCAAACACTTTCAATAAGAATGTAGAAATTCTATCATGAACATAAAAGCAGTCTCATGATATAATATGGAAGCAGAGTGTACAAAAAGAAATTTTAGAGTACTTACGATAAACTACTATCGCTTACAAAGTCACTCAATTTATTTGACTATTTTTTACTAAAATTTACTAATATGAAATTTTATTTAAAATCAAAATTTGAAGCTATAAAAAAATATCTATTTAAAGTATTTGAATGACTTTACCAACTAAAATTATAACATTTATTTATAGTTACTCAATTATGATAATTATATCAATTAATTATTATTTTTATTCTAACTTAGACGGTAAGCTTCGTTATCAATTAATACTATTCAGCCAAAAATCCAAATGTCTACACATAATTCATTAGTTTATCTATCAACTATCTAAATGTTTTTTTTTTCCTCGGACTTTGATTCATTTTGCCTCACTTTTACTCATTCTATCAACTGATATTACAAAAGTGACGATAAATTAATATTATATTTTTAATTGAAGTCATCAAATAATTTAAATAGATATCTTTTTATTTCTTAAAATTTTATTTTAAATAAAAAATTCATATTAGCAATTTTAAATTAAAAAGTCAACTAAATAAATTGAGTGACTTTGTAAGTAATACTTTCATGGTTGAGTGACTTTCTAAGAAAAAATCACATAATTGAGTGACTTTTGGGTTAAACATCATAGATGAATGACTTTCTGAGATAAAAGTTCATAGTTAAGTGACTTTCTAAGAGAAAAATCACATAGTTGAATGACTTTTGAGTTAAAAATCACAGATGAATGACTTTCTGAGATAAAAATCCATAGTTAAGTGACTTTTTGAGAGAAAAATTCAAAGTTGATTGACCATATGAGATATTATCTCCTTAAAATAAAAGAAAATTGATTTGAAAATAGAAGAAAAGAGTTTAAAATAAAATCAAGTCAAGTAGCACTAGAATTGAATTCTTAACCAAATTCCCATGGGATTTAGAGAAAGAAGCTTTAAGGGTTCATTTGGTTATTGGTTAGAGTTATGCAGGATTTAGTTATGCAGGTAATAATTATGCACGGCTTAGTTATGCAGGATTTAGTAGTGTTGAGTTTAGTTATGTAGGTATTATTTATGTATGTATGAATTATATGGATATTATTTAGTTATGCAGAGATTATAATGCATGAATTATTAACTATTGAATATTAACTTTGTTGTAAATTAATCTATATTATTTACAAACAAATGAGCAAGGAAATAGTATAGATCTCCCTATTTTTATATAAAAGTAAAGAAAAAAGATGTCTCCTTTAAATGTAAGTGAGAATTTTTTTTTTCCTATTTTATTTTTAACTCAAACATGCACCAAAAATTAATTTCTTGATTTATCGAAATCCCAAATAAATTCTAACAATCTAAACGATAACAACTCTCACTCCTGAAGCACCTCCGCCACCGTCTCTTGAAGAGCAATCACTGCAGTGGTCATCTATTTAATATTTTATGTAACTTACTTTTAAAATAAAATAAAATATCCAATATTGCTATGTTAATAATCTACATAGTTAGCTAAGTTCTCAATATAAAGACATAAAAATAAATCAATTGGAGTAAATCTGTAATTTATTATTTAATAAGGGGTCGTTTGTTACTGTATAAGAGACATCTTATATATGTATTAAAAGTTGTATTAGATTTACTATGTTTGGTAGAAGTTTTGTGTTAGGTATAAAAGTCAACATAACTTATACCATGTTTGGTTGGTAAGAATTTAAATGTTATATAAAAGTTATGCATGTATTAATTTATACGGTGTTTAGTTGCATTTTTTGTAGTCCTACATTAATACCGACATAACTTATGAGGGAATCTATCTATAAAGTTATGCAGCGTAGAAGGTGGAATAAGTTATGTGGCTATTAGTTATACATGTATTAAAATGATAAATTACAGATTTACCCTATTAATTTATTTTATTTTTTTAATTGGAAACTTTATTGTTCTCCTATATATGTTTGTTGTTTTTATTTCTTTTTATATATAGACCATTTTCATTTCTTTTAATTTTTTTAAAACTTTACTGTTTTCCTATTATATATAAACTATTTTCATTTCTTTTTATATACTTACAGTTTTTATTTATTTATGCAAATATAAACATTTCTTTTAATATTAAAAATTTGGTTGTATATTTTTTTACGGTACATATGCTAATCAAATATTGACATTATATATTATTCAATATATTCCACATTTTATCAACATGCATTATTATTTTGTAAATAGTATATATTAATAATTTACAACAAGTTTAATATTCAATAGTTAATAATTCATGTATTGAATCTCTATATATCTAAATAATACCTACATAACTAATATCCGCATAATTAAACTCAACATAACTAATACCTGCATAACTAATATGTACACAACTAAACCATGCAGAACTAATACATGTATAACTCTAACCAGTAACCAAACGACCCTAAATGTATAAATAACTAATACCCACGAAACGTATTTCACCTTCTACCCTGCATAACTTATAGATAGATTTTCTCACAAGTTATGTTGATATTAGTTATGTTAGACTACAAAAAACACAATCAGACGCCAAATAAAATTAATACATGAATAACTTTAATACAATGTTTAAAACCCTACCAACCAAAATTTTATTTTAATTTTATTTTAAATTTTATTCTAATATTTCTTAAGTGATAATACTAAAAAATTTATTCTAATATTTCTGTTGTTGTAATAGTATTTCTGACAGAAAACAATTCTTGTTGATTTTTCTAGTCCATTGAACTCCCCATAAGAAATATTTTGATTTACTCACTTTTCTAGAGTAATATGAAATAATTCAAATTATATATATTCGACTTCAAAGTTATTTTGTAGTACCCAAAAAAACAAAGTTTGTGATTTATTTTTGAATGACAAATTTATATGGCTTAATTTTGCGTAAAAAATAAGGTTATTTTACCGATAATATAATTATCCATTTTATTTTTGCAACATTAAAGTCAAAAAGAGTTATTTCTAATAACAATTATTAGAGTGAGTTAAAGTCTCAACTTGATTGATTTATGTTTATATGAACTTGCTCAATTTGAACTAAACTCTTTAGATTGAGTTAAACTCAAATAACATCTTTTTATAATAGTAAATCACAAAACTAAATTTAGTAACAATAAAGTGACAAATACTCTCCCTCTGTACTATGCTCTCGGTGCACGATAGTCTATCGTGAGACGCTGTGAATCCATGGCAAGAGGACGAGGGAGGGGAAGGGGACGCGTGAAGAAGACAACAATCCCAGTATTAGGGAGTACAGTGAACACACGAATAGCAGGAATTGGGGCCAAACAGATTGGAGATGAGACTGACCAATCTACTGCTATGATGGGGATGATACGAGATGTGGCTAAAATTCAAAGAAGTGGATAACAATCAACTTGAGATTTCTGATGTGGTGGTTCCTCGAATTAGTAGTCATAACCCTAATTCGAGTACCCAAACAGGGGAAAAGAGCGAGGTTACACTGAAAAATGGAACTCAACTGCAACAACACCTCCAAGATGCGTTAGCTGAAGGGAGTAAGCTTGATTCAGAGGAAATGGTACATGAGAGCCCTTTGGTAGAGCTATTTCAGAAGAATCCCATGGCGTGTCACTAGATTACAGGAATGGTGAAACTGTTGTCCAACTGGATTAGAGTGCAATGGAGAAAGAGAATGAAAAATGGAGGTGTGCTTTAATAGCTTATGTTATAGGGGAAGCTCATGTTAAAAGAATGACAAAAGTTTTACATCGGTGGTTAATGAGGTGGGTGGACTCCTTATAAGGCTTGGACAATCCTGCTCCCTTTGAGCTACCTTTTGGAGTGTGAGTTAAGTTTAAGACCTAATTTCACATGACATCAGAGCAGGGCTCGTCTCACCCGATGTTGCCCTCTCCCCCCCCCCAAAAATCAGAATTGCCCACGCACCAGATGCTAAGCACTGAACGTGAGGTGGGGTGTTAAAAGAATGACAAAAGTTCCACATCGGTGGTTAATGAGATGGGTGGACTCCTTATAAGGCTTGAACAATACTCCTCCCTTTGAGCTAACTTTTGGGGTGTGAGTTAGGCCTAAAATCTAATTTCACAGCTCCAGGGTATAATTACATGAGAAGATACGTAGAACGAATATGGGATGTTGCAAAACCTGAGATCTATTTGCATGAGGATGGATATAATGTAGTGCGATTTCAATCCATGGAAGACATGCAACAGGTTCAACATGTGACTCGGCTAGCAAAAAAGGGAAAGCAAAAGAACAACAAGAAGTTCCCGTTGCTAAATCCTACTCCTACTAGAAATTATTTTGATATTTTGGGATCAGGGCAGATAGGAGACCATACCATACTACCCACGGATAGAGGTGGGACCTCTAATTTAGTATGAAGATGTTAATATGGAATGTCAGGGGCATCAATAAATGGCATAAGCAGAAGGAATTGAAGAAGATATTGTCATCACTCCATATTCAAATTGCAGGTTTGGTAGAAACTAAGGTGAAAGAACATAATGTGGGCAAGGTCCTCAAACACTTGGCCCTTGGTTGGTTGAGTTTTCATAATTATGAATATGCAAATAATGGAAGGGTGTTGGCAATTTGGAATGATAGGGAGGTGGATATTCAATTTATTAGAGCAGGAGCTCAGTTTATTCACTGTCAGGTCATAAGTAGAGTAGAAAGTATGGAATGTGCGTTAACATTGGTCTATAGATTTATTGGTATTGAGCAGAGAAGAATACTATGGGAGGATATAAAAAGCTTATCACAAGGTACAACTATGCCTTGGATAATTGGAGGGGACTTTAATGCAATACTTTCTCCTCAAGATAGATTATGTGGGAACCCTGTTACAAGTGCGGAAGTTCAAGATTTTTCAGAATGCATTGCCACAGCTGCTTACTGAGTTACGATGGAGAGGGGATTTTTACACTTGGACAAACAAACAAGATGGTGGGAGGAGAATCTATAGTCGGATAGATAGAATGTTCATGAATGAAGCATGTATGTGGAAATGGGACACATATCCACTGAATATGGACTGCCTAATGTGTCTGATCATGCTCCCATGATGATATATATATATATATATATATATATATATATATATATATCACAAGGTCCTAAACCTCCTTAATCACCTTTTATATTTTTCAAAGTCGGGAAGGATCATGTTCATTTCATTCCTATAGTGGCCAGAAATTTGACCAGAAGAACAGCGGGAGGCAGCATGAAATATGTGTGGTATAATCTGAAGAAACTTAAGGCTAAGTTTAAGCAGTTGAATAATGATTAATTCAAGAATATTAGGCAGAAAGTAATAGCATGTAGAAATGAGCTGGAGATGTTTCAGACTGAGATGAAATCAGATCACTCTAATTACCTAATATGAAGCAGAAAGAAGTATTGCTTAATCTAGATAAATGGTCTATGATAAAGGGTGACTTGGATTTCTCTGGGAGATGCTAATACAAAGTACTTCTCTGATGTCATGAAGGAAAATAAACAAAAAAAACAGATACTAAATCTCATCTCTATTGATGGAACAAATTTGAAGGAGGCGGAGGATATCAAACTAGAGATTGTCAATTTTTATAAGGGATTGATGGGTACTGCTGCTTAGAGCCTTCCTGCTGTAAATGCTATGATTATACAACAAGGGACTGTTCTTTCACATGAGCAACAATATGAGCTGAATAAAGATATTACAGATGCTGAAATTCTAGAAGGTCTTAATCAGATTGGATCTGATAAATCCCCCGGGGTTGATGGCTATAATGCAACTTTTTATAAGGTTGTACTACCAATGATCAAGGCAGACATCATTGCAGCTGTCCAGGAACTTTTTCGCACAGGTAAAATGTTCAAACCTATTAATTGCACTGCTGTAACTTTACTCCCTAAGACTGCCAATCCAATTACAATCAGGGATTTCTGGCCTATAGCATGTTGTACAGTGCTTTACAAATTAATATCTAAGGTTATGGCCAGGAGGATACAAAAGGTTATAGCCAAACATTATTTGTGAAGCACATGCTAGATTTATTCCTAGGAGAAAGATTGGTGATAATGTCATTCTAACGCATGAGCTGGTACAAGCATATACTAGAAAACATATTTCTCCCAGATGTATACTAAAAATTGATCTCCAAAAGGCCTATCATAGTGTTGAATGGGTATATTTGAGGCAGATATTGGAGTATATGAAATTTCGTACAAAAGTGATTGGCTGGATCACAGAATGTGTGCAAACGGTAAGCTATACTATTAGCATAAATGGGAATATACCGCTCCTTTTGCTGCAGCTAAGGGGTTGAGACAAGGGGATCCGATGTCCCTTTATCTATTTGTGATTGCAATGTATTATCTTAGTAGGGGGCTACATGAATTGCAGCATGATAAGGGTTATCGGTATCATCCTAAATGTGCTAAGGTAAAGTTGACGCATCTCTATTATGCCGATGACTTACTCTTGTTTGCTAAAGGAGATCTCCAATCAGTAAGTGCATTGCATAGAGTTTTTGAGCAGTTTTCTACAGCTTCTAGATTGAAAGCAAATTTAAACAAAAGCAATGTCTATTTTGGTGGTGTCTCACTATATGATCAAGATCTGATTTTACAACATCTTGGGTTTGTAGGTGGGGAGTTGCCGTTTAAATACTCAGGAATTCCCTTATCTACCAAAAAACTCAAACTTATCCAATGGCAACCACTTATCGAAAAGATAGTCAGTCGAATCACTTCTTGGACAGCAAAGAAACTTTCTTATGCTGGTAGAGTTCAATTTGTTCAACCAGTGCTCTTTGGGATACAATCTTATTGGTCGCAGATGTTCCCTTTGCCTAGTAAGGTAGTCCAAATAATTGAAGCTTATTGCAGAAGCTATGTTTGGGCTGGGACTAACACCATCAACAAGAAGGCATTGATTGCTTGGGATACAGTTTGCTCACTTAAGTTTGTGGGTGGGTTCAATATCATTAATTTGCTTCTGTGGAACAAAGCAACCATTGCTAAACTTTATTGGGACCTTACACAAAAACAAGATAGCCCTTGCTTACTATTTCAAGACTCAGAACCCTTCCACTATGATGATACCACAACAAGCATGTTGGATGATAAAGAAGATTATGGAGGTTAGAAATTTTTGGGCACTGGATAGTGGGTCTAATATATCTGGCAAGGAAATCCTAAGACTAAAATACTTAGAGATGCTGGGATACAGAGCTGGAGTTCCTTGGAAGGCTACTATGTTTAGTAATACCGCAAGACCCAAAGCTGTGTTTATAATGTGGGTTCAACTACATGCTAAGAAGCTAACCAAAGATTGGCTCCGAAAATGGGGAATGGAGATCAATCCCACATATGTTCTATGCAATCAGGAAGATGAGACACAGGATCATTTGTTTGCGCAGTGCGAGTTTACTAAGCAGGTTTGGGAAAAGATGTTACTTTGGATGCAGAGACAGAACCCTCAGACTACCAATTGGAACGAGCATCTTAAGTGGGTTATTAAGAATTCAAAGGGGAAATCTGCGCGGGCACAAGTATTTAAAATGGTGTATGCTGAGACAATCTATGCACTGTGGAATGAAAGAAATCAAAGGAGTGTTTGAACGGAAAACTATTGAACCTGATCAGATTGTAAGAAGAGTAGCTTATATATGCAATGTTAGAGCTACCACAACAGTAAGGCCCCTTACACAAGCGTGGTTATTGTAAATACGAGATGTTGTTAGACTTTGAGTTAGACGGGAACTGGCGGACGGAACGGGGACGGGATGAAGGGGGACGGGACGAAGGGGGACGGGACAGGACGGGGGACGACGCTGGCAGGATTTGGCCGGGACCGGGATTGGGGGGGACAAAAGTATGTCGCATCCCGTCCCACTATATATACGGGATGGGACGGGGTTTGGCGGGACGGGACAGGTTGGGACAATGAATTTTTTATTTTTTATATACTTATTTATTTGCATTGAAATTATATGTTATTGAATAACATTTTTAGTTTATTTGGTAACCAAATTTTGGTTTTAGCTAATAAATAATGCTTAAATTTTCAATTTTCAAATTCAAATTAGACTTTCAAATTCCAAACTTCAAATTTCAAATTTCAAATTTCAATTTCAAATTTCAAATTTCAAATACAATTTTCAATTTTCAAATTTCAAATTTCAAGTTTCAAGTTTCAAATTTCTAATTTGAGAACTTCAAATTTGTATTTGAAATATTTTAAAGTAATTTAAACTTGAAATTTCAAATGTCAAGTTTCGACTTTTAAATTAAGTATCTTAGAGTTTCAAATTTCAAATTTAATTTTCAATTTTCAAATTTTAAGGTTCAAGTTTCAAGTTTGAAATTTCAAATTTATATTTTGAATATTTCAAACTTGATATTTCAAAAAAGTTTCGATTTTTAAATTAAGTATTTTAAAGTTTTAAATTTCAAATTTAAGGTTCAAGTTTCAAGTTTCAAATTTGAAATTAGTATTTTAAATATTTTAAATATTTTAAAGTAATTTAAACTTGAAATTACAAATGTCAAGTTTCAATTTTTAAATTAAGCATTTTAAAGTTAGTTTAGTATATATGTAAACTTGTATGTATATATTATAATTAAAATGCAAGACAATAATTGTATAAAAAGACTTGAATAAAGCCTTTAAATTTATTTAATAAAATTTAATTGCAACTTAGAACTTAGATGTTACAATTTAGAAATATTAGTGGAGTAACTAATCTACGCAGTCACCTTCTAGGAAGGGTTCTGTTTCAATAAGTTCTCATATGTAAAATAATATTTATTACAAATATTAGATGAGTAACTAATTTACACAACCATCTTCTAGGAATCGTTCGGTTTCAATTAGTTCTCGGATGTAATCTAATATTTGTGTTCTCCTTTCAAATTCAATTCTAATTGTCGCATATCGATGGTGACATTCTCCGTTGTTGGCAAACTTGCTAGAAACTCTTATGACTCTAATTCATCATCACTAGATTCAATTACCACTTTAACCCAAGCTTGTTGTTTGGAATTTAACTTTGGCAAATTATAATTCCTCCTCTCGGCATTGACCCAGTCTCTAAATAAAATCGATGTTTCCGAATATTCTTCCACCGATGAATGTATATGATCACCAATTTAAAACCTTGCCGCACTAAATGCAGCCTCCGATGCAACTGATGAAGCTTGAATAACTAAAACATCACGAGCCATTTTGCTCAAAATTGGAAATGCAACGCTCCGCCTCCTCTACCATCCTAAAAAATCTTCATTGCCATCTTTGTCTTCCACTGCTTCTAAAGATTGATTAAGATATTCTTCAAAATCATCACGGTTAGTAGAATTAAGATCAAGAAAACCTCGCATATAAGTTGAAATTCGAGTTTTACTCTCAGGATTAGAAGTTTGACCAACTTCTCCTTGAGTATTTTACGTAGTTCTATAATTTTCATACAAAAGATTTGCTTCTACTTTTATGCTAGACTTAGACTTTTCACAAGTTCGAATTTCTTCCGATAAAATTTCTAAAGTATCATAAAAAGTGTCAACAAGTCCCTGCCCACCTCGTAATTGGCAGTTAAATAAATCTGACGAAAAAAATATTTTCAAAATTTTCAATCATACCTTCAATTCCAACTCTAAATTTTTCAATTGTTTTTATATTTAGAAAATTGAATTGAAAGAGCACAAATATTTATTAATACTGATGAAATAGTAGGATAATAAATTCCAGAAAACATGGTTGTAGCATCATAAAAAAGTCTTAAAAATTCTAATAGTTCATTTGTTTCTTCCCAATCTTCTTCACAAGTTCTATCTAATGGGTCAGAATTATGAGCATTAAACATCACTTGTATGGGTCTTTTATATTGGTAAGCAACTGAAAAGCAACTGAAAGCATTTCATAAAAAGAATTCCACATTGTTTTAACATGTCTTGGAATTTTTCTTGGTGACAATTCAAATAGTAAACAACACTCGTTAAATTCCCTAATTCTAGAGCTTTATGCACATAAAAAATTCAGGCAACAACATATTCAATTTTCATGCAACCACAATCAAATAATGAAATATCATCTTGTACAACTAAATTTAATACATGTGCAACACATCTAACATGAAAAGCTTTACCATCAATTGGACATAATCTAACTTTAACATACTAGCAGTGTTTGTATTATTAGATGCATTATCTATCTATAAGCATGTAATAATCTAAAACACTCAAAATATTTGAAGCTAAATATGCACCAGTTTTTTTCTTTACACATTCTTTATAACTTAAGATTCGTTTTTGCAAATTTTAATGATGATCAATCCAACGTGCTGTAATAGTTAAATAATCATGTCCATTAACACTACGACCCATGTTCAAAGTTATAGACACTCTACAATCTAATATTCTAAACAAACAATGAAGATATTGACAATGTTTACCTTGATATACAAAATATCAGATTTAACAGTATTTCTTGCAAAACCTCTAAAAGAAGGATTATAAGTTTGTTGAATATATTCAATAAAATCGGGATTTGAAGGAAAACTATAAGGCAAACCACAAATAGAAACCATTTTAGCTAAATTTTCGCGATCTCTTTCCTTATTATATTTACGTTGTGTTAGTGGACCATCACAGTTAGGAGGATCTAATTATCCTTGAACCATGTTAGATGCCCCTACCAATTCATTAACACTAATATCAAAATCATTAACTGGAATTTCTTTTTTTCTATCGGCTAATGCTTTAGCTTCTTTATATTAAATCGACACACAATATAACAAATGTATATTTAAGCCCCCCATCCCACCTTGACCCCCATCTTGTCTATGTTTAAAATATTTCTTACAGTTATTACAAATAGCAACATTGTTTTCCTTTGTCAAAAGTCATAAATTGCCATACAATAGAAATTTTAGGGCATTTATACTTCACCTTCTCCATTTGAGAGGTATAAGGGGTGGACGTCCATAATTTTGCTCCGTTAAATTTGTAGTTGCATTTGGAACTTGTGTCATCGGACTAGTAAGTGTATCTTCTAATTCCTCTTTCTCCTGAATCAACTTCTACTTCACCTAAATTTTCATCAAGATTAAGATTAATATCACCTTAACGTCGACCTAAACTTTCATGATCGAGTTGAACATTTGAATCAATGTCATAAGAAGTATCATCAACATAAGTAGAATCATTTGTATTAAATCTAACTCTAGACATTGATTTAGAAGAAGTACCACCACATTTACTCTTATTTTTTTCCTTACTACTTTTTTTTACCAAAATTAAATATTTTAAAATTTTATTCTTTCTCTTTTCCTTTACCAATATTTTCTTTTGCTAGAACTCATATTTAATTATATGTAAAATGTAATATAAAAATAATAATAATAACACAAATTAAAGAAAAAAAAATATAAATATTTTGAAACGAATGTACCAAACGTCTGCATTAATAGCAGACATTAAACCGATTCTTGAAGCTTGTAGTTTTTTGTAAACATGTAATTTGAAACTCCAATACTTGAATAGAAAATATGAGAATTATATATATTATTATACAATATGAAAATTTAGAATTGGAATATATGTGTTATAATAATATTAGACTTAAATGGTATAAAATTAAGACTTAAGAATTAAGTTTGAGAGGATATAGAAAATAGATGATTTTGTAAGAAATAATAAGGGATGGAGGGGTATTTATACTATTAAAAATGGGTTAAAGTGTATTTATGATAACTTGATGGTTTAAATTAAAGTATTAAAAGTAGAGGGGTGGTAGGGAAGTGAAAAAGTAAAATAAATCCATTGGGGGAGGGGGGGGCACTAGCCGTTTCCCCAACGGTTGGCAACGGATAAATTTCAAATAATTAAAAATAAAATTAAGAGGGGATCCCGCGAAACTGTCGATTCAGCCGGGCCGGGCCGACCGGGACCAAAGGGTGAACCGGCCCCTGATCGATCCCCTAACCCCAAGTACCCCCAACCCGCGGAAACCCACGGGACTGGGTCCGGCGAGATGGTTCTCGAGCTGGTCGTGGGCTGGGCCCCCCCTTGCCAACACTATTGCTGGTTAGACTAAGTTGACTGAATTTGACAGGTATTTTGTAATGCTTTCGTAGGTGATTAATAAAATCGTTAGTTACCTAAAAAAAAGTGACCACACTATATATGTGTTAGTTGCTCAGAATAAATGATTAGAAAGTCAGATTTATGATATAGAAAATGACATACCGTCACCAAATCATCATTTTGCAGGTGTCGTTTGGCAGAGTGTATTAAAAAAAATGCCTGCATTAGACTTGTGTATTACTAGTACCTTGTTTGGTACTCTTTTTCAACTTACGTATAACTAATGCTCGCATTAGTTATACACTCTATTATGCATTAAGGTGTGTATTACTCGTACCATAAACTTCTAGGTATTAACAATGCAATGTTGTTAATGCATCCATTAACTCAATTAAAAACCCAATTGCCCCTCAATGCCTTTTTTATATCTTTTCCACCATAATAGTGAAGGGCATCTTTGTAAATAATTTTTTTAATGCAATGCATTCTAGTTTTAATGCATCAAACCAAACAATGCATAAAAATAATCTATGTATAATAATGCAACCATGACTAATAGATGCATTGCTAATGGAAGCATTACTAATACACTTTATTTTGCATTATATTAATACATTCTACCAAAGGACCCCTAGTGTAGATACCACACTAAACTTTTTTTTACTATAAAAAAAAATCCACATTTTTAATTATAAATCCAATATCTTAAATATATACAAAATATGTAAAATCCGTTTATAAATGAAAAATTCAACATTTAAAAAGTGCTTACAATGGAGGTAAATTTAGAATTTAAATTCTATAAATTCATAATTAAGGTATCAACCATTTAATCCAGCCACATCTGCGTAGGCTCAAGAGTGTAGCTATAGCCATCCTAGGGTGCCCTTGATCGAAAATTACATATATATATATATATATATATATATATATATATACATACCTAATCTAAAACTTAAGTAGGAGAACCCTCGTTCCTTAAAGGTTTTAACATTTGAAAATTTAATGAAATACAAATATAATAGAGATAAAAATCTTTATAAGCAAACTCTTTTCCGTGAACTAGTTAAACTTGTAAAGTAATTAACAACCCCCAACGATCTAGTCTAACAGGAACAAGATCTACTAGAGTAACAATTGGACAAATTAATAAAAACTATAGCTCCCACTATGCAGAAAGAAGAATAGAAGCTGCTGGAGAATTTTCTTCCTCTTCACCTAAGGAAACATCACCAATCCTCCATCAAGACTATGTCAAAAAGACATAGCAAGAGTAGTATCAGTACAACCACATGTACTGGTAGGCATCATCGATCAATCAGACGCCCACTTTATAATATAAGGAATCAATAATAAGATCATGAATTAAATCACTCGTTTCTCCACCTCAACCCTCTCTTAGGACACATATAATTTACCCAATACTCTTAATACTAATAACCTTCTCAACAACTAACACTCCAGCTTAATTATATCATAGCCTAAACATGTTAACCCCATCAAATATTCCCAAGTACTCCCACCTTTCTTTCCTACTAGCTGATCATATCATACTCGTAATATCTCGTCATCATGCCTAACCAAGGCCACATAATTTCGTTGCATCAAGATCCAACCCTAACCCAGTCTCTTTTACAACTTACGCACTCAGCAACCCTCGTTATTCACTACTCGTCCCTTGAACACCTTGACCTTTCACTATGCCCAACAAGTACCACATCAAAGAAAATCAATGCCACCACATATTCTCATGCATACACATAGATCAACGTACACCCAACCATCAAACTTACATGCACGCACAATATTGAATATCACATGTTTCACAATACATATTAATCGCAAATAGTTAGTCCTCTCACGGAACCTAAACCCAAACAGTTAGCTTTTCGGAATGTGGCAATACGATCCCAAAGTTATGCTAGAGCGTGGCAAAATAATCCAATACTGTGCCAGAATGTGTCAACTCAATCCAAAGTTATGCCAAAATGTGACAACCGATCTCAGTTAGATTGCTGGAACGTAGCAATCTGATCTAATACTGTGCCAGAACGTGGCAACCCGATCCAAAGTTGTGCTGGAATGTGCCAACCGATCCTAGTTAGCTTACCGGATTATGGCAACCCGATCCCCAATCGCACACCACAATCACAATCACAATTATATCATCAAAGATCATATATTTACATCATGATTTCATGGAAACATAATTTATCTATCTCATTTACAACAAGTGTGATTAATATTGCAACGTTCATACATATGCAAGTAGAACAATCAAGTATGAAATACATACATCACACAAACATAGAATCACAACGATCACCTACCACAGAATATTCCTCATGCCTTGTGCAACCCTAATTTGACAATACTCATCCTAATTCATCGTCCAAGCCTTCTTTCTAAGGTATAAAATATAAATCAATTGGTGCACGAAGGCCTACACATGCATACTACCATAAATTCACATATGTCACGCAATGGGCACATATTTAAACTACTTAACTCATAAAACCTAGTCTACCTGGGCGCCATGCGGTTGCATAGAGTTATTGACTTTGATTCTTAATTTTAGGGTTCGTGACGATAGTTTTGTCCAAAAATTCCTATGATTTCTCCATCCCTATGCTAACAAACTCCCTCTCCTCTATACCCGAGCTTAAAGTAGCTTTTCTGAGGTTTCTAGGGTGTTTTACGACTTAATTAGGTATTTTAGGAAGATGGACAAAATGGGATTTCTCATAATTTCCGTGCTACCTTGCCTATCTCGCTCTGGATCCAGCTTGTCCCACCCTGGCGGCATCCATGTTGCTCTAGAGGGACAAGGCCAAAAAAAATTTCTCAGATTCTTGTCATTCTTAACTAACAACGGTCCAGATCATTACAATAAATAACAATTTACCCCTCGTTCTTCCCCGAACGACTAGTACACGGACGTCATGCACACTATCTCGGTTTATTTAACATATAAAATCACGAGGAATGATGACTTCCTAGTTTATTAAGTTATTCGAATTACTATACTCAATGACTAAGCGGAGAACACGGCGTACGAAGAAATGAAAACCTTTACAACTTTTTGTCGCCTGTCCCTCCAGGGCGGAAGCCTTCCTACTGTGGCGGGGATGCTCTAGCAAGAGATCTTCCACTGTGGCGGGATATCAGGAACCGTATAGGGGAAATGGAAGAACAATTTACCCCATTTCCCCCTCTTCTACACTTAAAACTCCCAAACTATCTCAATCACTTTGTTCTGATCATCAATTTTAAGGTAAATTCTCGTTACTTACGCTCACTCATTTTACTATATGTTTAATGCCTTTTCATATTGTTATCTAATTGATTAGAATGGTTTTCGGGCGGACCATCTTTTAATTTTAACATGGGTTGCTAATTCGGTCTGGTTAACGTAGCATGAACACTTTTCTTACGTCCCCAACATTTCTAAAAATGTCCTGAATGTAAGAATTTTGTGATTATACGGGCAAAACAACGCAAGAACGTGTGGGGGAAGTTGAAGGTTCGTTTTAGCATAAACTCAAATTTGACATTGTTTTAGGGATTTATTTGCTAAAACGATCGCATATTAATACTCTAAGGTAATTTATATACTTTAATCTACTGAAATTCCATTGAAAACAAAAGTTTTGGGACAAAATAGCGCCATTGTCGTTCCTAGAGTTCTTCCTAGATGAAGGTCGCTCTGTCGGCCTCCATAATCTCAATGAGATTATGGCCGTTGTGGAGGGGTTCACCAAGCAGTGTCTTGTATCTCTTAATATAAATTTTCCCCTATTTTATTTCCCCCAGCCTTACACCGAATGCCTATCTCGTTCTAACTTATATTCAACTTATTGCAGGCTATCTAAATGGCATGTCATAACGAAGAACATTTTCCCTTTATCCGTTTTCCAGATGCTGCTAGTCGAGAGAGGCATCATGACTATCAGACCATGGGGTTTTACTGCGAGAGGGGGTTCGTGCTGCACAAGTTGGAGGAGAAAGAGCTTGCGTTGTATGCCTGATTGGTAAAGTTCGGGAATCTTCCATTGACTGAGGCTCCCTCAAATGCATGCTCTAATTGGTTGAGGGAGTTTTATGTTGTTCTTCCTACTGTGAGATGGGATGACCCTCATCCCGTCATTCGTATCAGGGGAGTCGACATCCCTCTAGACTCTACTACTATTAATTAGGCCCTAGAGGTACTGGATGTCTCGAACAATCCCTTTGAGGACCGAATTGGGGAGATGGAATTTGAGTGGATCCGAGACACGCTGGTGGATCCCACCCACCGGGATTAGGTTTATTGGGCCACCGTGAAAGGCATCACTAGCACAAACAGGTCAACTAATGCTAATAGGTGGATATATTTGGTGTCTAAGAGGATCCGCCCGTTGGGAAACCACACCGAAATGACCTTTCCTAGGCATTGGTGGTGGCATGCCCCATACAGGGCATCCAGCTAAACGTGGGAGCAAAAATTATCTCCGAATGGAAGATGTTCTATAGTGGCAACAAATAGGCATTCTTTCTCCTAGTCTATCATTGCCTTTTGCAAGCGGGAAGGAGTGCCTTTGCTCGATGCTGATGAGGTACTTCCCATGGATCCCCCATTCACCCTCTTTTGGTTAGGTCTCGCTCTACTTTTAGCAGCAAGAGAAAAAGGAAAGACAGGGTTATCAGCAACAGGGCTTTGAAGGTTTCAGATGATGAGGACCCACTCTCAGGTGCACGGGTCGAAGTGGATCTGGAGACGGTCTGAAAAAAGATGGGTAAAGCTTATGCTGATTTCACCCTGCTCCTACCCAGAAATGCCCTGGAGGTCGAGATGATCCATCGTCGGCTGCGCCAGGAGCAGAAGAAGAACTTAGTGAGGGATCGAATGATGATTCGGCTCTGGAAGGCAATGAAGACTATCTTCACCTGCATTGCCCTTGGGCAGGAGTTGCCCATAGCGGAGCCAGACTATTACATTCAGTTTTGGGAGTCGAGGAAGGTTGTGACCGTCCTAGTGCCCACTGAGGAGTTAGACTCTGACACCGACACCTCCCACTCGCAGGGTTCATGAGTTGGTTATTGTTTTGATCCTTCCTTTTTCTTGTGTATTTTAAAACAATATAGTTTTTATCCTTCGTATTTCCTATATTTTTGTAAGCACGTGGATGCTAGTTTTTGTTGTATTAAGCATCTTATATTTTATCTCGAAAGTTTATAATCCATTAGTTCTGTTGTTGGACACTAAAAGGATTGCGGGGGTTGATTTTGATACCATTTAGGGGTTGGAAATTGCAACAAGAAACAGGGGTCAAAGTTGTGGTTTTGCCTCACCCTGTCCCACTGTGGCGGCGCCTCTATGGCGGGAGTAATCCCTCCCCAGCGACTCCGATGCAACCAAAACCCAATCACTAGTTTCTGGGTTCTTTTCATTTCTAAATTCCCTCAAAGATTCCAGTGAATTTTTGAATACTCCTCATACTAGGATAGTTATTATTTATCATTTGGTAAAATCCCATGATACACGAACCAATTGTTTTTCATGGGGCTCGCAACCTAACCAATTTATCACAGAGGAAAAAATTTATTACTGATCCAAAATAGTTTTACGGACACGATACCCACTGGTCCATATTAATTAAATGTTATTCCCACTCATCCCCAGGATACACTACACATTACAACTTGCGCAATTTATACAATTTACCCAACATATTGCGCATGCTAAGGGTTCAAGTACACATAACTATGTGTTCACATACTTACACTTTAACAGGTTCACTTTTACATTCACCATTAATTTCATCAACTAAGAAGCACATACTTCCAGTTACGATTAATTCAAACAACAAGGAATACACAAACACAGTTATAATCACACATCGCAAAAATTTCAATTTATTTGTTAGTTTGTTCCATAAATGACCATTACTGCTCTCCATGCTCCTTATAGGCCCTAAGGCTAGATACCAATTGGAACCTTCAAAATCCAGTTAACCTGTTGGTGTCCTTTTGGTCGTATCAATGACGTCTAGTTCACTTCGTCGAGATATCAATTGGAATCCATAGATATCAGTTGGACTGAACTCATACCCCAAACGACACTCGCACAAATGGAGAGAAGGAGTGAAACAATTCCTAAAATGCTACCTAGTCTCTTTAGATTAAATGTGGATGTCAACACACAAATCCCCAAGAGTCTAGTCCACATTTTACTCTTGTACTGGGATACCATTAACCTAGGCTTTGAAACCAATTTGTCACGACCCAAACCACCGGGCTGTAAGGGCACCCACTCTAATACCTAAGTAGGAGAACCCTCGTACCCCAAATATTTTAACATGTAAAAAATTAGTTAAATACATATATAGAGATAAAAATCTATATAAATAAACTCTTTTCACGAACTAGTTAAGACTTGTAAAGTAATTAACAACCCCCAAGGATCTATTCTAATATACACAATAGCTACTAAGAGAAATAATTGGACAAGTTAATAAAAGACACAACTTCCACAATGCACAAAGAAGAATAGAAGCTACTAGAGAATTTGCTTCGTCTTCACCTAATAAAACATCATCAATCCTGCATCCAGACTATGTCAAAAAGACATAGCAAAAGTAGTATCAGCACAACTAGATGTATTGGTAGGCATTATCGGTCAACCCAACACCCATCTTATAATTTAAGGAATCAATAATACGATCATGAGTTAAACCACTCGTTTCTCCACCTTTACCCTCTCTTAAGACATTTGTAATTTACCGAATACTCCAACTACTAATCACCTTCTCAACAACTAACACTCCCGGCTTTATTAGATCATAGCCTAGACATGCTAACCTCGTTGAATAGTCCCAAGTACCATTATCTTCCTTTCCTACTAGTCGATTGTATCATACCCTTAATTTCCCATTACCATGCCTAATCAAGGCCACATAATTTCGTTACATCAAGCTCCAACCCTAACCCACTCTTTTTTATAACTTACACGATGAGCAACACTCGCTATCCACCACTTGCCCCTTGAACACCTTGACCTTTCACTATACCCAACAAGTACCACACAAAGAAAATCAATGCCACCACATATTCTCATGCATACACATATGCTTAGACACATGCACAATATTGAATGTCACATGTTTCCCAATACATATTAATCAAAAGTATGTTGTCCTCTCATAAAACCCAAACCCAAATAGTTTGCTTACCGAAACATGGCAATTTGATCCCAAAGTTATGTCAAAACGTGGCAATCTAATTCAATACTACGCTGAAATGTGAAACTCGATCCAAAATTGTGCCGGAATATGGCAACCGATCCCAGTTAGCTTAAAGGAACATGGAAATCCGATTTAATACTATGTCAGAACGTGGAAACTCGATCCAAAGTTGTGTTGGAACGTGGCAACCGATCCTACTTAGCTTGCCGGAATGTGGAAATCTGATCCCCATTTGCACACCACAATCACAATCACATGTAAATGATTAAGATCATCCATTTACATCATGATTTATTGCAACATCACTCATCTATCTTAGTTACAACAAGTTTGATTAATATTGCATTATTCATATATATGTAAGTATCACAATCAAGCATGAACATGCATACATCACACAAACATAGAATCACAACCATCACCAACCACCAGATATTCCTCACGCCTTGTGCAACCCTAAATTTACCATACTCATCCTAATTCATCCTCCAAGGTTTCTTTCTAAGGTGTAAGACATAAATTAATCGGTGCGCAAAGGCCTACACATGCATCCTACCATCAATTCACATATATCATGTAGTGGTCAAAAATTTAAACTACTCAATTAATAAAACCCATCCCACCTAGGCGCCAAGCGGTTGCATGGAGTTATTGACTTTAATTATTGTTTTTAGGTTTGGGATGATAGATTTGTCTAAGAATTCGCAAGATTTAGCCATCCCTAAGTTAGGAATCTCCCTCTCCTCCATCTTGGAGCTTAGAGTAGCGTTTCTAAGGTTTGTAGGGTGTTTTACAACTTAATTAGGTATTTTAGGAAGATGGATATCATAGGATTTGTCATAAATTCCGTGTTACCTCACCTATCCCGCTCTGGTTCCAGCTTGTCTCGCCCTAGCGGCATCCATCCCGCTCTGGCGGGACAAGGCGCAAAACGTTTTCTTGGATTTTTGTCTTTCTTAACTAATGATGGTCCTGGTCATTATAATATATACCAATTTACCCCTCATTCGTCCATGAATAAATAGTGCACAAACCTCACAAATCTATTTTGGTTTATTTAACAACAAATACTTGGTCGAATTACTATACTTGATGACTAAGCAGAGAATACAGAGATGTATGAAAAAATAATAACCTTTACAATTTTTCCTTGCATGTCCCGCCAGGGTGGCAGCCTTCCCGCTATGGCGGGTCCGCTCTGGCGAGAGATCTCTCGCTGTGGTGGGAGATTAGGAACTGTATAGGAGAAATGAAGAACAATTTTCCCTATTTCCCCCTTCTCTACACTTTAAAATCACAAACTCTCTCAATCACTTCGCTCTGATCATCAATTTTAAGTTAAATTCTCATTAGTTACTCTTACTCAATTCACTATATGTTTAGTGCCTTTGCATGTTGTTATCTATTTGATTAAAATGGTTTCCTGCCGGGCAATTTTAGAATTTGAACATGGTTTGCTAATTCATTCTTGTTAACGTCGCATGAACACTTCTCTTACATCCCCACCATTCCATAACGTCCAGAACGTAAGAATATTTCCATTATACGGGCAAAACAACGCAAGAACGGGTGGGAAAGTTGAATGGTCCTTTTAGCATAAACTCAGATTTAGCACTATTTTGGGGGTATATTGTTAAAATGGTCGCATATACATGCTCTAGGGTATTTTATATACTATGATATGCTGAAATTTCGTTGAAAATGAACGTTTTGGGACGAATAGGCGCTATTGTCATGCCTGGAGTTCTTCCCTAATGAAGGCCGCTATGGCAGTCTCCATCCCACTGTGGCAGCCTCCATAATCTCGCTATGAAGGCCTCCATAATCCTGCTGTGCAGGATTCGTCAGGCAGTGGCCTGTATCCCTTAAAATAATTTTTTCCCTTTACCTTACACTGACTGCCTTATCTTATTCTAACTTATATTCAACTTATTGTAGGATATATAAATGGAAGGTTAACGAAGAATATTTTTCCCTTTATCTGTTTTCCAAATGCGAGTTGGGAGAGATATAATGACTACCGGATCATGGGGTTTTTCTGCGAGACGGGGTTCATGCTGCACAAGTTGGAGGAAAAATACTTTGTGTTCTATGCCCTATTGATGGAGTTCGGGTGTCTTCCATTGACTGAGGCTCCCCTGGATGCACACTCTAATTGGGTAAGGGAGTTTTACGCCGTTCTACCTACTATGAGATGGGATGACCCTCATCCCATAATTCGTATCATGGGAGCCGATATCCCTCTGGACTCTACCACAATAATGAGGCCCTATATCTACCGGAGGTCCCAAACCATGCCTTTGAGGACCGACTTAGGGAGATGGACTTCGAGTGGCTCTAAGACACTGGTGGAGCCAACCCGCCATGATCAGGTTTAGTGGGCCACAACGGAGGGCATCACTAGCACAGATTGGTCACCCAATGCTAAGAGGTGGCTACATTTGGTGGCTAGGAGGATCTACTCATCGGGCAATCACATCAACATTACTTTTCCCTGGGCCTTGGTGGTGGATTGCGCCATATAGGGCATCAGCTAAACATGGGAGCGCAGATTATCTCCAAATTGAATACATTATACTGTGGCAACAAGAATGTGTTCTTCCTTTCTGGTCTTATCATTGCCCTTTGAAAGAGGGCATGAGTGACTTTCCTTGATGTTGATGAGGTACTTCCCATGGATCCCCCTCACCCTCTTTTGGTCAGGTCAGGCTCTACTTCTATATGCAAAAGGAGGAGGACAGACATAGCTAGCAGCAACAGGGCTGCCACGGTTTCAGACGACGAAGACCCACTCTCAGGTGCACAGGTCGAAGTGGGTCTGGAGAGGGCTTGAAAGAAGATAGGTAGTTCTTATGGTAATTTTACCCCGATACCACCCAGCACTGCCCTAGAGGTCGAGATGCTCCGTTGTCAGCTGCGCCAGGAGCAAAAGAAGAACCAAGTGAGGGATCACATGATGATTTGGCTCTGGAGTGTGGTGAAGATTATTTTCACCTACGTCGCCCCTGGGAAGGACTTTCCCATATTAGTCTAGTGCCCCCGAATGAATTAGAATCTGACACCGACACCTTCCACTCGCAGGGTTCATGAGTTGGTTATTGTTTTAATCCTTTTCTTTTTTCTTGTGAATTTTAAGACATTTTTAACCTTCGTATTTCCTAAGTTTTTGTAAGCACGTGGATGCTAGTTTTTGTTGTCTGAAGCATCTTATATTTAACCTTAAAAGTTTATAATCCATTACTTTTGTTGCTGGACACTGAAAGGATTGCGGGGGTTAATTCAGATTCCATTTAGGGGTTGGAAATGGTAACAAAGAAACTCGGGGAACAGAATTGGGATGGAACCGTTTGAGGCACTGTATGGTAGGAGGTGTAGATCTCCAGTTGGGTGGTTCGAGGTTGGAGAGTCATCCATTTTGGGTCCAGAGATCATTCATGAGGCCTTAGAGAAGGTCAGAGTGATTAGGGACAGGTTGGCTACTGCTTACAGTCGGCAGAAGTCATATGCAGATAACAGAAAATGGCCCTTAGAGTTTGATGTTGGTGACCAGGTCTATCTGAAGATATCACCTATGAAGGGGGTGATGAGGTTTGGCAGGAAGGGGAAGTTGAGTCCGAGGTATGTTGGGCCATACGAGATCCTACAGCGTGTGGGTGAGGTGTCCTATGAGTTGGCATTGCCTGCGGAGCTAGCTTCTGTCCATCCAGTCTTTCATGTATCCATGTTAAAGAAGTGCCTAGGTGATCCAACATCGATTCTACCTGTGGAAGGTTTGGGGGTCGATGAAGACTTGTCCTATGAGGAGGTACCTGTTGAGATCTTAGACAGACAAATCAAGCATCTGAGGAACAAGGAGATTGCGACAGTGAAGGTATTGTGGAGAAATCATCTTGTTGAGGGTGTTACGTGGGAGGCTGAGGCCGACATGAGATCCCGCTACCCTCATCGTTTCAGCTCTTGAGGTTAGACTCCCTACTCTTAAGTCTAAGTTTCCTTATCTCTCCATTTTTGTTGCTGTTGCTTGACTGTGCATGGTGATTATGTTATGATATGACTGGCATTACGCTAGATAGTAGTAGTGTCATTCGGGGACGAATGTTCCTAAGGGGGGGATAATGTAACAACCCTCAAAATGGATAAGATAAGAAATGCTTAATGTGTCAAGAATGCCTACGATTAGACCAGGGTTCACACAGATTGATGCGCATAGAACCAGACCTCGGAACCCTTGCTACAGCCAAGCCAACTAACTTGGGGAGTTAGTTGAGCTTGGAAAGGTTGGGTCCAACCTTGTAGGGCTCTTGAATACGAATATTTACTCGAAGGAGTCTTTACCAGACTTAAAAAGGGGAAATCTTAGGTTTGGAGGGTCTAGGGGTAAAATGGTCTTTTTTCCAGACTAAGGGTAATATCGTAATTAACCTAAATATATAATTAATTATTTAATTAATAAGGTGGATGGGCAATTTGGGGAGACAGAGCCAAAATTGAGCTCTTGAAGTGAAGTCTTGCTCCACCCGGGTTCGAACCTAGGTGGAAACAATGAATTAATGTGATTTTTGTTTAAGCTATTGAATTAATGTAATTAATTAATAATTATTATTCATTAGCTGATTTAAAATAAAATAAAAATCAGATTTTTAATAATTAACTAAACCTTATTTGACTAAGTCCTAAACTAGACTCCTAAGCCTAATATAACTCCCACTCTCTCTCGTCTATCTCTCAACTCTCACGCTCAATCTCTCTTATTCTTTCACACGAAATTTCTATGACAAAATTAGATACAAAAGCATAAAAATAAACCAAGTTCTTCACACTTGAATAACTCACACGAAATCACAAGAAAACAAACGTTAATCGCACACTAGGCTAAGGGAGGTTGTCATTCGAGTGGAGTTGATATTGAGGAGGCTTAGACGTGTTCTTGGGTGAAGTTTTTGGGCAGAAAGTCAAGGGTTTAACGTCAAAAAGGTATGGGTTTTCTTCTCTCTTGGTTCCTTTCCCAAGAGACCCCTTAAGGTTCATATTATTCATTCGAAAACTAGGATTGTTTCCCCTTTTGCATGCCCCTGTCACTAGCTCCCAATGAATCGTAGGTTGGGTATGATTGCTGGTAGATTTAGGTGTATGTTATGTTTTTGTGATGAATATGATTATGTTTGTGTACTTGAAATCGTATGAAAGACAACCATGTATTCGAAATTTTGTGCAAGTGTGTGCGTGTGCAAAAATGTTACTGTAAATGGAGTCCTCAGCTTAAGGCTTCAAATTGATAATGTTTTGGTTGTCATTTTACATGCATAAACCTATGTAAATCGTGAAGTTCATTAAAATAGAAGTGTGGCTGATTTGAGTATCAATATTTTGGCTACACGAACCTATGAAAATGCACCCCAAAAATGTGTTAAAAGATCTATGAATTCCCTAAGATTTCAAGTGAAAATGTTGGTGAAAATAAGCTAAAAAAACTGACTAAAATTCCAGCCAACTTACAAGCTTAGTTTAGGCTAAATGTAGAGGAATAAATCTGGAAATTTATTTGAGAATAAAGGGATGAGGCCACCAGGATTCCAACCTGTGACCTCACCCGTGTACTGCCTTGAAATCGCAAAAAAAGAAATTGGAATAGGGGGAATCGAAATGGGGTATGCTGGCTGAAAA
Source organism: Solanum sitiens (assembly GCA_016801875.1). Lineage (NCBI taxonomy): Eukaryota > Viridiplantae > Streptophyta > Magnoliopsida > Solanales > Solanaceae > Solanum > Solanum sitiens. Next base: position 3,890,358 of record JABWTJ010000009.1, read on the forward strand.
TGTAGAGTATAAAAAAATTAATAAAATAAAATGGGAGGCGTGGGAATCGAACCCACGACCTCCAGACAGCGAATGAAGTGAAAGAAAAATAAAAGAAAGGAAATGTGAGGCGTGGGAATCGAACCCACAACCTCAAGGCTGTGAAGGAGAGTAAAGGAGAAAGGGAGAAATAAAAAGAAAATAAAGTGAGGCTGTGGGGGCTTGATCCCACAACCTTACTGCCAACGCATAGATAAGTCAACATGTAAATAAAAATAAAATAAGGAGGCTGTGGGGGTTCGAACCCACAACCTCTCAGTCCCAAGCGAAATAAAGGAAAAATAAAGAGAGGATGTGGGGGTTTGATCCCACAACCTCATGGTTAATGCGAATTGGACAAGAAGAATTAAATGAAAAAAATAAAAGGGGCTGTGGGGGTTCGATCCCACAACCCTTCGGCCAAATAAGAGGAGAATCCAAGGAGAAAAATAAAGAGAGAATGTTGATGTTGGGGCTCGATCTAGGGTCCCAATGTCATGTGGATTAAAAATAAAATCAAGGAAAAATGTAAGTATTGTCCAAGGGATTCGAACTTGGGTTCCCTTGCCCAAATTTCCGTATAGATACATAAGTCATACGTGAATTAAATATTCAAAAATAATGCCACCTACTTAGATCGAAATCGAGATCTTGGAATACATACAAGATACATAAGTCTTGTACTACATAATCTTAAGAAGATATGAGTCAGTTAACGAACTATGAATGAAGCCTCATGGCTTGTATGTATAGACCCATAAGTCTAGCATACGTTTAAAAATAAGTGAACCTAAGATGTATATAATGAAATGAAGTAACCCTAGAAGGGTTAAGTACGAGTGTAAAACACACTAAATAGCCAAGTGCATTGGCATACGATGAAATGATTATTATGTAATGAAATGATGAAACCCTAGAAGGGTTAAGTAAGAGTGTGAAACACACAAATGGCCAAGTACATTGGCATATGATGAAGTGAACATTCACGTAAAATGGGGTGAGTAATTATGAAGAGCAATTGTGCTAATGTTAATGAATGTGGTGACAACATGATATGAGGCTAATGTAAAAGATGAGAACAATCTCAAATGAGCCTAAGTAAATGTTACCAAAACGTACTCACCTATGAGAGTGTAAAGTTAATGAAGAGACCAGTCTCTATGAACACTCTAATGAAAGTATTGAGATTAACATACTTAATACTAATGATGAGATGAGAAATCATCTATTGAGCTATGATGTCCTCATACTAGAAGCCAGCTTCCATGACGTATGAGTTGAATATAATGGAATTTTATACTGAGCACCGATAGGCTAGCTATGAGTGGTGATGCCTTCTTTCGGGAAGGGCGGAGGTTCACGTAACTCTCATGAGATGAGACTGTCCGGCATGCCGGGTATGGGTCTCCTTATATCTCCTAGTCTTCGAACCTATACTGCCAATATAGGGATCTAGCGGTGTTCAATTCCTATGTACGCTAGCATGTTTTGGGTCACTTTGGCCGGTAATTCCACCTCTTTTCGGTGTGGGGGAGACACTGGATTTCATGATGCTCACATGATCTATGTCGGTTAAAGTTAAAGTTCCCAATGAATGAATGATGTCAGCCTCAAATGATGCACATAATGAAATGAATTATACCAAAGGAGTTAAGATAGGATAATCAAGAGGTGAGCTAGACTCAAGTAATGACACTAGGTTATTCTTGATCATTGCACAGCAAACCCGATGAAAGTCTTAAACTACATCCAAGGTATAACTGGTGTTCACACTAGCCTACGAAAGTTATGAAATGAAGTACGTATGAATGAAATATTGTAATTTATAGTATCTTTAGCATAACTTCAAATCGTAATGTTATTTGTCGTGTCCCAATTGATGTATGTGTCACATCCCGAGACCACACTCTAGAAGATATGACACTCTCGGAGTGCAACCGGCGTACTTGACCTCTCGGAGGTCTTGTACAAACCCTTTCGTATCGTTCATCGCATATAAACATGTGAAAAGTAGTGCGGAATTAAAACTTTTCACAAACATTCTATAAGTCTTTAAAATATCTTTCATATAAAACTCATAGGAAATACTAAGTCTAATTTCATCAAATCTTAGACACAATATTACTTTGGGACACGACCCATACACAATACGAATATAGTTGTACTAAGTTTATTACAATACTTCAAGAGAGAAATAAAAGACATCTATGCCCTCGACTCAAATGTGGACATACTTCAACTTGCTTGAACGACCTTCTAATCCAAGCATAGCTCTCCAAAAGCACCTTCACCTATGAATCACTTTAGAGATAGATAAAAGCATGTAATTAGTACAAACACATGTACTAAGTATGACATTATCCATAAAATCATGAAAACAGACATTTATTAGAAATATGCATCTTTTTCATTAAATATCATATCATAATCATAAGAATACCATTTAACAGTTTAGAAACACATAAGATAACATTTAAGCAATTTAGCACATTTTTGAGGTCACTTTACAGTGAACCAATTCACTATTACAATGAAGTCCCTTATCTTCACATTAGACACTTTCTAGCATGTAATCCCCTCACTAAAAGCTATCCTAAGACTCACTTAAGTAAAACAAAGAAAGACAGCCCATACAACCTATCTAGACACACCTAAATGATCCTTAAGACCACCTATAATGAGATCAACACACACCTACAAGACATCAAACATATGAACATGAGATTCTACCAAAGGTGATTCTAAGTCTTACTTGAGTGAGTTGTGAAGTGACCGCCCATACAATCCCTTACACACACACTTAAAATATCCTATAGACTTCCTAAGATAGAATCATACTCACTTAATACATCAACACATAGATAATATGACATTCTCCTTACAAAGGCTATCAAAAGACTTAGTTAAGTAAATCAAGAAGATAATGTCCATGATTGACCTCTTCAAGATTACCTAAATAATCCTTAAGACTACCTAAGGCTTAGATCATGTCCACATAATCAACCATCTTCCATAACTAGAGTCATTCTTAAGACTTATCTAGGTAAGATACGAAGTGACCATTCCTATGCCCCTTCACACTTTAACTAGACAGACCTTAACTACTCTAGATAAGTACCTATTCATTTAACATGCTTTCTTAACTTAAATCATTACATTCATTAGTTCATTTAAGACTCATTCATTACATAAGGACATTCAAGTAATGGTCTTGGACAAGACCTAGGGACTCTCACTAACATCTTCAAAGCCTATTGTGCAATGTCTAGATAGAGTCCCATACCACCACCTAAACCTCATAGAACTTCCATAATGCTAGTAGGTATCCCATATGATGAGAATAGGCAATAACTGACATAGACCATGATAGCTAAACATGGAATCCGGAGTTCTAACCTACTCCGATGAGGGTGTTCTACTTGCCAAGGGTAGAACTAGGACACATCCCATGTAGGCACATGGTTAAGGAATATGAAGGGCTTTTATGCACTCTTGTCTCAATCTCAAGTAGGGCTACATTGTACTCTAGCCTCTGTCTCAAGTAGAGCTACTTCCCATAACATAATCACTCGGTGCTAGTCTTCGTTCTCATAGAGTAATTAACAATAAAGGTTCATACAAAGGGGTTCAATATCTAGTTCACAACCCAATCACATTCACCCTACCAAAGAGGTCCACTAGGGCTACATTTCAATGGCGACTGATATAGCTCATTATGACTTTCCTAAGGATGATATGATGTCGTTCCAGCCAATCAACCCTAAGTCCATCATCCTTTACATGAAGGATAGCATTACGGCTCTCGACTTCAAAGTTCATAACATAACCTTACCACTAGATTTAAAGTTCCACGTACATGAACTTCTTAACATTATTTAAGGTCTCATATTCATTCATTCATACATTACAAGGGTGCACTAAGACTACCTAGTCAAGACATATCGTATTCATGTATCATTCATACATTTATCAAGTAAGGGACACAAGTCTACCAAAACAAGACACAACATTCTTTACTTTATCACATATACCATATCATTCTTTGAAGCACTTCGAAATGACCCTTATCATCTTTATATCATCCTATACATTACTATATCATCATGTATATAACCATCACAACTCATATAGTCAAGTAGGAACAATCATGCATCAACTCTAAGAATACACATATAAGCACATAGTCATAGTCTAACATGATCTTCTAATATACATAGTAGGAATACATACTTTGACATTACTTCACATGTAGATATATATGCTCATACTTACATAAATCAACTACACAAATCATCATAATATTTCAAGTAGTGCCGACAAGGCCATGATCATCACAATACATATAGTAACACCGACAAGTCCACATCAATTGCAAGTAAAGTACATAGCACCGCCACCATAAGTGGACCATACCATTCACAACATAATTCAAGTCTAATAGTCATAAAATAAAGAGAATTAGGGCAGCGTACCACCAATCCATTCTCAACAATTCAATCCATAGCTAAATCATCCAATTCAATATCATAAGGCCCTACCCATGGCCATAACCAATAATTCAATACATAAACTATGATATTCAATGAAACTAGGACAATTCATTATAAATTCATCAATCTAAGAAAACCTAGATATCAATTCAATACAATTATTACATCAATCAATAGCCCATAAAAAACTACATTAGAATTCATAAGCATTAAGTCCAAATCACTTAACCCATAAAGTAGTCAAAAACTAGGGTTGATAGGTTACTTGAGTTAAAATAGTATAATTAACAACAATTAAATCAATATTCAATGCTTTAAAACCTTTAATGCAAGAACCCATGGATAGATCATGAAATTGGACAATTTATCTTTGAAAACTTTTAGAAAACTCTTTGGAAGTTGAGCTCCTTGATGAATAGAGTTTCAAGGATAAAAAACCATACCTCAATAAATCTTATCCTCCAATTTGATGAAGAATCACCACTAAAATCTCCAACCTAAGCCCATCCTTGAGTTTTGGCTCCAATGAAGTTCTAGAGAATTTCTGAGGGAATTTGGATTTTAATTTTGAAGAATGAATTCTTCTAAGTGTTAAAGGCTTATAAACATGTTTAAAATATCCAAAAGACCCCTAAGTAACCTCCATTTATCTTATTTGGATGTGGGGTGAATTTACCAATTCACCCCTTGACTTAACAGTGACCTGCGCAGGTGAAAGCCTCACAAACGGATGGCCACCAACGGACCGTCTCCCAACCAACGGACCGTTCTGTTGGTCTGTGGTTTGGGACTGAGGCTGGTACTTGGCTTGGCCTTCTCCCATGCCTAAGTGTCAACCCACGACACACATCAACGGGGCGTCGAGTGGCCCACGATCCTTCTACTGCCTCCGTCGTTTGGGGCTGTCTTGGCAGTCTTGGCTTCAATGGCTTCAAGGAAAGGGTCCTTCCTCTAGGACCCTTGGTTGGTCCTTGGGGACTTTCACCCGGACGTTTCCAACTCGAATAGGTTTGTATAAAAGTTTAGGACCTCTAACATGAATTTCATCCAAAACAAACACTTAAAACTCGATGAAACATGCATAGACACACAAGGTCATTTCAAGGCAAACCTTTTGAACGTCATGGACGTTCTTGGACGTTTGACCTCCAAACTTCACGAAACTTGACAAACTGCCAATAAACACTATAATAAATCATATAATGACCTCATTAACTTATGAAACACACATATAAGCATATAACCACATATGAGGCACATAGGTGACTTAGTTGTCGAACGTCTTGGTCGTCCCTTGATGTTTGACTTCCAATGCACTTAAAACTCTAGACACTGCCTCAATACCACATTTTAGACCATTTTAGGACCTTATACAATCATGAAAACCATGTTAGGCTCTAGCTTCACCTAAGTCATTTTTGAGGTATTACAATCTCCCCTACTTGGACAATATTTGTCCTCGAATGACACTTGCCACTTTCCGAACACTTTCAAGAATAGAGATTCATTTAGAAGCTCATGACCATGCCATATAACAAATTATACAAAAGAATCATCTAGGAAAACATCAATTTAACATAATCAAGAGCAACACAACACAACAAGAAACTAGAATAAATTCTACAACTCATCATGCCATAAAACTCACATCCTTAATTCCAAATAGAAAAAACTCATTTTATATTCATATCATGCTCATATACATCAGTTCTAACCACTTTACAATAATTTTCAACCAAAGAATGAATTAGTCAATTTCTCAAAAATTCTACAGTGAGCAGGCATTTCCTTACTATGAATTATGCCAAAATCTTCAAAAATGCAACCTTTAGGCAATTCATATAGAAACATGCTAATATGCAATGTAGAACCACATAACACATCTTACAACATAATCATAACTTCATAGAATTCACAATTCAAGAAATCAATGAAATTCAATTTCAACAAGACCCCTAAACACAATGCACATGCAACATACTTCTATGACTTTCTACTCTCAAGCTTGAGTTGAATAGAAAAGATGAGACAATCAATCAAAACTCTTTTACTCACCATAATCCCCCACTTAGAATGAACTCGTACTACTAAAGAAACAAAAGAACGTACCATCCTCATCCTCATCCTCATCCGGCTTTGATCCTCTTGCCCGGAGTGCATAGAAACGAGCCTTCGCCTTTGGAACATCATCTTTTGGAACATTAGGAGCAACTTTCTTACACTCTCTTCCTCTATCCGCAATAGTAGGATAATATCTCACCTTATGATCATCCTTCACACAACCAAAGCAACCACTAGTACCGGCTAGACACTTCCCATAGTGCCTCTTTCCACAAGTGACACATGCATGCTTTTCATTTTGAGAACCACATCCTTTCTCAAATTTCACCTTAGCACTCCTAGGTTCTTGAGTTTGAGCCCTCTTCTTGAACCTAGGTTGATCTTGATCACTTGAACCACTCCTTTTCAAGTTTCTAGTCATCCTCTTAAGTTTGGACTCTTCTATGGATTGAACATACACCATGAGTCTAGCTAGGGTCATATCATCATGTAGCATGGCCGTAAAACATTCTTCCTTCACTAGATCGGCGGCACCCATTACAAACCTACTCATCTCATCCCTAGGGTTAGACACAAGGGATGGAACATATTTAGACAACATAGTGAACTTCAAAGAGTACTCCTCAACACTCATATTGCCTTTCTTGAGATTGATAAACTCCTCTACCTTAACCTCCATCTTCTCACGGGGGAAGTACTTTTCAAGAAAAGCTTCCTAAAATTCTTCCAACTCTATAGAACCCGACTCAACCGGCCTATTACCTTTCCATTGTGTGTACCACACTTGAGCAACATCTTTCAATTGATACGAAGCCAACTCCGCTTTCTCCCTAGAAGTCACCCCCATAGCATGCACTATCTTATACACCTCATCTAGAAACTCTTGGGGATTCTCTCCCAACTTAAAGCCAAGAAAGATAGGAGGATTCATCCTCACAAAGTCTCTCAATCTAGATGTCATAGTGCTCTCCACAACATTCACTCTAGGTGCCATACTCATATTAACATGGGTAGTCAAAGCTCGGGCTATAGCAAGTAAAGCTTCTCTAATTTCCCCATTAGTCATTTCCGGGGGAACCACTGGAACCTCATTACCTTGACCTCCAATAGGGACTTGATCACCTTGAGCTCGTTGAGCACCTTGAGCAACTGAAGAAACTTGCTCAACTTGAGGAGGAATCTCCTCATTCACATCATTCTCCTCAACTCGCCTAGCCGGTGTCCTCCTCGTATTCATCTTCCTAGAAACACAAGGAAAGCCATAAGAAAAGAGTACTCATAACTTTTACTCTACGGCACGACATAGGAGTAGAAAAGAAGGGAAACTCTATCGTCCTATATCCTCTGTCCCATAGATGTGTCGTGACTCACACCGATGGTCAAGACTCTACTAGACGTGACTTGATGAGACTTTTTGATTCCTAAGACCACTTTCATAACCTATGCTCTGATACCAAGCTTGTCACATCCCGAGACCACACCCTAGAAGATATGGCACTCTCGGAGCTCAACCGGCGTTCTTAACCTCTCGGAGGTCTTGTACAAACCCTTTTGTATCGTTCATTGCATATAAACATATGAAAAGTAGTGCGAAATTAAAACTTTTCACAAACATTCTATAAGTCTATCAAATATCTTTCATATAAAACTCATAGGAAATACTAAGTCTCATTTTATCAAATCTTAGACACAAGATTACTTTGGGACACGGCCCATAAACAATACGAATATAGTACTACTAAGTCTATTACAATACTTTAAGAGAGAAATAAAAGACATCTATGCCCTCGAGTCAAATGAGGACATACTTCAACTTGCCTGAACGACCTTCTAATCCAAGCTTAGCTCTCCAAAAGCACCTTCACCTATGAATCACTTTAGTGTTAGATAAAACCATGGAATTAGTACAAACACATGTACTAAGTATGACATTATGCATAAAATCATGAAAATATACATTTATTAGAAATATGCACCTTTTTCATTAAAATATCATATCATAATCATTAGAATAACATTTAACACCTTAGAAACCCATAAGATAACATTTAATCAATTTAGCACATTTTTTAGGTCACTTTATAGTGAACCAATTCACTGTTACAGTGAAGTGCCTTATCTTCACTTTAGACACTTTCTAGCATGTAATCCTCTCACTAAAAGCTATCATAAGACTCACTTAAGTAAAACAAAGAGAGACCGCCCATATAACCTCTCTAGGCACACCTAAATGATCCTTAGGTACACCTATAATGAGATCAACACACACCTACAAGGTATCAAACATATGAACATGAGATTCTTCTACCAAAGGTGATTCTAATTCTCACTTGAGTGAGTTGTGAAGCGACCGTCCATACAATTCCTTACACACACACTTAAGTGATCCTATAGACTACATAAGATAGAATCATACTCACTTAATACATCAACATAGATAATATGACATTCTCCTTCCAAAGGCTATCAAAAGACTTACTTAAGTAAATCAATAAGATAACATCCATGATTGACCTCTTCAAGATTACCTAAATAATACTTAAGACTAACTAAGGCTTAGATCATGTCTACATAATCAACCATCTTCCCTAACTAGAGACGTTCTTAAGACTTATACTGGTAAGATACGAAGTGACCGTTCCTATGCCCCCTTCACACCTTAACTAGACAACCCTTAACTACTCTAGATAAGTACTTATTCATTTGAAATGTTTTCTTAACTTAAGTCATTACATTCATTAGTTCATTTAAGACTCATTCATCACATAAGGACATTCAAGTAATGGTCTTGGACAAGACCTAGGGACTCTCACTAACATCTTCAAAGCCTATTGTGCAATGTCTAGATAGCGTCTCATACCACCACCTAAACTTCATAGAACTTCTCTAATGCTAGTAGGTATCCCATATGATGAGAATAGGCAATAACCGACATAGACCATGATAGCTAAACATGGAATCCGGAGATCTAACCTACTCCGATGAGGGTGTTCTACTTGCCTAAGGGTAGAACTAAGACACATCCTATGTAGACACATGGTTTAGGAATATGAAGGGCTTTTATGAACTCTAGTCTCAATCTCAAGTAGAGCTACATTATACTCTAGTCTCTGTCTCAAGTAGAGATACTTCCCATAACATAATCACTCGGTGCTAGCCTTCGTTCTCATAGTGTAATTGACATTAAAGGTTCATACAAAGGGGTTCCATATCTAGTTCACAACCCAATCACATTCACCCTACCAAAGAGGTCCACTAGGGCTACCTTTCAATGACGACTGAGATAGCTCATTATGACTTTCCTAAGGATGATATGATGCCGTTCCAGCCAATCAACCCTAAGTCCATCATCCTTTACATGAAGGATACCATTACGGATCTCGACTTCAAAGTTCATAACATAACTTTACCACTAGATTTAAGGTTCCACGTACATGACCTTCTTAACATCATTTGAGGTCTCACATATCATTCATTCATACATGACAAGGGTGCACTAAGCATACCTAGTCAAGACATCTCGTATTCATATATCATTCATACATGTATCAAGTAAGTGACACAAGTCTACCAAAACAAGACACAATATTCTTTACTTTATCACATATACCATATCATTCGTTGAAGCACTTAGGAATGACCCTTATCATCTTTATGTCATCCTATACATTACTATATCATCATCAATATAACCATCACAACTCATATAGTCAAGTAGGAATAATCATGCATCAACTCTAAGACTACACATAAAAGCACAAAGTCATAGTCTAACATGATCTCCTAATATACATAGAAGGAACAAATTGATTTATTCTGTTTTATTTCGGAAAAAAATATTTTTATTTCTTTTTGAATTTGTTAGAGTCGCCACTTAATTTTTAAGAAAAATCAAGAAAACTGTAGCTTTCAAAAGATTTAAATCGAAAACTTAGTGAAAACTTTAAAGGGGATTCGGGGGTTCACATTATATTTTAGGAAGGTTTTTACGACACCTAAATATTCGCTAACTCGCGATTATCCGACAACTAACTTTTGTTTGGCTTAAAATAATTTTAACTTAATTCAAGTTCATTTGAAATCTTTAAGGAAGTGAAATATCAATCTAACTATCGAAGTGAGTTTCTTGACTTGCAAATTTTATTATTTGTTAGGCATATTTAGAGTCGGTTGCTTAGTTTGAATAGTTAAAAACTGAATAGCATTTTGTGGGGATTTGAAATTTTAACCCTAAGACTAACGACAACAAATAAGCAAGTAAGCAATAAAGTAAGAGAGAGAGAGAGAGAATTGGGTCCAAATCCGGTTTCTGTCCGCCTGACCGGTATTTGGACCCATTTTTTTGGGTTCTTGAACCATTTTAATGGTACCTGTCCTAAACTAACAAAAAAATAACAATATAAAATGACAAGGGCTTAGGCCCCAAAAATAACAAAATACAATATAATTTGGACTCCCAAAATCTTCAACTCCTTGGCTTGTTCGAATCCTTCTAACTCGGAACCTGTACATCAATTTTAATGGCTGGTTGACTCGAACAAAATAGAAATTGAGCCTTTACGACTCTCTCTTGAAATGCAGGGACAAAAGGGAGTTCATGAGGACTCGGACGGATTTTTACATGCATAAAAATGTCATTATTGTAAGAAACAATTTGAGTCATCACAAATCATAAAGTACTATCAATGCTAACCACCATATAAATTCAACATCTCCACAAAATAAATAACTTAACTTATAAAGACAAACCCCACACTCATCTTTCTTAAATGCTATCAAGAGTATCCTAATCTCACAAAGTAAAATCCGACTAATTTAATCAACCTAACGAAAAATCTCAAACTTCGCATTAGAAAAATAAAAGCTACTACATCATTTCCTATAATAAAGAGTTGGTAATGGTCAATTTCTTTTCAAGATTAACAAAAACAAACCAAGAACTTATCTTAGCTAGGAAGACTAGTTTTTGCTTATTTTAGAAGGTAGGGTGTTTTGCAGTTAACCACAAAACTTAGAATCTAACTCTTTATGTAAGTGAGCAGAAACTAGACACACAAAATAACAATAATAATAAATTAAATTTCATGCATTTGGATGTGCAGTATCCCCCAAAAAATTCCACTTTCATAACAAAGTAATACATACGAACACATATTTCTTCTTAACTAACATGGAACTCTAAATGAAATAGAATGGATATATATCAAACTCTTAAACAACTAAGTGGAGTAGCAGAAAATCTACCTATATAGTACTAAAAAAAAAGACTAAATGCTTGGACATGCAGAAATATTCAAAATAATATTAAAGAAAAAAAAAAGAAGAAAAAAGAAAAAAAAGTAAGGCTGGAATTCGAATGATTCCTAAACAAGAATAACTAAAGGGATGTTAACACTTCTGCAGATTAATGAAAGAGTGGGCAAGGAGTGGACATACTTTAACATTTATTTTTCTAAGATATAAGTCTAGCAACAAGATGATAATGAGACTAAAAAATAAAGAACTTGAAATATAGAGGAAGAACAGGTTACTGTCACCAACAAACAATGAATAACGCAACATACAACTCGATATCGACTAGATTTATTGGTCTGTCCCTATCTCGTAAAAGAAATAACATAGACAATAAAAGAGAGACGCTACAAAACTCAAACTCAATCAACAAAGAAGTCACAACATTGAGCAAAAATCCATGGAAAGCTTCAACTCGACATTACAACCAACTTCACGGAACGACCGCATAAATTGAGCATAAATCCATAAAGTTCATGCTAGCAGACTGCAAGTCTTCGTGGTTTTAGCTCGATATTACGCCATAAAAAATGACTAAGAATACACACATTACCCTAGAATAACACCAGTTTAGCAGTCTAACAGAAACAACTACAAACTAAACTTTCGAACATAAGAAAAATGCTTAAAAGTAGAAGAATAAGTGGACAGAATAGTAGGGAGAGATTTTACCTTTCGTAGTGCGGCGCATAGGAAAAAAACGAGCAGAACGGATGAACTTTTACCAAACACACAAACACAAACAGCGAAATGAGAATCCAAGTAGAATTCTGAGTTTTCGAATGAAATTCAAAGGAGTACTGCACGCTAAGAAACAGACTCTTTTTCTGAAAGTATTTGTATGTGTTTTACTTAAGAACTGTGGCTCTTTTTTTTCTATGTTTCTTCTAATCTTCCTCTCAAAAATCCTCTAAAGACTAAAAAAAATCCCTTGTCTTGAAGGAGAAAGAGAATATTTATAGCTGGAAATTAGGGTAAAATTGTTGTGGGGGGGGGGGGGGGGGGGGGGGGAATCTGGGGAAACGGACAGAAATTTCTGTCCATCAATTCAAAAAAAAATTCACCATTTGGGGGGAGGTATCCTTTTTTTGAAATCTGAAACCATTCCGAAACGGGGAAGGGAAATGAACACTCTGAATCGATTCGATCATCCTTGGGGTGAGACGTGGCTCGATCTCACGACCCCAAGGACAGAAATGTATCTCTTTTGTTGTTCCTTGCTACTGCGTCGTACGAGTTGAGAGCGACGGGGAGAAAGAAGACAAGAGACGCAGTGTACGCTTGCACGCGCAGGTGCCGCTCACGCGAGGAGGGCATCACTGGCCTCGTCGCGTTTGGAATCGAGACGCATTGCTGCGTCTTCTCTTCTGAGATTACTGTTGTACGCTCTGCTTTGTCTCTTTTGGAAAGAAGACAAGGCTAGGCCGGGTCGGTTAAGGAATTGGCTGGGGTGCGGGGAAAGGTGGGATGGGTACTTGATTATTTGGTTGGGTTGGGAAATTGGGTTTATGGATTGGTGTAGCAGGGCTCAAAATGGTTTGCTGAAAAAAATTGGAAAAGGGCTCAAGAATTTGGTCTTAGAATTAATAGATTAGCCAAATTAAGTCACTTGGCAAATTCCGCTAAAATAAATAAGACGAATTATTGTAAGTTAATTAATAAGCTCCTCAATTTTAACAAAATAAAATAATCGACTTAATTATAAAATAACTAATCCAAAAATGTAAGCTATTATACGGCCAAACTAAAATAGTAAAGTACTTAAACAAAATAAAATCTTTTAAGATGATTTTCGAATAATCATAAAATATACCAATCGTATACATAATTAAGTGAAACGTATATATTATCTAAAAATTACATATACACATACATACATATATATATATATATATATATATATATATATATATATATATATATATATATATATATATATATATATATATATAAAGGATAAAATTAACTTAAAATAATTTAAAAGCACTTTAAACTTTATGAAATCAATTGTTTCAAATCGTTTAGAATTATGAAGCTCGTTAATTAATTTCGATCATGGAGGGTCAAAATTGGGTGTCAACAACTGTCCCTCATTTTACTTGGATTGATGCAAGAAATTCGAGAAAAATAAAATTGACCAAGCAAATTTTGACTGACCACATCTTCATCTTTGGAAAAGGGGTTTGGTATGAACTTCAAGAACTGTGGTCGAACCCCAGAAGTGGGTTTCCTATATCTCAGGCTATATGACAATTCAGGCCACTTGTAGTTCGATATGCTTGATTTGATGCACGATTTGAATGAATTCAAAAGTCATCTCGATACAGAATTATGAAGGGACCGAGATGTCGAGAATAAGATTTTAAGAGAGAATGTTGGAATACAGCCGAGTTTTCAACATTGAGTTCGCCTACATATCCTTAAGCCATAGGATTCAGGTTGTTTGTAGTTCGACTCGATCGGTTGAAAAAGAAATCTATTATGTTAGATAACCTTTGGTTCTGGACAAGTGACAGATTAAATCGAGTATGAAAAAGAGGCTTGCAACCTATTAATGATGAATGTGGAGTTCTTCACATCCATAAGTAAGAACTGACACGAATATAATTTCCAAAGCTCTTGCTGCATTGTCACTCAGATTAAAAGGTCACTTTCGACGAACATCAAGAATTTTTTGGATGCAAAACTAAAACTAAAAACCCTAAGAGAAACCCACATGCCTTCTGATAGGGGTGTGGTTTGATTGTAGTGGAAGTCGCTCCTCAGCTCGCGTCCTAATTGTTTGATACTCCTCTTCGGACTATGTCCCAGTTTGCTGCTAAGAAAAAGTTTCACGTTGTGCTGCATCCTTGTTGATGTCGTCCGCACCTGTGGTTTGATTTGAGAATTCATCCTCTTGGATGCTCAGACAAAGACTAAAATACTTGTTAGTAGAAAATGTAACTGGAAAAGTTATAGTATCTCTTCCGATACTTTTATTTAATCTTGATATGAAAGATGTCACATAAGTATGTTCAGTATATGCCGCTTTTGAACACAGTATGTCCATTAAAACTCATGTTTTGCTGAGGATTTGGAGATGTCATTGCTTGTTTTCTGCATGGCAAACTCCAGTGATCTCTGCAACGAGCTAGATGGCTCAATGGTTATCCAACTGTAACGAGGTGGATGACTCGATGATTATCCAACTACAACGAGGTGGATGACTCGATAATGTTCCAACTGTAATGAGGTGGATGGCTCGTTGGATATTTTCTACTAAAGAAAGTTTCTAGTTGTGCTGCATCTTTTCTGATGTTGTCTTCACCTGTGGCTTGATTTGAGAATTCATCCTCTTGGATGATCTCGATAAAGAATGAAATAAACTTGTTAGCATAAACTGTAATTTAAATAAGAAGTCATATGCTTTACTTTACTCGGCAAATGTTCTGACGTTAGCCTCTATCAGTTTTGACGCAGTAGATGATGACTTGATATGATGTGAAAAATGATGCTTCATAGAAAGATGATGATCCATTGGTAGTAGGATGACGATCCATTGGTAGGATAATGCTGCTACAAGATAGGATGATGATGTTTCGTTGATGATCCATTGGTAGGATGATGTTGAAGCTCCATTGATAGGATGATGATGCTCCATTGGTAGGATAATGATGATGCTCCATTGATAGGATGATGATTCTTCATTGATGATCCATTGGTAGGATGATGTTGATGCTGCATTGATAGGATGGTGATTCTTCATTGATGATCCATTGGTAGGATGATGTTGATGATCCATTTATAGGATGATGATGTTCCATTGATAGGATGATGTTGATCCATTGGCAGGATGATGATTCCATCGATGAAATGATGGTGATGTCCTTCTGGGTGGTGTTATTATCTCATTTGACAATACTTGTAGAAATGTCCCTCTGGGACGGTCTCATGTTACCACACCTGATATCGATGAGATTTGTGAATTTTCTTCAAATGTTCTTGATGCTAAAAATATAATTGGATGTCATCGTAGATGCTTCTACATGTTGAGAATGATGCTTTCACTTGTTTATATTTGAACATTTGCACTCAATTGTAGCTCATGCTTGCTGAAAATTTGAAAGAGGTGTTGCTGCTTGTATTCTGAACTCTACTTTTTCTTCTGA
Source organism: Solanum sitiens (assembly GCA_016801875.1). NCBI lineage: Eukaryota > Viridiplantae > Streptophyta > Magnoliopsida > Solanales > Solanaceae > Solanum > Solanum sitiens. Next base: position 3,906,367 of record JABWTJ010000009.1, read on the forward strand.
AAAATTTAAAGACTTTCTTGCATCCACAGAAACATCTATCGATTTTGAGGATCTCCTCGCCCTTTTAACTTCTCCATATTCGTCGAATGGAGGAATATGGGAACTCGAGGATATGTCATAAACCTACATCCACAGAACAATTGTTAGTGTTTGAAACAAACTGATCTGTGTTGACTTCTTCAAACGCTTGCTCCTTGACTTGTTATCTCCAGTTGATCGCTCTCATCTCTTGCTTCTCGTTAGACAAGACAAAACGTTTATGAAAAATATTTGACATAAATAGATAAAATCTTTAAAGAAAAGAGTTTCAAAAAGTTGTAATTGAAAAGGCCACTACCAAGCATCATGTCATGTTAAGCCTGATAAACGCATTTGGAGTTGATATGTCGAGATCTATCAGATTATTTGAAGGGAAGTATTCAAAGTTGCTCTGAACTGCCGATAAACCCTGTCGAAATTTTTGAAGGCATCCTCAAAAATTTCTGTACCAGTTAATGGTCTTGGCTTATCTTGAACTTTTGCTAAACAAATCGTGGAATTGTTAAGATCCTTTCAAAAATTCTGTCCTAGTTTCAATTCTCAATGTGACTTTAGTTTCGACTAGTTGTAGAGATCTTCTTCTTTGATAATTTTTGAGCCCTTCTTAAAAAATTATATCCAAGTTAATAGTCTCAATGTAACTGTAGTCTTGACTTGTTGGAGAGATCTTCTTCTTAAGAATTTTTGACCCCCTCTCAAAAATTTTGTCCCAGTTTCTATTATAAAGAAAAATAGAAATCTTATAGGAGATATGACCGAGCCTTTATGGCGCCTACGTATCTCGTTGAGGCAGGAATCAGGTCAAACGTAGTTCCCTTCTCGAGGATTAACACCAATAAGAAATTTACAAAGAAACTGACCAAGGCCGACATAGGCCGCCTACGTATCTCGTTCTTGAAAATTCTGGTCGAACGTAGTTCAAGTACAAAAGGAAAATGCTAAAAAATATAATGGGGTGACCGAAGTCGACATAGGTCGCCTACATATCTCATTCTTGAGAATTCAGGTCTGACATAGTTCATTACAAGATATAGTTTTTTTAACTACAGAACATAAGACGATTACAAACAAATGATTCGATTACAGGGAAAGAAATAAAAAAACATTCTAGATCTTCAAAAATAGTAGCTCTTGATAGCATCTGAGTTGATTGACAACTTGAGATGAATGTCTATGTTAAATAATGGCATGTGATCGAACAAATGCTTCGATGTATCTTCTAAGTAAACTGTTGAGTTCTCTTTTCTGGGCTTCTATCAGATGGACCCTAATTCCAACTTATATGACATAGTCATTCTTTTGTAGATTTACAGTTTTTGTCTCATCCAGATTTAACTTACTTTGAGTCTTGAACTGTTCCAAATCTTTGACAATGTGTTTGAATATCATGACCTCATCATCATACTCTTAAAACTCATCTTCATCTCCTTTATTTTGTTCATTCGACTTCTGACATGACATGATATTGGCCGGGTTTTAAAAAAAATATTTTTACTGAAACCAAACACAAAAATTGTTAGATAAACAAATAAAAGCAAAATAAATTTTCATAATATAAGAGGCTTCATTGAAAATAGGGAAATACGAACTTTGGCCATGACCATGGGCCATTTTGCCTTTTTAAAAAACATTACGAGTGAAATTAAAACATAATTAGGTAAAACAACACAAAATATGGGTTTTGAGCCTCATTCGAACTACCAATGATTTTGAAAACATTGGTAGTTCAATTAAGAATTTACTCCATCGACTCGGCGTCTCGTATGCCTGGTGTCTCGATCATCTTCTTGGGATCAACATCACCTTCTTCCAAAAGATACCCAATTCCTTCTCCAAGACCGTCATATTTGTCATATTCCTCTACCGGTAAGGACTGGACTAAATGAGGCAAAGACTTTGGTGGAACATGATTAATTCCATTCTTGTGTTAATCCTCTCTCGATAGAAAAGCAAAAGCTTGATGGTGTGTCATGCTCGTAAAATTGAGTTTCCCACTCATGTTCGGAGAAGCTACAACTTTCTCAAGGTTGTCAGCACCAGCCGGAACTATCGTCTTTACCATGCACAACTCATCCTCCATCACTATTATATTGATGTTGGTGCCTCCATAGTTTGACTGAGGATTACTGTTGACATTAGGTGCAACAGTCTTGACCACATTCTGGTCAATCAAGTCCTGGATCTTGTGTTTTAAATTGATAGAGTCTTCAGTATCATGCCCAACACTATAGGAATGATATGCACACATTCGATTGGCTTGATAAAATTGGGAGCTAGTATCAATAGGCTTGGGCCCAGCTGGATGAATAATACCTACCACACTCAATTGCTCAAATAGTTTCGTCCGACTTTCAATGAGCGGCATAAAATTCCGAGCAGGTTTCTTCTCGAATCTCGGATGAGGAGGATTATAATAACCTTGCTGAGGGGGAGGCATTTGGCGATAACTTAGGGTATTTTGACAAGGAGGTGCTTGAGACTTTGGGTCAATCATGTTAATAGTGACTCCTCCACGGTTTGACAGTGAATTACCATTGGCATTGGAAGTGACAGTTTGAAGAGTGACAATTCTTTGATCAAACAAGTCTTGAATTTTATGTTTCAAGTTGATGCAATCTTCAGTGGTATGTCCAGCACCTCCCTAATGGTAAGCGCAATGAAGATCAGGCCTGTAAAGTCTGGAATTGACATTGACATTTTTCGGATCAATTATTCGTATCAGACCAACCACTTTTAATCTCTCAAAGAGTTGATTTCGACTTTCAACCAAAGGAGTAAAGACTCGAGAAGGCTTATTTGAAAACTCCTGACAAGAAAAGTTGTAATTATTTTGTGAAGATTGAGGTACTTGACGGTAACTGGGAGGATTTTGGTGAGTAGGTGTTGGTGTTTGGAAATTTGGATATTGTGGGGCTTTATATCTATAAGGGAAACTTGGGTAATTTGTCAATGCAGCTTGGTAACTTGATTGAGCATTTGTGTAATTTGGAAATGGAGCTTGGTAATTTGATTGAACATTTTGGTAATTTGGAAATGGAGCTCGGTAATTTCGATGATTTGATGGTGGAGATTGGTAACTTGGTTGGATAGGGTAAGTATTTTTTGGAGCTAAAAAGTAGTTTTTTTATGGTAAAGGCTTCCGGTTATTAAGACCAGCACATCTCTTTGATTTTTGGTTCGATTTGAGATAGAAGAAACATCTTCCCTTTTCCTCCTTAATGGTCTTGGGTATTCATCTTGGGGAGTCATTCGGATAATTTTTCCGGTCCTAAGACCATCTTCAATAGCTTCACCAATTTTAACTACCTCACTGAAATTTCCTCCTACAATGAGTAACATTCTATTGTAGTACTCGACTCTTGAATGCGCACGAAGACTTCAATAATTTCTTTCTCGGTCATGGGAGGCCTAACCCTTGCAGCCTCTCTTATCCAATGGTAGGCATACTCTCGATAACTTTCAGCGGAATTCTGTTTGATTCTCGCTAAAGAGTATCGATCAAAAATGAATTCTACATTGTAACCAAACCTTTCAATGAAATCTTTAGCCAAAGCGTTCCAACTTGGCCACTGCTTGATTTCTTTAGAAATAAATCATTCCAATGCTTCTCCCTTTAGATTTCGACTAAAGAGTCGCATTAACAAAGCTTCATCTTTCCCTACTCCAATAAGTTGATCACAATAAGCCCTCAAATGAGTCAAAGGATTTTCAACTCCACTAAAGTGTCAAACTTTGGTACTTTAAAACCTTCTGGAAGTTTCAAATGTGATTGACGACACAAATTTTCATAATTGAACCCCACAATGTCTGGAGTGTATTGAAAGTACTTCATTGCATTCATGACTTTCTTGCTGATTCTTTGCTCAGTCTTTCCTTTCATGACCTTCGACTCATTCTCCTTCTTCTCAGAATGTTCGGGTTAAAAATGTGTGGTAAGAGGAGGGTACGATTCAGGCGATATTGAAAGATGAAATGTGGTTTTTAGAGGTATGGGTTGAGTGATAGGTGAGTTTTGGACGATTTGAGTAGGAATTTGATGGACTGGAGGACAATTCTGAAAAATGTTTACATTTGGATTTTGAGAAGTCGGTGATTTTTGGTGTGAGGAGCTAGCATGATGTGGGTTAGGGTGATTAAGTCAATGATTGGAGGCTTTGGATACGAAGTAATAGAAAATGGAGTGGAGGCCTTTCGTTATCTGAAGTAGGAACGTTGGCAATAATAGCCAGTTTTGTCAAATCTAGGGTCTTATCCATCTCCTCCCTCATTTCAGCAATTTGTTGGAACAATTGTGCAATCAACTTGTTCTGTTCAGCAATTATAGGCTCATATTCACAGTAATTTCATTCAAATCACTATTCTCAACATTTTCAAATACTTTTTCTTTGCCTTTTGACAAACATTGTTCGGAGAAGGAATTTTTGGGGTCTTTAGACCTTGTGAAATACGAATGTTCATCCATTCTCTCAACACAGATCAGTTTTGAGTACCTGACAAAGAAAAACAACTCAAAGGCAAATGTGTTAGTCTGTGCCGATGATAATTAATACAAGATATCACACACATTACTGTAAACACATAAGAGTTGTTTCATTTGAATATAAACTTGCCCACATATATAGGAAAAAGATTAGAAAGATAGGAATTTGTATATCTAATTTTTAGCTTTGTGAATCAGAAATGTCGACTTCGGGACAAGTCGATAGAATATTTCATTGTCGTACTTCTATTTTTTTTTTTGGTTTTTTTATTGGGATAGTAACTCTAATTTCTTTGTAAGAGTTGGAAAAGATAAAATTTCTCAAGAATGGGGGCCGAACCTTGAAAGGCTGCCTACGTATCTCACAAAAGAGAATTCAGGTCCTACATAGTACGACCCACTTGAATCTCTTTTGATTTGAGATGACAAATTTCTTTCTGATATGAGAAAGTAAGATTTTGATAATAAAGTTCGAATTTTGTTTAGAAACTAAAGACTCGAAGACTATTTGAACACACTTTTGATAGTGACTTGATATTTATGCCAAGGAGTTCTAAAAATAATTCGAAGAGGGATGAGCTAGAATACATCCAAATAAAGCAACATATTCAGACAAGCAATTATAACACAAAAATAAATATTGTGCGTTCTAAAAAGATATGTGACCCTTTTGTGCCAAGGGTAGGTTTACCGATTTGAAGGATGTGTGCATCATTTGTACACTCTATTGCCCCAAAACCCAAATTTACACAAACTTTATAAGTAAACCGAATGGTTATACATAATAGGGAAATGGGGGTACATATAACTAATCCCACGCTACAATGATTTTTCAAATAACGTATACATCCTTCAAATTAAACAAATAAATATGATCGTCCGTTTAAGCCGTAGGCCGTTTTGGACTAAGGTGGTCTCTCTAATGGACCCAACAAGCCTTGGGTGTTGGGTCATCTTAGGCTAATGCTTAGATTTGGCTTTGGTTTTGCTCTATCCTAGGTTGGCTAGAATTGGCTTAGAAGTGACGGTTACCCAAATCAAACAGACAACGGGGTGAAGCTAATAAACGATGTTGGATGATCGCAAGCCAACTATTCGTTTATTACTTCCAAAGATTAGACTTGTGTGTATTTCTAAAGGAAGTCGTGGTAAGCCACGTAAATGCCTTTGTCCTAATGCAAACTATTTGCCATTTGGCGGAGTTGATGCCATGAAAAAATGCAACAGTTTAATAATATGATAATGAAAGCAAGTAAACAGTTATTTACAAGTAGCCAAACAAGTTAATTTTAAGGTTCGAACTGTTTAAATCCCCAGCAGAGTCGCTATTCTGTGGTATTCTAGAAAAAAATATTTTTATTTGTTTTTGACTTTGCTAGAGTCGCGACTTAATTTTTAAGAAAAATCAAGAAAACTTAGCTTTCAAAAGATTTAAATCGAAAACCTACTGAAAACTTTAAAGGGGGTTCGGGGGTTCACATTTATATTTTAGGAAGATTTTTATGGCACCTAAAATATTCGCTAACTCACGATTATCCGACAACTAACTTTTGTTTGGCTTAAAATAATTTTAACTTAATTCAAGTTCATTTGAAATCTTTAGGGAAGTGAAATATCAATCTAACTATCCAAGTGAGTTTCTTGACATGCAAAATTTATTATTTTAAGAGCATATTTAGAGTCGGTTGATTAGTTTGAATAGTTAAAAACGGAATAGCATTTTGTGGGGATTTGAAATTTTAACCCTAAGACTAACGACAACAAACAAGCAAGTAAGCGATAAAGTAAGAGAGAGAGAGAGAGAGAAAGAGAGAGGGAATTGGGTCCACATCTGGTTTCTGTCCGCCTGGACCGGTATTTGGACCCATTTGTTTGGGTTCTTGAACCATTTTAATGGTACCTGTCCTAAACTAACAAAATAATAACAATATAAAATGACAAGGGCTTAGGCCCCAAAAATAACAAAATACAATATTTGAATTAAATTTGGACTCTTGGCCCAAAATCTTCAACTCCTTGACTTGTTTGAATCCTTCTAACTCGGAACATGTACTTCAATTTTCATGGTTGGTTGACTCGAACAAAATAGAAATTGAGCCTTTACGACTCTCTCTTGAAATGCAGGGACAAAAGGGAGTCCATGAGGACTCGGACGGATTTTTACATGCATAAAAATATAATTGTTGTAAGAAACAATTTGAGTCATCACAAATCATAAAGTACTATCAATGCTAACCACCATATAAATTCAACATCTCCGCAAAATAAATAACTTAACTTATAAATACAGACCCCACACTCATCTTTCTTAAATGCTATCAAGAGTATCCTAATCTCACGAAGTAAAATCCGACTAATTTAATGAACCTAATGAAAAATCTCAAACTTTGCATTAGAAAAATAAAAGCTACTACATCATTTCCTATAATAATGAGTTGGCAATGGTCAATTTCTTTTCAAGATTAACAAAAACAAACCAAGAACTTAGCTTAGCTAGGAAGACTAGTGCTTGCTTATTTTAGAAGGTAGGGTGTTTTGCAGTTAACCACAAAACATAGAATCTAACTCTTTATGTAAGTGAGCAGAAACTAGACACACACAAAATAGCAATAATAATAAATTAAATTTCATGCATTTGGATGTGCAGTATCGCCCAAAAATTTCCACTTTCATAACAAAGTAATACATACAAACACATATTTCTTCTTAACTAACATGGAACTCTAAATGAAATAGAATAGATACATATCAAACTCTTAAACAACTAAGTGGAGTAGCAGAAAATCTACCTATACAGTACTAAAAAAAAAGACTAAATGCTTGGACATGCAGAAATCTTCAAAATAATATTCAAGAAAAAAAAAAGAAGAAAGAAGAAAAAAAAGTAAGGCTGGAATTCCGATGATTCCCAAACAAGAATAACTAAAGGGATGTACGCTTAAACACCATAGCATCACACAGCAAACACAAGCAGGAGAACGACAAAGCGTAAACTTCATGATAGAAGACCGCAAGTCTTCGTAGTTTTAGCTCGATACTACGCCATAAAAATGACTAAGAATATACACATTACACTGGAATAACACCAGTTTAGAAGTCTAACAGAAAACAACTACAAACTAAACTTTCAAACATAAGAAAAATGCTTAAAAGTAGAAGAATAGGTGGACAGAACAGTAGGGAGAGATTTTACCTTTCGTAGTGCAGCGAATACGAAAAAAACGAGCAGAACGGATGAACTTTCACCACACACACAAACACGAACAGCGAAATGAGAATCCAAGTAGAATTCCGAGTTTTCGAACAAAATTCAAAGGAGTACTGCACCCCAAGAAACAGACTCTTTTTCTAAAAGGATTCGTATGTGTTTTACTTAAGAACTGTGACTCTTTTTTTCCGATATTTCTTCTAATCTTCCTCTCAAAAATCCTCGAAAGACTAAAAAAATCCCCTGTATCGAAGGAGAAAGAGAATATTTATAGCTGGAATTTTGGGTAAAATTGGGGGGGAAATCTGGGGGAAACGGACAGAAATTTTCGTCCATCAATTAAAAAAAAAATTCATCCTTTTTCTGAAATCTGAAACCATTCCGAAACGGGGAAGGGAAATGAACGCTCCGGATCGATTCAATCGTCCTTGGGGTGAGACGTGGCTCAATCTCACGACCCCAAGGACAGAAACGTATCGCTTTTGCTGTTACCTGCTGCTGCGTCATACGAGTTGAGAGCGACGGGGAGAAAAAAAGACAAGAGACGCAGTGTACGCTTGCACGCGCAGGTGCCGCTCAAGCGGGGAGGGCATCGCTGGCCTCGTCGCGTTTGGAATCGAGACGTGTTGTTGCGTCTCCTCTTCTGAGATTGCTGTTGTATGCTCTGCTTTGTCTCTTTTGGAAAGAATACAAGGCTGGGCCGAGTCGGTTAAGGAATTGGCTGGGGTGCTGGTAAATATACCAATCGTATACATAATTAAGTGAAACATATATATTATCTAAAAATAACATATACATATACATATAAAAAGGACAAAATTAACTTAAAATAATTTAAAAGCACTTTAAATTTTATGAAATCAATTGTTTCAAATCGTTTAGAATTAAGAAGCTCGTTAATTAATTTCTATCTTGGAGGGTCAAAATTGGGTGTCAATACACATACTTTCACATTACTTCACATGTAGATAGATATGCTCATACTTCACATAAATAAACTACACAAATCATCTTAATACTTCAAGAAGTGCCGACAAGGCCATGATCATCATAATACATAACGTAACGCCGACAAGGCCACATCAATTGCAAGTAAAGCACATAGCACCGCCACCATAAGTGGACCATACCAATCACAACATAATTCAAGTATAATAGTCACAAAATAAAGAGAATTAGGGCAGCGTACCACCAATCCATTCTCACCACTTCAATCCATAGCTAAATCATCCAATTCAATATAATAAGGCCCTTACCCATGGTTATAACCAATAATTCAATACATAAACTATGATATTCAATGAAACTAGGTCAATTCATTATAGATTCATCAATATAAGGCAACCTTTCAATACAATTATTACATCAATTAATAGCCCATAGAAAACTACACTAGAATTCATAAGCATTAAGTCCAAATAACTTAACCCATAAAGTAGTCAAAAACTAGGGTTCATCAATTACATGTGTTCATAGTTTAATTGAGTTAAAATCATCTAATTAACAACAATTCAATCAATATTCAATGCTTTAAAACTTTTAAGGCAAGAACCCATGGATAGATCATGAAATTGGACAATTCATCGTTGAAAACTTTTAGAACACTCTTTGGAAGTTGGGCTCCTTGACGAATAAATTTTCAAGGATCAAAAACTATACCTCAATAAAGCTAATCCTCAAATTTGATGAAGAATCACCACTCAAATCTCCAATCCAAGCCCTATCTTGAGTTTTGGCTCCAATGGAGTTCTAGAGAATTTCCAAGGGAATTTGGGTTTTGATTTTGAAGAATGAATTCTTCTAAGTGTTAAAGGCTTATAAACATGTTTAAAATACCAAAAAGACCCCTAAGTAACTGTCCTTTATCTTATTTCGACATGGGGTAAATTTACCAATTCACCCCTTGACTTAACAGTGACCTGCGCAGGAGAAAGCCTCATAGACGGATGGCCACCAACGGACCGTCTCCCAACCAACGGACCGTTCTGTTGGTCTGTGGTTTGGGACTGAGTCTGGTCCTTGGCTTGGCCTTCTCCCACGCCTAAGTGTCAACCCACGACACCCATCGACGGGGCGTCGACTGGCCCATGAGCCATCTACTGCCTCCGTCGTTTGGGGCTGTCTTGGCTTCAAGGAAAGGGTCCTTCCTCAAGGACCCTTGGTTGGTCCTTGGGGACTTTCACCCAGACGTTTCCAACCCGAATAGGTTCGTATAAGAGTTTAGGACATCTCACATGAATTTCATCCAAAACTAACACTTAAAACTCAACGAAACATGCATAGACACACAAGGTCGTTTAAAGGCAAACCTTTCGAACGTCATGGACGTTCTTGGACGTTTGACCTCCAAACTTCACGAAACTTGTCACACTGCTTATAAAAACTATAATAACTAATATAAGGACCTCATTAAATCATGAAACTCACATATAAGCATATAACCACATATGAGGCACATAGGTGACTTAGTCGTCGAACGTCTTGGTCATCCCTTGACGTTTGACTTCCAATGCACCTAAAACTCCAGACACTGCGTCAATACCACATTTTAAACCATTTTAGGACCTTAGACCATCATGACAACCATGTTAGGCTCTAGCTTCACCTAAGTCATTGATAGATTTTTTACAGTGAAATAATTTTATATAAGTATTTTATATTTTAAAATTGTTAATTATTGTGATTTATAATCGATACCAATAGAATTTCGAGAGTCAATTTTTTTTATTACTTATAAATATTTAAGTTGTTAAGTATTATGATTTGTAGTATTATTTATGCAATTTCAGATATATAACAAACTTTAAAAAACATAATATTCAATATTTGATTAAAATAAAATAAAATAATTATCATTATAAAAATGATTTTGCAATAAAAAAATAAAATTAAGTTATGAGGTACAAATAGAGGGAAGAAAATGAAATTCCTATAGAGGGAAAATTGAGAAGAAGAATGGCCCACGTGCATGGAAACTGGGAAATTTTTGCGGCTAAAAAGTTAAATGCGAGGATTTTTATGTCCCAAATTTAAAAAGTAAAATTACAAAATAGCTAAGTACAACATTATTTAAGTATTAACATTAAAAGAATATTAAAAATTGTTCATATTAAGCTGTTTTCCTAGCCTCTTATATATTAGATAGATATAATGACTTTTATTTTGATTTATTTAATTTCTAAATATATTTTAAGAAATTATTCCTATAAATTATAGGACAATAATATATGAGAGGTCGGATGTAATGGATATTAGAAAAAAATAAACGTAGACAAAAAGAAGTATTCAAGAGAGGTATTTCGATCGACCGTGACACAACTTCAGGTTACTAAGAATATGATCATATATAGGATAGTGCATAGATCACATATTAGATTAGAAGGTTAGTAGATAGTTCAAATTTGATTCACTTTTTGGTGGATTTAACCAAATACATGAATTTTCTTATTTTTTATCGTCAATTGCTATTTTAAGATAATCTATTATTTCTGTATGAATTAGGGTTAATTATTTGACACGACATATACATGTAATAATGTATAGGAGCAAACAAAGATTTAGAGTGACATACCCCCCCCCCCTCCTCCCCCTAATAGACCTCCTTTTATATCGCTGCAACTCATGAATTCCATTGTAAAACATAGCAATATAAAGATCAAACTGAAAAAGTGAAAAAAAATAAATCATCAAACTGATTAAGGAATAAAAAAGATCAAGCAATAAATGCATGCTGAAATTAATTAATAAATATTTTACATTAATTATTAAAAAACGCAAAATGACTCTTTTCTTCTCTTTGGTAAGACGACCATAAGTCTGATTGGTGTCTTCACATCACGAAATCTCAATTATTGATGAGGGAGCTTTCTAGACAAAATTGAAGGTGGAGACTACGACTACACATTTTCTAAGTTATCAATTTCAGATAATTTCTATAGAAAAAACTCTCTTAAAGAGATTCGATTAGCAGTAGAATCATGTTGTTCGCCTTGTGCCTCCATTTTGTTGTTCTCTGTGCATTATTCTAGGAAGAGGAAGAATATAAATAGATAAAGTGAGAAAATTTATGAGGTAGGGTGAAGTCATTATAACTCAATTTTTATTAGGATGTTTAATGCATTATAAAAATATATATTATTGCATCTGTTATAATCTATTTTATTAATGTTGCAATATTTTATATTGACGTGACACACACGTGCATCACATATACTCTAAACTAGTAAAAATATAAATGAAGATCATCAAATACATAACTTGGAGGAGGAGTTATTGATTAAATTATTTGATTAGTATAATTATCGATACACCATTGAATACAAATATTAAGAAAATAAAAATAAATCATGAAACAAACAGATCTTTGCTACTTCTTATAAAATAGAATATAAAAATAAAGGAGATGCATTTCATTTCACAACAATTTTGTATATGATCTTAAGAATCAAAGACATATATTATATTTATTAGTACTAATAATCGATAACAATCATAAAAAAAATTATAACTATACAAATATAACCAAGAAACAATACTATAATATGCTCTAGCCATACATACATATATTTTCAGATTCAAACATAAGGTCTTATAGATCTTCTTTGGATCATCATAATTGTGTTCTCTTGTTTGTTTTTCCTATAGTACAATAATAGTTCTATTAATGATTAAACTAGTTGCAATTTTTTTATTACTTAGCCGGAAAGATATAAGGCCATGAAAGAAGAATTAAGTGGACAAAATTAATTAGAATTCACATAAAACATAAAATTTGAAAAATATTTTCTTTTGAAGTATTAGATTTTGTAATTTATCATCTCGATAATATCAACATTTCAATTTTCCTTCCTTATTTGAACTCATAAATACACGTTGTTGGTATAAGATGTTAAAAAGCTAACTACACACGTTATTTGAATGCATTAATTATATATATAATTAATGGTTGAAAAATTATTTAAATTAAGAAATAGAATGACAATTCATTAGAGTAAGGATTAAAAATAAAAAATTTAATGATTATTTTGATACAAAAAATTAGGCGAATTATTTCGGTATTAATTTTTAAATTAAATTAATACATCTTGAATTTTGTGTGAAGTATTTATCTCAAAATCTTATAGTATCACTTATCTCATATAAAATATATAATTAATTTAAATATAAGTTTGAATCAAATAAAACATAAAAAAAGTAAGAGAAGGGGTATAGGAAGAAAACAAATAAATTAGGGGCGACCTCTCCGTCCCTTTGTCTCTTTATCTTCATTTGTATCATGGTAATTTATGAATTCAATTGTAAAACATATCAATATAAAGATGCAATGGAAATTAAAAAAAAAACATAAATCATCTAAGTGATGAAGGAATTAAAAATCAAGCAACAAGTGTATGCTGAAATTAAATAATAAACCTTTTACAATAATTATTATTAAAAAGGAGAAAAATGACTCTTTTTCCTCTTCACTAAGATGATCCATTAGTATGTCTAGTGTCTTCACATCACGAAACCTCAATTGTTGCCTTAGAGGGAGTCTGTTAGAAGAAGGTTGCGACTGCACGTTTATTGAGTTATTGATTCCACATACCGCTTCAAAAATATTATTGTGAAAAATCGAATCGATAGTAAAACTCTGTTGTTATCCGCCTTGTCTCTCCATTTTTTTATTTCTTTATTCTAGGGAGAGGAAGAATATATATATATATATATATATATATATATATATATATATATATATATATATATATATATATATATATATATATATATATATATATATATATATGAAAAAATTTATGATGTGGGGTTGGGGATAGGTTGAGGTTATTTGGAAAAAACTTAATTTTTATTAAGGGATGTCTTAAAATATTATAAAATTTTATTTATAATTTTACTTCATTTATTTTGTTATTGTGCATTTATTTATTTTATCAATTAGGATAAATTAAGTTAATAACCCATAAATGAAATTGACTAAATTTGAATCCTCATCAGAACATTGTATGTTTAACAAAATACACAAAGACCTCTATAATTTGTGAATTTTATTAATGTTTTTTCTAAACTCTAAACTATTAATAGCTATAATTATTTATTTGAATTTGATTATATGATAGTCTTTATTTATACATGACTTTATCGCAATTTAGTAAGATACACATCCAATAATTTATAACCCTGCTGCAGTTTGTCATATGATAATAAATTTGTGATTTGATTCGATAGTCTAAACAAATGTTATATAAATTATAAAATATGAAATTTTTTACATGATCATATCAATAAAATAACATAGAAAATCTTCAAATACATGTATGACAATAAAGAGACGTGAGAGATTGGATGTAGTAGATATGAGAAAAAATAGATGTAGACAGAAGAAGTATTTGAGAGAGGTAATTAGATAGGAAATAATGCAACTTCTGGTTACCCAGAACATGATCTTAGATATGAGAGTGTGTAGTCAGATTAGAATTTATTTTACTGTTGTTGGCGTGTTTTGTATTGACATGACACACACATGCATCACACATACTCTAAACTTGTTGAAAAATAAAATAAAATTATCAAACAAATAACTTGAGGAGGAGGAATTATTGATTAATTTTATTTGATTGCTTATTTTACTTCTTTTAAAGTCCCTCAATGTCAAAAAATTAACCATAAAACAATAAATAATAATTAATACACTTACCAAAACACCATTGAGCAAAAAATATAAAAATAAATAAATAAATCATGAAACAGACAAATGTCTGCTACTTCTTTTAAAAGAGAATATGAAAAATAAGGAGATACACTTTGTTTAACAACACTTCTAAATACTCCCTTTGTTCCTAGTTACTCGTCCACTTTTGAATTGACCCACCTATTAAGAAATCAATCATTGACATACTGAAAAACACCATTGAGCACAAAATGTAAAAATAAATAAATAAATCATGAAACAGACAAATGTCTGCTACTTCTTTTAAAAGAGAATATGAAACAATAAGGAGATACATTTTGTTTAACAACACTTCTAAATACTCCCTTTGTTCCTAATTACTCGTCCACTTTTGAATTGATCCACCTATTAAGAAATTAATAATTGACATACTGAGTTTACCATTTACCCCTATTAATTATGAAGTGGATGAATTAAAAATAAGATTTTCAAGAAATTCTACCCTTTAAAAGTAATTAATTGAGGGTATAATATGTAAAATTATTTTTTCCTTCCTTGATTTGTCAAAATGGACAAATAATTAGGGACAACTATTAAAAAAAAGTGAACAAGTAATTAAGAAAAGAGGGAGTATGATCTTAAGAAACAAAGACATATATCATTTATATCAGTACTAATAATCAATAACAATCTCAAAAAAAAAATGTAACTATACATATATAACCAAGAAACAATACTTTCATATGCTCTAGCCATACATACATACATTAGAGTTTTCATTGTTAGTATTTTTAATCATTGGCGCTACTTATAAATTTTTTTGGATCATTATAATTGTGCTCTCCTGCTTATATTTCTATAGTAAAATAATATTCTATTAATCATTAATTTAGCTTCATTACTTTTTTATTTCTTAATCGGAACGATATAAGGCCATGAAGAAGAATTAAGCATACAAAATTAATTAGAAGTTGCAAAAACTTTAAAATTAGAAAAATATCTACATTTGAAGTATAAGATTTTGTAATTTATCATATCGATAATATTGACATTTCAAATTTTCTTTGAAGTATATATTGATTTGAACTCATAAATAGGACCAAACATGCATGTTGCTGGTATAAGAGGTTAAAATGTTAACCACACGTTACTTGAATGCTATAATTATAAATAATAACTAATCGTGAAAATTTATTAGAGTAAGATGTAAAACAAATCTGTAATGGATATTTTAGTACAAGAAATTAGGTGAATTATTTTAGTATAACTTTGAAATTAAATTTATATATCTTGAATTTTGTATGAGGTATTACCTAAAATTAGTATAATTTTATTTCAAAATCTTATAGTATCACTTATCTCATATAAAATATAAAATATATAAATATAATGTTGAATCAAATAATATCTAACAAAAAGTATTCGAGATAGGTAATTAGATTGGTCGTGACACAACTTTAGGTTACTAATGCTGAAGGATGCCTGACGACTGATGGAATACGTCTAAGGAACAGATTCATCGAAGCAGATTGACGAGTTAGAGTTAGAGTAATACTAGGATTAGACTACTAAATCTTAAGTTATGTACGACTAAGCTACTGAATATTATAGGAGTCGACTAGGATAAGGTGTTTGACTTGTAAACATTACTGCTCATGAAATTATTTGTGTTGTAGTAGGAATCTTAGTATAACTAGAATAGGACTTCTCCTATATAAGGAGTTTGTAACTCAATATTATAATTATCAATACATCCTTGATTTCTCCATACTTTCGTGAGATTTCTACATGATATCAGAGCAATAAACCTTTTCCGCTCTTTAACCTATTAGATCAAAAAAAAAGAAGCCAAATTATCAAACCACAATGGCCCCTTCTACCAACAATCTTTTGACCTCTTCACTTCATTTCGTCTTGCTCCATTAAACTTAAGCCAACAAACTATCTTATATGGAGGACACAACTGACTCAGTTGATTCAAGTGATGAGATTAACCTATCTCATCACAAAACCATGTAAAGTGACTTGTTCCACTGGACAGACTATAGAGAAAACTGTAACAGGCGAGAAGGGTGCAGAAGACAACAACATTAGTGCTGATTGGGAAGATAAGGATGTGTTACTAAGGAGTTAGATTTCAGGCAGCTTGACAGAAGAAAGCATGTACCTGATAAAGGAGATGTGGAAATTCTCGAAAGAAGCATATCTTCAAGCAACTAAAGATAAGGAGTTCCAGCTCAAGCAACCACATAGTGTGAAGCTAGGAACCAAAACAATTGACGAATACATTAAGGAATTCAAAGGCATATGTGATGGTCTTGCAGCTATTCACAAGCCTGTAGATGAAGATACCAAAGTGATTAATTTAGCTAGAGGTCTAGGTCCTAAGTACAAGATCTTCAGGACTGTCATGCTAGGTAAAACACCATATCTTACTCTTAATCAGTTTTTTAATCTCTCAGGGGTTTTGATATGAGGGAGGATGAAGAAGAAGTGCCTCAACAAAACCATAACATGGTATTCTCTGCCCAAAGAAGCAGGGGAAGCGGAAACTACTCTTAAAGAAAAGGAAAACATAACTTTAATTCAAGAGGAACATGCTTTAAGCCTGTTGGACAAGGAAAAGGTCCTTATAATAGTAGAAACGGACCAGGTCCTCAGAACAGTCCTTCAAGTGAAAGTCATAAAAGGGACAATTCTGATGCGTGTCAAATTTGTGGTAGGAATAACCATACTGCTCTTAAGTGTTTTTACAGGTGGGACTACTCTTACCAAGCCACAGATGAGCTACCACAAGCATTGGCTGCTATTAATCTACAAAACACTACTGCTGACACCTTGTATGTGGACTCAGGAGCAAGTAGCCATACGACACACAACTTAGGTATCCTAACTGATCTTAAACAGTACAATGGACAAGATAAAATAATTGTTGGGAATGGATCAAAGTTAAACATTTCACATGTTGGGAACATATCTGGTACATGTCTAAAGTTAAAGCAAGTTCCTGTAGTTCCTAAGATCAATAAAAATTTACTCTCAGTTAGTAATCTTGCAAAGCATAATTGTTGTACCCTTGAATTTTATGAAACTAACTTTGTTGTAAAGGACAAGAGCACAAGGACACTACTGGCCAAAGAATCTAAAAGGAACGGACTCTATGCTTTGAAAGATAACAATGTCTATGCCTTGACTGCTGCACACGACTGGAACACGTTAGACAACACGTGGCATACTAGATTAGGACACCCTAATTTGAAGTCTTTAAAAGTTCTGAGTAGTAATAGTTGCATGAATATTAGTAGTTGGAATAAAATGTCTACTGTTTGATCTAGTTGTCAGTTGGGAAAGAGTTGTAAATTTCCTTTTGGTTTGGGAAATAAAATTAAGAAAGAACCTTTATTGAAAATTCATTGTGACTTATGGGGACCTGCTCTTGTCGAATCTTCCCGACATATGAAATATTATGTAGTTTTTGTTGATGATCACACAAGATATACATGGATTTATCCACTGAAAAAGAAGTCTATATTCTTTGAGGTCTTTCTAAAACTTTAGAAAATGGTGGAATAACAATTTTCTAAAGAGATTAAGATTTCTCAATGTGATGGAGGTGGTGAGTTTATCCAAACAGACTTCATTAAGAATTTGGAAGATCATGGAATTGTGAGATTATTTCATGTCCTAACACACCTGAACAAAATGGAGTTGCAGAGATAAAAAATAGACATATTGTGGAGACTGGCTTAACTTTACTACTTTATGCTAACCTACCTTTGTTTCTATGGGTTGAAGTTTTCCTCACTACAGTATTCCTCGTCAATAGATTGCCTTCATCAGTTCTAAAGATGGTGACTCCATTTTTTAAGTTGTATGAGGAACAACCTGATTACAACAGCCTAAAAGTGTTTGGGTGTAGATGTTTTCCATATATCAAGGGTAACAATAAGTTTAGTCCAAAGACCTATCCTTGTGTGTTCATAGGGTACAACAACTTGCACAAAGGATATAGATGTTATCATTTCTCTACAAGGAGGGTTTACATATCCAGACATGTTGTATTTGATGAAAACACATTACCCTATGTGTCTCCAAAGAAATCTCAGACTAACATTGATGTCTCACCTCACCTTGCTAATTTTGTTGAATCTTTCTCTAAACTGCAGACACATGATAATTCTAATTTAGGGGAAGTATACACTATTCGATTATCAAGGATAAATAATTTCATCATTAATAAATCATATTTCGTCACTAAAAATCTTGTGTGACGAAAAATAATTCATCACCCAGTCGTCTCTAAATTTGTGTCTCTAAAAGTATACAAAGACGATTTAGTGCTTTCGTCGCTGAAAATATTATATTAACTACAAAAAGAAAAATCGTTCCCAAATGCTTAAACATTTATGACAAATTTATTTATCATAAAATGTATATTTTTTGTAGTTAATAGTATGTTTTGTCACTAAAAAGGTTATTAATACCGACAAAATTATATCGTCGCTAATTAGTTTACTTCAATCAGTGACGAAATCACTTGTCTCTAATGTTATATGTATTTCGTAGTTGAACAAAATCTAATTTCGTCACTAATGATTATATTTTATATACAAAAAATTATTTTGTTCTTAAATGTAAATATGATAAAATTTATCATTATAAAAATAATTTATATATATATATATTATCTGAAATTTTTCAATCCTGACCAGGAGCTCGCACATTATGTTGCCTTGGGGAATCAAACTCACTACCTTAAGGTTGGAAGTGAGTAATTCTTACCATCAGACCAACTCTCTCTTGTTGTACATTTTTATTTTATTTTATACTTCATTCACGTTTTTCAAATTTAACTTTTGTAGAAATAATATTTTATATGATTATTTATACTCACACACAAATGCATGAAATTTACCACCCACAATTCATTCAAATGTAGATTATATTTTAATTAAACTATTTATTTTTTAAAATATCTTTAAATATATTCAGTTTGATTTTGTCATTTTATATGTAAATTTTAAAAATTATTAAGTACAAGAATAAATTTATTTAAAAACAAATTTTTGATTTATTAAAAAAATGAATAATCAATTCAAGTTGAACATTGATACCAATAACTATAGTACTTCATCATAATATATTTGAAATCCTCATTAGTTCATTTCTTTTGTTTGTGCTTTCATTTTTTAATTTATTTCAATTTTCACACTGATGAGAAAAAATAATAGAAATTCATGAAATATATTGCACCTTTGCAAAGTCTAAGTTTGTAAGTCGATGTTATCTCTGTATAGTTACTCTAGGTACGTATGTGGAATTACTATTAAATATGTACATAATTATAGACAGAAGCAAATAAATCGACTTAATCTGTGTAGTTTACCAATCACAAATCAATAAACATGCACAAAAATTAGCACAAAGACTTGACAAATTATTTTTTTATCGTGCTTATCAATGAAAGAGTATCAAATAAAAAATAAAAGTGCTAAACCAAGAAATATTAGTGATCTAGTTGTAGAACCGTGCCCACTCACAATAATTATAACTCGGATTGTATTTTTCAAATGATGCATTTATAATTGCGTAATTTAAGAAAATTTGATGTATTGAATTTTTTCGTTTTTACAAATATGACCGAGTTCATTGGTTTTAATATTTTCATTTGTCAATTAACGAATGGACTCTGTCTATTTCTTATGAAGCACTTGTATTATTCTTTTTGTAAGTTGTCACTTGTAATTATGAACAATTGTAGCAAAAAAAATTGTATTTAGCTATGAATTTTTTTCGTAGCAAATAGTTTAATTATTCACTCTATTTAATTCCTTTCATATTTTATGACAATTATTTTGTTGTCACTAAATCATAGATTGATTAGAGAGAATAAAATTTTTCTCACCAAGTATTTATATTATTAGTGACGAAATAAATGTCATAATTAAGTATAAATTTTCATAGCTAAAATTTATAATATTTAACTACGAACTCTAATCTGTCGATATTGTAACAATATATCTTTTTAGATGAAATTTTTTTGTGTCCAAACTTTTATAAATTATAAGACTAAATATATTTTGTCATGAATTAGATACATCATTAGTGACGAAATAATGTATCACTGATAACTTTAAATTCGTGACTGACACTACTTAATAAATGACGCCAATTGATTTGGAAAACTTTAGTGGACAAAACGTTCCTACGGATTTTTATGCTTCGTCACTAAAAATATGTGTCTCATATATTTAAGCACGAAAAGTAAATTTTGTCACTAATGTTGAATAATTAGTGACGAATTTGATGTCGTAGTTTGTCATGAATTACATACACTATTAGTGACGAAATAATTTATCACCAAGAACTTTAAATTCGTGACTAACACCACTTAACAAAATGGCGCCAAATAATTTTTTTGTGGGAAAATTTAGTGGACAAAAATTTGCTACGAATTCTTATGTTTCGTCACTAAAAGTATGTGTCTCATATATTTAAGCACGAAAAGTAAATTTTGTCACTAAAAATGAATAACTAGTGACGAATTTGATGTCGTAGCTAATAATTTCGTAGCTATATATCATATTTGTTGTAGTGATAGGCTGCTAGCCACACATTAATAGTGAAAATGCTGCTAAACTTCATTTACTCATTGATGATGAGAGTATTATTGACCTCTTAGGCGCAGGATCAGATGCTGAGGAACAAGTTGAATTTGATGATCCATACAGTAGTATTGAAACTCCAGCTGCAGTTTTTGAATCTGCCAGCAGCAGTGAGGAACAAGTTGCTCTTACAGGACCAGCCAATGATCATCATCAAACAACAAATTTAGTTGATGTATCAGTTCACCATCAACCTGACAATGCTACACTCCAATCAACTACCTTGGTTGATGTACCAGTTGAGGTACTTCCTGCACCACAAGGGCATCATATGATCACCAGGAACAAGGCGAAGGAACATCACTTGTCAATTGTTGCTCGGAGAAGCACAAACATTTTGAGAGAACCAAATACTACCAAGGAAGCATTAAAATCACCTCATTGGCTTGCAGCAATGCAGGAAGAAATTTATGCTTTACATACTAACAAGACATAGATTTTGGTGCCCAAATCTCCTGATATGAACTTGGTTTGATCAAAATGGGTGTTCAAGACAAAATTAAAAGTTGATGGGACAAGCCAGACTTCTGGCAATGGATTCTCGCAGCTTAAAGGGATAGATTTTGAAGAAACATTTAGTCTTGTGGTTAAAGCTACATCTATTAGAGTGATTCTATCCATTGCTGTCACTTCAAAGTGGGAAGTTAGAAAACTAGATGTCAAAAATGCCTTTCTCTATGGCTTCTTAAAGAGGAGGTGTACATGAGTCAAACTCCTGGTTTTATTGATTCCTAGTATCCTCAGCATGTATGTCTACTTAAAAAGGCATTGTATGGATCTTAAACAAGCCCCAAGAGCCTGATTTGATAAGTTTAGCATGCATCTCTTACACCTTGGTTTCATTTGTAGTAAGGCTGACCTTTCCTTATTTACTTTGTAAACTAACAAAGGCAAAATATTTCTCTTGTTATATGTGGATGCTATTCTTGTCACAGGAAGTAATCCATCTCATGTCTAAGAGTTGGTTCTACAATTTGGAAAGGAGTTTGCTATGAAAGATATTGGTCCTTTACACTTCTTCCTAGGAATTGAGGTGAAGTATTTCGAAGGTGGAATTCACTTAAATCAAAGCAAGTATGCTGCTGAGTTGTTGGCCAAGACAGAGATGACTTTGCCAAAGGCTGTGCTCAAAAACAGGTTTGCATGAAGCTGTGGAAAGTCTTGTAGATGCATCCTTTTACATAATGATAGTAGAGAGTCTTCAATATTTAACCCTCACAAGACCTGATATCACTCATGCTGTGAATTTAGCAAGCCAGTTTATGCAAAGCCAAACATTGAACATCTTCAAGGAGTAAAAAGAATTCTCAGGTACATCAAAGGTACTCTACACTTTGGACGCAAAATTATTTCACAATCACCATGTAGGTTGTATGGCTACTCAGATGCTGATTGGGGAGGTTGCACCACAACTAGGGGATCAACTACAGGCTATAGTATCTACCTAGGTGCAAATTGTATTTCTTGGACCTCCAAGAAACAGACCACAGTAGCCCGATCCAGTGCTGAAGCTGCGTATAGAGCACTAACCTCCACTGGCGCAGAAATGACTTGGATTGTGTATCTTCTTCATGACCTTGTAGTGTTCCTTCGATATTTTCCTACGTTGTATTGTTATAATATGAGTGTCTTGTACATGACAGTTAATCCAGTTATGCATGCTAGAACCAAACAAGTTGAAATGGACTATCATGTTGTTAGTGAGAAAGTTGTGAGGGGACAACTTCTTACTCAATTTGTGAAGTTTAAGGATCATCTAGATGATATTCATACTAAAGCCTTAACAAAACAGGTTTTCTCTGGTTTACGCTGCAAGCTAGGAGTTACAGTTCCTCCACTAAATACCTTGAGGGGAAGTGTTGAAGGAAGCTTGACGACTGATGGAACACGTCTATGAAACAACTTCATCAAAGTAGGCAAACGAGTTAGAGTTAGAGTCATCTTAGGATGAGACTACTAAATCCTATGTTATGTACGACTAAGCTACTGAATATTATAGGAGTCGACTAGGATAAGGTATTTGACTTGTAATACAATACTACGCATGTAATTATTTGTGTTGTAGTAGGAATCCTATTATAACTAGAATACGACTCTTCTCCTATATAAGGAGCTTGTAACTCAATATTGTAATTATCAATACATCCTTGATTTATCCATACTTTCATGAGAATTCTATAACTAAGAATGTGATCACAGATAGGGGAGTGCGTAGATCACCTATTAGATTAGAAGGTTAGTAGATAGTTCAACTTTGATTCACTTTGGTGGATTCAACCATGTACATGAATTTTCTCAATTTTTATCATCAATTGCTATTTTAGGATAACCTTTTCTTTTTGTATGTGTTAATTTTTTGACACGACATATACGTGTAATAACACACGTAAATAAAAATTAGAAAAACACATATTTCATTTAAATAAAATTATTATTGTATATCTTATAATTTCATTCAAATAAATATATTACGACATTTATTATAATCTATATTGTTATTGTTTGTAATATTTTATATTGGTTTGATACACACGTGTGTCACACATGTTCTAACCTAATTAAAAAAAATAAAAGAAGCTTATCAATTATATAACTTGAGGAAGAAGAATTATTAATTTTATTTGATTGTTTGTTTTACTTCTCTTTAAAGTCCGAAAATGTCAAAATTTTAAAAAGGGGCATAGGAGCAAAATAGATTTAGAGTGACACCCCCTCTAAAAGACCTCCTTTCGTATCTCCGCAACTCATGAATTCGATTGTAAAACATAGCAATATAAAGACCGAAAAAGTGAAAAAAATCATCAAGCTGATTAAGGAATTAAAAAGATCAAGCAACAAATGCATGTTGAAATTAATTAATGAACCTTTTACATTAATTATTTTTTAAAATACAAAATGACTATTTTGTCCTCTTCGGTTAGACGACCCACAAATCTGATTGGTGTCTTCACATCACGAAATCTCAATTATTGATGAGGAAGCTTGCATGAAAAAGTTGAAGGTGGAGACTACGACTGCACATTTGCTAAGTTATCAATGTCAAATAATTCTATTGAAAAAAAAGCTCTCTTAAAAATTGAATCAGCAGTAGAACCATGTTGTCGTTCTCCTTGTGCCTCAATTTTGTTGTTCTCTGTGCATTATTCCAGGAAGAGGAAGAATATAAATATATAAAGGGAGAAAACTTATGAGGTAGGGTGAAGTCATTCAGAAACAACTCAATTTTTATTAGGATGTTTGATGCATTATAAAAATATATATTATTGCATCTATTATAATCTATTTATTACTGTTGCAATATTTTATATTGACGTGACACACACGTGCATCACATATACTCTAAACTAGTTAAAGTATAATAGAAGATCATCAAATACATAACTTGTGGAGGAGGAGTTATTGATTAAATTTATTTGATTACAATTATCGATATACCATTGAATACAAAATATCAAGAAAATAAAATAAATCATGAAACAAACAGATCTTTGCTACTTCTTATAAAATAGAATATAAAAAATAAGGAGATGCATTCATTTAACAACACTTTTTGATATGATTTTAATATCAAAGACATATATTATATTTATTAGTACTAATAATCGGTAACAATCATAAAAAATACAAATATAACCAAGAAACAATACTTTATTATGCTCTAGCCATACATACATATATTTTCAAATTCAAATATAAGGCCTTATAGATCTTTTTTGGATCATCATAATTGTGCTCTCTTGTGTTTTTTTCTATAGTACAATAATAGTTCTATTAATGATTAAACTAGTTGCGATTTTTTTTATTACTTAGTCGGAAAGATATAAGGCCATCAAAGAAGAATTAAGTGGACAAAATTAATTAGAATTCACATAAAACCTAAAATTTGAAAAATATTTGCTTTTGAAGTATTAGATTTTATAATTTATCATCTCGATAATATCAACATTCAATTTTCCTTCCTGATTTGAACTCATAAATACATGTTGTTCGTATAAGATGTTTAAAAGCTAACTATACACGTTATTTGAATGCTCTAATTATATATATATATAATTAATGGCATTTAAATTAAGAAATAGAATGGCAATTCATTAGAGTAAGGTATAAAAATAAAATCTTTAAAGAATATTTTGATTAAAAAAATTAGGAGAATTATTTCGGCATTAATGTTTAAATTAAAATTATACATATTGAATTTTGTGT
This sequence comes from Solanum sitiens, assembly GCA_016801875.1. NCBI lineage: Eukaryota > Viridiplantae > Streptophyta > Magnoliopsida > Solanales > Solanaceae > Solanum > Solanum sitiens. The sequence goes on from JABWTJ010000009.1 coordinate 3,931,629, forward strand.
GAAGTATTTATCTCAAAATCTTATAGTATCACTATCACAACCCTCATAATGAACTAGGTTAAACTAGAGTTTATCATGTGTGTTATGAGTTAATAAGGTGTTTGTAACATCTCGTAACTCGAACTAACTAAGAATAAGCTAAGAAACCAAGAATAATCATTTTTGGGAATAAGTAGGGAAATCTAGAAAATTTCCAGCTTTCAAAAGTGAGTTTTGGTCATTTTAAAATGGCTACAACTTCCAGCTCCGGAGGAGTTTAGATGAGTTATTTATATGGTTATAAAGCCCTTGGGAAGATATTTCCAACGCCGCCAAGTTTTCGAAAATTCGATGTCGTATGAGGGAGATATGCCTTTCAGAAGTTGGGTTGTTGAGCTGAGGAAAATCTAATCTGGATTTTAGAATGGGTAAAGTTGTATTTTCACCCTAATATTTCCTAATTCATTTTTAGGTTATGTTAGGGGTTAAACCAAGTCCCAAATCAGTTTTAGAAAAACAAAGAACGCTTAGGGCTTGGGAGAAAAGAGAAAAGAAGAGGAAGATCAAGAATTGTCCAAGAACGCCAAGATCGTTGAGTGGATTTTGTCGGGGGTGATACCTATCGAGGTATGTGAGATCTTTATGTGTTGGGTTCTTCCACCCACACACCAGTTTGATTCAACTCAACAGATAGAGTAGATTGGATGATGAACATTGAAATTTTGATAACAATTATCCATTTCTTGATTGAATGGGTTGTAGTATGTTCTAGTTGAGTTGACTCATGTTTACGGACAATTTTAGGAGTCTAAACTATTGGATATTAAAGTATTTAGTGATCCCAAGTGTTTGGGAAAGATCCATGGGTGTTTAGAAGGTTTAGATTTGAAACTCGGAGAAGAAAAGTCAAAATTCCCGTTTGAAAACCCCTGTGGCGCTGCGCCTACTAGAGCCCCTCAGGGCAGGATATGTATGACAGACCCTGGAGCGCCGCGCCAGCCAAAGCGCCTCGGACCAGAGTTTGTCCGTCAGGCTCTGGCACTCCGTGCCTCTCAGAGCGCCAAGACCCATGGAGACCCCGTTCTTTCCCTATCTTTCCGTACTAGTTCCTAAGGGATGTACCTATCGTTCCTAATTGATTCAAACACTCTAAAGTACATCTGAACATCATTAAATCATCCTTAAACATGAGATCATGATCCTTGAATCCATAATCCAATTCAAGGAAATGTAAGATCAAAGTCAAAGAAGTTAAGAGTTAAGTCTATAAGTTAAGGAGCAAGTCAAGTGAGTTCTTAAAGTATCCAAAGTCTTTAACAAAACATTTTAAACTTTGTTTTAAGGCTCAAGCTACAGGTTAATCAAGAGTAAAGAGTTGTGTTCATTCTCAAGATTTATAAGGGGACTAAGTAATCCCTAAGAGTTTACAAATGTTTTACATTTAAACAAGTAAAGAGCCTTCGGGCTAGTTTTTAGACAGAGATAATAGCTTTATAAAATGAAGCAAGCATGGAAACTATGATTTCCAAGAAACCTTTAAGAAAAGCTAAGTTTTCAGCACTAATCTCAAACCACAGAATCAGTGTGTTTTAAGAATATGAGAGCCAGTATATTTTTGTAAGTAGAATTGAGCACCGATGTGGGATGCGAGTTACAGTTTAACTAAAGTCTCCATGAAAACTATGTAGCCATCATGGGTAGAAAAGGTTCATGCTTTTTAGATGAATTATTTTCACAGTTTACTAGTGGATCTATTAGGCAGTTCAGGTCCTATACTCTGACAAGGTTAGGATGGTTGGGCTCCGTGGTCCGAGTAACCCTGTATCATCACCATAGCTCCTAAGCGATGGTTGTCGGTTAGATAAGCTCCCATAGATTTATTGTATTTTCATATACATCAATTATTTGTATTTTTAATACATCTCAGATATTATTTGTATACTAATATACATTCAGAGTTTATAGCATGTTTTCAGTCAGCATTTCTTTATATTGCAATTACTTTTAAACTGTGTATATTAAATGAGAGTTAGTATATCATGAGTTGAGAAGAGTCAAGGTAAGTGTTCTTTCTTACTACTTTTCAAGATTAAGTGTTATTTAGCATTCCAACTCGCATACTCGTACATTCGATGTACTAATGCCAGTTGGCCTGTATCATTTCATGATGGAGAAGCAGGTAACCAGGATCAGCATGCAGCACACCATTGATCTCGTTGAGCACTACATAGTCACTTGGTGAGCCTCCTTGCATTCCGGAGGACACCCGTTTTATTGCTTTTCTAGCTTAGTTCATTAGGATGTTGTGGGGTATGTCCCAAGATCCATATCAATCATTTTAGATGCTTCATAGACAGTTAGTAGTTTAGTAGTCTTTTCATTTTCATTTTTATGTTAAACACTTGAGTTTCCATTTTTGGCCAATTTGAATGTTTAAACTTTTAAAACATTCCAGATAGTATTACTATTCAGTTCAGTTAAGTTCCTTTATCCTTATAAGTGTGATTGTTGTCTTCGGCTGAGTAAGTAAGCCAAGCCAAGGGTCGCTTGGGGCCAACAATGGTTTTCGAGTGCCGTCCACGTCCAGGGTATAGGATTGAGGCATGACAGTGTTAAAATAATGAATATTAGCATTAGAAGTCAATTTGTAGAATTTGGTAGTCAAACGTCTAAGAACGACCAAGACGTTTGGAAACTAGTCCTTGTGTGTGCTAGTGTGTCTTTGCATGTTTTACGTGTTGTTTGGTGTCTAAATTGATAGGATTGAGATCTAACATCTATATGAACATGTTTAGGGTCAAAATATCCGGCTACGACTCCCCAAGGACCACCCTAAGGGTCCTTGAGAAGGACCCAAACCTTGGCAAACAACTGCCAGAATGTCACGACCCGAAAGCACCCCCTAGAAGCTAGGGACAACTCCCGTATCGTGGCAAGGCGTACTCCAACCTTTGGGGTCTTATACAAGCCCTTCAACTATCGTTCATTACATAAGACATGAAAAGTAGTTCAGAATTTAAAACTTTTCACGAATACTTAAATAAAGGAAGTCTTTCATAAATACTTAGAAATCTCATCGTCACAAGCCAACTTAAAGACACAACTAAGAATCTCAGGGACACGACCCTTTACAATAAAAGGAAAATACAAAATAAGTCTTAATAATAAAACTAAGAAACATAAACTATGTCCTCGAATATATGAGGACATACCAAATCTTGAGAGATAGAATTCCCAAGCTTCAACTTCAACCTTCCAAAAGCTTCCAACCTATACTTATAAGGTATAGAAAAGTATGGGGTTAGTACAAACAATGTACTAAGTATGGCATATGCAAAAACAAGTAAAAAGGGATATTTTAGCAAAATAAGCCTTTATGCCAATTTAATAAAACATTCATGAATTTAGAAACAAACAACATAAGAAACATCAATTAACACTTAAAGAAGAATTTCTACAATTTTACCTCAAAAAGACACCGTACAGTAAGGATACTCAACTTTTACAGTGAACCAACTCAAGTATACAAATTTCACATTAGTACTTTCCTTCAATAGGACTCTTAGGTCACACTAAGTGCAATGTGAGAGTAGCATCACATACTACCACTCCTACTAGCGCTTCTAATGGATTCCCAAGGATTTGAGTACGTTACAACAATTAAATCAAAAAGATGCACTTACAGTGAGCTATACCCTTAACATTACAGTGAACCATTTTAAGACATTATAGTAAGTTTAAAAGCTTCACATTGAACTAAAGACTCCAACAATGGTGAACTTCCAAAGTATTGCAAATGAGGAAGTGAACCCATTTCCGTAGGAGTTTCCCTTCCTAAGGATAATCCTAAGATTTCCTAAGGTAAGACATGAAGAAAAACGTCTAAACACTTCCTTCAATGCACACCCAAGCAATCCACAAGACTACCCCATTCGGCTTACTTACCTCGGGAGAATAAGTCACCACTCAAAGACAAGACATTAGAAGGACACCAAACAAAACACCAAAGACTTCCCTTTCGGAATGCCTACTTAGTGAAATGAGTAGGATAGCGTTCCATACCACCACCTACCCTAAGTAGTACACTCTTTTAGAAGATTTGGCACCAAGTCTTCCCTTTAGGAAGGTCCTACTTAGTGCAATGTATAGGTAGCGTCCCATACCACCACCTACCCTAAGTAGCACTTTCTTTTAAAAGACTTAGTTCAATCAAATCACATAGGTATCACATTAATTAGACGACTTATTATTTCATTACTTTTGTGGGTGATTAGCTTAACCGACAAAGACCATGAGAGCTAGGCATGGAATCCCAATATTAACCCCTATCGGATGAGGAATCCTCACTTGTCTAGAGTAAGGTTATACTTCTTAGCTTTTACATGGCTGTCCAAATAGCTACACATATGCAGGCACATAGTTAAGGGGTAGGGAGATTGCTACTAAGTAACTCATTCTCTACTAACTAGGAGTACTCATCTCAAGAGGTACAATGGAATACAACATCTCAACTCACGAAGTGTATGCCACCTCTTTTTCCTATCCTCTCGGTGCTAGGCATAACTCCCCACGAATTCTCACATTATAGACTATAGGTTAAGGATAACTAGCGAATACCACATCTCAACTCACAAAGTGCAAAGCTCATTAGGAATAGTGAGGTTGCTACTAAATACTTCATCTCAACTCAGGAAGAGTGTCCACCTCAAGACTCCCCTTCTTACTAAACTTAGCTTCATTCATTTACTTAAAGTGTGTGTACATGTGAGCACACCTTGCATATAATCATCATTTCATATACATTACTTTTAAACATGCTTTAGACCTTCATCCATCAATTCACACACTTTACATACTTCACATAGTCATATTCTTCAATTAGACCAAAACTTAGGTCAAACTTACAATTCAAGCTTCACAACCACAATATAAGACTCATTTCCAATTTCTATTCATTCTACATATTAGACCTTCGAGATCACATTCTCAATACATACTAAACATAACCAATTCATCAAATAAACACCGCCACCAAGAAGATAGACCATACCACTCAAGAATCAATATATAATACGAAACAATACAATATAAGCAACTCTTCAATTGAACAAGCCATAACAACCTATAAGCATTTTATCATTAATTCATCATAATAAGGCCCTTAGGGCAGTAGCTAAGTAAACCAAAGTTCAATCTCTACATAAACATGCTCAATGGACCCATTTCTTAAGCCAACATTAGAAGAAAGATTTTAGCATGATTTCATTAAGGTTTTAGCATTAAAATCACCAACTAACATTAGAAACATCATTAATTAGCCATTAGAAATATTTTCATGCCAGACCCATGTTTGGGTTGAAGATAATAGAAACTAGGGTTGAAAACCCTTTTTGGAAATTCATTGGAAATGGCTCCTTGAATGAAGAGTATTCAAGAATGGATACCGTACCTCAAATTCAAGCAAACCCAAGGATTTTGATGAAGAACCACGTCCAAACCAGCCCCTTCTAGCCTTCTTGACCTCTAGCTTCAATGGAGACTTGAGAGAGTTTGAATTAAGAAGTGAAGGGTCTTGTCTAGGTCTTGGACTCTTAACCTAATTTGACTTAAAAACCTTAAAAACATCATCCTAGGGTCCCAAAAGACTTGGGGTGAATTTCCCAAAACACCCCAAGACTTTACCATTCACGTGCAGCTTTTGGGACTGCCCCATTGACGGACCAACTGACGGTCCGTGTATCCATCGACGGACCGTTGGTGAGGGTCTCGTTAATTGGGACTGCAACTCCCAAACCTTCAGGAAATCTTTCCCAAACGATGGACCAGGTCAACGGGCCGTTGACTTGTATACAGGCCTTCAATTGGCTCGTCGATTGGACACTGATTTGGCAATTTTGGTCCAACGCATAGGCCCTTCTGTGGGGCCCCCTTACGGGTCCTAGGTGGAGTCGTACCTGAACGTTAAACCCCTAAACATGGTCATCTAGGTCTTAGGAACATCTCAGACAAGTTTCAAGCTAAACGAATACGTAAAACTCACTCAAATACATCAAGACACACCAGTACATTCTAGGGCACACCTTCCGAACGTCATGGACGTTTTTGGTCGATTGACCTCCAAACTCAACCAAACATCACTCACAGACTAAGGACACTAAATTAACTTACTTTAACACAGAATTCACTCAAGAGACATTTACGAAGCTCTAGTTCACCTTAATTCGTTTTAGGGTGTTACATTCTCCCCCACTTGGGATAACATTCATCCTCGAATGACACTTAAACTTCAAGAACAACCAGTACTCACTTAGACTCACATAACACAACACAATCATGATCAAAACATCAAAAATCAAGGCATCAACGAACAAAGAGCATCATTTTACACTTTGACACACTTAGCAACATAGGCAACTTTACCAAACTTCACAAGTTTCAAAACTCATTCTTAGCCTTCTTTTATGGAGGAACTACCTTCTCCAACATTAAACATGCTCATATACAACACTTTTGTACACATTGAAACTTCAATAAAGACAAGGCAAATTTTTCTCAAAACTCACAAAATCTACGGTGAACATCACCGTACCACTGCCCAACATTTTATTTTTTTCCAAAAATTCATTCTTTGAGCAATTCATCAAGATGACATGATCATATGAACTATAAAACCACATAAATCATTTCATAATATAAAAACAACAATCATAAAGGGTTAAGACTTACCAAGATCATCAAATCCGGATTAGTTATCCTTCCTAGCCCCCATCCCATAAGAAGGGTTCTTCTTGGGAGCATTAGGATCTTGGGAAGCTTGGTTGACATCTTTTCCCCTTGATTTGAGATTAGGGCAGTCCCTCATCTTGTGGCCTTTGCTACCACAACTAAAACACTCATCCGTTCCGGCAAGACACTTACCCGAATGTTGCTTTCCACAAGTAGGACACCTAACCTTTTCAAAAGTGTGGCCACCACCTTGAGAATGTTGATTTGGAGCCCTATCCTTGTTTCCAATGGAAGAATCTAGATGATAGTACCTCTGCCTAGGCTTGTGGTGACTAGAATCATCCGACCTAGGCCTTTTTTCCTCTTGACTTATCTCCCTAATTTTGGACTCCTCAATTTGTTGGGCATAAACCATGAGCCTAGAGATATCCATGTCATTAAGAAGCATTGCCGTACGGCACTCTTTTTCCACCAAGCTAGACATCAAAATTTTGTTCATCCTAGACCTAGGGTTGGCTACCATGGTTGGGGCATACTTAGAGAGTTGGGTAAATTTGAGAGAGTACTCTTGCACACTAATTCCCCCTTGACGAAGGTTCATGAATTCAACCATCTTCTTCTCCCTCCACTCTAAAGGAAAGAACCTATCTAGGAAAACCTCTTTGAATTCCTCCCAATCAACCGGGCCTCTTTCTAAGGGTCTCTCACCTCTCCATTGCTCATACCTCACTTGAGCAACATCCTTAAGTTGGTAAGCGGCTAACTCCGCTTTCCCCCTAGGGGTCACACCCATAGCATCCAATCACTTTGAAAACCTCATCTATGAAACCTTGTGGATCTTCATCCACCTTAGTTCCATGAAATGTTGGAGGGTTCCTCCTCATGAAATCACGAATCCTAGAAGCGGGTGTACTAGCATTTGATTGGGGTCTATCTCCTTGATTAGCTTGGCTCACAAAGTGATTGTTGACGACTTGAGCTTGAGCCGTCATGAGTTGGGTCAAGTTCATTAGGGCAGACCTCAACTCCGCATTAGTCATATCTCCATAAAAAAAAGAGCTTGAGGCATAGGAGGTACTTGAGTCCCTTGGGGTTCCGAAGGCACTTCAGGTTCTTGAAGGGGAACCTCCACATTCTCTTCATCTAGGCCCTCAATAGGAACTTGGTCAACACGGGGAGGGATTCTCTCATTAGCTACACCACCCTCCTCCCTTCTAGTCGCCGATCTCCTCGTGTTCATGCCCTATAAACACAAAGAGAAGAGGTTGAGAAAAGACACCTTATAAACTCAACTCTAAGGCACGACATTAGAATAGAGAATCAAGTGAAACTTCTAGCATCCTATAGCCTCTTGTCCATGGATGTGTCGCGACTCACATCAATGACCAAGATACTACTAGATGTGACTTGTGAGACTTCTAGACCTTAATATATTTCCCATAACCTTATGCTCTGTTACCAAGTCTGGCACGACCCGAAAGCACCCGCTAGAAGCAAGGGACAACTCCCGGATCGTGGCAAGGCATACTTGACCCTTTGGGGTCTTATACAAGCCCTTCAACTATCGTTCATTACGTAAGACATGAAAAGTAGTTCGGAATTTAAAACTTTTCACGAATACTTATATAAAGGAAGTCTTTCATAAATACTTAGAAATCTCATCGTCACAAGCCAACGTAAAGACACGACTTAGAATCTCAGGGACACGACCCTTTACAATAAAAGGAAATACAAAATAAGTCTTAATAATAAAACTAAGAAACATAAACTATGTCCTCGAATATATGAGGACATACCAAATCTTGAGAGATAGAATTTCCAAGCTTCAACTTCAACCTTCCAAAAGCTTCCAACCTATACTTATTAAGGTATAGAAAAGTATGGGGTTAGTACAAACAATGTACTAAGTATGACATATGCAAAAACATGTAAAAATGACATTTTAGAAAAATAAGATTTTATGCCAATTTAATAAAACATTCATGAATTTAGAAACAAACAACATAAAAAACATCAATTAACACTTAAAGAAGAATTTCTACAACTTTACCTCAAAAAGACACCTTACAGTAAGGATACTCAACTTTACAGTGAACTAACTCAAGTATACAAATTTCACATAAGTACTTTCCTCCAATAGGACTCTTAGGTCACACTAAGTGCAATGTGAGAGTAGCATCCCATACTACCACTACCACTAGCGCTCCTAATGGATTCCCAAGGATTTGAGTACGTTACAATAATTAAATAAAAAAGATGCACTTACAGTGAGCTATACCCTTAACATTACAGTGAACCATTTTAAGACATTATAGTAAGTTTAAAAGTTTCACATTGAACTAAAGACTCCAACAATGGTGAACTTCCAAAGTATTGCAAATGAGGAAGTGAACCCATTTTCGTAGGAGTTTCCCTTCCTAAGGATAATCCTAAGATTTCCTAAGGTAAGACATGAAGAAAAACGTCTAAACACTTCCTTCAGTGCACCCAAGCGATCCTCAAGACCCCGTTCGACTCACTCACCTCGGGAGAATAAGTCACCACTCAAAGACAAGACATTAGAAGGACATCCAACAAACCACCAAAGACTTCCCTTTCGAAATGCCTACTTAGTACAATGAGTAGGATAGAGTCCCATACCACCACCTACCCTAAGTAGAACACTCTTTTAGAAGGTTTGGCACCAAGTCTTCCCTTTCAGAAGGTCCTACTTAGTGCAATGGATAGGTAGCATCCCATACCACCACCTACCCTAAGTAGCACGTTCTTTTAGATGACTTAGCTCAATCAAATCACATAGGTATCACATTAATTAGACGACTTATTATTTCATTACTTTTGTGGGTGGTTAGCTTAACAGACAAAGACCATTAGAGCTAGGCATGGAATCCCGATATTAACCCCTATCGGATGAGGGATCCTCACTTGCCTAGAGTAAGGTCATACTTCTTAGCTTTTACATGGGTTTCCCAATAGCTACACTTATGCGGGCACATAGTTAAGGGGTAGGGAGATTGCTACTAAGTAACTCATTCTCTACTAACTAGGAGTACTAATCTCAAGAGGTACAATGGAATACAAAATCTCAACTCACGAAGTGTATTCCACCTCTTCTTCCTATCCTCTCGGTGCTAGGAATAACTGCCCACGGATTCTCACATTATAGACTATAGGTTAAGGATAACTAGCGAATACCACATCTTAACTCACGAAGTGCATTCATCCTCCGACCTATCTTGGAAAGCTCATTAGGAATAGTGAGGTTGCTACTAGACACTTCATCTCAACTCACGAAGAGTGTCCACCCCAAGACTCCCCTTCTTACTAAACTTAGCTTCATTCATTCACTTAAAGTGTGTGTGTACATGTGAGAATACCTTGCATATAAGAATCATTTCATATACATTACTTCTAAAAATGCTTTAGACCTTCATCCATCAATTCACACACTTTACATACTTCACATATTCATATTCTTCAATTAGACCAAAACCTAGGTCAAACATACAATTCAAGCTTCACAACCACAATACAAGACTCATTTCCAATTTCTATGCACTCTACATATTATACCTTCATGATCACATTATCAATACATACTAAACAGAACCAATTCATCAAATAAACACCGCCACCAAGAAGATGGACCATACCACTCAAAAATCAATTTATAATAAGAAACAATACAATATAAGCAACTCTTCAATTGAACAAGCCATAACAACCTATAAGCATTTTATCATTAATTCATCATAATAAGGACCTTAGGGCAGTAGCTAAACCAACATTTCGACACAAGAAAACCGAAGTTCAATCTCTACATAAACATGCTCAATGGACCCATTTCTTAAGCCAACATTAGAAGAAAGACTTTAGAATGACATCATTTAGGTTTTAGCATTAAACTCACCAACTAACATTAGAAACATAATTAATTAGCCAATAGAAACATTTTCATGCAAGACCCATATTTGGGTTGAAGATAATAGAAACTAGGGTTGAAAACCCTTTTTGTAAATTCATTGGAAATGGCTCCTTGAATGAAGAGTATTCAAGAATGGATACCATACCTCAAATGCAAGAAACCCCAAGGATTTTGGTTATGAACCACGTCCAAACCATCCTCTTCTAGACTTCTTGACCTCTAGCTTCAATGGAGACTTGAGAGAGTTTGTTTTTAGAGAGAGACTTTGAATTAAGATGTGAGGGGTCTTGTATAGGTCTAGGACTCAAAACTTAACCTAATATGACTTAAAACCCATCAAAACATCATCCTAGGGTCCCAAAATACTTGGGGTAAATTTCCCAAAACACCCCAAGACTTTACCATTCACGTTGCAACTTTTGGGACTGCCCCATTAACGGACCAACCGACGGTCCATGTGTCCATCGATGGACCATTGGTGAGGGTCTCGTTGGTTGGGACTAAAACTCCCAAACCTGCAGTAAATATTGCCCAAATTACGGACCAGGTCGACGGGTCGTCGACGGGTCGACATGCCGTCCATTGGCTCGTCGATTGGACATTGATTTGGCAGTTTTGGTCCAAGGCATAGGCCCTTCTGTGGGTCCCCCTTACGGGTCCTAGGTGGGGTCGTACCCAAACTTTAAATCCCTAAACATGGTCATCTAGGTCTTAGGAATATCTCACACAAGTTTCAATCAAAATGAACACGTAAAACTCACTCAAATACATCAAGACACACGAGTACATTCTAGGGCACACCTTCCGAACGTCATGGACGTTTTTGGTCGATTGACCTCCAAACTCAACCAAAATTCACACACAGCCTAAGGACACTAAATTAACTTACTTTAACAAATAATTCACTCAAGAAATACTTACGAAGCTCTAGTTCACCTTAATTCGTTTTAGGGCATTACACAGAAGGTAGTCCAAACCACGTCCAGTAGTTCCATCGACGCCCTATTGAGTAGGGGCATGTCTACACACTTAGTGGTGGGAGCTTAGGCCCTAAATGTCAAGTATCTGACCAAATTACTCCCCAACAGGATTCCCTATCGATCAAACGACATCCAGTAGATGCAACTGTCATTTGACACCTGCAACTTTCTACAGGTGTCTCGGCAAAGGGGAGGGTGTTTTGGAAAATTCTCCCAATGTCCTAATTAAGTGCTAGATGGTTATTTTAGGTGTTTTTATGTTTTTTAAGTTATTTATGTACCTAAACCCTAACTTAGATTTCACTTTTCCAAATCAAAACCCAAGATCAAAATTAAGTTCTCTCTAGACTCCATTGAAGCTTGAAGCAAGGTTGAAGCTAGGATTGAAGTTCTTCATTGATTTCTCCATAAATTTCATGGTATTTCTTCAATAAAGGTATGGTGCTTCATCCTTGATTCTTCTTCCATTCAAGAAGCCAATTCCAAAGTCTTTTCAAAGATATTTTCAAAACCTTAAAGTCCTATTTTGAATTATAAGCATGTTTTAAGATCAAGAAACTCCATGAACCCATGTATTCCATAAATTCCTAGTTTTGGCTCTAAAGTGGGTGAATTTATCATGAATTAATATAATTAAATTCATGTGTAGGTTGTATTGGGCTGTTTAATTATGTATTGATCAATGTTAAAATTGTTCATAGCTTGCCTTATAATGTCGATATCTACATTGAGTATTGTTGGATTATTGATATGGATGAATTGTTGGCCTAGTCTTTTATTCATTATTATTATAACGATCTCTTGTTATGTGGATTTGTTTGAAATGCTAAGGAATGGTAATTATGGCTATTGGAAGGTGGTGAGTTGACCTAATTCCTTTGTTTAGTATAGAATTGATATTGAATTGTCATTGATTGGTATGTTGCAATTATGGTGGCAGTATTTAATTGTTATATATTTACTGAACATGGCCTTGTCATCATTATTAAGTGAACTATAGTATGATCATGATATGGTATATGTGAAGGTATAAAGTGAAGGTACTCATGTGATGATCTTGGATGGGTACTATAATGATATGATCGAATGTATTGCTTCTCTAGTTGTCGACATATGATGATGAAGGACTAGGGAGAGCCTTTAGAGAATGATGTTGTATGTTGTGTGGTAGACTAGTTGTCCCTACTTGGTACTTGAATGTTATTGAATGAATGAAAGAACGGAAGTCTAGGATCGCTAGACCTTAGTACCCTTCCTTGAATGATTAAATGAGGTATTCTAGAGTATATCTTGAAACGCTAGACCTAAGCATGGTTCCCCTTCTTGATGAGTAAAGAACTCTAAGTGAATGCCAAACCTTGAATAATGTAAAGAAGGTTATTGAAAACACTTGGATCGGTAGGCCTAAGGCGCCCCTTCAAGAGTAGTCAAGTGAGCTATCCTAATAGACCTTGGTTGGCATCCATAGTGGAACCATCATTGGAAGAAAGGTATTATGAGTTGGTAGGATTTAGTGATGGTACCTTCTCTAATATACCTAGGGAACGAATTACTCTATGAGAAACAAGGAAAAGCACTAAGAGAATATAATTGTGGTAGTAGCTCTAATTGAGTAGGAGACTAGAGTACAAAGAATCTCTTGATATCCCTTAACCATGTGCCAACATGGGATGATTACTAGTTTTACCTTTGGCAAGTAGAACACCTTCCACGGTGTGGGTTCCTTTATGACACCGAACTTGCACTATGTGTTTTTAACTCTTATGAATGAAGATTTATATCAAAATAGCATGAAAGCATATCTCAAAGTAAATGTACGATTTTGCATGGTTTTCTTACATGTTCGCCATACTTAGTGCATTCAATGTGTTATTTCCATATATTTTCTATGTCTACAAGTGTAAGTGGCAAGTGAGGATATTCTTAGAAGTTGACACTTGTGAATAACATTCTCTCAAGATTGGTATGTCCTCATATGTTCGAGGACATGACTTATGTTTTAGTTTTCATTCAAAAATACTTTACAATATACTATGGTTCCTTTAACATTGATGTAAGTGTTGTGACCCTTTGATATTATATGTGTCTAAGATAGCTATGATGAGACTTAGTTCTTTCTTATATTCTATAAAAATTTGGACTATTGTTGTGAAAAGTTTTAATTCCGCACTACTTTTCATATATATGCGATGAATGACGTTTAAGGGCATGTATAAGACTTTCGAGAGGTCGAGTACGCCGTGTGACGACTTGGGGCTGCTCTAGAGTCATTACAAACTTGGTATCAGAGCATAATGTTATGAATTATTCTTTAGGATTCAAAGTCTCATAAAGTGACGTCTAGTAGAGTATTGTTCATTAGTGGTGAGTCGCGACACATCTATGAGCGAGATGCTATAGTCCGATAGAAGTTTCCCTTTCTTCAGTTCTCTTGTGTGTCATAGAGTTCAGGTTATAAGTGTCTTTTCCTAATCTCTTCTGTAGTTATGAATACAAGAAGGACGCCCGCAAGGAGATTGGAACAGGATGTGCTGAATGAGGGAGTTCCTTCCTGAGGTGGAAAAGTACCCCAAGGTGTTCAAGTTTCTCAAGTTGAAAAGTCCCTATAGCTAATCAAGGGAATAAGGTTTCGGCGGTTACCCCGAACATGACTAATGAGGAGATTAGATGAGCTCTTTTTGCCCTAGCCCAAGCCATGACGGCTCAAGCAAATCGAGATGTGGGGCCTAAAATGAATACTCTTGAGAGTACCATGACCTCTAGGTTGAGAGACTTTTTAAGGATAAATCCTCCTACCTTTCTTGGCTCTAAGGTGGGAGATGATCCCCAAGCCTTCTTAGATGAGGTGTATAAGATAGTACATGTTATGAGGGTGACTTCTAGGGAGAAGGCGGAGTTGGTTTCATACCAATTGAAAAGAGTTGCTCAAGTGTTGTACACAAAATATAAAGATAGTAGGCCGGTTGAATTGTGTCGTGTAGAATGGGAAGAGTTTAAGGAAGCATTCTTAGAGAGATACTTTTCCCGTGAGAAGAGGGAGGTTAAGGTTTAAGAGTTGATAAACCTTAGTCAAGGTAATATAAGTGTGGAAGAGTATTCTTTGAAATTTACCCTATTGTCTAAGTATGCTCCATCTTTGGTGTCAAACCCTAGAGACGAGATGAGTAGGTTCTTGACCGGTGTATCCGACCTTGTGAAGGAAGAGTGTCGTACGTCAATGCTCCATGGTGACATGACTTTATCTAGGCTTATGATGTATGCTCAATCTATTGAAGAGTCTAAGCTTAGGAGGAGAGGTAGAGATGCTAAGAGGGGAAGAACCGATGAGCAAGGTAAGCCTAAGTTTAAGAAGAGGGCTCCAAACCAAGATTTTCCTAATGATCCTAAGGCTAACTATGAAAGGTGGTGGTTACCACATTGATAAACCTACTTGCTTAAATTATGGGAAGAAACATTTTGGGAAGTTTCTAACCGTAACTAGTGGGTGCTTTGGTTGTGGGAAGAATGACCACAAGGTGAGAGATTGTCCTACCTTGGAGGCTAGAGGAAGAGAGGCCAAACAAGCTCCTTCTAGTGGTCTGGATTTTGGTTAAACAAAGAGGAATCGCTTCTATTCCTCCAAGCTAACAACTCCGGATGAAGATGTCGGTAATATATAGTTTTCCCTTTTTTTTGCTGCCGGGTTATTTCCAAGTGGGGGAGTATGGTAAATAGTTGGGTTGATGGATCTTGTCTCTTCTTTTCTATTTTATTCAAGGTTGAGGGTTATAACTTTGTAGTAAGATGTTGCATGTGTTTAGGAGTCTAAGTGAAAATGAAGTTCATTGATCTCCTTTCATTGTGCATATTTCCATGAGGTTATTTTATATGGTAAATTGGGTCCAAATGACTGTCTTTCATATTGTTATGCCTCTATAATAAATTGCCTAAAGGTCTCATGAGTGAGCTTGAAGACATTCTTAACAGTGAATTTCTTGAAATTATTGCATAAATGTATTTTATGAAATCTTGGCATGATGTGCTTAGAATTAATGTGATAGAATGATAATATGTGGAGAATGAAGTTCCTCATATGTGAAATGAAAAAGTAGAGTCTTATTACATGATAAGTTGTAGATGTTGTTCCTACTTTTTTGTTGTTTTTATAGTCTCTTAATTATGTGGAGTTGACGTTCCTCCTAGATATGTGTATTGTGTATTGTGTGGTATGGTTATGAGCTGCTAGTCTTGAGTCTTTATCTCTTGAAAGTGTTGAAAGTGTTTTGGTGTCACTCGAGGACGAACATTTGTCTAAGTGGGGGAGAATGTGACAACCCTCAAAATGAACTAGGTTAAAATAGAGCCTATCATTTGTGTTATGAGTTAATAAGGTTTTAAAATAACAAATATTAGCATTAGAAGTCAGTTTGTAGATTTTGGAAGTCAAACGTCTAAGAACAACCAAGACGTTTGGAAACTAGTCCTTGTGTGTGCTAGTGTGCCTTTGCATGGTTCACGTATTGTTTGGTGTCTAAATTGACAAGAGAGGGCTCTAACATCGAGATTAACATGTTTAGGTTCAAAACATCTGGGTACAACTCCCCAAGGACCACCCTAAGGGTCCTTGACGAGGACCCAAACCTTGGTAAGAAACTGCCAAAAGGTAGTCCAAACCACGTCCAATGGTTCCATTGATGCCTCGTCGATTGGAGGCGTGGATCCACACTTAGTGGTGGGGTATTAGCCCCAAAATTTCAAGTCTCTGACCAAAAGGACGCCCCAAAAGGACGCCCGGTTGATCCAAAGACAGCCAGTAGATGTAGTCGTTGTTTGACACCTGCAACTTTTTGCATGTGTCTCGACCAAGGAGAGGGTGTTTTGGGAAATTCACCCAATGTCCTAATTAATTTCTAGACGGTTATTTTAGGTTTTTTTTAGGTATTTTAAGTTATTTTATATACCTAAAACCTAATTTAGCCTTCACTTTTGCAAATCAAAACCCAACATCAAAATTAAGTTCTCTCTAGACTCCATTGAAGCTTGAAGCAAGGTTGAAACTAGGATTGAAGTTCTTCATTGATTTCTCCATCAATTTAGTGGGATTTCTTCAATAAATTTATTGTGCTTAACCCTTGATTCTTCTTCTATTCAAGGATCCAATTCCAAAAGCTTTTCAAAGATTTTTTCAAACCTTCAAGTCCTATTTTGAATTCTAAGCATGGGTTCTTGCATGAAAAGGTTTAAAGTGATGTTTTACAGATTAATCAATTTTAATTTATTGTCTTAAGATAAAAAAACTCTATGAATCCATGTATTCCACGAATTCCTAGTTTTTGCTCTAAACAAGGTGAATTGGTCATGGCTTGATCTTATTGAATTCATGTGTAGATTGTATTGGGCTATTGAATTATGTATTGATCAATGTTAGAATTGTTCATAGCTTGCCTTATAATGTCGATATCTATATTTGAGTATTGTTGGATCATTCATATGGATGAATTGTTGGCCTAGTCTTGTATTCGTTATTATTATAACGATCTCTTGTTATGTGGGTTTGTTGGAAAGGCTAAGGAATGGTGATTATGGCCATTGGAAGGTGGTGAATTGACCTAATTCCTTTGTTTAGTATAGAATTGATATTGAATTGTGATTGATTGGTATGGTCCACTTATGGTGGCGGTGTTTAATTTTTATATATGTATTGTCGTCATTATTAAGTGAACTATAGCATGATCATGATATGGTATATGTGAAGGTATAAAGTGAAGGTACTCATGTGATGATCTTGTGTGGGTACTTACTGATATGATTGAATGTATTGCTTCTCTAGTTGTTGACATTTGATGATGAAGGACTAGGGAGAGCCTTTACAGAATGATGTTGTATCTTGTGTTGTAGACTAGTTGTCCCTACTTGGTACTTGAATGTTATTAAATGAAAGAAAGAATGGAAGTGTAGGATAGGTAGACCCATGTTGGTGCCCTTCCTTGAATGATTAAATGAGGTATTCTAGAGAAAATCATTTTACTTATATCAAAACCCTCTCATCCATTCCAAAGATTCTACGCTCAAGAAAATCAAGAAACGCTAAGGCTAGGGTTCATGTTTCAAGGTTTTCCTTCAAGTTGCTTCAAGAAGATAACTCTTTCAGGTATGTAAGCTTTCATAGTGTTGGGTTTATTTACCCATACGCCAATCATGTTAATTTTTGTGTTAAATTCGTTCTAGAAAGTTGAAGGTTTGATGCTCTTGCTATGTATTCATGAAATTATTTTGGTACTTAAATTGGGTAGAGAATTAGGATTCTATAGGTTATTGTGTCGATTTATAGAATTGTTGGAGTTAGATTCTTGTGTTCTTGTGCTGGGTATCTAAATCTAAAGAGAGATTAAGAAAAAGAATGAAAGTTAGGCGAGTTGGGGTTAGAGAACGATGAAGAAATTTCGTCAGTCGAAATTTGGAACCCCTCTGCGTCGCACAACCACTTCCCAGATTTAGGAATTTTAGTTTCGCGGTTGTTCTTCCTGAAAAAATGTTTTCGAAACCAAATTTTTAAAGCCTCTCTGCGTCGCGGACCCACTCTTATATATTGATTTTTAGTCTTTTCTTATGTTTAGCTATCTAAAATTACTTCTAAACATCACGAGATCTTTCCTATCACAAATCACAACCTTGAATTCATTAATTACATTCAAGGTAGAGTTGAGAGTCAAGTCTTGAGAGTTCTTTCAATAATGTTTTAGAAAATCTCTTTTAGTCTTTTTGAGGAGTCTTCTATAATTTATAATAACTTGTTTCAAAGACTCAGGTAAGTGAGTAGGACAGTGAGAAGAATGTATTCATGAGTCTACCTTGTCATCATGAGATTCTTGATATCATGAATCATAACTCTTGAATTCATAATTCACATTCAAGAGAGAGTTAAGAGTAGAGTTCAAGAAAGCCTTTGAGTTAAATCGTGAACCTTTTGAGATCAACTATTGATTCGACTAAGTTTTGAGGAAGTAAATAAGAGAATGAGAAGAGTCGTATACATGAATTCCTTATTGATATTTTGACCCTTGAGTCGAGTCGTTCATGCCCATAACTTCTGCACGAATTCCATTAGTTGAGTACCTTTGAAAGGAGTAGTATTTTCAGGTTCTAAGTCTTGAGTATTGAGTTATATCTATGGTCATTGAAAACCTTGCATTGAGTCATTCACGTGCATAACTCAGTATGAACCATATTTTAAGAAGTCTTTACAAATGTTTAAGCTTTGTTTTAAGACATAAGTTTTGAGTTCAGTAAAGAGTAAAGTTGAAGTTCTTTTCTTCAAAGAAGTATACGGGGACTAAGTATAACCAAAGAAATTTAATAAGAACGCAAACTGAGATTTCCAAAGAGCCTTCGGGCTAGTTTTAAGAAAAGAGTAACCACTTTCTAAATGAAGCAAGAGAGGAAACTGAGATTTCCAAGATAGCCTTTGAGCTACGTTTTTTAGCACTAATATCAAATCACAGGAGAAGTTGTTTTTAAAAAATATAAGCTAAGTATATTTTCGGGAGTAGTATTGAGCACCGATATGGGGATTCGAGTTCATATTAACTCAAGTCTCCATAAACCATGTAGTCATCATGGATAGAAAAGGGGTCATACTTTTTAGATGAACCTTTTTCACAATAGACTAGTAGATCCACTTAGTATTTCAGGTCCTATACCCTGGCAAGGTGTAGGATGGCCCGGGCAGCGTGGGGCTAATAACGTTGTATCATCACTATAGCTATTAAGTGATGGTTGCCGGTTACAGAAACTCCCACAGTAGTAATTGCATGGTTCCTCAAGGGGTTCTGCTTAGTCTGAATGCGGGTATGGAACTTCATTCATGCATTGCACAGGTAGACTTTGAGAGGGATTATGATATGTTTTTTTTTATGATATTATGATTATGTGTTGAAATCATGTTTCAAACATTTTTCTTTTTTCTTTATATTGCACTTGTTTTAAATTGCTTTATAATGAAATAAGTTCACTTAACTATTCATGAGTTGAGTATTTCAAGTCGAGTATCATATCTTTGAAGTTGAGTATCTAATCTTTGAGTCGAGTATCATATCTTTGAAGTAGAATATAATATCTCTGAGTTGAGTATTTATCCTTGAATACTTTTGAGTTCAGTAAGTTAGAGTATCTTTGAGTGCCCTTGAGTATTCTTTAGTTTAGTGAGTTGAGAAAGGTAAGTATGTTTCTTTTTTTTTAATCAAGATTCAAGCTTAGGTTTATGCTTTAGAATTCCCCTTACATGCACGTACATTCCACGTACTGAGCCATTTGGTCTGCATTTTCTGATGATGCAGACACATGTATTTAGGATCATCAATAAGAGCTTCGTTGATACATCGAGAATTCGAGTTAGCTATGGTAAGACTCCTTGCTTCTGGAGGATTTCATTTACTTTTCAGTTGAGTTAGGATGTCGTGGGTCTTGTCCCGACTTCCGTCATTATCAGTTAGAGGCATCATAGATAGTCCGTATAGTTGAGAAGTCTGTATTATTCATTTATTTTTATTAAATGTTCTAAAGACTTATGTTGCCTATTATTTTTATTCCAAGTTGTTCATTTGAGTTAAAGTTTTGTAAAGTTGAGTTTATTGAATTTTATTCAGTTTAAGCTTTTGCATGCTCAAGTTAGTCTTCCGCTTGTAGTTAGCCAGGACGAGGGTTCGCTTGGGAACCAATGATGGTTCTTAAGTGCCAGTCACGTCCAGGGTGTAGACCCGGGTCGTGACAACATACATGTATTCAAACTTATCATTTGAATTTTCAATATTGGTAGTTTAATCATTTGTGCTACTTATAAATCTTTTTTGGATCATTATAATTGTGCTCTTCTTTCAGTTTTTCTTTTTTTAGTCAAATCATATTTCTATTAATTATTGATTTAGCTGTGATTCTTTTCTATTTCTTAGTCTAAATGATAAAAGAAAAATTAAGCATACAAAATTAACTAGAAGTTGCATAAATTCTAAAATTAGAAAAATATCTACCTTTGGAGTATTAGATTTTGTAATTTATCATCTACATAATATTGACATCTCAAATTTTCTTCTTACTATACATTATTTTGAACTCAAAAATAAGACTAAATATGTTGTTGGTACAAGAAATTAAAAAGCTAATCACACGTTACTTGAACGCTATAATTATATATATAATTAATGGTGAAGAATTATTTAAATTAATAAATAGAATGACAATTCATTAGAGTAAGGTGTAAAAAAATCTTTCATGAATATTTTGGTACAAGAAACTAGGCGGACTATTTCAGTATTAATTTAAAATTAAATTTATGTATCTTGAATTTTGTGTGACGTATTACCTTACATTAGTATAATTTTGTTTCAAAATCTTATAGTATCATTCGTATCATATCAAATATAAAATTAATATAAATATAGAAAAACTTGAGTTAGAATTTTAAAAAAAAACAAAAAAAGTTAGAAAGAGGGGTATAGGAGCAAAAAGAATAAATTACGATGACCTCTCCACCCCTTGTCTCTTTATCTTCTTTTGTAGCGGCGTAACTTATGAATTCAATTGTAAAAACATGTCAATATAAAGAGCAAATAGAAATGGAAAATCAATTCATAAATCATCTAAGTGATGAAGTATTTAAAAGAGTGAGCAACAAGTGTGTGCTGAAATTAAATAATAAACCTTTTACATTAATTATTATTAAAAGGAGCAAAATGACTCTTTTTTCTTCTTCAGTAAGGCGAACCATGAGTCTGGATAGTGTCTTCACATCATGAAACCTCAATTTTTGCCTCGGAGAAAGTCTACTGGATGAAGCCGAAGATGGAGGCTGCAATTGCACGTTTGTTGAGTTATCGTTGCCAGGTACCGCTGTAGAAAAATTCTTTTGAGGAATTGAATCGATAGTAGAATCATCTTAGTTTATGCCTTGTCCCTCCATTTTGTTATTTTTTTTCTTCATTCTAGGGAGAGGAAAAATATATATAGGAAATTTTTTATGAGGTGGGGTTACGGTTGGGGATGAGGTAGGGTTATTTGGAGACAACTCAATTTTTATTCGGGGATGTCTTAAAGTATAATAAATTTTATTGACAATTTTACTTTATTTATTTTTGGTTATTGAACATTACTTTATTTTACTAGTATTGGACACGTGCTTTGCACGTGAGTCGTGTGAAAAGTATGAATTACTGTCAAAATAACATTTAAATATGTATCACAACCTATTCAAACAAAAAATATAATTTAATATCGATGAATAATCAATGTATTCAAATAACTTCTTCACTGTATGTCAAATAATTAGACATTTGATGAACCTGCGAAATTTAGTTTGTAACTAAAATAATGAGTTACATTTTTATGTTATTAGGTCCAAACATATGATTTATTAGTATGTGCAAAAATGAATAATAAAAATGATTAATGCTTCTCCTTTAAATGCATAGTAAGAAAATTTCTACATATACCTTAAATTGATATCTATACTTCATGTCCAACATCCATACAATTATAAATGCTTCATGGAAGAAAAAAACTTTAATGAAGAAGAAAACAAGAACAAAAGTTGAGGATATTGCAAAGAAAGTCCTCATGCTCTAAAAGGAAACTTTGTTATTGTTAGAGACAACATATCAACATAAGACTGTTCACTATTTAATACTACACATGTATTATATTTACTCTTTTTTTCCTCTGCTATTTTTTCTTCTTGATTACCAATTTCAAAATTTTTTTTAGTTATCATCACTTGCAACTTCTAACTTTCTTATCTTCTCATGTTGAATTGTGCAATTTCCTTAATTCGATTTCCTATTGTTAGTTTCCATTTTTGTAAGTTGGTTCTTAAATAGCATTAGAAAATGACCCTTTCGATTCAAATTTTAATTCTGAAATTGATTTCTACATTAAAGTGATGATTTGTTGGGATTTATGTAGTTTTGATGATTGACAAAGAAAGATGAAACACGTCAGTCAACATGGTCCAAAGGTGCACTGTCACTAGCAGTTGATTAGAGAAAGCTATTAGAATGAATAAACACAAGAGTGCAGAAATAAAGAAATGGATAATGTTAATTTCGTGAGAAAACCCAGTGGAAATAAACATATGATAAATTGAAGAATAAATGAGTTTGATTTGAAGAAGGAGTCTAAAGAGGCAAGGAGTTTTAATTTAAATAGGAGTTTCACTTAAAGTAGAACTCTTCAAGTTACTGTTACATTGCAGTGTTGGAGTTTAACTACAATACAAAAGAATCAATGAATGTAATTTGAAGAAGGAGTCTAAAGAAGCAAGGAGTCTTACTTGAAGTAGAACTCTAAGTCAAGAGAGTTTAAGTCAATGAG
This sequence comes from Solanum sitiens, assembly GCA_016801875.1. Lineage (NCBI taxonomy): Eukaryota > Viridiplantae > Streptophyta > Magnoliopsida > Solanales > Solanaceae > Solanum > Solanum sitiens. Next base: position 3,954,579 of record JABWTJ010000009.1, read on the forward strand.
GAGTTTTAAGTGAACAATAACTCTATGAAGAATTTTTCTTAAATAGAAGTGAAGTAGTTCAGAATACTTATGCACTTACAAATCAAAAGAGCGATTGAGAAATTTACTTCGCAAGTGCTACCAGCGAACTGAAGGAACACATCAAAAAACTTGATCCTTTTACAAAGTTTATGTGTTAGGAGGTTTTTGTTGTGAATGAGTCGTGAGGTAATCTTAGATCAATAGGTTTAAAATAAACTAGGAGTGTTGTCTTCAAGTTGTGATAAATCAAAGAGTTGGGAACGCATACCTCGGGAGGTTTGCATTGAAGGTTAGGAATTAGAGTTAGTTCCTAGGATTACAAGAGTTGTAATCTAAATCCATAACTTTAAGTTAAGGTAGGTTGCAAAGTTTGTAATCTATATTCTTTGGAGGCTCGTAGTTGGTTAGTGAAGTTGGGATAAATCTTGTTGTGGAAAAGGTCGTGGTTTTTACACCTTTTGAACTGGGTATTTCACGTAAAATATTGTGTTCTTGCCGTACTGTCCTTACTGCTTTGTCGGAACACGTTAGGCAACTTGTTTGTCACGTAGGCGAAAAGTTAAAATCAGTGAACTACTAAATCGAGCATATTATCAATTGGTATCAGAGGAGATTTTCTTGTCAAAAGTTTAACCACTTAAGAATAGATCGAGATGAATTTTGCACCTCCACTCGGATATTGTGAAGGACAAGATATCAACAAGCCTCTGTTATTCAATGCTTAGTATTACTCATGGTGGAAAGCAATGATGGAAACTTTTATTCAGGCTGACGATTATGAACTTTGTAATATAATTATTGATGGACCACAATACCCAACTAAAAAGGATATTGAAAATAATGACGTACAAAGGAAAAGAGTGAATACGATGAGGATGACTACAAGATTCTGGAAAAGAATGCAAAAGTTAAGTTTATTTTTATTTGTGTCATTGGACTAGATGAGTATCGCCGAATATCTAGTTGCATGACTGCAAAACAAATTTAGGATACTCTCATGGACGCACATGAAGAAACAGATCAGAACATACTGGTGATGGAAAGGTAGATGAGATTGCTCTCATGGCAATTGGAGATCCAAATGTGGAAGAAGAAGAAGAAAACTCTGAGGCTAGTATCATTGATCTTAAAGAAAAACTGCATCTATTTTAAAAAAATAAATTAATAGAATTGTTGAATGGCTAATTGATGACTTTGAAGAATTAACATGTAAAAGAGATCAGTTGTTTAACGCCTTTGTAGACCAAAAATTTGAGTACATGAAACTCAAAGATGACAAAATTATAACTGTAAACAAAATAATTGTCTGAAGAAACATGTTGAAAAACTTGAGTCATCCAACCTAGATCTAAAATGTGAAATCTTAAGGATGACAGTTACTGAAAAGGGAAAAGGAAAAATGAGTGAAGCTGAAGTAAACCTGGAAAAGAGTTGAAAAAATGCAAAAAATATTTTTTTTTTTGAAAAAGAAAAAGTGAGGAAATCAAATATGGAAATCTCTCAGATAAAAGTACAGCTTGAGAGGTCAAACGGATGGACTCACTCATCTAGAATTGTCAATCAATTGAGTGAGAGAAATCACAATGGGAGAGCAGACATTGGTTTTCATAATGACAAGGTTCTTGCAACTGACTTGTGCTATATTTGTGGTAAAATTGGTCATTCAACTACTGAGTGTCCTGTTGCTAATGATTTTAGAAAAATAAATACTAAATTGGCAAATGGAAATAGATTTATACATGTTGGCAAAAGCATGTCCACTAACTTGTTTCCAAGATGGATGAGAAAAAATTTGTTTCACCCTTTTGATCATAAGAAAGGATCGAAGCTTGTATGGGTTCCTAAGACTAACCCTTAAGCTATTTTGCAGGTGAAGCTGAAAGGAAGTAAGTGATTTAATTCATATATATTGCTTGATTAAGTGATAACCACATGTTTCATTTGTTCATATTGATTGGGGGAACAATGAATCTTGAAACTGATTTATCCATAAATGTATGTGGTTGCTGGATCACGTTGCTCTTTATCAAACAACAAGTGATGGATTGTGACACTAAGTAGGGAGAATTATGAAAATAATAAGTTAGACTAGGGATGATTAAGATTGCATGAACTCCCCTGAATGATTGGCTAGAATAATTGTTCTCCTTAATTTTATGAGCTAAAATGTTATTTAATACAGTCTCACACATTTAGTTGTGTATCCCAATTCCAGATCTTTGACTTATTTTAACCTAATTTTGTATTAGATTGTGCAGAGAAACGATGCAAGCTATCAATGATTATTAATAAAAAATTGCTCTTATCAGGTATTTCTATATTGATTAAAGTTAAAATTTTCTAAAGTGAAACAATTGTGCACTCATGTTTCATGTATTAATTGTTCTAATATAGAATAAAATATTCGCCCAAGCGCAAGAGTCTAATTCTTTCAAATTGTTCTATCTCACTTTGTCTTCTTGGATAATTTTTTGCAAGTTTATATCAGATAGCTCCTCATTTTGAGTTCACGAGGAAGAACCAACTCCAGAAACACATTATGAACCTCCATCTAGGAATCATAAGTGTCACGATGATCTCATTATTAATGAAGATCTTAGAGCTAGCATGAAAAAAATGACATGATTATCATAGGGATTTTTGAGGAATATTCAATTTCAATTTCGGCATGGACTTTCCAAATGAAGAAAAAAAAAAGTAAAAAAAAAAAAGGTTATTCAATTGATTAACCATGTTGATCTACATGCCTCATGAGGAAAATTTATACTCCAATGAAAATGTTGAAGTAATATTTTTACTGATAAGAATGTTCAATGAGGTTAGTCATATTGATTATAAAAAAATATCATATAAGAATTTAAACTCTACAAACTTATCTTGATGAAGAAAGGGTTGAAATGCTAAATTTATTTGTTGGTTGACACAATTATTCCCATTTTTTCATTCTTTTCTTCACTCTACAATAGATTTTGCTTCATTCAGTATGACTTCAATCTTTTATAGAACATTATTTGGTAGTTTAATGGAATGATTCTTGATTGTTTCAATGACTCATGTTCTTTCTCTCTATAATACATTATTATGTTGCATGAAGTCATTATCTGATTGTCTTGGTGATAGCCAGTGGTCGTGAATAGTTTAACTGATCTTTGTGGCATGTATATTTTAGGATTGACATATCTTTTCAATGATGCCAAAAGAGGGGAGATAATAGTTATGCAATGTTTATAACCCATTGACTTAACTTGTTTCATGTTAGTATTTCATGATTCAATGTCTAAAGATAAAATTGTTTTGAATGCACAAAGGAAAGAAGTTTGTCATAATCAAAAGGGGGGGATTTGTTGGGATTTATACAATTTAATTATTGACAAAGAAATATGAAACATGTCAGTCAACATGGTCCAAAGGTGCACTATCACTAGCAGTTGAATTCGAGAAAGTTGTTAGAATGAATAAAGACAAGAGTGCAGAAATAAAGAAATGGATAATATTAATTTCATGAGAAAACCCAGTGGAAATAAACATCTGATTAATGGAAGAATCGATGAGTTTGATTTGAAGAAGGAGTCTAAAGAGGCAAGGAGTTTTAATTGAAGAAAGAGTTTCACTTAAAGTAGAACTCTTCAAGTTACTGTTGAATTGAAATGTTGGAGTTTGACTACAATAAAAAAGAATCAATGAATGTAATTTGAAGAAGGAGTCTAAATAAACCATGAGTTTGAACTGAAGAACGAGTCTTAATTGAAGTAGAACTCTAAGTTAAGAGAGTTTAAGTCAATGAGAAGTTTGAAGTGCACAATAACTCTATGAACAAATGTGCTTAAATCGAAGTGAAGTCGTTCAGAATACTTGTGCACTTACAGAGCAAAACAACGATTGAGAAATTCACTTCGCAAGTGCTACCAGCGAACTGAAGGAACACATAGAAGAACCTGATCCTTTTAAAGAGTTTATGTGTCAGGAGTTTTTTGTTGTGAATGAGTCTTGATGTAATCTTAGATCAGTGAGTTATAAACTGAACTAGGAGTTTTGTCTTCAGGTTATGGTAAATCGAAGAGTTGGGAATACATTCCTTGGGGAGTTTGCATTGAAGGTTTGGAATTAGAGTTATTTCCTAGGATTGCAAGAGTTGTAGTCTAAATTCATAACTTGAAGTTAAGCAAAGTTTGTAATATATCTTCGGTGGAGGCTTGTAGTTGATTAGTAAAGTTGGGGTAAGTCCTATTGTGGAACATGTCATGTTTTTTACACCTTTTGAGATGTGTGTTTCCACATAAAATATTGTGTTCTTACCTTACTAACCTTACTACTTTTTCGGAACACGTTAGACAATTTGTTTCACACTTAGGCGAAAAGTTAAAATCAGTAAACTACTAGGTTGTGCAAATTATCATGAATGACTTTCCATATCATAACTTTACAAATTCTTCTATTTTGAGATTTATGATTACGATTAAAAACAATATCAATGTACTCATTTATCAAGAAAATGATAATTTAATTATTAAAGGTCTTGAGGAATTCAAATTCTATCATTATGTAATTAAAATATTTATATTTAATCGCATTTTAATTCACGGTAATTCAACTTTTCACTTTGAATCTTCCCACTTATAATATTAATAAATGATCATTTAGGATAAATTAAGTTAATAAATCATAAATGAAATTGACTAAATTTCAATCTTCATCAGAACATTTCATGTTTAACAAAATACACAAAGACCTCTATAATTTGTGAATTTTATTCAATTTTTTGTAAACTCTAAACTATTAATAGGTACAATTATTTATTCAAATTTTCTTATTGTATAGTCTTTATATTATACATGATTTTATCGCACTTGAGTGGGATACACATACTCATTTCATATATTTTTTTGTTCATGTGATATTTTTTAAATTTTATTTTACTTTTTAAAATTCAATAACTATTTAGATAGTTTGGGTCAAATTTATAATTAAAATTTCTTGAAATAATAATAATAATACAAGATTGAGAACGTTTTTTTGATAGATTATAACCCAGCAGTTTGTCATATGATAATTAAGCCTGAGATTTGATTCGAGTGTTATATTGATAAAAATATATGACATATTTTTACATGATCATATCCATAAGAAATAAAATAGAATAACTTAAAATAAAGCATGACAAATATATGTATGACAATAAGGAGACATGAGAGGTTGGATGTCATGATCCTGACCATCGTAATCGGCACCCACACTACAATTCAGTGGGAGAACCACTATTAGAAACCAACCAAAAGTAATATCCAAAAACTAAGGCATTTAAGTTACGAAAGCAAGTTAAATAACTTAGCTAAGTTCCATTACTAATTAAAAATCTAATAACTAACTAACAATGTGAAAGATAAACTTAGAATCTGAAAGTCAATGTACGAAAACTAGAAACGAGAACCAAATCTAACAAGAATTTCTAGTGAAATATCTAACTAACTAAAACAAGGTTTAGGTCCGAAAATGGGGGACATAGACTAAAGAGAATTCTATGGCAGCCCGAACGATGTGGCTCACCCTTGAACTCGAAGCGATCACCGATCTCCTAAGCGAGGTTTGTCAACAGTCGCTTGAAGATTCCCTGTACTCAACAAAAATAAGAGCAAGTGAAGAATCACTACAAAACCACTATATCTTGTAGGATTACACGATTATCATACTAGTGTAACATAAACAACGAATTACAACATTATAACACATGCATAAATATCAACATATTTAATACTATCATAAGAATCAACATCAAAATTCACATGCTTCATCACATAGTTGGTCCACTCACAGAACCTAAAGTCAAATTGTTAGCATGCGAAATGTGGCAATCCAATCAAATTTTTATGCCAGAATGTGGCAATCGATCTAGTTAGCATGCCAGAACGTGGGAATCTGATCCAAGTTAGTGTGTCAGAACTTCGCAGTCAATCCCAATAGTACATCAAGATCACCCATTCAATCATGTTTTCATGGTATTAATATATATATCTCATTTATACATCTATGATCAATATTGCAATATGCATACATATACAAGTATCACAACAAAGCAAAGAAAGTGTAGATCACACAATCATAGAATCACAACCATCACCAACTCGAAATAAGCTTGAAACCCTAGACAACTTGATCTTTCCATTTCTGGATTCGTTCCTCTTGTTCTTGATCTACAAACAACAATTTATATATGAGAATCAATAAAGAAATACTAACTTCCCGGAATACTAACACATTATGAACCCTAGTTCAAACCAATGACCCCAACTAGTCAATTTAGGGTTAATTTCACCATAGGATTCTTCAAGAAATCCTTCACCCGTCAATAATGACACATTCTAAAACGTTCTACGGATAAAAAAACTAATTTGAGGAGTGAAAAACTTACCTCTAGCTTCAAGAATGGAGTAAAACGAGTTGGAATATCCCAGGGGTTGTCTCTTAACTCAAAAAGTCAAAAAATACAAATAAGGTCATTTAAGGGTTTTATTTGCGATTTTAAAACCCGCCATCCCACTACAACGGCACCCATCCCGCTATAGTGGCATTGCTATAGAGGCACCAATCCCACTACAGCGGCACTTTTTGAACCAGTGAGCTCCCTCTTGAAAAATCCCAAAAAACCTATATTTCAATCTCGCCTCGTCCGCTACAGTGGTACCCATCCCGTTGTAGCAGTGTAGATGCAGTGGTACGAAGCGAGGCAGTGAGCTCCTAAGGGATTTTTAATTTCCGCCTTTCACAACATACTCTTAACCCACTATGCCTTGAATGTACCCTTAACGCTACGGTCAATTTCTGGAGGTCTATTTATCCAAATTCAATTTCGTAAAGTCGTACGGATCCCCTAATGAGTTATCTAACTGATTATGTAAACAAATTCCTATTTACTCCAGCCGATTGCTACTAGATTTCCCTACACCTTAATGACTCCAATTTCCTCCAAATCTGGACTAGGTTGGGTAGTTCCAAGTTACTGCGAAATAGTTTTCTGGCCCTATTCTTTCTTAATTGACTTTTACATAACGACAGAATTAGGTCGTTACAATAGATAACACTTTACTCATCGCTCGTCCCCGAGTGATCAACTAGGAAAGACTTGGGTGAAATAAAGGTAGAGTAGTATCTGAAATGTCGAATTACTAGGGGTACTTGTCTCACATGCCCTTCTTACCGAATCTCATTACCTCCTAAGGGTTTCACCTCTCCAACCTCAAATCAACCAATTTAATACCTACACATCCTACCTTATCATGCATCAATGAAGTCCTCTCGACACTCGAGTGATACATATTGTTGTATGTAAACTTAACTAATCAACAAACGAATCCCAACAACCACCAAAGTTGATCGTACACACGTCTGCCATATGTTATTAAGGATTTTGACACAATCATAAGGACTAATCCTTCCTCACATAACCATGGTAAAATTCTAAAATGGAAACTCGCCGCAAATAGAGATGAACCTAAACCAACCAACACACGCTCATAATACCCAAACAATCATAGTTCTTATCAACATCTCCATCTCACAACATAAATTTTCATAAGCTTAAGTTACTCAAATTTCAATCTTTAGACATTGGATACATCCTTGAGAGATATGTCCAACCATACAAACCATCCAACAATACTATCGAAATTCTAGATTTAGTAAGTGTAGATTACCTCTTAAAAACACTAGAATTGGATTCAATGATCCCCACATTCAATCACACACAATCAATACATGACCTCAATGACTAGATAAATATTAAGATTGTCGGCAAACCATAATTACGCATGGTATCTCTTCTATAAACTCTCATAATCCGGGTGGTACAAGACAAAACATAAAATACTTTAACAACTACAAGTCCATACCACAAAAGTCATCTAATTAACCAATTTTTCCAAATCATCCCACTCATCCAAGAGAACATCTCAATATCGGTACAGTTGATCCACCACTAGGGATCCACCTTCAAAATAAAAGAACATATGACCATAGTTAGTTCATCACACTCACAACCATGGACAAATTGAAATAGATGGTCACATAAGAATTTATCGAATAACATGAAATGTTGTCCTTTGAAGAGTCGATATCAACCATTTCCATTCACTTGATTCTACATACTCTTCATATCTTTCCATTGGAGCTTACACTATTAGTATTAACCACCAACATGGACACTCCGACCATTTACCTTACTCAAAATTGAAACTTTTAAAGTGAACACCTTCCTTAGGTACTTTAACAATGTCACAGTAATTAACTTTACAACTCGGCCCAGGTGTAAGTCCTTTTGAATGCTCAATACTTGATACATTTAACCATTCCACACTTTTTCAAATTCATACATTACCAAAATATATCACCACGAATGTAGATTTACAATGAAAAATCTGAATTGTAAATTCAACTGTATAACACAATCTCCTTATCTATCAACATTATCTTATACCTCGGAGATTTTTTTTTTAATTCATGGATATTTGCTTATCATTGATCACATCCCCATAAATCTCACAATATACTTTGCTAAGATTCAGTCGTACTCATTACTAAATTCAAAACAAAAACAAAGCACTTATCATCACACACGAGCTAATGTATATACACTTCTTTCTCAAGTCCCTTTTCAATAGTTTATAACTAATGTGATGGACTTGTGAAACTATTACCATAGTCACAACAACACTAAAGAAATTACGCATCTCTGCACCAAATTATCTAAACCTCTAAAGATATCTCTTTAGCCTTTCCAATCAATACAATATTCTTGCCCTCACCTATCTTTTAAGGTTGTACTACATACCACTATACTTAGATCCTTAAAACTCTATGTGAGTGGTGCCCCCAACTCTTACAAATTCACATACAACCACGTTACTCAACAAATATTAGAGATATACAACCTTAGATATCACAAGTCGTTATTACAACACCAAATTCGCTTAGCCACAATCTTATTATATAGTTGCATCCTGTCACAATCTACTACAAATTCATATTACAATTATGCTCAGTCAGTCCTGACTATCTCTACAAGTCAACATTTCCATCGACATAACACCTCAAACTCATGTATTACATCAAATTCAAAAGACTAACCCAATCTTTGGACGCACTTTCTAACTAGAATCATCAATTTCCTTCACCCAAATATACTCAATACAACTTTCTTTATCCATAAGCTTGTCATTCTGGTATTAATCCACTCTCCTATGGGTTAAGATAAAATCAACAGTCCTCATACTACCCTCCTTCTTTTCAACAAACAAGGCAGGAGTACCCTATGGGAGAACACTAGGACGGATGAAACCTTTATCAAGAATCCCTTAGATTTAAGATTTAAGCTCTCTCAATTCTTACACCACATGAATAGACTCAATATAGGGAATTCGATTTCCACATCCCGAATATGATCCAATTACACCAAACAATCCTGCCCTACTAGTTTCTTAGCTCTAATGAAGGATATGATATTAGATAGCTTAGGCTTGTACACCCCTTCCTACTTTGATATTTCCTTATCGGGGATCTCCAGAGCTACCGTCTTGGACTCAAAATTAAGCCCAGTATAATAGGGGGACAACCAAGTCATGCCTAAGATTATATTAATTCAGTCATATCCATCGAGGTTTTCCACAATTTTTAACACACCTTATAACTTATTTTGATTGCTGAACATGGAGGTGAAAATTTGGGGTCCGTATATTTTGACTAGGAAAACAAGCCAGACATGGCTGAGATTCTGTCTCGTCCTGTCCCGCTCTAGCAGGAAATATCTTGCTCCAACGGCATCGCCCTGGTAGAAGTAATCTCGCTACAGCGTCCAAAGCAGAAACAGAACCCAAGCCAACTAATTTTCTGGGATTTTTCTCTTTTCTTTTTTTCCAACAGTTCCCAGCTTTACTTAGCAATTTTTTTGACTAATTCTCATAACTAGGTTAATCATTGTCTACCCCCTATTCAATCTTAACGACACAATCCAACTCATTATCATTAATTCAACACCATAATCCACACATCCCTAGGGTACACCCAGACATTCACACGATTATCAGTTGGTCGCAACGCACATCAAGATTTCTCTCTTACAAACCACATCGTAATTTATCTAGCCCCTTTGCGTCTAATCTCATGATGATTTTCCTTTTACAACAAGTCCATCGACACTCAAATATTTACAACTTGAATAATTTCAACGACCAGGTCAACAAATTGTACATATCAATGTTCAGACACACTTTTATTGTTCACTTAACACCTCATCACATTCAAGAAATTACAACTTCACATTTGCAGTTAATTCAGACAGCTAAAAGCACACTTTCTAATTTTCCAAGATACGATTCACATATAAGTCCAAATGTTTATTTAATTAGTTCATTCCATAAACAACAATCAACCATGCCTTATACGATCCCTAAGGCCAGATACCAATTGGAACCTTCTCAGTTTCAATTATCTTACTAGTGTTCCATGTAGTTCACTCCTTTGAGATACCAATTGGAAGGGGGAGATACCAATTGGTCTCAACACATACTACAAATGTCAATAGTATCTAGCGAGCCCCACAAAACTACTAATTTTAATCATAGAACTTGGTCGAATTCTTAATTGCCTCAATCTTTAATTGATGGTAACCAGACCTTACATCCATCTTAAAGAAAATTGATGCACCTTGAAATTGGTCAAATGGGTCATCTATCTAAGGCGATGGCTACTTGTTATGAATAGTAACCCTACTCAACTGTCGATACTCTATACACATCCTCTCTTGCTAGTTATGTATTGCCACATGATTCTGTAGTTCGGGACGTAGAGTGAAGGAGGAAAGACATTAATTTGTATCACCCAGATACCAATTGGATTTAAGTCGTACCAAGAAGGAGTAGAAAGAAGTGAATTTTTCCTAAAGTCCTATATCCTCTCGAAGAAGAAAAGTACAGACGTCTGTGTACCATTCCTCAAGACTCTACTAGACTGGTTTTGGACGATCAGATCAACGAACCTAGGCTCTGACACCAACTTTGTCATGACGCAGACCGTCGTGGTTGACACCCACACTATAACTCGGTCGGAGAACCACTACTAGTAACCAACCAAAGCAATAAATCTGAAAAATAAGACATTTAAGTTATGGAAGCAAGTTAAATAACTAAGATAAGTTCCATTACTAATTAAAGATCTAATACCTAACTAACAATGCGGAAGATAAACCTAGAATCTGAAAGTCAATGTACCAAAAAATAGAAACGATAAAAAAATCTAACAAGAATTCCTAGTGAACTATCTAACTAACTAAAACAAGGTCTAGGTCCGAAAATAGTGGACATAGACTAAAGAGAATTCCATGGCAACCTGAAGGATGTGGCTCACACTTGAACTCAAAGTGATCACTGATTTCATAAGCGAGGTTAGTCAACACTCGCGTGAAGATGCCCTGTAATCAACAAAAATAAAAGCAAGTAACAGTATAAGTACACAACCACCGTGTACTGGTTTGATCATGCGGCTATCCCACTAGTGTAACATAAACAAGCAATTACAACATTATAACACATACATAAATATCAAGAAATTCATTACTATCATAAGAATAAATATCGACATATTCAATACTATCATAAGAATAAACATCAAAATTCACATGCTTCATCACATAGAATGCCGAAATGTGGCACCCGATCCCAGTTAGCATGTCGGAACATGGCAATCTAATCCAAGTTAGCATATTGGAACGTGGCAATCTAATCCAAGTTAGCGTGTCAGAACGTGGCAGTCAATCCTAATCACACATAACAATAACATATCAAGATCCCCCATTCAAACATGATTTCATATATATATATATCATTTCAACATCTATGATCAATATTGCAACATGCACACATATACAAGTATCACAACCAAGCAAACCAAGTGTATATCACATAATCATAGAATTACAATCATCACCTACCTCGATATAAACTTGAAACCCTAGACAACTTGATCCTTCCCTTTTCGGATTCTTAAACTTGTTCGTGGTCTACAAACAACAATTTATATATGGGAGTCAATAAAGAAACACTAAATTGCCGGAATACTAACAAACTATGAACCTAGTTCAAACCCATAACCCTAACTAGTCAATTTAGGGTTAATTCTACCATAGGATTCTTTAAGAAATCCTTTCCCATCAATATCCTTTCCCATCAATAATGACCCATTCTAAATTGTTTTACGGATCGAAAAACTAATTCGGGAATTGAAAAGCTTACCTTTTGCTTCAAGAATGGAGGAAAATGAGTTGGAATAGCCAGGGGTTGTCTCTTAACTCAAAAAGTCAAAAAATATAAAATAAGGTCATCTAAGGGTTTTATTTACAATTTTAAAAATCCGTTATCCCGCTACAGCGGCACCCATCCCGTTGTAGCGGCACCAATCACACTGCATTGGCACTTTTTGAAACAGTGAGCTCTGCCTTGAAAATCTCAAAAATCCTATAATTCAATATCCGCCTCGTCCGCTACAGCGGTACCCATCCCTGTTCTAGCGGCGTCGCGCAGCGGCAAGAATACTGCTACAGAAGCACGAAGTGAGGCAGTTAGCTCCTAAGGGATTTTCAATTTCCGCCTTTCACAACATACTTTTAACCCACTACACCCAAAAAGTACCCTTAACGCTAAGGTCGATTTATGGAGGTCTATTTATCCAAATTTAAATTCGTAAAGTCGTACGGATCCCCTAATGAGTTATCTAACCAATTATTAAATCAAATTCTTATTTACTCCATCCGATTTCTACCAGATTTTCCTACACCTTTATGAGTCCAATTTTCTCCAAATCTGGACTAGGTTGGATAATTCCACGTTACTACGAAAGAGTTTTCTCGACCCAATTCTTTCTTAGTTGATTTTTCCATAACGACGGAATAAGGTCGTTACATTGGATGTAGTAGATAGGAGAAAAAGTAGATGTAGAAAGATGTCATGATCCAAGCCACCGGGCCGTGCTGGCACCCAGTCTAACACCTAAGTAGGAGAATTCTCATATCCCAAACTTGCAGAAAAGTTAAAGAAAATAGAGGCAATAATCTAAAAGGTACAATAACTACTAAGAGTACAACTGGACGTGAGAAATAAAATACACAACTCCCATCATAAAAAAGGAAGAACAAAAGTTGCTGGAGAATTTCTTCGTCTTCCCTAATGGAACATCACCAATCCTGCATCCAGATTATGTGCAAAATGCATAACAAGAATAGTATCAGTACAAGCACACATAATGGTAAGCATCATCGATCAACCCGACGTCCACCACAAAACATAAGAAATCAACTAGTAGAATCATGAATTAAACCACTCACTTCTCCACCTTTACCCTTTCATAGAATACTTTCAAAAGCACACCAGTACTCTGACTAATAACCACCTTCCCAACAACTTACTCACCCGGTCCTTGATCATACCCTAGACATGCTAACACATTAACGATTTTCCAATTTCACCCACGAGCACTTAAGCTAATCTCCCACTACGCACTCTTGCTTCATGGTCACATTACTCAATCATGGTCACATAGTTTATTACGACAAACTTTCTTACCACTAAACTCAATCTCATTCCCCAAGGTGAAACCCACCTAAGAATATTTCATCGGATACACTACCTCTGCTTCTCTTCACAATTACTCTACACGAACAATCATCGCTATATATTACCGTCGTTTGAACCCTTTACCCTTCCACTAAACCTCACTACTCCGCTCAATAACAAGGACAATCAAATATCAATAATCACAACATATAACCACTAAGTGCAACATATATGATTCAACACAACCATTTTATCACATTAAGGTATAGAACATATATAATAACATCGACATGAATGGAAACAACGTACTTCACAATTCTAAAATATCACAATCATGTCGAGTAGTTGGTCCTCTCATAGAACCCAAACCCAGAGTGTTAGTGCAACGAAATGTGGTACCCTATCCCATAGTTATGCCGAAACGTGGCAATTAGATCCTAGTTAGTTATGTCAGAATATGGAAATCCGATCCATCTTTTATGCCAGAATGTGGCAATCCGATACCAGTTAGTTATACCAGAATGTTTCAATCCGATCTATAAGCACACCACAATCACAAACACCAGTATACTTTCAATTCATACGATCAAGAGTGATTCATGAAATATAATCATTCGTCTCTCATTTACAACAAGTGTGATCAATAATGCAATATTTATATACATACAAGTATCATAATGAAGCAAGAACATGCATACATCACACCATCACAAATCACAACCATCACACACAAAAAGGGTTTCTCATCACGCACCTCATGCAAACCTTAATTCGACCATACTAAGACCTAATTCATCATCTAGGGCTTTTTTCTAGGGTTTAAATCATAATACTTCGGTGCACGAAGGCCAATGAATAAATCCTACCATCGATTCACATATATTACGCAGGGAATACAAATTTAAACTATTCAAATCATAAAATCTAGCCTACTTGGGCGCCAAGTAGTTGCACGGAGTTTTTGACTTCGAATTTTATTTTTTAGGATTTCTGACAGTGAATTAGGCCAAATATTCGCAAGATTTCATCATTCACATACTAGAAATCTCCTTCTCCTTCATTCCCAAGCATAGAGAAACTTTTATAAGGTTTATAGGGTATTTTACGACTTATTTTGGTATTTTAGAAATATGGAGAAAATAGGATTTCTCATAATTTACGTTCTGTCTCGCTTATCCCACTCTGTTTCCAGCTAACCATGCCCTGGCGCCACTGGCCTAGCGGCATCTTGCCCGCTATAGAGCAACAGTGGCGCAAAACTTCTTGAAATTTTTGTTTCTCCTAAATAATGACGGTTCAGGTCGTTACAACATAAGAAGTATTTTTGAGAGGAAACTATGTCACGCTCTGAGCCTACACCCTCGGCGGAATAGTACTCGAAGGCCATTGCTGAACTCGAGCGGACCCTTGGCCTAGCCTACTTACTCAGCGGAAGACTTAAACAGAACAGATAAATTAAAATTAATAATTTGCCAAAAAGGAAACGCAAGTCTTAAATCATTTACAAGTGAAAGGACAAGAATACAGAAACTAATATCGCCTGTCTATGAAGCCTCTAAAATAAAGAGGGATGTTGGGAAAGGAACCCCAAATCATCCTAACAACTGAAAACTAAAAACAATAAATGAATGATAAAGATGTCTGCCGGAATAAAGGGAGGCTCACCAACTGACTCTGGCTTGCTCATTAGATCAACAGTACGCCGAATATTGATCCGAGTTACCTGTGTTTGCATCATGATACGATGCATGTCAACTGGTATCAGTACATTGAATGTACGAGTATGCGAGTTGGAATGCTAAAACAACATAAGCTTGAAAAGAGTAAGAAGGAACACTTACCTTGACTCTACTCAACTTATGAATAACATAATTTTATACAACTAACTCATTTCAATATAAAGCAATTTAAAAACAAGTTAAATATAAATAAAAGTTGTTTGAAAACATGTTGTAATCTCTTAATGTATACAAGGATACAATTAATTTTGAGATGTATGTATAAATACAAATAAACTAATGTATATATATAAATACATTTAACATATGTTGGAGTTTCTCTAACAGGAAACCATCACTTAAGAACTATAGTGGTGATATAGCGATCTACCTCACGCTGCCAGCGCATCCTATACCCGGCCAAGGGTATAAGACCTGAACTGCCTAATAGATCCACTAGTCTACTGTGAAAAGGGTTTACCTAAAAAGTATTACCCTTTTCTACTCATGGGGGCTACATGGTTTTATGGAGATGTGAGTTATCTGAACTCAGGCTCGTCCCAATTCGGTGCTCAATAGTACTCCCAAAATATACTAGCTCTTATGTTTATAAAACATACTTCTTATGTGATTTGAGATTAGTGCTCAAAACTTGACTCAAAGGATATCTTGAAATCTTAGTTTCCCTGCTTGCTTCATTTTATAAAGATATTACTCTTTTCTGAAAACTCCTGAAGGCTACTTGAAAATCTCAATTTCCATTCTTATTTAAATGTGAAAACATTTTAAATCTCTTAGGAAATACTTAAGCCTCATATACTTTTGAAGAAATGAACTTTAATTTTACTCTTTACTCTTTACTCTTTACTTAGTTTGAAACTTGAGTCTTAAAACAAAGTTAAAACGTTGTTAAACACCCTTGAGAACTCATAAGAACTTTGCTTTGACTTGCTTATTAACTTTTAGACTTGACTCTTAACTTCTTTGACCTTGGTCTTAACTTTTCTTGAATTGGATTATGGATTCAAGGTTCATGATCTCATGTTTATAAATTATTTCATGATGTTTAGATGTACCTTAGAGTGTTGGAATCAACTAAGAAACATGGGTACATCACTTAGGAACAAGTACAAAAAGGTGGGTAAAGAATAGGGTGAACTAGCGTCCTTGGCGCTCTGAGAGGCGTGCTGTGCCAGGCCCCAAAATTCAAAGGCCAATTTGGGGCGCTCTGGCTGGCGCAGCGCCCCAAGGCCCTACGTACATAGATTGTCCTATGGGGCTATGGGAGGCGTCGTGCCCCAAGGCCATATTGAAAGATGATATCGACTTTTCTCATCCGTTTTTCATCTCTAAACCCTCTAAACTTCCATGGTTATTTCCCCAAACAATTAGGATCATTAGTACTCTCAATACTCAATAGATTTAACTCAAAAAACAGCCCGAAAACACAAATTGAATCAACATTGGGTATTCAACAACTCAATTAACAAGAATTCAATAAAGTTATTCAAGAACTTCACTTTTGATCATTCATCCAATTCAAAATTCATTGAATTGAAACAAGTTTGGTGTGTGGGTGAACTGACCCGACACTGAAAGATCTCACATACCTTGATAGGGATCACCCCCGATGAATTCCACTCTCTTCCTTTCTTTCTTCTTTTCTCTCTTCTCCAAGCCCTAAGCGTAATTCAAGTTTTTCCAAAATAATCTATGACTTGTTTTACCACAAATAAAACCCGAAATGAAAGAGGAAATTAATTGGTCAAAAGACTATTTTGCCCTTCCCTAAATCCGGATTGGGATTTTTCTCAATCCAACTGCCCAACTTCGAAATGGTATAACTCACTCATACGATATCGTAATCGCGCAAACTCTGCGGATTTAGAAAGATTATTCCAATATCTTACCACCCATATCTAGAGGCACCTCTAACTCATCCTGATCTAGAAGTTATGGTCATTTGAAAGTGACAAAAACTCACTTTCTTAACTTTAGAAAAAATTTCCAGATTTTTCCTTTTCTTTCCAAATATGATTATTTTTAGTTTCTTAGATTATTCTTAGTTATTTCAAGCTGCGAATTGTTATAATATATCCCCCTTGGGAAGATTGTTTCTCGAATGAAGTTACTCTTACTAGACTTAGGGTAAGAACATTAAGTTCAAACAGTCATAAGAAAATAAAACCAAACAACATGTTTACTCAAGATTTAAAGTGTACTAAGAAACAAATTAGTACCTTGGTCTGTACTTTCTCCGAATTCAAAGAAATGCGGATATCTCTTCTTCATGTCTCCCTCAGCTTCCCAAGTAGATTCTTCAACAAACTGGTTCCTCCAGAAGATCTTGACCGAGGCTGCCTCTTTTGTTATCAACTTGCGAACTTGGCAATATAGAATCTGAACCGGAATCTCCTCATAAGAAAAGTTATCTTTGATCCCAAAATTCTCAGTTGAAATGATCAATGAAGGATCACCCATGCATTTCTTCAACATGGAGATATGAAATACTAGATAAACCGGTGTTAACTCTTGTGGTAGCTCCAACTCATAAGTTACATTTCCAATTCTCTTGGATATTATATAAGGTCCAATATATCGGGGACTAAGTTTTCCGTTCTTACCAAACCTCATAACACCCTTCATACCCTTCATGGGTGAAACTTTCAGATATACCCAATCATCTACTTCGAACTTTAACGGTCTTCTCCTAACATCAATGCAGGAATTTTGACGACTCTGTGTTGTTTTCAACCTCTCCTAAATCACCTTCACATTCTCCATAGCTTGGTGAATTAAATCTAGTCATATCAAACCTTCTTCACCAACCTCAAACCATCCAATAGGAGATTTGCACCTTCTCCCATAAAAAGCTTCATATGGAGTCATTTGGATGCTTGAATGATAACTATTGTTGTAAGCGAACTCAATGAGAGGTAGGTGATCATCCCAATTACCTTTGAAATCCATCACAGTAGTCTTCAACATATCTTATAAGTTTTGTATAGTACGCTCTACTTGCCTATTCATGTGAAGATGAAAAGCAGTACCTAAGTTCACCTTTGAACCCAAACCTTTCTGGAAAGATTTCGAGAACTCCGCAGTAAATATTGCACCTCTATCTGAAATAATCGAAACTGGGTCTCCATGAAGTCTCACCACCTCTTGAATGTATAACTTTACATAATCATATGCCGAATAAGTAGTCTTTGCTGCCAAAAAGTGGGTTGATTTAGTCATTCTATCGACAATCACCCAAATTGAATTTGCCTGTGAGACCTCGGTAACCCTTTGATAAAGTCCCTATTAATCATCTCCACTTCCATTTCGAAAGTTTAATTTCTGAGCCAACCCTCCAGGACTTAGTTGATCTACTTTAACTTGTTGACAATTCGGGCACTTGGCAATAAGCTCGACAATTCCCTTCTTCAGACCTTCCCACCAATATACTTCTCTCAAATCACAGTACATCTTTGTGGAACCCAGATGAATGGAATATCTGGAGCTATGAGATTCCTCCATGATCCTTCTTGGAGTCCATCCACCATAAGTACACACAATCTACCTTGATATCTCAATACACCATCTCCCCCTTATTAAAAAGCTAATACTCTTTGCTTATGAACATTTGCCTTCAATTCAAGCAAAATGGGGTCTTGGTCTTGTTTTTCTTTCACCTCTGATACTAGTGATGATTCAACCACCTTTGTCACCAGTATTCCTCCTTCTATTGAATCCATAAGTATGACTCCTAGGCATGCAAGTATGTGCACATCTTTAGCTAGTTCTTTCTTCTCTTCTTCAAGATGGGTGGTACTACTCATAGAAAACCTTCTTAAGGCATCACCACCCACATTAGCCTTACCTGGGTGGTAATGAATGCTCATGTAATAACCCTTGAGCAATTCTAACCACCTCCTCTATCTGAGATTGAGCTCTTTCTACGTGAACACATATTGTAGACTCTTATGATCAATGGATATATCAACATGAATGCCATACAAATAGTGAGCCATATTTTCAAGGCAAAAACTACAGCAGCCAACTCTAAGTCATGGGTTGGATAATTCTTCTCAATGAACTTTCAACTGTCTGGAGGCATAAGTTATAACTTTTCCATTCGGCATTAGAACACAACTCAAACCAACTCTTGATGCATCACAGTACACCACAATACCTAGAGTACCCTCTGGTAAGGTCAAAACTGGGGCAGTAGTCAACCTCTTTTTCAATTTCTAAAAATTTTTCTCACAAGCTTCAGACCATTGAAACTTAACTGCCTTCTGAGTCAACTTCGTTAAAGAAGATGAGATAGACGAAAACCCCTTAACAAACCTTATATAGTAGCAAGGCAAACCCAAGAAACTTCTATATCAGTTGGAGACGTGGGTCTAGGCAAACTCTGAACTGCTTTGATCTTTTGGGTATCCACTCTAATTCCATCATCGGAAAACTATGTGGCCCAAGAATGCCACAGACTTAAGCCAAAACTCACACTTGGAGAAATTGGCATATAACTCATATCTTTCAAAGTCTGAAGGACTAACCTAAGGTGACTAGCATGATCTTCTTCATTCCTTGAATAGATTAGTATGTCATGAATGATAATGATAACAAACATATCTAGATAAGGTTTGAAGACTTTATTCATAAGATCCATGAATGCTGCATGCGCATTGTCCAACCCAAAGGACATGACCAAAATTTCATAATGATCATATCTGGTTCTAAAAGTTGTCTTTGGAATATCACATTCCCTAATTTTCAACTGTTGGTAACCTGACCTGAGATCAATTTTTGAGAAGCAAAAAGCACCCTGAAATTGGTCGAAAAGATCATCAATCTTTTGAAGAGGATATTTATTCTTAATGGTAACCTTGTTCAATTGGCGGTAATCTATACACATCCTAAGAGAACCATATTTCTTTCTCACAAATAAGACCAGAGCTCCCCAAGGTGAGATAGTTGGTCGAATGAAACCCTTATCTAACAGATCTTTTAATTATTCTTTCAACTCTGTTGGTTCCATTTTATATGGGGGGATAGAGATAGGACGAGTATCCAGAATGATGACTATGTGGAAAGTCTATTTCTCACTTAGGAGGGACTCCGGGTAGATCATCAGGAAAGACTTCTGGAAACTCTTTTACTATAGGAACTGACTGGAGGGGAGGTACCTAAGCACTTGAGTCATTAACTCATACTAAGCGATAGATACAACCCTTCAAAACTAACTTTCTCGCCTTAAGGTATCAAATGAAACGACCCTTAGGCACGGCTGAACTATTACCCCACTCTATGAGTGCTCATTAGTAATTTGAAACTTGACAACTCGAGTTCTACAATCTATTGATGCATAACAATAATGAAGCCAGTTCATACCTAGAATGACATCAAAATATACCATGTCTAACTCGACTAGGTCAGTCATGGTGTTCTTGTGATTGATGGAAATACGACAATCACAATAGACTCTTTCTTCTAGAATAGACTCCCCAACAGGTGTAGAAACTTAGAAAGGTTCACAAAGTTTCTCAGGAAGAATTTCAAACACAAAAAAGTTCTACAATCTATTGATGCATAATAGGAATGAAGTCAGTCCATACTTAGAATGACATCAAAATCTACCATGTCTAACTCGACTAGGTCAGTCATGGTGTTCTTGTGATTGATAGAAATAGAACAATCACGATAGACTCTTTCTACTAGAATAGACTCCCCAACAGGTGTAGAAACACAAAAAGGTTCACAAAGTTTCTCAGGAAGAATTTCAAACTTATTTGCAACATAAGGAGTTACAAAAGACAAATTTGACCCTAGGTCTAGCAAAGCATAAACATCAAAAGTAAATACATTGATCATACCACTGACAACATCTGGA
Organism: Solanum sitiens; assembly: GCA_016801875.1. Lineage (NCBI taxonomy): Eukaryota > Viridiplantae > Streptophyta > Magnoliopsida > Solanales > Solanaceae > Solanum > Solanum sitiens. The sequence continues at coordinate 3,975,791 of JABWTJ010000009.1, forward strand.
GAGTTCTCTTGCTCTTGGCGATTGTTGAGAGCATACAAGCAGTTTGTTCCTCCGCCAGTTCGAGAAGTAGCTCCTCTAGGTGCAGCCTTGTCTGGTGGAGCATTTGATGAAGACTGATCTCTATTGACCCCACTACCATTTCCCTGCTTATTATTTGGACACTCTCTCATGAAATGCCCGGTCTGAACACACTTGAAACAACCAGTGGAGCCCTTACGACAAACACCGGAATGGTTTCTACCACACTTGGCGCAGGCAAGAGGCTTGGTACCTCCTTACGCCGCACTACCCTGTGAATATGAAGGGTTAACTCTGGAACTCTGACCATCGTACTCACCCTTGTTCTTAGGTGCAGGTGCACTAGTAGATGATGAAGCATGTCTTTTCTGCTTCTATTATAAAGAACACCAATTCACAGTATTTCTTTGTTGCACGGGCTCATTCCTTATGTCTTATCCCTCTTATTCTTGAATTGTTCTCTTTCCCTCATCTGATCCTCCTCAACTTGTTGCACATGGATCATCAGCCTTGTTGTGTCCATGTCACCTATTAGCATAGCTGCCTTACTTTCCTTATTTGACAGACGAGTCAACCCAGCAACAAATATGCGCGTTCTAATCCTTATGTCAACAACCATCACTTATCTTCTCTTAGATCACGTGGGAAAGACACACTCTGGAAAGGCCTCCTCAAACAAAGACCAACTCACAATCGGTTACACGTAAACACGAGTTAGAAAGAAACTTTTTAGACATAAACTCTAACGCACGAAGTGATTGTGAAAGAAGTGAGGAATTTCCTAACTTTTACAGCCTCTTAATTATAGATATGGCACGCTTCACACCGATAACTAGGACTATACAGATAGAGCTCCATAGACTCCCTAGGACTCTTGAACTATGTGATCTGATACCAAGTTTGCCATGTCCCGAGCCTACACCTTGTGCAGGACAGGCACTCAAAGACTATTATTGTCCTCGAGCGAACCCTTGGCTTGTCTTACTTACTCAGCGGAAGACTTAAACACAAGAGATAAATTAAAAGTAATAATTAGCCAAAATGGAAACTCAAGTCTTAAATCATTTGCAAGTGAAAGGAAAAGACTAAAGAAACTAATACTATCTTTCTATGAAGCCTCTAAAATAAAGAGGGATGTTGGGATAGGACCCGCAATCATCCAACAACTGAAAACTAAAAACAGTAAATGAATGATAAGATGTCCTCCGGAATGAAGGAAGGCTCACCAACTGACTCTAACCTACTCATTGGATCAACGATACGCCGGATGCTGATCCTAGTTACCACGTCTGCATCATGATAAGATGCAGGCCAACTAACATCAGTAAATTGAATGTACGAGTATGCGAATTGGAATTCTAAAATAACTTAAGCTTGAAGAGAGTAAGAAGGAACACTTACCTTGGCTCTACTCAACTCATGCATAACATAACTCAATACAACAAACTCATTTCAATATAAAGCAATTTAAAAGCAAGTGCAATATAAAGAAAAGTTGTTTGAAACATGTTGTAAACTCTGAATGTATACAAGGATACAATTAATTATGAGATATATGTAAAAATACAAATAAACTGATGTATATATATAAATACATGTAAATTCTGTAGGAGTTTCTCTAACCGACAATCATCACTTAAGAGTTATAGTGATGATACAACGATCTACCTCACGCTGACAGCACATCCTATACCCGGCCAAGGGTATATGACCTGAACTGCCTAATGGATCACTAGTCTATTGTTGTTCATCTAAAAAGTATGACCATTTTCTACCCATGGTGGCTACATTGTTTTATGGAGATCTGAGTTATCTGAACTCATACTTGTCCCCAATTCGGTGCTCAATACTACTCCCAAGATATACTGGCTATTGTGTTTTTAAAACATGCTTCTTCTGTGATTTGAGATTACTGTTCAAAACTTAGCTCAAAGGCTATATTGGAAATCTTAATTTTCTTTTTTACTTCATTTTATAAAGTTATTACTCTTTTCTAAAAAATAGCCCAAAGGCTCCTTGAAAATCTCAATTTCCGTTCTTATTTAGATGTGAAAACATTTTAAATCTCTTTGGGAATACTTAGTCCCCATATACTTTTGAAGAAATGAGTTTCACATTTACTCTTTACTTTTTACTTAGCTTGAAACTTGAGTCTTAAAACAAAGTTAAAACGTTGTTAAAGACCCTTGAGAACTCTTCAGAACTTTGTTGTGACTTGCTTCTTAAATTCTAGAGTTGACTCGCAACTTCTTTGACCTTCGTCTTAACCTTTCATGAATTGAATTATGGATTCAAGGTTCATGATCTCATATTTATGTATTATTTCTTGATGCTTCAATGTACCTTAGAGTGTTGGAATCAACTAAGAAACATGGGTACATCACTTAGGAACTAGTACGAAAAGGTGGGGAAAGAATGGGATGAATAGGCGTCCTTGGCGCTCTGAGAGGCGTGGGGCGCCAGGCCCCAAACTTCATAGGCCAAGTTGGGGCGCTCTGGATGGCACGGCGACCCAAGGCCCTACAGACAGATATTGACCTATGGGGGGCTATGGGAGGCTCCTTGCCGCAAGGCCCTACGGACAAGCGTTCTCGACTTTTCTCCTCCGTTTTTCATCTCTAGACCCTCTAAATTTCCATGGTTCTTGCCCCAAACACTTAGAATCATTAATACTCTTAATACCCAATAGATTTAACTCAAAGAAAATCCCGAAAATATGAATCAAATCAACACTGTGTATTCAACAACTCAACCAATAAGAATTCAACAAGGTTCTTCAAGAACTTCACTTTTTATCATTCACCCAATTCGAAAATAAATGAACTGAAACATGTTTGGTGTGTGGGTTAACTGACCAACACTAAAAGATCTCACATACCTTGATAGGAATCACCCCCGATGAATTCCACTCGCAAAGCTTGACGTTCTTGGCAAATTTTTGACTTCTCTCGCTTTCTTTCTTCTTTTCTCTATTCTCCAAGTCCTAAGCGTAATTGTAACTTTTCTAAACTGATCTAAGACTTTTTTTTACCCCAAATAAATCTCTAAAATGAAATAGGAAATTAATTGGTTAAAAGACTAGTTTGACCTTCACTAAATCCGGATAAGGACTTTCGTCCATCCAACAACCTAACTTCAAAAGGCATAACTCACTCATATGATATCGAAATCGCGCAAACTCGGTGGAGTTGAAAATATTAATCCAAGAACTTTCCACCCATATCCAGAAGCCCTCTAAATCATCCTGAGCTGGAAATTATGACCGTTTGAAAATGACCAAAACTCACTTTCTTAACTTAGAAAAAAATTCCAGATTTTCCCTTTTCTTTCCAAAAATGATTATTTTTAGTTTCTTAGCTATTTCAAGTTGCGAGATGTTACAAATTAGATAGGACATGACGCATGATAAATATAATTAGATAGGACATGATGCATGAGAAACGATTAGATTGGACATGACACAACTTCAGATTATCCAAAACAAGATCTTAGATATGAGAGTGTGTAGTTAAATTAGAATCTATTTTATTATTATTGACAATATTTTATATTGAGGTGACACTAATGTGCATCGTACATACTATAACCAAGTTAAAAAATACAAGAACATTATCAAATCGATAATTTGAAGAGGAGGAGTTATTGATTAATTTTATCTGATTGCATATTTTACTTCTTTTTAAGTCCGTAAATGTCAAAAACAATAACCATAAAGTAGTAAGTAATGATTAATACACTTAATTACCAAAACACCATTGAGTACAAAATGTCAAAAATAAAGTAAAAATAAATCAAGAAACAAACAAATGTCCACTACTAGTTTTAAATGAGAATATGAAAACTAAGGAGATATGTTTTGTTTAAGAACACTTTTAAATATGATCTAAAGAAGCAAAGATATAAATGATTTATATTCGTACTAATAATTGATAACAATCTTCAAACAAATATAACGATACGAATATTATTCAATTGAGTTTTCAATATTGATAGTTTTAATCATGGGTGCTACTTATCAATCTTTTTTGGATCATTATATAATTGCGATTCTCTTTTATTTCTTGGTCGGAATGATATAAGGCCATGAAAGAAGAATTAAGCATACGAAATTAATTAGAAGTCGTAGAAATTCTATAATTAGAAAAATATTTACCTTTGAGGTATTAGATTTTGTAATTTATCATCTCGATAATATCGACATTTGAAATTTTCCTCTTACTATATATTGATTCAAAATCATAAATAAGACCAAAGATGTTGCAGGTACAAAAGAGTAAAAAGCACGCTAATAAAATCAGTTCTCTGAAGAAAGAAATGAATGAAATGAGAGAAGAAATACGACATTTTTTAGTCGGTTGCTGCAAAACAACGCTGGATTCAATGTGTAAGATATACCAAGGGTTGTTGGATCAAACCTTGTTTCATATGTTGATGCAAGTAGCGCACAAGTTGTAATAGGACAAAATATTCCACATTCTTTCGGGTCAACTCATGATTTGGATCTTCAAAAGGAAATTTGTGTGGTTCCTTCGATTCTATGCTTATTTTGGTATCTGTAGTAGAGTTTCTTGGTGTTATTGGAGTTGATTTTCCTCTTTTTTCCATGTTTTGTTTGGTGCAACTGCTATCCTGATTTACAGGACCCATCTTTGGAGTAGAGTGTATTAATCTTGTGTGATTGTGACTGCTACCTGTCTTGGTGTCTGCAGTAGAGTGTATTGATCTTGTGTGATTATGACTCTATTTTGCGAGAATTAGATGTGTCATCTTACCATTTTTTCTACCTTGATTTCAGCTTGATTGTTGGTACCCTTTTCCATAGGGGAAGTAAAAGCAAGAATTATATATCCTTTGGAGTTAATGAGAATTTCACCAATTCCAGTTCTGCCTAGGTTACCAAGAGAATATCTTGTGATTTTCTCTATCTAATTCTATACGACTTCTAGGAGCTCTAAGATAGATTAAAGTTTCATTTGAAAATTCCATGCTACACCAAAAGTAAAACAAAAATGTTGCGAGCCTTTGATCTTTTGGATGTGATTGTTTTTATCTATAAAGCATCTCAAGTTCCTCTCTTTCCAAACTGTCCATCTACAGAATTGTATAGTGTTCCACCATGCTATCTTTCTTCTGTTTGAACCTGCCCTTATCCAGCTTCTCAAAATATTAGCAGTGTTGTTTAGCAGGGCCATTTGACTCCAGAAAGTTCCAAAACAGTTGTCAAATGTGATCTGTAATAGGACAATAAAAAAATGGTGTTTGTTGCATCTCTTCCCCCATAATACCTCTTCTCTATAGGTTGTCGTGGGCTTAAAAGACATGTTTTCGCAACCAGCCATCGTCAGCTTGTTAACATAGACACCTGCAACTCTCTGATTTGGTCCTCTTTTCAATGTGAACTGGAGCTGGCTGTTTTATTGATTCACACCTCATTATTTGAACTGTATGTTAGTCTGAAAGTTCTAAGCAAGACTTGTTATGTGGATGGGTAGTGAGACGTGATGGTTCTCAACTCACTTCATTATGTAGCTTATAATTCACTATATATACGTGGTTTATGCAAGTTTATCCATCACTTCTCAGTGTTAGTTGTTGACTCCATCACTTTTGTCACTTACATGTCTCGCTTCATATTTTTAACCTTACCCGTTGTTAGCTTTGTTGTCTTTGAAATGCACCTTGGCTATATTAGTGATATCTCTTGATTGATATTAGGATATCTCTAGATTGATATTCCATATCTTAGTATCTCATTAGTGATTTAGTTTCTATTATAATTAGGTGAAGATCACAATCCATTAGTAGTTGATTCTTTCCTTGTTTGTAGTTTGCTCTCTTGTATAAATACACATACATATATATATTAATAAAATGAAATACTTCTCTCAAACAGTAAAATTTATATGGTATCCAGAGCCTAAAAGCTTTACAGCATTTTTTTTTTTGAGAATTTGTGTCTTTCCCGCAGCCAACTAATAATGGTTTCAACTGAGAACACCTCAACATCATCTTTTGTATCTGTTCTTGTATCTGTACCAAATTCTCCCACAATTCTCACCATGAATAGCAATGAGCAGTTGATCAACATCAACGTTGTTGCTCAGGCACCTCTAAAGCTCGACAATACAAACTACCAATCATGGAGATACCAGTGGGAAACCATCCTCACTGCAGATGATTTTCTCCATTTTATTGAACAGACACCAAGTTCAACAGCCACTCCTTTTCACCAGCGACAAGACCATCTCATTCGTAGTGCCATTGTTTCTTCTTTATCTTCTGATATTATTCCCTTTTCATTGATGTCAAATCTTCCTATGCTCTCTGGAAAAATGTGAAAGCAACCTATGAGAAGCCATCACGTTCTCGTATCATGAGTCTTAGAGAGTCTCTAAGCAACTTGAAAAAGGATAACCTCTCTATTACTTCATATCTGCAGAAGATTAAACAAATCTACAGCACTTTAGCTTGTGCTGGCATTCAGATTTCAATGGATGAGTTGTTTCTTCATGCTCTTCATGGACTTCCAGTCGAATATGACACTATCACTGCAGCTTTACGTGCTCAAGAAACTCCAGTAACATTTGAAGAACTTCATGAGAAGCTTCTTGATTTTGAGAAGAAACTCATTCGCTCATCTTCCTCTACCACAGTTCCAATCACAGGAAATTTTTCTACTAAACCATTGCTTCAAAACAATCGCTCTCGGCCCAATCATGCTTCTCGTACTGGAAACAATTTGAATCCTACAAATAGGCCCGCTTCTAACAATTTTGGTGCTCAACCTGTTGGTCAAAACACCAACAGGAATTGTCCTTGTGTTACTTGCCAACTGTGTGACAAGCCCGGTCATCACGTGAAGCAGTGCCGGAAATTATTGACAATTCTCTCTCTAATCAATGGATCTGGATCAGATGGCCATAAAAGAAATAATGTTGGATCTGGATCAGATGGACATACAAGAAATAATGCTCCGCCTCAAACACAACAGCCACGTGCTAACTATGCAACTCACGACACTAGCAATGATGAAAATTGGAGTTGATTTTGGAGCCTCGCATCACGTCACACAGGATCTCCACAATCTGTCCCTTCACTCAGATTATGATGGCACTGAAGACATTATGCTTGGTGATGGTAAAGAACACAAAATCACTCATACGGGATCTGCCTCTTTACCTTCATCTTCTCGGCCTTTAACTTTATCCAATGTTTTATGTGTGCCTAAGATGAAAAAGAATCTTATATCTGTACATCAACTTTGTAATGATAATGATGTATCTGTCACATTCTCACCTTATTCATTTGTTGAAGGACTTTTGCACGGGGGCGCCTCTACTAGCAGGGAAACCTGAAAACGGTGTTTATCCATGGCCTTCATCTCTTCGTTCGCCAATGTCTCCTCAAGCCCTCACAACCACCACAACCTCAAGTGCTTCCAATTGGCATCGACATCTCGGTCACCCGTCCTCTTCCACTCTTCGTCAAGTTTTCAAGCTTTTAGCTATTTACAAAAATCCTTCTTTTGCAGTTCGAGTAAATGCAGTAAAATGCATAAATGTCCTCTCTATAACTCTACAATAAAGAGCAATGCTCCTTTGGAATATACCTTTTCGGATGTTTGGGGTACTTCACCAGAAATTTCAATAGATGGTTTTCAATATTATTTAATATTTGTTGATCATTACACGAAATACATCTAGTTCTTTTCCATGAAACGAAAATCTGATGTATCCATTATATTTCCGAAATTTAAGAAAGTTGTAGAAAAGCTTTTACAAAAGCCCATCATCTCATTATATTCTGACAATGGTGGCGAATTTATCCATCTTCGGTCCTTCTTTGAAGACAATGGAATTTCTCACCTTCTCGCTCCTCCACATACCCCTGAACATAATGCAACTGCCGAACGTTTTCATCGACATATTGTTGAAATAGGTATCACCTTACTACACAATGCAAGTCTCCCTTTAAATTTTTGGTCATATGCCTTTACTACAACAGCATACTTGATCAATCGTTTACCTACCAAAATTTTAGAGAACCAGTCTCCCTATTTTTGACTGTATGACAAAAAACCAAACTATTCCAAGCTTCGGGTCTCTGGTTGTCTGTGTTACCCCTGGTTAAGGCCTTATAACCAAAATAAACTGCAAACCTCGTTCCAGCCCATGTATTTTTCTTGGATACTCACAAAATCAAAGTGCTTATCTTTGTCTTGATCATATGAAGTCTAGGTTATATGTATCCAGACACGTGGACTTTGTGGAGCATCGTTTTCCATACTCATCTATGGAAATCAAGGCCAATCTACTTGAGTCTAACACTGTTGATGTATGTATTCCCTCTCATCACATTATTCCTTTTACATCAAGCCCATCTGGTAACTCATTCCATGTTATATCTACAACATCGGATTCAGGAAATACCTCTCATGAGGTTGCCACCAGCAATCGGTCTTCATCAGATGAGCCTGAGAACTCCATCACATCTTTCGCAGGTATGTCTTCTTCCACATCATCTTCTACCTCTGCTTCATCATCCTCATTATCAGTACCAACCCATTCCACTTCATTTGTCCCTCCTTCTGCCCCTACACCAAATCACTCCATGGTTACCCGTTCTAAAAACAATATTAGTAAGCCAATTCAAAGACTTTGTCTTAATGCTACTTTATCTTCTAAAACTGAATCATTCCCTGCTGCACAACCTTCTAAATTGCAAGCCACTTCCTCAAATTCCCATTGTAAATCCAAACCTACCAGATCATTGGTTTCTATTAATTCAACTTCCAAACCTGTTGAACCTAGGGGTGTTAGTCAAGCTTTAAAAGATCCTAAATGGTGTGCTGCCATGAATGAAGAGTTATCAGCTCTTAAGAGTCAAGGTACATGGTCTCTTGTACCTGCAAATCCTCAAGATAAACCCGTAGGGTCTAAGTGGGTTTTTCGAGTTAAATACAACTCAGATTGAAGTATTAGCCGCTATAAAGCCTGACTTGTTGCTAAAGGTTTCTTGCAGCGTCCGAGTGTTGATTATGGTGAAACATATTCTCCAGTAGCAAAGCATACCACAGTGCATGTTATTCTCTCATTGCCTGCCACATTTGACTGGCCACTTCGTCAATTAGATGTTAACAACGCCTTCTTGCACGGTACTCTAGCTGAAGAATTTTATATGTCTCAACCTACTGGGTTTGTGAATTTGACATATCCCCTCATGTTTGTCGTCTTCACAAAGCAATTTATGGGCTTAAACAAGCTCCGCGAGCATGGTATGAGGAACTCAAATCCTATCTTATTTCATATGGATTTTGCCACTCTCAGTCATATCACTGCTTGTTTATATATGCTAAATCTGGAGTTATGCTCTATCTCATTGTCTATGTTGATGATCTAATTATCACGGGTAATCATCACAGTTCGGTGGAAGGTTTTATTAGGTGTCTTGCTAATCGTTTTTCTATTAAAGATCTTGGTGATTTGAATTTCTTCTTGGGCGTTCAAGTTATTCGCTCACCTTCTGAAGTTTTCTTAAGCCAGCAGAAGTATATCTATGAGATCTTAGACCGAGCTAAGATGGTTGATGCTAATCCTATGTGCACACCAATGGCAAGTGGATCTTGTCCCATGAGTAGTGATGGCTCTTTACTTGAGGATCCTAAAGAATATCAGAGTATAGTTGGAAGTTTACAATATCTTCATCTTACCAGACCGGATGTTGCCTTTGTTGTAAGCAAATTGTCTCAGCTTACAAGTGCTCCCACAACTACACATTGGGTTATGGTCAAACGAGTTCTTCGCTATCTTGCTGGCACATCTCCTAATGGCCTGTTTCTTCGCAAAGGCAAGTCACTAAATCTGCACGCTTTCTCTGACTCAGACTGGGCAGCTAATCGTGATGATCGCTCTTCTACTACAGCATACATCGTGTTTTTAGGCTCCAATCCGATCTCATGGAGCTCTAAGAAGCAAAGAGTTGTTGCTCGCTCGTCCACAGAAGCTGAATATCGTGCTATTGCTTCACCATCAGCTGAAATTTGTTGGGTCCGAAATTTGCTTCAGGAGTTATCTATTTTTCTCAATGAACGCCAGTTATCTATTGTGATAATCTTGGTGCTACCTATGTGTGTGCTAAACCAGTTTTTCACTCCAAATTTAAGCACATCGAGATTGACTGTCATTTTGTTTGAAATCTCTGTCAACAAGGCCTGCTGCGTGTTTCTCATGTTTCATCCCGAGATCAGCTGGCTGATCTTCTTACCAAGCCGCTTCCAAAAGCTCCATTTGAAGCACTAATATCCAAGATTGGTATATTAGACCGTTCTACCATCTTGCTGGGGCATATTAGTGATAAATCTTGATTGATATTAGGATATTTCTTGATTGATATTCCATATCTTATTATCTCATTAGTGATTTAGTTTCTATTATAATTAGGTGAAGATCACAATCCATTAGTAGTTGATTCTTTCCTTGTTTGTAGTTTGCTCTCTTGTATAAATACACATACATATATATATTAATAAAATGAAATACTTCTCTCTAACAGTAAAATTTATAGGCTACAGCTTATGGGGTCTGTGAAAATATCTTGGATTTTTCTCATGCTGCCCTTGTTCTTTGGCCTGAACTGGACTACCAATTTGTGAAAGTTTTTTCGCCATAAAATTTTGATTTGTAAACTGTAATATGCAATCTGCAATTTGGAACCTGCAATCTTGAACTGTAATCTGGTATCTGGACCATGCAATCTGGAACTGTAATTTGTAATATGCAATAATCTGGAATCTAAAACTGTAATTTGTAATCTGCAATGATATGAAATTTGGAATTGTAATTTGTTCTCTGCAATAATATTTAATATGTAATTTGCAATCTGCAATATGAAACATGCAATCTTGAATTGTAATCTGCGATCTGGAATCTGGAACCTGTATCTAGAACTCATGTAATCTGTAATCTGCAATTATCTGGAATCTGGAATTGTAATCTGGAACTCAAAAAATCTGCTGTCTGCAATCTGAAACTGCTGCAATTTGGAATCTGGAAGTTCTTGCCTCTTCTATAACGTGCTGATGCAATCTGATTTGCTGTACATTTTAAATGGGTAGGGAAATGGAAATGATCAAATTTGAAGGATCGCCACAAGTCAATTTGATTTCATTGAAGTGGATGCTGAACAATTTTTAAACTATTTTAAAAGTTTGAATAATATAAGTTTGATTTTGAGAAATATATTCATTGCTAGAATATATTGAACTATTGTAAGAGTACTTTTTGAAGAATTGTGTACACATATTTTGCATATTGGTTTATAAGTATGTCTATGTACATAAGACATACTATCTTTTGAAGTTTATTGCAAATTTATATATTTGATTTACTTATTGTCAATTTGATGCTTGAGATTATTTATTGCAAAGCAATATTGGTGTTTTTTAATTAGAAATTGTGGCATATAAATGTAACATCTCGCAACTAGAAAGAACTAGAATGGAGTTTAAAATCTGGAAATACTTATTTTTGGAAAGTACAAGGAAATCTGGAAATTTTTAAGTAAGTTGAAAGTGAATTTTGGTCAACTTCAAACGGTCATAACTCCTAACTCGTGATGAGTTAGGTGTAGTACCAAATATGGTTGCAAAGCTCTTGGAATGATATTTCCATCGTCGTCATGTTTGCGCAAATTCTGAGTTCGTATGACTGAGTTATGATCTTTCGAAGTTGGGCCATTGAAAATAAGAAAAGTCTTAAAATCGGATTTTAGAAGGGTAGTTTGGTCTTTATCTTATCCAACTTAGTTAATTCGTTTTTAGGAGTTCCGTTGGGGTAAAGTCGGATTTTAGTCAGTTTAGAAAAGTGAATTTCACGCTAGGGCTTGGAGAGAAGAGAAAAGAGGACAAAGGGGGAAAAAGTTCAAGATTCGTCAAGAACGTTCAAGAATCGCTTGTGGATTTCGTCAAGGGGTGATTTCTACGTAGTATGTGAGTTTCTATAGTGTTGGATTTGTTCACCCACGTGCCAAACATGTTATTTCAGCGTAATTTCGTTCTTGAAATGTAAGGATTTAAGTTCCTGATGACTGTTCTTGAAGCTTCCTTATTGATTAAGTTTTGATGTTAAGATTCTACTTGGGTCAACTTTAGACGACCATATATTTTAGAATATTATGAGTTATGATGTGAGGCCAAAAATACATATTTTTAATCATTATTTGCCTCACACTTATTTTATTTTTGTGTGTGCGTGTGCGTGTGCGTGTGTGTGTGTTCTTTTTTATCACGAATTTTATGGATTGTGCTAGATATTGTATATTATTTGTAGGAATAAATTGGTGTAAAGATTGAAAGTTTGGAGCTAAAACGAATTAAAGATAAAAGATTGAGGAAGGAAATCAGGCAGGCAACTTAATGGATTAAATTCAATATAATAATATATAAAGTTGAAATAGGAAAAGATGATAGCACACGTGGCAGCAGTGGAAAAACTTCAGCCTGTTGAAGTCGTGCAGCGCGGCGGCGGCAACAGTGTTTCGCCCGTAGAAAATAATAGAGGACTTCAATTTCCTTTTGGTTTTGGATTCCTAATTTGCTTTGGACTCAATTATTTATTTAGATTTTACTACATCTATAAATAGTCCATACAAATAATTATTGAGGGCATTCAATTAGAGGAGGGAATCTAGAGGAGGTACTTTGGAAGTGAAAGTCGTCAATACGTTTTAGGGTTCTTTTCTTCTTCTTGTTTTCTTAGATATTAGTAGCTAAAGCCCTTGTTTTGTAGCTGTAGCTACGAATTGAATGTTGATTATTAATGGCGTTTTAAATTAATTTTTGGTTGTCATTATAAGTTACTTATATATTCTTATTTTAGTATTTCTTGACTAGCCATCTAGAGATAAATATATTGTCTAATCTTAAAATCGAGAGAGGAGAGGTTAGATAGACTAGAGAATCTAGAGAGCTCGGTCCACCCATTAAATTGAGGTGATTATTGTTCAGGAGTGACGTCCAAACGAACACCTTGCTTGGTTACGAAATAGGATGAAAAATAAATGCTCTCCAGTTAGTCTATTTATCCTCGCTCAACGATGTAGTTAGATAGCTAACTGGGGTAGGCGACGAGATGTGTGTAAACCCGATCATACTATAAACCCTATGAACTAGTAATTTGACAACTAAAATTAGTTCTAAACGAAAAATATGATACATAAATTTCAATATATGCTGAAGCCCTGGGATTTTCCAAATCATTGTTAGTAATTTTATTATTTTATTCCTGCATTCTTTTCTTTTGGCACTCTTAAATAAATAATTAGACTAGTATAATTTAGTAAAAATATTTAATTGACAAGTCGTTTGGGATTGATAATCTGGTATTTTTAAGAGTCACTATATTATTTGCGCGACCACGTACAAGTTACGTGAGCCATAACCTATTCAATTAAAGGTAATTGAATTTACTTTTAACGCCACCAATTTTGCGTCAATCCAATTTCTGAGTAAAAAGTTATGATTATTTTAGTAAGCTATATAGTGTTGTTACGAATTAGCCGACGGCAAAACGTTAAGAAGGGTTGTTTTTATTTTTTTTACCTCCAAGAAAATCCTACACGAATTTCTTGACTAATAAAAGGTTCAAAACAATGAGATTTTCATCTTTACTAATGAAAATCATAATTCTTGGCCATAGAGATTTCAAAAAACTAATTCAGGAATCTCAAGGAGGTTTTCTTGATCATTTACCTTCAAGCTAGGGTTTCAAGGTTTCTATTCAAGTTCTTATCCAAGATTCTTCAAGAACCTTGTTCTTTCTGTCTAAAATCATTCCTAAGCATCATGGGATTTTTTCTTATTGCAAATCACGATCCTTGAATCCATAATTCTATTCAAGGAAAGTCAAGAAGTCAAAATTTAAGTGAAAGATAAGTTCTTAAGGTTTTTCAAAAGTCTTTTACAAACGTTTTAACTTTGTTTTAAGACTTGAGTTTTGAGTTCAGTAAAGAGTAAAGTTAAAGTTATGTTCTTCAAAAGTATACGGGGACTATGTATTCCCAAAGAGTTTAAAATATTTTCACATTTAAACAAGTAAGGAAACTTTGATTTCCAAAAGAACCTTTGAGCTAGTTTTTTAGTAAAGAGTCTTTGAGCTAGTTTTTCAATAAAGAGCCTTTGGGCTAGTTTTTCAGTAAAGAGCCTTCGAGCTAGTTTTTAGTTAAAGAGTAAATACTTTCACAATTAAGCAAGAGAGGAAACTGAGATTTCCAAGATAGCCTTTGAGCTATATTTTTGAGCACTAATCTCAAATCACAAAAAAAATATGTTTTTAAAACATAATAGCCAATATATTTTTGGGAGTAGTATTGAGCACCGAATTGTGGACGAGCATGAGTTCAGATAACTCACTTCTCCATAAAATCATGTAGCCACCATGAATAGAAAAGGGTCATACTCTTTAGATGAATCATTTTCACAGTAAACTAGTGGATCCATTAGGCAGTTCAGGTCCTTTACCTTTGGTCGGGTATAGGATGCGCTGACAGCGTGAGGTAGATCATTGGATTATCATTATAGCTCTTATGTGATGATTGTCGGTTAGAGAAACTTCCACAACAGTACTTTGTATTTTTATATACATCAGATATATTTGTATTTTCATACACAAACAGAATTCATATTGTATATTTACATACATACAAAGTTATTATTGTATTTCTCAATACACAGAGTGGAAAACAACGTTTTTAAGCTTTTCTTTATATTGCACTTGTTTTAAACTGCTTTATATTGACACGAGTTCAGTTATATTGAGTTGAGTTGAGTCGGGTAAGTTATTCAGTTTCTTTCAAATTATTTTCAAGCCTATGTTATATTTAGCATTCCAACTCGCATACTCGTACATTCAATGTACTGATGCCAGTTGGCGTGCATCGTCTTATGATGCAAACGCAGGTAACGAGGATCAGCAAGTAGCGCATCGTTGATCTAGTGAGCACTCCAGAGTCAGTTGGTGAGTCTCCTTGCATTCCGGAGGACTCCTTTTTATTTCTTCCAGTTATTATATTAGTTCATTAGGATGTTGTGGGGCTTATCCCAACGTCCATCTCAGTTGTTTTATAAGCTTCATAGATAGTCAGACATTTAGTGATGAGTCTTTTAGCTTTGTATTCCAGATGATTTGCTATGAGACTTGAGTAGCCATTTTGGTCAATTGAATGTTTCTTTTAGGACATTCTTAGTTCATTTTACAAGTTCGTTATTTACACTATTCTTGTATTTTTAAGTCTTTCGCTGAGTAACTAAGTCATGCCAAGGATTAGCTTGAGGGCATCAATGGTTCTCGAGTGTCGGCCACGCCCAAGGTGTAGGCTTGGGGTGTGACAATACATATTCTATAGCCAAAATAATATTATCACACTTAAAAGTGTAGTCATAAAACTGTAAGTTGTGGTATGCACATGGGTAAGGACTACACTTTTAAAGTGTTGTCATACATTAGATAGAAAAGACAACACTTTTAAATCATGGGCAATAAGAAAGCAAAGGTCACGCTTGAATGTGTAGTTGTATGAGATAAAAATGTTGTTATATGAGGTACTGGAATAGCCAGGCCTTTTTCGTATTAGGCTATGCTTTTAAGTGTAGTTGATAAGGCAACACTTGAAAAGTGTCGCCTAAACTTTAAGGTTACGCTTTTTCGGCCACCCTTGAAAAAGTGTGGCTTAAAATAAAAAAATGTGGTCTTTTATCAAAGGTCACACTTTTTCATTGTTTAAGCCACCATTTTCTAGAGTGATTGTAGACATAAAATGCTGTAGTGCTAGAACCAATAACCAAATTTTTCTCATTTTTTTTCTCTCAATTTTTTACTTTTCTCCTATTTCTAAAAGATGTTTTTGTTATTAAAACAAAAAATTAATAAATCAAAAGTCACTACTTCGAATGTTTTTCGTGAACATATGTTACTCATTTTTTCCAATCACTCGCTGTTAATTACCACTTATTGTATTCAAGTACTTATCATTTTAATTTAAAAATTAACTTTGATTAAATAAGTACTCAATGAATTACGGGAAGATTATTACTATTAAAGATGATAGAAAGATGAAAGACTTAAGATGTTAGATTTCAAATAGGTGATTAGAATGTTAAAAGTAAGAAAACAGTTTGTTTGTTTTTAAATTGTTTATTAAAAAGTAGTGCGCAATTTTTGACTAAAAACAAGAAAATAATAAAATAAAATCATATATATATATATATATATATATATATATATATATATATTCTCTTATATAATAAGAGGCTAGGGAGAGGAGCTTAGGATCGTGCTGCTTGCCGACCAGAAGCCCCTCATCCCTTTTTATTTAAACTACTAATAAACAAAAAATGGCTGCTACCATAACATTTATTTTTCATTTTCCTTCACTTCAGCACAAATGTGGGCCCCTTGTTTCTCCCTATTCCGTTTCTTTCAATCTTTCTTTTCATTATTCAACTGTAATTTCCATTTTTTTCTTTTTATTTGTGTCTCACAACTTACTCTTTAATTTTTCCCACTTTGTTTAGTTTTTGGCAATTCAAATTGTTGAATCTAATTACTCCATTTATTATATTTTAACTACAAAAGATATTAGAGGCATAATTTTTTTTTTTTAAATATAATTACCTTTTGAAATTCTATTAGTGTCACATGAATTTAAATAAATGAAATATCATATATGATTAAAAGTTTTTAAAAATTTACATATCACATAATAAACAAGTGGAAATATTTTCAAATCATATAAATTGGCTTTCTTATTTCATACGTATCATTTATACTGGAATAGAAGAAGTAACATATATTACTTAAAGATGACATCAAAAGTTTTAAAATTCACAATAAATTAACTATTGAAAATATTTATGATTATTCATGTAAGCTGACACAAGATTATATATTTAAAAATGACGCAAAAAATACAATAAATCACAACAAATTAATAACATCAAATACTTTTACCAAAAATATTAAAACTTAATTAATACTTCAAATTTTATTTGCACATAAATTAAAACAAAAAAGTAATATATGTTGGGCCCGCGCTGGCGCGAGCACCTTATATATATATATATATATATATATATATATATATATATATATATATATATATATAAAGCTAAATAAATGAAATGATGTGGCACCTCTCAATGGCTAAGGATTTTAATTATCTTTTCTTGTTTTTTTTTTACATTTTCTCTAATTTGCTTCAATTATTTTATTTTATAAAACCATCTCATTAATTCATACCTCTTCAATTATATAAATTCAAATCTTAATTAATTTAATAAAATATATAACTCCTAACATATCATATTCATAACCTTCAAATTATTTAATATACAAATTTATAACTCCTAAATATTACATTTATAAAAATCTACTTTGAGACATGTATGATGATTATTTTATTTTCAGGTTTCTTATTCTTCATCTTTTCTCTCTTTAATTGGTTAATTTTATTTCTTTTTTATTTGATTTTAATGTATAATGACGAATGTTATATATTTTTGCATAGTTTGATTTTACAAGGTAAAATGATTTAACATGTCTAATACTTATAATAAGTCACCCTTTTTTCTATTGTAATTATACATTTTATAATATTTTTTTGAACTCTTGATGATACAAATCATGAATTTCTTATAGAAAAAATAATTTGTTTTTTCTCTTTTGTTTCTCTTTGTAGTTTCTTAAGATTCTTTTCTTTTATTCTTGTAGTTTTGAAAGACTTGTGTTTACTCTGTTCGTCTCTTTGTAGATTTTGGTGAATTGCATTATGTTGTTTTGAGAACATGATTCTTTCTTCTTCACATCATAACTTAATATTCTTTAATTTTTTTGCTAGACTAATTAACTATATTTTATATTTTTTTGTTGTTATAGTAAGGATTGTTATGTTTTTTTTTGTTGTTATTGTAAGGATGGTATAGTTCTCCATCCAAATCTCCAATGCAACAAGAGATGATTGGTTCCTTATCAACTTAGTTAATCGAAAAACCACCAACATATCTTGTTTTTACTAATCTGAAATTAAATTTCGTCTAAAAATCTCTTCATGCTCAGTAGCTATAAAATTGTTATACAAATATATAATAAAGATAAGTAACAAAAAAAATCAATATTTGAAATCTCCATATAAAGTATAATAAAATACTAAATATTAAGGCCTAACCCGTTGGTGGCCCCCTAAACTTGACAGCAATTTTCACTTAGACATTTTAACTAGACTTTGTTCATTTTTAGACGCCTCATGTAGGGTTCTGTTGTGTCATTTTTACACTTTTCTGACAATAAAAAAAAGGAGAGTGTAATACACTCGTTGACGACGTGGCAAACAATAAATTAAATAATTACATGTGTTATTTTCAGTTAAAATAATTATAAAATCTATTTAGTAATTAAATTGAAAATATTATTCTAAGAAAATCTCTTATTTCATTACACTCAAAATCTCTTTTGTGCTCTTTCAAAAAAAAATGTTCTTTTCTTTTACTATTTTTCATATTTATTCATCTTCTTTCTTTTTAGTATTGTTTTTTTGAAAGAATAAAGGAAGAGGAAGAAAGAAGAAGAGAATAAATATGAAATATGGATGTTGGTATCCATTTTTCCGGCAAAAAATGGAGGGAGGTGATGGTAAATTTAGATAAGAAATAAAATGAAGAAGAAGAAAATGACTTAAAAACGAATTTGAATAAAAAATTTGACCTCCATTGAAGAAATTTAAGCTTGAAAACAAGATAGGGAGTGGTGGCTTGAAAAATGGAGAAGAAGAAGAGAAAATAAAATAAAAAATGGCTAAATTAAGTCTTTCACGCGCTATTGTTGAGTATATCACACTCACTTTGACATGTCAGTAAAAAGTATCAAAATGACAAAACATAACCCTAAATGGGGTGTCTAAAATGAACATCGCCTAACTGAGGTATCTAAGTGAAATTGGTGTCAAGTTTAGGGGATCACCGCTGGGTTTGGCCAGCCAAATATTACATACATACATACATACATACATATATATATATATATATGAAAGAAATATAATTGAAATACGAAAAAAATCATACTGTTATAAAATAAGTAGCTAATATTTTATAACAATAAACTAAAATAAGAACAAATAAGAGAGAGTATATTAGTGTTTTCAAATTTTTCTTCTCTACATTATTTTGAAATATACTACCTATATATAGTAGTACTTGGAAAGGTAAAACTTGGCCATAGTTTGCCAAGTGTGGATGATGTTTCCACATGTCATTATATTAGTATAATGAGAGATGACTATTCAAAGGATGACCACATGTCATATATTTGGTTTTACAACACTCCCCCTTGGATGTCTATGTAAATAAATATTGAAAACAAATATACATAGACATTCACAATATGTTTTACATGTTGCCTCATTAAAAACCTTTCTAGGAAAACCCAGTGGGACAAAACCTAGACTAAGGAAAAAAGAGTGCAACACGTATTTTACTCCCCCTGATGAAGACTACGATTCAGATGTTTAAGTCTTCGAGTTCCGATCTTTTGTACCATCTTTTCAAGAGTTGAGGCTGGTAAAGATTTGGTGAATAAATCTGCTGGATTATCACTTGAACGAATTTGTTGTATATCAATATCACCGTTCTTCTGGAGATCATGTTAAAGAATAATTTCGGTGAAATATGTTTCGTTCTATCTCCTTTTATGAAGCCTCCTCTTAATTGAGCTATATATGCAGCATTGTCTTCAAAAAGCACCGTGGGTATCTTGACATCACATTTCAAATCACATTTTTCGTTGATAAAATGTATAACTGATCTCAACCATACGCATTCTCTACTTGCTTCATGAATGGCTATTATCTCAGCATGATTTGAAGAAGTAGCGACTATGGACTGCTTCGTAGATTGCCATGATATAGCAGTACCTCCGTATGTGAACAGATAGCATGTTCGAGATCGAGCCTTATGTGGGTCAGATAAATAACCTGCATCTGCATAACCAACAAGATCTGTACTATCTTTGTTAGTATAAAATAGACCCATATCACTAGTCCATTTTAGATATCGCAATATATGTTTAACTACATTCCAATGTCTTCGTGTAGGAGAAGAACTAAATCTTGCTAATAAATTAATAGAAAATGCTATGTCAGGTCTTGTAGAATTAGCAAGATACATAAGTGCGCCAATTGCACTAAGATAAGGTACTTCAGGACCAAGAAGTTCCTCATTCTCTTCTTGAGGTCAGAATGGATCTTTACTCACTTCAAGTGATCGCACAATCATTGGGGTACTTAATGGATGTGCTTTGTCCATGTAAAAATGTTTCAAGATTTTCTCAGTATAGGCAGATTGATGGATGAAGATCCCGTCTACTAAATGTTCAATTTGTAGACCAAGACAAAGTTTTGTCTTTCCAAGGTCTTTCATCTCAAATTCTTTCTTTAGATATTCAATTTCCTTTTGGACCTCTTATGGAGTTCCAATGAGATTAATGTCATCAACATAAACTGCAAGAATAACAAACCCTGATGTTGTTTTCTTAATAAAAATGCAAGGTCAAATGACATCATTTATATAATCTTGTTTTATCAAGTACTCACTAAGGCGATTATACCACATGCGTCCTGATTGTTTTAAGCCATATAATGACTTTTATAATCTGATTGAACATATTTCTCGAGATTTTGAACTATATGCTTCAGGCATTTTCAGTCCTTCTGGAATTTTCATATAAATTTCATTATCAAGTGAACCGTAAAGATAAGCTGTAATCACATCCATTAGATGTATTTCAAGATTTTCATGAACAGCTAAACTGATGAGATATCGAAAAGCTATTGTATCCATAACTGGTGAATATGTTTCTTCATAGTCGATACCAAGTCATTGAGAGAATCCTTGTACAACAAGGCGTGCCTTGTATCTTACAATTTCATTTCGCTTTTGCACAAAAACCCATTTATAGCCAACTGATTTTACACCATTTGGGGTTTGGACTACAGGTCCAAAAAACTCACGTTTAGCAAGTGAGTCTAATTCTGATTGAATTGCCTCTTGTCATTTTGGCCAATCACATCTTCGTCGACATTCTTCGACAGATAAGGGTTTAAGATCATCATTGTCTTGCATAATGTTAAGTGCAATATTATATGCGAAAATATTATTAACTATGATTTTCGATCGATCTAAACTTATCTCATCACCCGTAGAACTTATTGAAAGTTCTTCATTCACTTGAGTCTCGGATTCACTGATCTCTTTAGAAATATCAGGATTAATCAGATCTTGACATTCATTTGTAGTGTCATTTTTCGTACTTCTTTTTCTAGGATTTTTATCTTTTGAACCCAATGATCTGCCACGCTTCAAGCGTGTTTGTGATTCAGAAGCCATGACACTTGTAGATGGTCCTTTTGGGACGTCAATCCGGATAGGCACGTTTACTGCGGGAGTATGTGACTTTGTTATCCTTTTCAAATCAGTAAATGCGTCTGGTATTCGATTTGCTATGTTTTGCAAATGGATGATCTTCTGAACCTCTTTTTCACATATAGGAGAACGTGGATCAAAATGAGATAATGATGAAACTTTTCATGCAATTTCATTTTTAGTTCTTTTTTCTCTCTCCCTAATTGTGGAAAATTTGTTTTATCAAATCGACAATCTGCAAATCTTGCAGTAAATAAATCTCCTGTCAATGGCTCAAGATAGCGAATTATGGAGGGTGAATCAAACCCAACATATATGCCTAACCTTCTTTGGGGGCCCATCTTAGTGCGCTGCGGGGGTGCTACTGGCACATATACAGCACATCCAAAAATTCGTAAATGATCAATATTTGGTTCATGACCAAATACTACTTGTGACGGAGAATATTTATTATAATGAGTTGGTCTGAGACGAACAAGTGATGATGCATGTAAGATAGCATGACCCCAAACAGTAGTGGTTAACTTACTTTTCATAAGTAGAGGTCTTGCTATCAACTGTAAGCGCTTAATAAATGACTCAGCAAGGCCATTTTGAGTATGAACATGAGCTACAGGATGTTCAACTTTTATCCCTATTGATAAGCAATAATCATTAAAAGCTTGGGATGTGAATTCTCCAACATTATCAAGGCGAATTGCCTTAATGGGATAATCTGGAAATTGCGCTCTTAATCGTATTATTTGTGCCAATAATTTTGCAAATGCCAGGTTGCGAGATGATAAGAGGTACACATGAGACCATCTTGAAGATGCATCTATTAGGACCATAAAATAACTAAACGACCCACTAGATGGGTGAATAGGTCCACATATATCTCCATGTATACGTTCTAAAAATTGAGGGGGATTCAATGTTAACCTTCATTGGTGATGGCCTAGTTACCAATTTGCCTTGATAACAAGCAGCACATGAAAATTCATCACATGTAAGAATCTTCAGGTTATTTAATGCATGTCCTTTTGAGTTTTCAATGATTCGTCTCATCATTATTGATCCAGGATGACCCATTCGGTCATGCCAAAGCACAAAAGTTTTTAAGTCAGTAAACTTCTGGTTTACGATAGAATGTGCTTCAATTGTACTTATTTTTGCATAATATAAGTCAGAAGATAAAGTTGATAATTTCTCTAACACATATTTCTGGTTTGAGACAATCTTGCTAATACCAAGGTATTCAACGTTCATTTCATTTATTGTCTCAATATGATATCCATTTCGGCGAATATCTTTAAAACTTAACAAGTTTCTTGGGGATTTAGAAGAGAACAATGCATCTTCTATAACAAGTTTTGTTCCCTTAGACAAGAATATAGTAGCTCTTCCGGAGCCTTCTATTAAGCTTGAATTACCCGAAATTGTAGTAACATTTCCTTTTCTTCTAAGCAAGTAAGAGAAGTATTTCTCATCTTTGAATATGGCGTGCGTTGTTCCTCTATCAATTACACAAATATCTTCATGATTGATCATTGATTCAAACGAAGTTTGAGGCATATCCATATTTTCTTCAAAAACAGATATAAACATAGTAAAATAATACTATTAAACAAGGCTATTATATTTACAATGATTTAGAAATACAAACATACCAAATAATACAAACAAATAGAAAATGAAACTATCTAATTTATATCGGGATCGTCACTGATTATTTTTCCTTCAGGGAATATAAAGAAATCAGCTACATCCAGATGCATAGGCTCAACATTTGCTTCTGCATTATTATCAATCTTATGCATGGGCTCAACATTATCTTCAGATATAAAGTTTGCTTCTGGATTATCATCACTCTTTTTCAAGGATGCTTGATAAAGTTGAACCTGACGCTTAGATGATCGGCAAGTACGCGACCAGTGCCCCATTCCTCCACATCTATGACATACACTTTCCGAATTTTTCTTTTGTATCACTTCTTGTCTCTCACCCTTCCTTTTATACTGTCGGTCATCTTTCGGTGCAAGACGACCATCATAATTGTAATTTATTTTACGACCACGACCACGACCATGACCGGAGCCACGACCACGATAGGAGCCATGACCTTTTTCTCGTTGGTGATAATTTGCCTGATTCACTTCAGGGACTGGCATAGAACCAACAGGTCGACTTTCATGATTTTTTATCAAAAGATCGTTATGTCGTTCAGCAATAAGAAGATGTGAAAGTAATTCAGAATATTTTTTTAAAATCCATTCCTCGATATTGCTGCTGCAGGAGCATACTCGAGGCAGGAAATATGGAGTATGTTTTCTCTAGTTTATCATGTTCAGTGACCTCTTCTCCGCATAAATTTAACTGTGATATAATTCTATACATGGAAGAATTATTATACTTTTAAAATCAGATAATCTTAGATTAAACCAATCATGACGTGCCTGTGGTAGAATGACTAACTTCAGGTGGTCATATCTATCTTTTAAATTTTTCCACAGTACAAGGGGGTCTTTTATAATGAGATATTGCATTTTTAGCCCCTCGTCAAGATGGTGACGGAGAAAGATCATAACTTTTGCACGTTCTTGACTGGATGCCTGATTATTATCTTTGATGGTTTCTACCAAACCCATTGCATCCAAGTGAATTTCAGCATCTAGTATCCAGGATGAGTATCCTTTACCCGATATATCCAAGGCAACAAATTCAAGTTTAGAAATATTAGAAAATTTATAGAAAATAAAATTCTTACCCTTTTAGCTATTTAAAGTAGCTTAAGTTGGCAGAGTCTCGTGCTGATAACGTGTTATAAAATAAGTAGCTAATAATTTATAACAATAAACTAAAATAAGAACAAATAAGAGAGAGTATATTAATGTTTTCAAATTTTTCTTCTCTACATTATTTTGAAATATACTACCTATATATAGTAGTACTTGGAAAGGTAAAACTTGGCCATAATTTGCCAAGTGTTGATGATGTTTCCACATGTCATTATATTAGTATAATGAGAGATGACTCTTCAAAGGATGGCCACATGTCATCTATTTGGTTTTACAACACATACAATTCAATTAAAAAAATTCATTAACAATATGAGCCAATACGAACCAACACATATCATCAAACTAATTATTTTTCTTATATAGCTAAGTATCAAATAAATAGATTCCTCTTACAATTTTATATGTCACAATCACACAACAATGATATGGAAATTATTTTAACCCTACATTCTTAATTATATTATTTATATATAGAAATAATTTATATCAAAAATTTGTTTCACAATTTTGAATGTTCAATTAACAAAAAATCAACTATTTTTTTTATTTTATCTTATAACATTCGCAACATTACTTTTTTGACAAAATTAAAATTTTCTATTCCTTTTTAATTAACTTTTTGATTCTCTGTCCCTTTTTAATTTGTTTAATTAATTTTAATATGAAATAAGAGGAAGAAGTATATATATATATATATATATATATATATATATATATATATATATATATATATATATATATATATATATAACCTCTATATTGAATTAGTACTTATTTGTAATACTTATTACTTCCAACTTTATACTTTCATAACCCCCAATTACTTAATGTTCAACCTTGTGATATCTTAAAATCACATCAAAATAATATTTCTATCCAAATATATTTATTTTGAGCTTAATTGTTCTCACTTTTGATTTTGTAGTGCAAAAGCTATGGGCAAAGACTTCTTTGTGTAATTACTTTTATTTCTAATAAGGAGGATACAAAATATGATATATATAAAAGACCAAAATTGATTTTGATTTTTATTTATGAAATTATAAGAGCAAGATCAATTGATAAAAGTTGCATACAATTCAATTCTCGAAAAATATTATAATGTGTTAGTGGCGGGAGATAATCAAAATTATTATGAAGTTATTATTAAATATTCAATAATTATGAATCATGAAAAATATAAGAAAAATTAATTAAAAGAATTCATTTTTAACATTTTGCATAAATTAGTAAAAAGCTAAGATAAGCTAACTTGATTATGTTAAGATGCAATGCTAATTGTTACTGATCTTTTTAAAATATAAATTAGTAAAAAAGTTGAAGACAAGATAACTTGATTCTTTTAAGATACGATGCTAATTGTTACTATTTTCTTAGTGAAATTAAATAAACAAAAATGAAAAAAATGAAAAAGAAAATAAGGAAAAAGGGAGAATTTGAAAATAGTATTGAAATAAATTCAAAGAAACATAGAATTATAGGAGAGAATTTATTTAGGGAAAAAATAATAAAGATAATTATTCAAAATATGCTTATTATTTAACCATTCATACTTCATTATACTCATTCTTAATATTTACTTAACTTTTTCTCTTACACTTTATTATATGGAAATATTATTTATGTTAATAATTATAAATGTGTTATAAAACGAGAGAAAAATGCAATAATACTAAATAAGAAATGGAAGACAAATATTAATGAGAAATATAGAGTAGACAATATTCTTTTATCTCTTTTGTTGTGTATTTTCTAAGGGTGAAGATCATCCTTTTATAGGATGTTTAAATCATCCTTTTACAATATTTGATAATACGTTACTATAATATTTAATTAATATAATAAATGTATACATTACGTTAGGATAGGTTAAAGAAACATCCACACAATTAAGTGGATTTGTAACACTACCCCTTGAATGTTTATAGATAATGTGTCTCGTTAAAACCTTATTAGGAAAAACCCCGTGGGAAAAAGCCTAGAAAAGGAAAAAGAGTACACACATCTTGTAATACATTTTGCGTGCTGCCTCATTAAAAACCTTACCAGGAAAATCCAATGGGACAAAACCATGGCTAAGGGAAAAAGAGTACAACGCGTATTTGCTCCCCCTGATGAAAAACTTATTTGATATCTTGGAGACGACGCATGCCAATCTTATATCTTAGTTTCTCAAATGTTGACGTTGACAATGCCTTAGTGAATAAATCTGTAAGATTATCACTCGAACGAATCTGTTGAACATTTATCTCACCATTTTGTTGAAGATCATGTGTGAAAAAGAACTTAGGTGAAATATGCTTTGTTTGATCTCCTTTGATATATCCTCCCTTTAATTGAGTCATGCAAGCAGCATTATCTTCATACAATATTGTTGGAGTTTTTGTTTGCACAGAAAGACCGCATAATTGCAGAATGTGTTGAGTCATTGATCTCAACCATACACACTCTCGACTGGCTTCGTGAATGGCTATTATCTCTGCATGATTTGAAGAAGTAGCAACTATTGTTTGCTTCATTGAACGCCATGATATAGCTGTACCTCTATATGTGAATACATAGCCTGTCTGAGATCGGGCGTTATGTGGGTCAGACAAATAGTCAGCATCTGCATAACCAATCAATTCTGACTTGGATGCATTAGAATACAACAATCTCATATCAATTGTTCCTTGAAGATATCTGAATATATGTTTAACACATTTCCAATGTCTTCTTGTTGGACATGAGCTGAATCTCGCCAATAAACTTACAGCGAAATAAATATTTGGCGGGCATTGTTGGCAAGGTACATTAGTGCCCCAATAGCACTAAGATATGGTGTTTCATCACCAAGAACCTCTTCATCCTTTTTTTGAGGTCGGAATGGATCTTTATTTATATCAAGAGATCTCACAACCATCGGGGTACTTAATGAGTGTGATTTATCCATGTAAAATTGTTTTAAAACCTTTTCAGTATATGTTGATTGATGGATAAATATTCCATTTGTCAAATGTTCAATCTGAAATCCAAGAAATATTTTTGTCTTACCAAGATCTTTCATTTCAAATTCTTTCTTCAAACATTCAACGGCTTTTGAAAGCTCTTTAGGAGTTCCAATGATATTCAAGTCATCAACATAAACATATATTATTACAAAATCAGATTTTGACCTTCGTATAAAAATACAAGGACAAATAGGGTCATTCTTGTACCCTTCATTTAGCAAATATTCGCTAAGACGATTATACCACATTCGCCCTGATTGTTTTAATCCATATAAGGATTTTTGAAGCTTTATTGAACAACTCTCTTTTGTATTTTTATATGTTTCAGGAACATTGAGTGCTTCAGGGATTTTCATAAAAATATTGTGGTCTAGCGAACCATAAAAATAGGCCGTGACAACAGCCATTAAACTCATTGCAAGCTTTTCATGAACTGTCATATTTATTCGATACTTGAAGGTAATTGCATCTACCACAGGAGAATAAATCTCCTCATAATCAATGTCAGGCCTTTGTGAAAATCCTTGTGCCACAAGTCGTGCTTTATATCTTACGACTTTACCATTTTCATTGCGTTTTCGCACAAAATCCATTTATGCCCCACTGGCTTGACACCTTCAGGTGTTCGGACTATTGGTCCAAAAACTTCACGTTTTTCCAGTGAAGCCAATTTTGTTTGAATTGCTTCCTTCCATTTTTGCCAATCATTTCTCTGTCTACACTCGTTAACAGATCTTGGTTACAAATCCTCATCTTGTTGCATTATTTCAACTGCCATATTATAGGCAAAAGTATTATCCACCACAATATTATTTCGATTCCACCTTTACTCGTCGAGACATAATTTATATAGATTTCTTCATTCTCATTATTTTCAGGTGCATGGACCTCATTTGTGGTGTCATCATTTATTATGTCTCGGAGCTCTTAATGAGCAATTGCCTCTATATTATGATCATCATCTTGATCATTTATTCCTTTTCTTTTCCGAGAATTTTTATCCTTGAACCAATTGGTCTACCACATTTTAAGCGTGGTCTAGACTCATTTGCCTTAACATTTTGTCCTATAGGGACATCAACTCGAACTAGAGCATTAGCAGCAGGGATGTATGATTTATTAACCCATGGAAGGTTAGTAAATGCATTCCGACAGTTGATATGCAATACTCTGCAAATAAATTATCTTTTGAATTTCTTGCTCACATTGATTTTTTTGAGGATCTAAATGAGACAGTGAAAGTGAATTTCAGTCTATCTCATTTTCCAACTGCTTTTGTTCTCCCCCTAATGTTAGGTATACTGATTCATCAAAATGACAATCATCAAACCTTGCCATAAATAAATCTCCAGTTCTAGGTTCCAAATATTTTATAATAGAACGAGATTCATACCCAACGTATATCCCCAACCTTCTTTGAGGACCCATCTTTGTGCGTTGTGATGGAGAAATTGGAACATATACTGCACAACCAAATATTCTAAGATGGGAAATGTTTGGCTCCTAACCAAAAACCAATTGTAATAGGGAGATGTCATAATAATTGGTCGGTCTTATGCGCACAAGTGTTGCTGCATGCAAAATAGCATGCCCCCAAATCAAAACAGGTAACTATATTCTCATCAACAAGGGTCTAGCTATCAATTGAAGACGTTTAATCAATGACTCTGCTAAACCATTTTGAGTATGAACATGTGTAACAGGATGTTCAACTGTTATTTCAGTGGAAAAATAATAATCATTAAATGCCTGAGATGTAAACTCACCAGCATTATCAAGACGAATTGTTTTTATTGCATAATCTGGAAATTGTGTTTTTAACCTTATTATTTGAGCCAACAACCTCACAAAATTCATATTGCGAGTTGATAATAAGCACACATGAGATCATCTTGTAGATGCATTTATCAAGATTATATAATATTTAAATGGTCCACATGCAAGGTGAATAGGTCCACATATATCACCCTGTATCCGTTCTAGAAATGCAAGGGATTCCACCCCAACCTTAGCTACTGATGATTTGATAACCAACTTTCCTTGTGAACAAGCAGCACAAGAAAATTCCTTCGATTGAAGAATATTTTGGTTCTTCAAAGTATGCCCATGTGAATTCTCAATTACTTTGCGCATCATATTATAACCTGGATGGCCCAACCGGTCATGCCAAATGATAAAATCATTAGAATCAGTAAACCTTTTGTTTACTACAGCATGTGATTCAACTGTACCAATATTTGTATGGTAAAACCCGAAGAAAGTGCTAGCAATTTTTCATGCACAATTTTCTTATCTGCATTTATTGTAGTAATATAAAAGTATTCCACCTTTCCTTCATTCGGAGTCTCAACATGATAGTCATTTTGGCGAATAACCTTGAAATTTAACAAGTTTCTATGAGACTTACTACAATACAATGCACTATCAATTACCAATAATGTTCCTCCAGGTAGTAATAAGGTCCAGGTAGTAATAAGGTCGCTTTTCCAGAACCCTCAATCAATTTGGTATTACCGGATATTGTATTAACGTATGCCTTTTTCATTATCAAATGAGAGAAATATTTCTTTTCTCTTAGTATCGTATGAGTTGTGGCACTGTCCGGAAGACACATATCTCCACTACTCATCTTGGATCCAACTAAAAACTGGAAAGTTTTGTTTATCTTCACAAGAATAAAAAATACATAATAAGAAGTACGAAATTTGGCAAAAGAAATCTTAAGTACAGAAACTTTAATTAAGACATTAAAAATATATAAAAATATTATTCATTTCATATCTCAATTATCAATCTCAGTTGTGATCCCCAAAGAAGTCCTCAGCTTCCAGATGAGTAATATCATCGAGCCCATCAAAATCATCATCTTTCAATGCTAAGTTTGTCTCAACATTCTCATTATATTTTTGAGAAGATCCTGCCTGAATATCATCTTTGAGAGTCAAATGTGACTCTACCCGGGCATTAGAAGAGGAGGCACCGCCTTTATTTCATTTCCTTTTAAAGGAATTCTGATACAACCTAACAAAATACCCAGGTGCCCGACATTTATTTTTCCAGTGACCTTTAAGGCCACAACGATGACAGTGATCGCCCTTTCCTTTAGAAGGATTATTTTGAGAACCTATATTGTTCTCCCTTTTGTTATGACCACCACCTCAATGATTATTATATCGCCTTTTGCCTTTGCCACACCCGCGCACATTATCATGGCCCCGATTATTTTGTCTTATTTCAGACTGGCCGTGTGCAACAACCGTGTGTGCCTCCGGTAATGGAGCACTTCCAGCAGGATGGGCTTCATGATTTTTCATCAAAAGGTCATTATGTTGCTCAGCCACCAGAAGGCATGAGATCAGTTCAGAGTATTTCTGAAAATCTTTTTCACGATATTGTTGTTGTAATATCATATTAGAGGCATGAAAAGTAGTTAGTGTCTTTTCTAACATGTCCTCATCTTTTATTGTTTCTCCACATAATTTTAATTGGAAAGTTATTCTAAATACAACAGAGTTATACTCAATTATGGTTTAATAATCTTGAGATGGTCATACCTCCCTTTCAAACCTATCCACAATTCAAGTGGATCTTTAACTGTTAGGTATTCAACCTTCAGGCTTTCATCAAGATGATGACGAAGGAAAATCATAACTTTCGCTTTATCCTGACTTGATGTCGTATTTCCTTCGATTATGCTATCACCAAGACCCATAGCGGTAAGGTGAATTTCAGCATCAAGTACCCATGACAAATAATTCTTTCCAGAAATGTCAAGTGTCACAAATTCAAGTTTTGATAAATTCGACATGATGAAAACTATCATAAAATAATTTTGAGTTAATATTATGATGTTGATTTCTTTACAATAAATTATAAAATTAATATTTCAAATAATTAAGAATTAGTATAGAATATAATATATGCATGAACATGGGATGTTACAAAAGCATGTAACTCAATAGTATGAAACGGTAATTATTTTACAAAATTTATTACTAGTTCAATAGTTAGTTACTAACGCTAAAGTTCCGTAAAAAAAAATTTTAAGTCGTATTTAATATGATAATATTATTCTTTATGACACACACCAATATTTATCATAAATTAATTACAAAAAAAAAAAACATACGATTATTCTAACTAGCATGTTATTGAATGCCCTAATATTTAATTTAGAGTTACAAGTTACTAAAATATAAACAACATAAAAATATAAACGTGAAACGTATTGATTATTATGCCTAGTAAAGTATTATAATAATACCTAAAGCAAGTTATATATGCAGTAATAAAAATATTAATCAAAGATTTATGCAAGTCCTAATAGAGATGTTATAAACACACAAATATATACCTGACTCTGAAAGAAAGTTGATTAACTTTTAGGAATTAATTTCAAATTAAGTATGTCTCAGTTGGTTAGGGACTCGTGCTGATAACGTGTTATAAAACGAGAGCAAAATACAATAATATTAAATAAGAAATGGAAGACAAATATTAATGAGAAATATAGAGTAGACAATATTCTTTTATCCTTTCGTTGTGTATTTTCTAAGGGTGAAGATCATCCTTTTATAGGATGTTAAAATCATCCTTTTACAATATTTGATAATATGTTACTATAATATTTAATTAATATAATAAATGTATACATTACGTTAAGATAGGTTAAAGAAACATCCACATAATTAAGTGGATTTGTAACAAAATGTTCCTATTATTTTTGAACATTTTTTTTTATAAGATATTATAAGAATTACTTTTTAAATCTTTATAACATAAAACCTTTTGTCATTCTTTTATAATTGCTCATTTATTACTTATTTTATTATGTATTTAACCACAATATATAACAACAATATATTTTGTAGAACTAAAGTCATGTATCAGAGTTTTTGGCCAAAATCATTGTTAAACTATATACCCCAGACTTAAACTACATACTTAAAGTATCATTCTTAGCAGAAAACGTCCTTGAAGTATTAAAAAGTGAACAATTTTCATCCTTCTATTTTTATTTATCAGAAAACTAACAAATCCCACAAAAATCAAGTCATTCCTTTCTAATTATTGTTCTTAGATACGCCAAAAATATTATCGTAAAGTTTTTCGGTAATTGAGTTTAGCATTATGCAAAATCTTTTAATTTGACAGTTTTTTCATTTATTTTTTATGTATTTGATATTAAAATATTATTAGTTGAAATATGTATCTTCTCAATTGAATATGCTAGAAGTGGCGTTTGTTGGAGACTTCCACTTCTAATAATGTAGAAAGAAACTCATATTCGAGACATAATCAATATTTTGATCACTTCAATATCAAATTGGCCCAAAATTTTATTGATCTAAATACAGTTTGACTATGAAAAAGGTAAAGATTAGTAAGCTGCAGCTTTTTCCATTACTAAATGAGAAAAAGAGCAGATCATGTACCATCACACCTTTCAAATAGTTTTTTTATTTCCGTAACCAATAATGTCTAAGATTTTAAATATTTTTTCAAGAACTTCATATAGCAAGTAATGAAAATATGTAGAAAAACTTTTGTTGAAAGTCACGTGAACTGCTCATCTTTTTGTAGGATCTCTTGGCTTTTTTATGACATCTAACTTAAGGATAAAAACTTCTCGGTTTTAAATATTTGAAGGATGTTTTCTGCTGAGAATGATACTTTACGGAGGTAACTTAAGTTTGGGATATAGTTGAAAGATATTTTTGGCCAAAAATCTCATGTATCATTTATTTCCTTTCCAAAGAATCAACATAGTAGAGAAAAAATTTTAAAACTTTAATATACAACTGAAGTACTCTTTTAAGTCTTCAAATTATAGGTAGCTTATCTATTACAAATAATTTTTAATATTTCTAAGAGTGTGTTTGGATGTGTTACTGCTTTAATTCTTTTGACACTTTGTTTTTTTAAAAAATAAATTAAATGGCTAAAAGTCCCACTTTACTTTTTTATAAAGTATCAAAGGTAACCATATATATTTAATTTTGAGAACTCATTCAAATGGATAATAAAGTCATAAATTCTTAATTATTATATTATAACTAACATAAATAAAAATAGGTGCTATTCAACCAAAAAAAAATGGTATATTTACTAGACCGTGTTAATTTGAGGATTATTTTTTTGATAAAATCAATTCATGAATCAAGTTAAAATTACATATCTAATGTTACAATTTGTTATCTAATCTATTTGAATTGTAAAATTAAAAAAAAACTTTAAAACTTTTATACACTACGCATAGCGCGGCTAAATTTAGTAGTAAATAAATAAATATAGAAAGAGCCGAAGAAAGTAACGGTCCAGAGAAATCAAAAGAGGAAGTAGGATAAGACGGGGTGAGAAAATGGAGATAATCAAGAAGAAAACAATGAAAATAGAGAGAAAAAGTAGGAAACATTACATGAATTGATACATTTTAATAAATAATTACTGATTTTAGCAATATTTTTTATTTATTACCATTTGTAGCAATACTATGTTAAATCTGCAATATGTATTAAAAGTGAATTATATATGCAATATATTTGAATTATATATGAATTATAATTATTTTTTAAGATATATTATGTTTGTTTGGTAAATAATTTGACACATTGTATTAAAAGTATATTAAAATGTGTGATAAATAAATTATCAATCATTAAAATTTGAATTATATATGAATAAAAAATTATTCTTTGTAATATGAATTAAACTTGTATTATAAATGAATTAAAAGTGATTAAGTGAAAAAGAAATATTACTGTTATAAATGGTAAATATTTTTTTTATTATAGTATATTTATGTAAGTTTCCCAAGAAAGTAACATATTATCCAAACTAAGCTTATTAGTTGGGATATGGACAAATGTGGGGGAGATCAGATACACAAATATATATATATACACAAATATATATATATATATATATATATTTGAAATAATAATAATTAAGAAACAATATTGAAATACAATTCATTCCTACTAATATCTATCTTTACTTTATTTTATTAGACGAAAAAACTTAATGAATATTATTGATTTTGTAAGGATATGTATGAAAGTACGTTATTATTTCGATTAAGTTTTAATAAGTTAATTTCTAAAATTTATAAATAGTTTTTATGACCGCGTGAAACACAGAAATGTTCACTAGTTATTTTTTATTTTTTTTAAAAAAAAGATTAATAAAAATGAGTAATGTATTGATAAGTTCTTATTGTTTATGAAATATTTGTTTTTATCTTCGATTATTTTGAATTAATTTTCTTTGATGAAAATTTGTGTATTTTTATTGATTTCCATTCATTATGATATTAATGATTTAGATCCTCTTTTTAAAAAGCTATTCTCTTTTAACTCTTTTTAAAATATGATTTTTGTTAATTTAGTTGTATTTGGTACTTTGTTTAGAATTTGATCTCTTAGTGGTTTTACTATTTATTTTATTTTAAAAAACAAATTATGCACATATAAAGATATAAATTCCAACAAACAAATTATAACAAAATGCAAATATTATCAAAATCCATATTAAATTTATGGCAGGTTAAAATAGGTTAATTCACATCAAAAATAACCAATATCTTTGGTATATAAACGGTATATAACTCGATTTCTATGGGTTCAACAATCCATAGACACAACTAATATTGTGTATATAATAAGTTTATAACTAGAATTTCATGGTACAAAAAATATGGATACAAAATTGCTAAATTTATACCAAATTCATATCAAGTATCACTAATTGGTTGTGTATATAAAAGTATGTAACTGGACTTTCATAGTACACAACTTTATAGTAGGTTGGTCAGTTTGAGGTGATTTTGGATGTGTACGGGCTGCCGTAGCTTTGTTTTCTTAGTAAATTTCATGATTGTTGGTTTTGCTTTTTCAGGCCTCGGATTGTATTCAATTTTGGAAAACAAGTTTGAGGTATATTTTAGGACTTCTTGATGGGGTCAATTTGGGATATTCTGGCATGGGTCCCATAGTTCCTCTTTCACTTCAAAATTGGACCATTTTTGTTTTATGTGATTTTTATGTCTAAACGATCATACTAATGTTGTGATCTTATTTTCGATAGTGTGATAATGTCTGGAGACCATTGAGAAAGGTAAAGCTCTGGCCTCTTGATTCGTAGCTTGCACGGTGGGACTATAGGTAGGCTACGACTTACACTACAACAAATTTGATCATTAGTGATAAATTATTTAACAATCAAAAATCATATTTTGTGAGTAAAATTTTTGTATAACAAAAAAAGAATTGTCAATCATTCATCTCTAAAAATGAGTTATTAAAAGTATATAAAGACAATTTGGTGTTTCATCGCCAAATATGATTTATTAACTACGGAAAAAAGAATTCGTCTCTAAATACATAATATTTGTGACAAACTTATTTGTCGTAGAAAAGTATATATTATGTCGTTAAAAGCATTATATGTTGCTAAAAAAGTCTCGAATATCGACAAATATAATTTTTCTCTAATTATAATCTTAATTAGTGACGATATCAATTGTTCTTAAAGCTATGCAAAATCTTTAGTTAAAAAAATGTAATTACGTTACTAAAAGGTATATGTTTGTATGTACAAATCGAAATTTTGTCTCTAAATCTTTATACTAGTGACAAGTTTGTTGGTCTTAAAAAAGCAAAAAATTATAGTGGAAAACTATTTTTAACCTTAAAAATGATATGATATTAGTGACAAGACTAATTCAGTAATTTGTCTCTATATGATGTATTAATTAGGGACAATTTCAATTGTCATCAAATATTAAGTTATGTGGTTATATTGCAGTTACGGTATTAATAAGGCTATTTGGGACAAATAATTTCTTGTAACATGATGCATAATTTGTGATAAATGGTATACAGAAATATGATAAATAAGATGTTTTGCGATATTATATGTGATTTTCTTAGAATATCTGAATAAATATCAACAAAAGATTAAAGATTTAAGAATAAAATTGTTTGAAAATAATATTGTAAGCATTATGATTTTATTTGATTTAAATTCATAAATTAATTTGGATTATACTAAATTCAAGAAAATAGTGGAGGTTAGGTGATAATTCAAGTCAAATTAATTAAGCCACTAAAATCATGTCACATGTCAAGGTTATGTGACAATTCAAGTCAAATTCAATAAGCCACTAAAATCATGCCACGTGTCAAGGTTATGTGGCAATCCAAGTCAAATCAAATGAGCCACTACAATAATGACATGTGTATGTATGACATGTTCTGACCAATCAGATCAAAGCTTTTTTACGGAGCAATGTGAACCAACCAATCAAATCACACCAGTAGACCACTCCTTACTACTATAAATAGAGGACCTCATTATTCATAGAGGGAGGGTTTTTCAAGAACAAGAAGCAAGAAGAGAGCTCGTGGATCAAAAGGTACAAATTCTCTACAAGTTGCAAGTTCAAGCAATAAAGTTCAAAGTTCAAGATTCAAGATCAAGTTACTTGTTCATGCTAACTATTCGTCATAACTATACAAGTGTTCGTGACGAATAATTCACACTCAAGTTCAAAGTTCAAGATTCAAGATTAAGCTATTCAAGCCCTTGACTCTAAATCAAATTCAAGTCCTACATATTTCATATTATTTTGAAGAATCAAAGGATTATCACAGAGATTGTAACACGCACTATATTTTGACATCAAATACTACATTTTGTCACTTCTATTTTCCTGTCTTGATTATTTATTTTTCTCGGCTTGAAAATTTTTTGTTTTCAAATTTTGGCAAGCCCAGTGGGACAGTCTCTACCTCTCATCTCTTTACATCGATCATCAAATTTCGAGAACACTGAAATGACTTCTAAGAAGTTCAACTCCAAATCTATTGCTACTAAGACTGTCGATTACAAGTTTTCTTCAGCGGTGGAGAACATACTGGATGCTAGTATGAAAATTTTGGGACCCATCACTAGGAACAAAACAAACTTACTAGGACAGCAAACACTTCAAACGTCCTTTACATCAGTTCTTATGCCAGATCTCCCATCTTCAAAGGGGGCAAGATTCTCTGCGAATGAATTAGTAGAAGGAGGAAATATAACTGAGATTATTGAAAAGACATTGGCCCAACTCAGTCCATTCCGGAACAAGGATCGTACTATTCAAGATGAAAATGATGTTTTGGTCACTAGATCTGCCCCAGTCACTCCACGTAACTTGTTCCAATCAGATTTCAGTTTGAGGGAAAATCCATGCTTTAATCCATCACCCATGATGACACTTTAAGCAATGATGACTAACACCTCAATTGTTGAAGAACAATTAGAAAATTTGACAAAGGCAATTGAAGGTCTAACAAAGTATGTGCAAGACCAGGATAACCGAATTGTCAAGTTAACGGACAGGGTTGAAAATGTTATGAAGGGAGGCTCAAGCCATGCACCAGGAAAACGCCCCATGGTACAAGAAAAGGGAGAATCCTCTACAAAGCAAACACATGTTGATGAGGAACTACAAGTATCTGCTGAAGGGGGAGAATTCCCATTCATCAACTAAAAGACTTCATAATGGGAACTATCAAAGATAAATATGATGTCCCTTCAAAGTCATCGTATAGATATATCAAGCCATACACTTCAAAAATTGATGTATTGAAGATGCCTGTAAAATTTCAACAATTCGACGGCAAGGGAAATCCAAAGCAACACATTGCATCCTTTTGATGAGAGATATGAACAAGAAGCTTCGAGAAAACTAATATTTTCTGAATTATATGAAGCCAGTAAGCAAACATCGAATCCATGGGTATTTGAACCCGAATATCCAGGAAAAAATAGAATATTTGATGGATGCACAATATGTGACTCACCTGACGATCTTATTCTAAATAGTATCTCGTTAGATAACGACTATGTTTATATCCTTTCTTTCTCATACAAAGTGCGTATACACTTAACAAAACCACTTCTTCTTTGAACAGAAAAGAGAGAACCAAATAAAAAGAAAGGGTTCGGCCCTCCTCAGTATCACCTAGGAAGAGGCCATTGATTGGAATAGAAAATTTAGTAAGAATTAGGTTCGAATAAATTTCCTAGGATCCTTTTCCTTACGAACTACAAACATGGAAATCGTTGAAATAGCTCTTTGATTGAAAGAGGCTGATTCCTATAATACATTACTCCAGTCGAGTCCAATGGAATTTCAAAATGAAGATATTTTTCTCGGCTTCGGTTTCTACTTTCCGTAAATGAGAATGAGCTTTTTTGAGTTGTTCAATAGCCGCCCCACGCAGTTCTTCTAACACATTTTGTTGAAACTTGCAATAATGCTGGAACATATGGAGATTATCAGGTTAAAAGATTTGTGCGCTCCTTGCAAGGAAATGCCTTTGATTGGTATACAGATCTCAAGGCTGGTTCCATTGATGATTGAGAACAACTTGAACATGAATTTCTCAATCGTTTTTATAGAACGAGACATACTGTGAGCATGATTGAACTCGCAAATACACGTCAATGGAAGGATGAACATGTCCTTGAGTTCATCAATCGATGAAGGAATGCAAGCCTCAATTGCAAGGATAGGCTTAGTGAAACCTCTGGAATAGAAATGTTCATCCAAGGAATGTATTGGGGACTTCGCTACATTTTATAGAGTATCAAGCCTAAGTCATTTGAGGAACTAGCCACACGAGCTCATAATATGGAGTTTATAAGCATGTCTTCAAGCGGGACTGAAGGACCATCTATTTATGAAACTCTAAAAGAAAGGACAAAGTGGAGGTAAAGAAAGGGGGGAAATTTGCACCCAAGTCTGAAAACAAAGAGTCAATGAATGTTAAGACTGCACCTTTGAAAGTCACCACTAAGCTAAGCAACAATCAAACTCTGAAGAGCAAGACTTATAAAAAAAACACCGGCCGAAAGTTATCTTCGAAGGAAATGCAAGCAAAAAAGTACCCATTCATGGAATCAGATGTTCCAGCAATTTTTGAAGAGCTCGTTGCGTAGAAACTCTTCAAATTACCTGAAATGAAGCGCCTAGACGAAGCTGGAAGGATTAATGATCCTAATTACCGCAAATATCATTGTTTGATGGATCATCCTATTGAAAAGTGCTTTATCTTTAAGGAAAAGATCATGGACTTAGCTCGTGAAGGAAAGATTTTAATTGAAGATGAGAAGGAAAATTCAAATCAAGTGTCTATCACTTTTGGCTCACATGATCCCATAGTTCTTTGCAACTTTGTTGAAGTACATAACTGTGATGATGTCCTAGCCTCATTACCACCAATGATGATCAAATTTGGTGACTTTGAACCGATAGATGTCAGGAAATCATTGTCTCTTCCATCGATGATGGAGGCAATAGTTAGAGGGAACTCTTTAGCAGAAAATAAATCTGAGTGTGCCGATGATGAAGGATGGATTTTGGTGACACGACGAAGACGCTACAAAGCGAACTCGCAAAGAGAGCCAAGAAAGGAAGTGACAAGAGGAAAAATGAAAAAGCTACTCAAAACACGAGGAGTGAAGAAAAATATGAAGAAATCGAGAGTCGTGGAGAATCACTATAAAAAACGGCGTTCTCCGGTGACATTAGAGGAATTCTTGCAAAGCTGGTTCTACACTAAGACTTCTCATTGTGACACCAATGCCTCATGTTGTAACATTGAGAAAGAAGAAACAATAGGGTAAGAATCATCAACAACCATACTGTCGTCATATGAAAATCACATCGAGTTTCTCTCAGAATAAGTAAATACTTGTGACGCAAAGTTCACATTCACTAATGATGATCTTTTGTTGGGTGAAACATCACATCCTTTATATATGGTATGTTTTTTGCGTGAGCATAAAGTAAATATGATTATGGTGGATGATGGTTCTAGGGTCAATATCCTTCCAATTCAAACTTTGAAAGAACTGGGAATCACGATGAATGAATTATCTAAAAGTCATTTAATGATTCAGGGACTCAACCAAGGGGGGAAAGAGCGATTGGTGCAATCAAAATAGAGATAAAAATGGAAGATATGTGTTCGAGTGCATGGATGCACGTTATTGACTCA
Organism: Solanum sitiens; assembly: GCA_016801875.1. Lineage (NCBI taxonomy): Eukaryota > Viridiplantae > Streptophyta > Magnoliopsida > Solanales > Solanaceae > Solanum > Solanum sitiens. Next base: position 4,016,094 of record JABWTJ010000009.1, read on the forward strand.
AAGACCTCCTATAATATCTTGTTAGGAAGGCCATGGATCCACGAGAATAAATTAGTGTCATCCACGTACCATCAGTGTTTTAAGTACTTTGAAGATGGAGTTCAAAAGAAGGCAGTCGCTGATGATGAACCTTTCACCGAGACGGAAGCGCACTTTGCAGATGCAAAGTTCTACTTAAAGGATCATGTCTCAATGGAAGTCAAAGTTGATGACTCGATACCAATCAGAAAGGTTGGTGTCACAAAGAGAGTTGATGTAGCAACTGAAAAGGTTGGGGTTATGACGAAGAAAAATCAACTGCTTTCAGATATGAGCACAGTACTCAAGGCAAGCGAGACATCTTTAAGTAAAAGAGTGCATCCTACTCTTCATTATATCCCAAAGGCAAATAAGTTCAAAATTCAACCTTCTGAGTTGCAGAGTAAAAAATTGAAATTTCCTATCAAACAAATTGATGCAATCAAATAACCTTCAAAAGTGATTAGAGGATTTATCAAACCATCAAACCATGGTTCATATGAAGAACTTCCTCAGAAGCGTACAATTGAAGGTTTTGACCCGAATGCTTATAAATTATTGGTGAAAGCGGGATACAATCCCGATGAAACCTCTAAATTAGGAAAGCTCCCACATGAAGTTATTGAAAAGGCAAATCATGGCTTGAATCCTACTCAAAGGATGTTGATGTAAAGAGGGTACATGGTTAAACAATCACGTGAAGGCTATGGGTTTCAAACAACCATCACCAGTACGAATCTCTATTAGAAGGATGAGCATCAACTACATTACTATGATAGAAGAACCAGTGATGTCTAACAAAAGGCTTTTTGTGTTTGATCGACTTACTGTCCCAACTTTTAATATTTTTGTATTTGATCGGCTTGCCGAGTCAACTCAAGAAACTTCACTGTTTGATCATTTGGGACCGATAAAAAGGAAATACAAACGCCAAGGAGATCGCAGAAAAATAGTAAGACACGTTCATTCTCAAGAGCACGGTCCACCCGAGAATTGTCCTAGTTTGATTCCTTCTAGAATGAGGCGGGAAGAAAAAGTTGTAGTTTCATGTGGTAAGGTCCTGGGAGAAAGAATGCATACTATAGTTCATACTAAGGAGCGGGACGAAGATGAAGAAAGTGTAGGATCATCACATTATATTACAGTTTGTGACAAAGAAAATGCTTCACCTCATGCAAGGATAGAGGACAAATTTGTTGATACATGTTATCACATATCCTTCGATGATGGTGATCCTCAAGAAGATGAGGATGCAAAAGATGTACCCACTGAACTCGAGGAAGAGATGAAGAATACTATTGATACCTTAAAAGAAGTGAACCTTGTAATTGATGATGATATGAGACCTACATATGTAAGTGCCTCATTGAATGACGATGAAAAAATGAAATACATTGAATAGCTTCTGGAGTTTAGAGATGTATTTGCTTGGAGATACAAGGATATGCCTGTATTAGATCCTAGAGTTGCAGTTCATCGTCGTGTTGTGAAATGAGGCGTTCGTCCTTTTAAGCAAGCTCAGTGTCGATTTAGACCTGAATTAGTTTCTTTGATCGAAACTGAAGTCAACAAACTCATTGAAGCAGGTTTCATCCGTAAGTCAAATATCCTACATGGATTTCAAGCATTGTGCCGGTAAGAAAGAAGAATGGCCAAATCTGAGTTTGTGTTGACTTTAGGGATCTTAATAATGCATGCCCTAAGGATGACTTCCCTCTTCCAATCCCTGAGCTTATGATTGATGCCACGACTGGATATGAGACAATGTCATTTATGGACGGTCCATCTGGATACAATCAAATTCGCATGGCACCAAAAGATGAAGAACTTACTGCATTTCGTAATCCTAAAGACATATATTGCTACAAAGTAATATCGTTTGGTTTAAAAAATGCTGGAGCTAATTATTAACGAGCCACACAGAATATTTTTGATGACATGCTTCATAAAAATGTTGAGTGTTATGTTGATGACTTAGTGGTGAAATCAAGAAAAAAGGGTGAGCATTTGCAAGATTTGAGAGTGGTGTTTGAACGACTTTGAAGATACCAACTCAAAATGAACCCTTTAAAATGTGCCTTTGGGGTTACTTCAGGAAAATTTCTTGGTTTTATTGTCCGACATCAAGGGTTCGAAATTGACCAAGACAAAATAGATACTATTCTAAAGATGCCTGAGACTAAAGTCATTCATGATTTGAAAAGTTTGCAGGGAAAATTGGCATACCTTAGAAGGTTTATCTCGAATCTAGCTGGAAGATGCCAATCATTCAATCATCTTATGAAAAAGGATGTTCCTTTTGAATGGGACCAGGATTGTACCAATGCTTTCGAGAACATAAAATCTTATTTGATGAAGCCTCCTGTACTTGTACGCCTATACCTGGAAAACCATTGATATTATATATTGCTGCACAAGAAAGGTCGGTAGGAGCACTTCTAGCACAAGAAAACAATGAAGGGAACGAATATGCCCTTTAAACTTGAGTAGGAAGATGACACAAAATAAGATCAAGTATTCGCCTATAAAGAAATTATGCCTCGCCTTAGTAGTCTCAATTCAAAAGATAAAACATTACTTTCAAGATCATGTCGTACAACTTGTGTCTAAAGCAAATTCTATCAAGGTTGTCATGTCCAAACCTGTCTTGAGTGATCATTTAGCAAGGTGGTATCTCCAATTTCAACAATTTGAAATCACATATATCTCTCAAAAGGCAATAAAAGGACAAGTGCTAGCAGATTTCTTAGCCAATCACCCAATCATCCAATTCCAAACGATTGGGACTTATCTGATGAGTTACCTAATGAAGATGCAATGTTAATTGAAATCCAACCACCTTGGAAGATGTATTTTGATGGAGCTGCACATAGTGAAGGAGACGGTGCTAGAGTATTGTTTGTCACTTCATATGGAGAAGTCGTACCATATTCTTTCACTCTTACATAATATTTCTCCAATAATGTTGCTGAATATCAAACACTTTTACTCGGTCTTGAAACGGCTGTTGATATGAAACAATTGCAGTTGCAAATTTATGGTGATTCCAAGTTAGTGATTAATCAAGTATTAGGGGATTATGAACTGAAGAAGCCTGAGTTACTCCCATCTTGCAATTATTATCAAAAGATGATAGGTTGGCTTGGGGAAGTGACTATTCAGCATACCCCTAGAAACGAAAATAAGAAGGCTGATGCGTTGGCAACTTTAACTTCTACATTAGCATCACCCGATCAAATGAAAGTTGTTGTTTTCCGAAAATGGATAGTTCCACCACCAGATTAACATATAGAAGAATTTGGACAAGGTATTGCTACTTCCGAGGGTGAAATCGAAGACTGGCGACAATCGATAATTGATTACATGTGTTATAAAATATTGCCATAAAATCTTCGAAGGAGGACCAAAATCCGACGACGAGCCCCCTATTTTTTTTATTATAAAGATACCCTCTACACGCGTTCATTTTTCATGGGATACTCTTACGTTGTTTGGGGGCAGATGAATCTCTTCAATCCATGCAAGAAGCACACACTCTGGAGTATGCGGAGCGCATCAATCGGGCCCAAAACTTCATTTTAATATAAAAAGGATGGGATATTATTGTCAAACTATATTAAAAGATTGCTTGGAGTATGCCCGAAGGTGTCAAGCTTGCCAATTTTATACATCAACCCCCTGAAGTGTTACACCCAACTATTGCTTCATGTCCATTCGAAGCTTGGGGTTTGGATGTTGTTGGGACATTGCCTAAATCCTTTGGTGGTCATTTATACATCCTTGCAGCGACCGATTATTTTTCAAAATGGGCAAAAGTTGTTTTTCTTAAAGAAGTGAAGAAAGAGAATGTCGCCAATTTCATTCGAGTCAATATTATCTATCGTTTTGACATTCTTCGATATATATTGATAGACATGGAAAGCCATTTGATAACAAAGGCAAAGATATGTGAGCTGTTTGACTTTAAGCAACGCGATTCCACGATATACTATGCTGCCGCTAATGAGCTCGCTGAAGCATTGAACAAAACACTCTGCAATTTGTTGAAGAAAGTTGTCTCCAAATCTAAGAGAGACTGACATGAAAGAATGAAAGAAGCTATTTGTGCATATAGGACCACATATCGTACACCAACACGTGTGACTCCTTATTCTCTTGTTCATGGAGTTGAAGCAGTCCTTCCACTCGAGCGTCAAATTCCGTCATTACGTCTTGAAATTCAAGAAGTACTCACTGACGAAGAAAATGCTCGGTTACGTCTTGAAGAATTGGAAGCTCTTGATGAAAAAATATTAGAGGCTCAACAAAGTTTAGAATGATATCAAGCTTGTCTATCACGATCTTTTTATAAAAAGGTTCATCTTAGATGTTTTCAAGTTGCTGACCAGTTTCTTGTTGTAATAAGGTCCATTATTACCTCTCTTCGATATGGAAGCAAGTTCTCCGCTAAATGGGATGGGTCATATGTGGTACAAGAAGTATATTCAAGTGGCGCCTACAAATTTGTTGACTCAGAAGGATTACGCGTTGGCCCTATTAATGAGAGGTTCATGAAAAGATACTATCCCTGAAGGGAAGGAGCTGATCCTTAAGGTACGAGCCTAAAATGTATGTTACTCCTGGCCCGCAAGAGTATAAACTGTGTACGGCACAAAAAAAATCACATTAGTCTCCCAGAACTACATTGTGACTTGATCCTCTTCACTAAGGTACGTACGCGCTTAGAATCATATTCTAAGTTCAGTTACGTGAGTCTAAAAAAAGGGAAAGCAAACCATTATATGCACATCACAATATTCCATTCAAATGTCGTAGATTATCACTCGAGTCGACCATCAATGAAATATCTGTATAAAATAAAGCTTTTAGGCATGATTTTTGTACATGTTATATCAGTGAAAGTCGTCTTTCCGATGGTATTAAAAAGGGCACATCATTTCAACCTTTCGGTGCTGAGATGTGATGTTAAAAAAAAAAACAAATTAGGGTCATGTGAATCTGAAATGGTTAGCATTGCATTCATCCAGAACAATTCCGAGAGATTTAAGCTATGAAGTTCTAAGATGTTTAGATTATGAAGTTTGATTTTGATAAATCAAGTCTTTCATGACTCCTATGTTCTCACATCATGATATATCTTTTGTACTGTTAAGACACTAGGCTGATAAGACAATTGATTTTTGAAGCTGAAGTACAAAAGAAATAATAAATTGACAATATTAAGGCAGTCAAAATGTTTATTTGCTATTAATATTAAGAACATCAACTAATCAGTCAAAATGTTAAAAAAAGAAAAGGGAGAACAAAAGCTAAAAGAAAACATTAAAAGAAGCTAATCTAAACATAACTTATAATTAGCTAAATCTTGAAGAGCGACGTCTAAGACCCCCTTCTTCTCTTGTACATCATCTGAGGCTTTTGTAGTCACTAAAGAAACATCAGCGCATTTGTTGAACTCTTGTTCAGCTTCCAAGACTTTAGATTCAACATAGTCAACTTCTTTCTTGGCGGCATCTCAAAGAATTTTTAGATCCTTCACCTTTTTCTCTGCTTCCTTAAAGGATTGACAAGCAACCGATAATTCCTCAGATTTCTCATTCTTTTCATGCAAGATGAGATCAAAGGGTTCTTTAGCTTTCAAATAAGACTCGGATTTCTCAAATTCTCTGGCCTTATCAGCAAGAGTTGATCGCGCTTGGTCATAAGAAAAAACAAGTTTAAAGAAAAACTCCAGTAAAGTCTTCAAAAGGGAAATGTCCACACCCATGGAATCTACATCTGCAAGAATTAGTTGAATCTCATCCGTAAGAGAAGAAGCACGGTATGCATTAAGGTCAACAAGTTTAGAAAGAATATTAGTCCAAGCTCCTTTGACGAAATCCTTTCAAAGTTTCGAGACATCCTTTCTTCCATCGAAAACAGACTTGCATGTTACTGGTTGCTTGGGGGGACCTGAATTCAACATTTGTCGTGGTTTTGTCATGAGAAATATAAGTAACCTCTTGTTCTTCTAGAGGCATAGAATAATATTTCCTTGAATCTGTACCTTCTACAGACTCAGTACTATCTTGAGGCTTTGCTTCCAACATGTTGACATTTCTTGGCTAACAAAAAAAGGGAAAGATAATAATTAGTGAAGGAACTTGGTACCATGGAACAACATGAAAGTTTAAATTATTACCTCTTTATTAGTTTTCAAAGTCCTTGAAAAACTAACACTGTTGTCAGTGACCTCCGTCACATGCAAATCATTATCTTCTGACTTTTGTGGAGGTGGTCTCTCTCTTCCAACAACGATCGCTACGGGTTTCACTACTCTCATCTTGAAATGGCCGCTTGTGAGAAGGCTGGTGAGCTTGAGTTGAACATTTTTCCTTTTGGACTTTTTCATTGGGAGGTACCTTGACCTTGTCTGGAACACCAACCCTACACTTTAAAACAGGAGATTGTTTCGGAATCAAGACCTTTTCATCGTTCTTTTGAAGGGCATCAGTAGTCAAACCAACAAGATTCACCAAAAACTGCACATGATTTTTAAGAAGATTTTTGTGCACCTTTTCCCACCAGGACTTCTAATTCTGGGAAGCAAACTTCTTCATGTTAGATCCACTAGGAGAAAATGTTGCTTTTGCCCTAGATTTTGTCAATACACAAATACATGCAACCCTTAACCCATCTTCCAATGAGGCCTCACGAAAATCTTGATCTAGTCGATCAGGAGAATCTTGAAAAAAGTCGAATTGACGATTGAATCTATGAGGAATATATGGCTCAATGATAAAGAAATTTTCCTCCCTTAAAGTGAGATAGTTTGAGCGAATGCTCATGAAGAAATTTGATTGGTATTCTTTTTCAGTCTCATCATCACGATATTGGTGTGCATGAGGTCTATGAACAAATGTTGCATCCCAAGCAATGGTTCCTCCTCCATGTATACGCTTTCTTGCATCTTCTTTTCAAAAATACCTAGCATCCCCTTCACCAGAAAATGTAGTCATAAGGGAATCAACCAGCCCACCAGCTAATGGGTAATGGGTTTTAAAGTAAAAGGCCAACCAACCGTACACATAATGAATTGGGAAACAAGTTTGGACGAGATCAAGTCGCGAACATCTCAAAATTGTGTTTAGACCCTTGTAAATGCTGGCTAAAACTAGAATCACAAGGCTAACTCTCCTACCACAGGCCAAATGACAGGCATTTCTAAAGACACCCGGGCGAATAAAAAGAACTGCCTTAGTAGGAAAAACGAATATACACAACCAACACGATAAAAAATGCTGCCAAATATGTTTCATCCATCTTATGACTCTTAAATTGTAACTTGTGAACAATGCTTCTTCATCAAAAGACCACTTAAGAGACTCATCAATTGCCCCAGTTGGATAGTGAGATGATCTAAGACGAGCAGATTTTTTTCCTTTGTTGGCAGGGGCTGTCCATACTTTATATCATTCTTACACCAAAATTCTACCCATTTCTCCACAGAAACATCCTGATTTTCTGTTTGTAACTAATGAAAGGCGTCAAATAGATGCTCACAAGATTGAGGGAGGAACCTTTCCATTTTCAAATGTGCTTGTGAATTCTTCAACACAGTGGCACGACCTCTTCATAAAGGCAACCTGATATGGGTAGACCACAAATCACGTGTAAGTCCCAAAGTGATATGGATAGTTCCCCAAATGAAGTGAGCAATGTGTTTGTAGTAGGACACCAAGCTTCGCAAAAGGCTTGCATAATGTTAGTGTTATGATCATAAGTAAAAAGTGAGTCATACACAACATTGTATATATTTCTGTCCTTCAAAGTTTGGCGACCCCTACTAAGTATATCTTCAGCCCACTCCCAATACCCTGGAATATAGCGAAACTCTCCATCAAAAGTGAAAGTATCATTACATCGAGTCTCTCTATTTATGATTCGCCGCCCCAAACATGGTAAAGAACTTGCAATATTTTTGGTAGGATGATTAGGAGAGAAAAGTACCCATGTCTTGGGAGGAAGACTATTATATTCTAAAGTCCAATTATCTAGACCGGGATGTTTCCCTAGAGAAGTCCATGGAGAGGCATACTGAACACCTAATGTCTTCTCTACAAGTAATTTGGTCTCCACTTCACTGTTCTTATGATCCGATATTACAAGGTATAGTGAATTAGAAGAAGATTTCAAGTCTTTGAACTAAACCATGATTCGAATTGCAAGAAAAAAAAGGAAAGGACAAGTGTTTTATTAGCACTTAAATTAATAATTCAATAATGAAGGTTATAAATCTAGACAATGAGTACCTATTCCTTTAAGCGCAAATTAGGCAATGTAAGATCCTAGCTACTCATGCAAAGTCTTAGCACAAAAGGGTGTGAAGTCTTTGGGTCAAGACGATGTGATGCCTTCGAATTAAAACATATAATTTTGGCCTTAGATGATGTAAAACCTTTGGCTCATACGTTATAATGGCTTCGGCTCTAGCAATGTAAAGTCAAGAATTAATTTGATTTAAATCCATAAATTAATTTGGATTATATTAAATTCAAGAAAATAGTGGAGATTAGGTGGCAATCCAAGTCAAATTAAATAAGCCACTAAAGTCATGCCACAAGTCAAGACTATGTGGCAATCCAAGTCAAAATAAATAAGCCATTAAAATCATGTCATATATCAAGGTTATGTGGCAATCCAAGTCAAATTCAATAAGCCACTAAAATCATGCCATGTGTCAAGGTTATGTGAAAATCCAAGTCAAATTAAATAAGCCACTAAAATCATGCCACTTGTCAAGGTTATGTGGCAATCCAAGTCAAATCAAATGAGCCACTAGAATAATGACATATGTATGTGTGACATGTTCTGACCAATCAGATCAAAGCTTTTCTACGGAGCAATGTGATTGGTCGGTTCAAACCGACCAATCAAATCACACCATTATACCACTCCCTACTACTATAAATAGAGGTCCTCATTATTCATAGAGGGAGGGTTTTTCTAGAACAAGAAGCAAGAAGAGAGCTCGTGGATCAAAAGGTACAAATTATCTACAAGTTGCAAGTTCAAGCAATCAAGTTCAAAGTTCAAGATTCAAGATCAACTTACTTGTTCATGCTAACTATTCTTCATAAATATACAAGTGTTCGTGACGAATAATTCACATTCAAGTTTAAAGTTCAAGATTCAAGATCAAGCTATTCAAGCCCTTGACTCTAAATCAAATTCAAGTCCTACATATTTCATATTATTTTGAAGAATCAAAGGATTATCATAGAGATTGTAACACGCACTATATTTTGAAATCAAATACTACATTTTGTTATTTCTATTTTCTTGTCTTGATTATTTATTTTTCTCGACTTGAAAATTTGTTGTTTACAAATATATATTGAACAAATCATATATTATAATCGTAATTATCATAAAAGGTCTAACTTAAATAAATTAATATTAGTAAATTAGAATATAGAATGGTGTGTGTTGCTTCACATATCTAATTACTTCACTCTTGAATCAATTTTCAGATTCATGTACATGTATATATAGAAGAAAATACTTACTTAGACATATACTTTTTCATACCTTGATTTAAACAAAATATATCATCACATGTCAATAATAAATCTGATAAAGTAATAATTAGTTATTGTAATAGTCATTGTACTCATCTATTGGCATATTCTTGTTAATTTTAAAAAATAATAGTAACAAATTCATTAAAAATTATATATCATAGTGTGCTTTTTTTCTTATTAATAAGTATGGTGAGTAATAAAGATTATTTCAACAGTCACTAAAATTATTCCATCACATTTACACAACACTAACAAATAATTAACAAAAAATTGAACATGATCTTAAACAAAAGACTAAATACATAAAACGATGACATAAAATAAATTAGAAAAATTATAAAAAAATTTATAACATACAAAAGAAAAATGTTGATCCTAAAAGGACAAAAAGAAAGCCATACAACATAAAAAAAATGGAGTTACAACTTTGGGAAAACAAAAATGTTGTGGAAATATGAAAACTTAACTAAAATATATGGGGTGGGGCCTGGGAGTGTTACACTAAAATATTGGAGGGAAGGTAAAAAATTAACTAAAATATATTTAAAGTTACTTGTACAGATACTAATTTATAATTATTTAATTGGAAAAAAAAAGGAAAATATATTTTCCTCAAGTATTACAAATATTTTTTAAAAATAGACACGGTATAAAATATCTTCAATCATCTACGAAATCAGAAATTGTCATGATTCGAGCTTATATCTTGGACGTGACTGACACTTGAGAATCATTGCTAGTCCCCAAGTGAACTCTCATCCTAGCTGATTACAAGCGAAAGACTAACTCATACATATATATAATCATCAAACTGAAATAAATATTAAATCAACAGTGTATTAAATCTCAAAAATCATTGAATGGACTGAGTTCTAAAGAAAACCTCTAAAACTGAAAGACTCTGCAAAACTATCAATGAAGCCTCTGTTGTAAAAAGATGAGAGTCAGGAAAAGACCCACGACTCTTCAAGAGAACTACTACTAACAACTCATAAAACTAGAGTCCTCTGAAAGTAAGGAAGTCTCACTCAAAAGATGATGAGTGGATGAAGAACTTGTATTTTCATCATTAAAAGATGCAGATTGAATGACATACGTCTATTGAATGTACGAGTATGTAATATAGCTGAATAAAAAAATAACTAAATGAAATAGTTGCAATAGATATTAAAATTTTACAAAAAAAAACTTACTCATCTCTGAACTCAACATATTAAGTGGTACAATAAAAAAACATTTTTACCCCTATTTGGGAGATTCTCTAACCGAAAACTATCACTATGAGCTACGTGATGACGCAACGTCTCGCCCACGTTGCCAAAACATTCCTTTACCGTGCCGGAGTATAGAACCTCTCAACTAAGTGGATCCACTAAGAATTAAGGATCCATCTAAAAACTATGATCATTTACTCATGTTGGCAAGACATGATTTATAATGACTTTGAGTTGTCTGAACTCATACTCATATTGATTGATGCTCAATACTACTCTCAATAATACATATGTCCATGCTCAAATATATAAAATATACTCTTTCTCTGGTTTGAGATAATAACTTAAACTATCCTCTTAAAAGAGGTATATGCTCTGAAATATCTCTGAACTCATACTCTCATTTAGAAATCAAATTTTTTCTTTATTCACTTTAAAAACATTATATCTTTGAGAATTACTTAGTTCCCTTATACTTTCTCTCAAAACATCTCTTCAAACTCTACTCAAAGATCTTCTTTACTTTTCTCTTAAATCAATCGAAGACAATGATCGGTTAAAATGATTTCTCAATAAATAACAATAATACGGTTCATGTTGGAAAATAGACATGAACAATTAGCTCAAGAAACTCAATACATGATAACAACAACTCAACAATTAGTAATGGAAATTCGGAATCAGAATTTAAGAACTTAGAATTCAACACCAAACGCAGCTCAAGAATACTCAAATCTAAGGAAAGAACCATCGATTACTCTTTTATTGATGTGAAAGTAGATGTAGGACGTAAGTACGAACTAGTCCAACACTATGATAGTCTTACATACCTCAAAGAACAAGGTTCTTGAAGAATCTCGAAGAATAACTTGATTAGAAGCCATGAAACCCTAGCTTGAAGGAGAACAATCAAGAAAACCTTTCATGAGATTCTTGAATTAGTTTCTTGAAATCTCGATAGTCAAGATTTATAATTTTCATTAGTGATTCACAATTGTATGGATGAATTTGAGTTGGAAAAAATGGAATTCTTGGAAAAGGACTTACCTTGAAGAAGAATCTTGAAAAAGATTGAAAAAATCTTGAATGGAAGTCACGTGCTTTGAGTTTTCCTTAGGATTTTGCTTTAGGATTTAAGAGAGGAGAATGAGGGATTAAAAGATGAAAATCTGATTGTGTTGGGCCTTTAATTAGACAAGAAATTTGCTTAGGGTTTTCTCAGAGCTTAAAAGACAAAAGAGGCCTTTTTAATTATTTTCCGTTGCTAATACGAAACAGCACTGTATGAGGTTACTAAAATGGTAACTTTTACTCAAAATTCAAATTGTTGCGAAATTGATGGCGTTGGAAAGAGGATTAAAATACATTTAGTTTAAAAGGTTATGAGCCACATAACTCTTTAAATCCTAAGAGATATGATCATTTTAAATTAACCAAGTAGAATCTTTCGTCAAAACTTAATCGATATGAAATCTTTCAACTCAACTTTATGCTAGGGGATTCTAGTGAGCTTAATTCATATACAAATTCATTCCTACACTAAAGATTTGACCTTTATACATATGGATAATTTAACGATCACTCGATACGATCTTATTCACAAATGAAGAATTGTTCGTGTTTTAACTAAGAAATTTCCAGGGTTTTACAAACTTATAATTCATCTAAAGAGTAAATAATATAGAAAACTATGATATATTAATTCACAATTACATAAATAAATCTTAAAAGGAGCACAAAATGGGGGTGGACATAAATAAATCTTACAAGGAGTAGGGAGAGGTAGCAGAAATAATTGAGTATGGGACTTCACATCCTCACGTAAATTAAGTTCAAATATGTAAAATCAGACAAACATTAATACAATAGAAAAGTATGTGCAAAAATAATTGAATTCAATAAAGCTTAAAACTTCTAAGATATTAATTATAAAAATTACAATTTAAAATACTTAAAACACAACATCAACAGGGAAAAATCTATTGGATACTTAAAACATAATCTATGACAGATTATGGTCAGGTTTCCAAAAAACAAAAAAAAATCAAAGCAAAAAAATATAACATAGAAAAAAAAATGAATGCAAGAAGATTTATATGAAGAAAAAAATTTTTTAACAAAAACTCCTAAATAAAAAAATTTGACACCAACCTCAGTGCGAAGCTAGTGTTGAAATGTTTTGGCGACAATGAATGTAAATGGAAGAGAAAAAATGGGTGAGTATGGGCTATTTAAAAAAAGTTTGAGACAAAATGGGCGACCCAACCCAATTCTAACGGGTAAGAGAGTTAAATGGGTTGGGACGGGCTGACTCTTTGAATTAAAGAGCCTATAAAATAGCAGTCCAATCCAGTCCTAAGCAGACCACGGATTGGACGGATTGACCCTTCAACAAAAACATGGATAATATTGGCCTCATAGAAGAGTACGAATGTAAATGTCTCATGAACATGACATCAATAGATACAAAGATTCATTCATAAATTAAACATATTTCAGTGAATATTTATAAAACAAAAACATAATAATCAATATACAACATTCATAATATTCATCCGAACAAAAATATTACGTGATCACTATTTTTATAAACAAGATAATAAAGAAGAAGTGAGAAAATAGGCATGAAAACAAGAAAGTAGAAAAGGTGAGCTTGGGCTAATAAGAAAATTAGTAATGACCCTAAAATGTAAAAGATATGCAAAGAAATTAGACTAGATTTTATGTTAATATTTTAATAATATTTGTTGACAAAATCTTAACAAAATTAGCAAACTAGTCACAATCCTAACTTAATTAGTAAAATCATCTACGCTTTAAAATAATTATTGAAAATGTAAAAATAATTTTTATCCAAATTTTATTTCTCAAAACAGTCCAACATTGGACCAAATTCTACATCCACTACCCATTTACACTTCTTCTTAGGCTTTAATATCATTAAATTATTTTTGAATCTTTCATGTTTTTAATTTTTTTTCTCTTTCATCAACTTTTTAGTTTTCAATCCCCATTATTCACGTTTTCTCTTCTTTTTTTCTTTCATCAATTTTTCACCATTATTCTCTCCCTCATTGTTGAAGAAGAACTAATTATTCAAGTTCATATCAATTTGTTCAGATTTATCAATTAATCAAGAAATGTCTCAATTGGTAAAGGTATTTTCGAAGTCATCATTTATTTTTGCGAGTTTTCATGAGATTTTGTTTTCAAAATCACACATTATGTTGAATTTCGAATTGTATGTATTCAGGTTTTTTCGTTATTTTTTTTATTTTTATGTGAGTTTGTTAACTTACTCATCAAATATTTATGTATTTCAGATTTTTAGTATTTTAAATAAATTTTTTCGATCCTTTTTTATGATTTATTTTTATATTTCAGATTTAGTAGAATCGACATTAGCATTTAGGTATTTAGTTGTTTCACAAAAGTATTTGAAATATTTTGAATGTTCTGTAGTTTGTAGTCAAATTTCTTTTTACATGGTTATTTTTTATGTATAAGTTGAACTATTATAAACAATTTTATATTTTGTATTGTGTTTTGTATCTAACCAATAATTGTATTCGTAGTTTACTTGCATAATTATGTGTGTGTATTTTATTTTTTTACTTCACAAGATTTGTTATTTTTTTAAGAAACTGTATTTAAAGTAGTTATGCTTTTAGCTACATTACATATCATGAGTTAGTGATGAAGAAGACTGTATTCTATTAGCTTTATTATGTATCCCAAATTAATTGTATCCTTAAAGAATTATATTACATTCATTATGTAGTTGTTTAATATTATATTTAGTTTAAATTTTCTTTGATGTTTTCGGTTCAATTAATATCCAAAATGAATTATATTCAGTATGTATCCTATTAGTTTGTATATATCATATGAAATATATTATATTCATTATGTATCATGTTTATATATCCTAAATTTTGAATTCCCTAGTAGTTTTTTTCTTCTATCAATTATGCAAGATATAATTGTCATGTTGCAATTGAAAATTACATTGTACATGTATTTCATTCTGACTTTGTGTCAATGTCACATTATTCAAAATTGTAGTGCATCCAAAAAATAATGAAAACCCAATGGACTAGAAGAGTAGAGTAAAGTTCAAGATCATGAGCTTCAAGGTGAAAGAACCGATGGACTATGTACCTGAGCTATTTAGTCAGATTTTAATAACATAAATATGAAATTATTTGTCAATTTTGTATTCCCTTAGTTTTTGATCCTTACTTTTTTGAACTTCTTTAAATATAATTTTATTTGAAATGTACTCTGATGAACTTCTTTAAATATGATTTTATGTATAATTACTTTAACATGTAATTGAAATATAAATTGTGAGTGATATACAATTAAGAACCGTACGTAATAATAAAGTAATACAGATTTATTGACGTTCAAATTAAGATGGAATACAAAGTGATAATGAAATATAAACTGAGTACGATAAATACCAATTTCAATTGAAAACTAGACCAAACAGTATAAAACCTGCTGGTATACCATTTGGTATTCAAATTGAGATGAAATACAAAATGATTATCTAAATACAAACCTGTATTATGATTATTTAAAATTGTGAATGAATATAAACTCAAAGATAAACTAGTTGGTAGAAACACATAATGAGCAAAATAAAATATAAAACTATTTGACTGATGCAATTAAGATGAATACCTATATAATGAATACATAAATAAACTGTATTTTGGCTATTTATAGTTGAGAATTAATACAAAATCAAATATAAATACAAAACTTTATGGTATACCATTAAAACAAATACGAAATCAAATCTAAATACAAACTATTTGATATACAAAGTGATATTGAAAATACGAAATAAGCAAAATAAAATACATATGTAAGATGGATGAATACCTATACAATGAATACATGAGTATTGGATTCTGAATACTGAAAAAATTCCTAAAAGAAGTTATGATGCCTTAGCAAAATAAAGCTACAAATATGATAATGTATGGTAATAAAAGTTTTTAGAAACAAAAAAGATTAAGAAAATTGAATATTGAATTTTTTTAGAACAATGGTGAAAGACGTGTTTTTTAGAACATGGTGAAAGAAGAAGAAAAAGATGAAAGTTGGTGTATTTTAATAAATAGCCTATTAATTTTTTGTTTTTGAATTTTTGTAACTGATAAAACTTTCAAGCAACTTTTTTTTTAAAAATATTTTTTTCTCCCCTTAATTTCTCCTTTTTGTTTTTTAACAATTGTATTATTTCAATTAAAGCAAATAATAAAAGCTTAATAAGATACACAATAAACTAAAATTTTGACATTTTTACTAAATATTAAAAGTATTGACAATGGGTCCTATTAAATGTCAAAATATTGATATTTTAAAAACCTTTCCCAAAATATATATGTAATTATTTTTTTTAAAAAAATCACAACCTAAACCTCTAAGTCTTGCGGCTTGAACCTACGAGGCTAGTGGTTCAAATGAGGCTGAGCCAAAAATTCTCGTTTCCAAATGGGTTGAAAAAATTAAACCCAACTCCATTTAATTCAGGGGTTGGATTGGACCGGCCTAGCGGGTCAAATCCATTTTGAAAGCTCTAATTACAGTAATCAAGATTCATAAATTGAGGATATATAAAAACAACCTTAAAACAAGATACTATAGAGATCAAAAGTCAATAACTGAGAGTAGTAAAAAATTGAAATAGAAAATTATAACAATCCAATTATTCAAGAATTGACTATTGGAAATATATTAACTAATTAACAACAATTATATAAACACAAGGAAAAGCATGGACATGAGGAAGTGGAGCTTCTTGGCATTTCAATTCAAATTTAGTCCATAAATCATAATAAACAAAGGAAAAATTATAGATAGTTCATGAAAATATTCCTTTTTATCATATGGAAAAAATTTATCATATATAACAAGGATGTGAAATATTTTTAAAGTTACTTGTACCGATGTTAAGTTATAATTATTTAATTGAAAAGAAAAGGTAAAATAATATTTGCCCCAATTATGAATTATAGCAAATATTTTTTTAAAAAATAGACACTATATAAAAGATATTCAATCGCAAATAAATCAAAAACTTATAATTCAGCTAAACAACAAATAATATAGAAAATTGTAATATACTGGTAACAATTACATAATTGACTATTAAAAAGAGCACAAAATTGGGGAGGGCATAAATGAATCTTTCAAGGAGCAAGGAGGAGGAGCAGAAATAATTAAGTAGCGGACTCCACATCATCACCTCACTACTAGAATTTCGTTATTTGCCGATTGCAAAATTACTCGGAATGCAGTTGGAAAATGGGTTTTTTTCATACATTCCAATAAACAAACAGATTTGGTGTAAAAATGGGAGCGAACACTAAAAGCATGATGAACATTGTTTCTCAACTTAATTACATTTGTGATGCACCTCATATTTCAAACTGATAACAAATACTCCCTCTGTCAATATTTACTTGTCCATATTTTCTTTTATCTGTCCCTATTTACTTGTCCATTAAACAAATCAAGAAAGGACAACAATTTTTTTCCTAATATGCCCTTATTTAATTCTAGAAAATTTCTAGTACTACTAAGTTGTAATGCATGCTTTTTGAAACCAGAAAATACATTTATTATACTTGGGGAGTTGTATAATCTTTTAAGTTAAGGGTAAAATTGTAACTAACCTATGATAATAATTGATGTCTTAATATGTGTGTCAGTTCTAAAGTGGACAACTAAATAGGGACAGAGGGAGTAATTTGCTAACCACACCTCTATTACTGCTCTTCATGGATTGTAAATGACTCATTCTCTTATATTTCTAGAAAGATTTCAAGATCAAAGGGTGTAGAGCAAACAATGACCATTATGCCCGAGCTAAAAATGCAACACAAAGGAAAACAAGAAATATATTCTAAGCTAGTTCATTCAAACAATGTGTCGACTAGACTCGAAGTCAGGCCTATTGGCATTTTTGTTAATGCTGATATAATGCGTATTACATGGGTCCATTATCTCACTTCATGGATCCATTATTCCACTAATGGGAAGATAGTTAACTACTCATTTTTCCACTAATGGGAAGTAGTTAACTACCCATTATACCACTAATGGGAAGGTGGTTAACTACCCATTATATTACTAATGGAAAGGTAGTTAACTATCCATTATTCCACTACATGGACCCACTATCCTACTACTCTAGTGGTTGGTAACTTCCCATAACCTCTTAATCGTTCTTGATGGAAGCACGGTTATAAATGCACATTACTTCTAAAACTCCATATTATCTAGAGTGAGGTTTTGAGTGCTTAGAAGATCTATGAAGAAAAGAAGAATTGTAGACTCCGACTCTATCGCTAACAATGGCTGGAGGTATGTCGATCAAACTATATTTTCGTTGCGCCATTACTCTGTCATGTCTTACATTTGACATCAGAGCCATTGAATTTCCTCTGCTTTGTTAGTTTTCGGAATTCTCTAAAATCACTCAAAATGATTATTAAAAATTCAGATCTTATTTTGAAATTTTTGAAAACATTTCTAATAATAAAAGACAAAGAGATTGTTGTTTTGTTGCATAATGTTCAACAATAAATCTTGTATATGATTTTGAGTTAATATTTAGTAATTCATATAATTTTATTTGATTGAGATTTAGCGACAACAATCTTAATTAAATGATATTATATGTTATATTTTGGATCACTTAAAGAAATAAATGTCTAAGTGATCTAAAATTTATTTGATTAAAGTTTAGCCACAACATCTTTAATTGAATAGAATTTTAAAGTTAAGAATCACATAAAGAAATTTTAGACATTAGAATTGTAATTAATTATGCATGATATGATAACTTAATTTCTTTATTATTAAGTTGCATAATTAATTAAGATAGAATATTAAATACTTTTCATAATTGTCCACAGGATTATGAATGAGAGTTTAATAGTTTTGTCATAAAGATAGAATGTCATGCTATTAAATTGATAATTTTATCATAAATATGAATCTAAATTGAATTAAAAATTTAGCCCACAAGCAACTTTTATGTCAGTAGGTTCAATTTTATATTATTTTTATGTATAATTTTTTGCAGTTATGCAACATGCAAATTTCTCTGATATTTGTGACATTTTAAAACTGAATGGTGAGAACTATAAGATTTGGAAGGAGATAATTCTCCTTTACTTAGGGTGTATGGCTATTGATTATGCTACCAGGAAAGACGAGCCACCTATGAATGAAATCAACACTCAAGATGAGATTTTTCTTCATGAACAATCGGAACGCTCTAACCGTTTGAGTGTTATGTTCATTTAAGACTAAAATCTCTGCTGATATTGTGGTTCTGTTGAACATCATAACAATGTCGAGACATTACTGAAGGTTATTGATGAACAGTTTGAGACTTCAAATAAGACACTTGTCAGCACCTTAATTATGAAATTCTCATCAATGAGGCTCACTAGTGTGAGAAATGTGCGTGAGCACATTATGAAAATGCGAGACTTAGCGGCTCAACTAAAAATTCTTGAGGTCAAAATGTTTGAAACTTTTCTTGTGCACTATATCTTGAATACTCTATCTGCACGGTATGTTCCCTTTAAGATCTCTTATAACACACATAAAGATAAATGATCCATTAATGAACTCATGGTCATGTGTGTTCAAGAGAAAGGTTGACTACTGATTGAAACAGGGGAAAGTGCATTCATGACTACTCAAGGAAAGAAGACCAATCAAGCCAACAAGAGTTCTAAAGGAAAGACACCACTTGAAACTAACATAAAAAAAAAAGTGTCGCTTCTGTAGAAAGAAGGGGCACATAAGGCATGATTGTGTCAAATTTCAACAATGGCTTGTTAACAAAGGTACTTCTATCTCTCTTGTTTGTTATGAAGCTAATATGATTGATGTTAATCATAACACATGGTGGATTGATTCTGCTTCTACAATCCATATTTTAAATTCCTTGCAGGATTTAAGAAACCTGTGAAAGCAGTGGGAGTTGAACTAAGCATCTATTCTAAAAACAAGATGCAGTCGCATGTGGAAGCTATTGGGACATGCAATTTAGTTCTTAATAGTGGTTTAACTTTAGATTTATAAAAGACCTTTTATGTTCCTAAATTTTCTAGGAATTTAATTTCAATATCAAGACTTGTACCTTTGGTATATTTCTTCTTTCTAGAAGGTGATTTCAAACTATTTTTATAAATCTAAACTTGTCGGATATGCTACATTGTCTGATGGTCTTTTCTATCTTAATTTACAAAATGATTCAATTCATATTGTTATGCATGTACAAGCTGGCAATAAATGATGTGTTATAAATGAAGATTCCTCTATCTTATGGAATCGGAGATTGGGACATATCTCCATAGATAAAATTAAGAGATTAGTAAATGATGGAATACTTAATATTTTAAATTTTACTGATTTTGATACTTGTACGGACAACATCAAAGGAAAGAAGACCAACAAGTCAAAAAAAGGTGCCAAGAGGAGTTCAACCGTATTAGAAATCATACATTCAGATATATGTTATCCACAAATGGACACATATGGTCAGAAATATATTATCACTTTTATAGATGATTACTCACAATATATGTATCTCTACATGCTTCATAATAAGAGCGAAGCATTAGAAGCCTTTAAAGTTTCAAGGCTGAAGTAGAGAAACAATGCGAAAAATAAATTAAAATTGTGAGAACTGATAGAGATGGTGAGTATTATGGTAGATATACAGAAGATGGACAAGCACAATGTTTGTTTGTAAAGTTTTTTCAACAAAATGGGATTGTTGCCCAATATACTATGTGTGGTTCTCCCGATCAGAATGGTGTAGCAGAAAGCAGAAATCGAACATTATTGGACATGGTGTGTAGTATGTTAAGTAGCTCTAAGCTACCTAAGTCCTTGTGGATTGAATCTCTTAAGACAACAACGTATATATTAAATCGAGTTCCAACCAAGGTTGTTCCAAAGACTCCTTTTGAGTTATTCAAAGGTTAAAAATCTAGTTTGACACATATACGTGTATGCGGATGTCCGTCTGAAGTTAGAATTTACAACCCACAAGAAAAGAAACTGGGTCCTAGGACCATTAGTGGATATTTTATTGGATATGCCGAAAGGTCTAAATGATACAAATTCTACTGTCCATCCAACAGTACTAAGATTGTGGAATCAAGAAATGCAAAGTTTCTTGAAAATGACTTAATTAGTGGGAGTGATCAATTTCAAATATAATTCTATAAGATATCAACCTTTCACTTCAAGTCAAAATTGATTGTTGTACATAATACCCCTCAAGTTCAATTGGGTGTTGAGCAACCAATCAATGAGATTTCACAAACTGCTGAAAACGTGCATATATAGACCAAGTTGTTCAAGTAATTCCTGAAATTATTGAACAACATGATCCACAGGAAAATGTTGGTGCAACATTGAAAAGATCTACTGGAGAAAGAAAATCAGCAATTCCTAGTGACTTTGTTGTATATTTGAAAGAATCTGACATTGGAGTTGAAAATGATCCTGAGTCTTTTCACAAGCCATGAATTCTAAAGAGTCTGAATTGTGGTACAATTCCATGAAAGAAGAGATGAATTCTATGAAAAGTAACGAGGTCTGAGATCTTTGTCGATGAGCCTAATGGTGTTAAAATCATTGGATGTAAATGAGTCATTAAGACTAAAAAGGACTCATCAGGCAACATAGAAATATATAAAGCAAGACTCATTGCTAAAGGATTCACTCAAAATGAAGGAATTGATTACACAGAGACATTTTCTCCCCTGTTTAAAAAGCATTCCTTGCGCATAATATTGGCATTAGTAGTACACTTTGACTTAGAATTGCAACAGATGGATGTGAAAACTGCATTTATCAATGGTGATATAGAGGAAGAGATTTATATGAAACAGCCCGAAGGATTCTCTTCTAATAATGGTGAGCACTTGGTATGAAATTTAAAGAAATCCATATACGGACTAAAACAAGCTTCCCGTCAATGGTATTTGAAATTTCATAATGTTATCTCTTTATTCGACTTTGTTGAGAACATTATGGATCAACGTATATACTATAAGATCAGTGGGAATAAAATATGTTTCTTAGTTCTATATGTGGATGATATCTTACTTGCATCCAATGATAAGGGAATGATACATGAGGTGAAACAATTTATCTTTAGAAGTTTTTATATGAAGATATGGGTGATGTATATTATGTTATTGATATTAAGATTCATCGAGATAGGCATCAAGGTACCTTAGGTTTATCTCAAGAATCCTATATCAATAAAATTTTAGAGAGGTTTCGAATGAAAGATTGTTCACCAAGTGCAGCTCCTATCGTGAAGGGTTATAAGTTCAATTTGAATCAGTGTCCGACAAACGATCTTGAGAGGAAACAAATGAAGGACATTCCTTACGCTTCTGCTGTCGGAAGCTTGATGTACGCTCAGGTTTGTACAAGACCTGACATATCATTTGTTGTTGGAATGTTAGGAAGATATCAGAGTAATCCAGGTCTTGACCACTGGAGAGATGCAAAGAAAGTCTTAAGATATCTTCAAGGAACAAAAGATTACATGCTATGTACAAATGATCAGATGACTTGGAAGTTATTGGCTACTCTGATTCAGACTTTGTTGGCTGTGTTGATTCATGGAAATCAACTTCAGTATACATATTTATGTTAGCCGGTGGAGCTATCGCTTAGTATCAAAAACTTATTACTCGGAATATATCCTGGAGAAGTGCCAAATAGACTCTAGTTACTACTTCCAATATGGAGGCTGAGTTTGTTTCTTGTTTCGAGGCTACCTCACATGGTGTATGGTTAAAAAGTTTTATTTCTGGGCATAGAATTGTCGACTCTATATCTAAGCCGTTAAGGTTATATTGGGACAATTCAATTGTTGTCTTTATGGCTAAGAATAATAAAAGTGGTAGTCGAAGCAAGCATATCGACATCAAATATCTAGCCATAAGAGAACATATTAAAGACAAGAAAGTGGTCATTGAACACGTTAGCACTCAAGTAATGTTAGCTGATCCTTTAACTAAAGGATTGCCACCACAAATATTTAAGGATCATGTGTCACAATGGGACTTAGTCCCACTATGTAAAATTTTATTATAACAATGGATGTTTACGAAACTCTATTTTATATGATATATCTGATTAACTGTGTGCACATTCAGTTTATTTATTTTCAGAAATATCGCTAAAGTATGGACCTTGAATAAATATTGAGTTTATTCATTAATTATATGGGCTTAAGTTTAGAGATATAGTGCATTGTGATGCATGGAAGATACTACTCGCTGCAAGAGAAACTATCGCCATGATTCGTGTATTATATTTCATTAATGGGATTAGAATATACGGACCAAGTGGGAGACTGTTAGCATTTTTGTTAATGCTGATATAGTCCGTATTACATGGGTCCATTATCCCACTTTATGGATCCATTATTCCACTAATGCGAAGGTATTTAACTACCCATTATCCCACAAATGGGAATGTGTCTAAATACCCATTATTCCACTAATGGAGAGTTAGTTAAATACCCATTATCCCACTACATGGACCCACTATTGTCACGATCCGAGTCTACACCCTGGATGTGGCTGGCACTCAAAGACCATTGCTGGTCCCCAAGCGAACCCTCATCCTGGCTGACTATAAGTGGAAGACTAACTTAAGCATGCAAGAGCTTAAAACTGAAATAAGATTCAATAAACTCAAATGAACAACTTTGAATAATACAATATATTCAACTAGCCATAAAATAGGCAACTCAAGTCTTTAAAACATTTAATAAAATAAATGAATTATAAAGACTCCTTAACTATACTGACTATCTATGAAGCCTCTAACTGATAAAGAATGGAAGTCGGGACAAGACCCACGACATCCTGACTAAACTTGAAAAGTAAAGGAATCCTCCGAAAGCAAGGAGGCTCACCATAGCTAACTCAAACTCTCGGATGTATCAAAGAAGCTCCTGTTGAAGATCCTGAATACCTGCGTCTGCATCATCAAATGATGCAGGCTAAATGACTCAGTACATGGAATGTACGAGCATGTAAGGGGAATTATAAAGCATAACATAAGCTTGATACTTGAATAAAAAGGAAACATACTTACCTCTTTTCAACTCAACTCAAATCAAGAATAAGATACTCAACTCAAAAATTAGATACTAAACTTCAAGATATGATGCTCGACTAATGAAGTACAGATTAACTCAAGATATTCAACTGAAATCATTTCAATATAAAGTAGTTTAAAACAAGTGCAATAAAGAAAAACTGTTTAAAAACATGATGTTAACTCAAGATAATAATATCATAAAAACATATCATGCTCCCTCTCAAAGTCTACTTGTGCAATGCATGAATGAAGTCTCATACCCCCATTCATACTAAGCAGAACCCCTTGAGGAACCACGTAACTAATACTGTGGGAGTTTCTCTAACTGACAACCATCACTTTGAGCCTAAGTGATGATACAATGTTTTACCTCACGTTGCACAAGAACCATCCTATAACATGGCATCAGTATAGGACCTTACTTAACTTAGTGGATCCACTAGATAAACTTATGTGATCATCTAAAAAGTATGACCCGTCAATTCTCATGATGGCTTCATGGTTTACATGGAGACTTGAGTTAATATGAACTCTCATTCCCACATCGGTGCTCAATACTACTCCCAAAATATACTTTAGCTCATACTTTTAATAAAACTTCATTCCTTTGGGTTGCCATAATTTGCTAAACCCTTAGCTTTAAAAAGCTCCTTTTTGGAAATCAATGTTCCCCTTTTTGTTCAAAACTTGTTTGGAACTCTTAGTTTCCTCTTAACTTAAATGTGAGAACATTTATAAACCTTTAGGAAATACTTAGTTCCCTTATAACTTTTGAGAAATGAACTCAACTTTTACTCTTTGCTTAACTTGAAACTTAACTCTTAGGGAATACTTAGTTCCCTTATAGCTTTTGAGAATTTAGCTCAACTTTTTACTCTTTCTTGACTTGAACTTTAAGTCTTTAAAACAAAGTGAAAACATTTGTTAAAGACTTCAGAGAACTTTCTAAACTTTACTTTGACTTGCTTCTTAACTTCTAAACTTGACTCTTAACTTTCCTTAAATTGAAGTATGGATTCAAGGTCTATGATCTCATGTGGATGATTTCATGATTTTCAACTTGGAGGGTTCATGCGGAATTATGAGCATGAACTACTCAACTCGAGAACTCAAAGATACTTCTCAACTCAAAATTGTTCGACTTATAGGGTTCATGCGCAAAATTATGGGCATGAACAACTCGACTCGATTCGACGGTCTAAGTAACTAGATGGAACTCATGTATATGACTCTCTCATTCTCTTATTTACTTCCTCAAAACTTATTTCAAATCAATGATGGATCTCAAAGAATTCATAATTTAAGTTAAGACTTTCTTGAACTCTACTGTTACCTCTCTTTTGAATGTGAATTATGAATTCAAGAATTATAGTTCATGATATGAAGGATCTAGGTGATATTGTAGACTCATGAATACATTTCTCACTATCATGCTCTCTTACTTGAGTCTTGAACAAGTTATTAGAAGTTGTAGAAAACTCCTCAAAAGAACTCGAAGGGACTCTCTCAAAAGGTCTGGAAGAAATATCAAAACTTAAATCTTGACTTCACCTTGAATTTTAATTATTGTGTCAAGGTTATGATTCATGTTATGAATGATTTATAAGTGTTTGAAGTAGTTTAAAGTGTTTAGAATCAAAAGGAGTGAAAATACACTTTAAATGAGCTCAAATGGAGCAACCGGGGGCAGGCGACCCTGGGGCTATGGGTAGCGCGGAGCGCCAGCCCCTGAAGTACAGAGATGGGTTTGGGGGGCTCTGGCAGGCGCGCCGCGCCAGGCCCCAATCCAGAAAATTCTGCCGAGCACTTTTGCTTGTTTTCTCACCCTAAATCACCTAAAATCGAACGGTTTCTTCCCCAATTACTTGAATTCGATTACTTAACTTAATTTCACTCTAATCTACTGGATACAACATTAAAATTACTCAATTTGATCTCAATAAATCATCAAAATTTCAACACAACAAGATTTAGAATGAACTTCAAGAACACCTTTCAAGGACTCATCAAGAACTCTAATCTTTAAACTTTAAGAATGAAATTTCCCTGAAAAATAACATGATTGGTGTGTGTGAAAAAACTCAACACTATGAAAGCTTACATACCTCTTAGGTATTAAGCCCATGGCGAAAATCTGCAACTAAACACAAGAACGTTGACGAATACCTTCATCCTTTCCTCTTTTCTTCTATTTTCTCTTCTTTTCTCTTCTTGTCTCTTCTTGAACTCTCAACTAAAACTCTAGGTGTTTATTATGATTATAATAATGAACCTAAAAGGATTAGACCCCTAGAATATGACTAAAAATGAGTTAAATCTGATTAGGTAAGGAAAGGACCAAAATATCCCTCACTATTTTCGGCTAACTTTCTTTAACTGGACAACCTAACTTCAAAAGATCATATCTGACTCATCCGAACTCGAAATTCAGCAAACTCGGCGGCTTTGGAAAGATAATTCAAAGATATTTCCAATGGTATCTTTTAGAACACCTAAATCTCCTTTACTGGGAGTTATGGTCGTTTGAAGTTGACCCAAAATTCATACTTAGTTTAACTTGCAAAATTCAGATTTTGCTATTTACAATTTAATACTTTTTGGAACTCAAGGTGCTAAATCTAGTGAACTGACCTTAATACTTAAGAAATTTTTAATTCCTTGGTGAAATCTCACTCACTATGATTAACGACCCAAGTCTTAGTTCGAATTTTTTTTTGGGGTGTTACAACTATCCTACTACTCTAGTGGTTGGTAACTTCCTATAACCTCTTAACCTTTCTTGATGGAAGCACAGTTATAAATATGTCATTTGGTTCAAAGGTCCCTACGCACATTGCTTCTAAAAATCCATACCATCTAAGAGTAAGGTTTTGAGGGCTTAGAAGATCTTTGAAGAAAAGAGGAATTGTAAACTCCGACTATATCGCTAATAATGGCTGGACGTATGTCGATCAAACTATATTTCCGCTGCGCCATTGCTCTGTCATGTCTTACAGGGCCATTATGGCGTTCACTACAACCCACCTAGTGGACAAGCCTAAACCCAAGATACAAGATGCGGCAGACTAAATTAATCAACAACATAACAAAATGAAACGGAAAGCCAAGAATATATATATAGAGAAAGAAGGGTCACACACACACTAGTTTTTCGACATGTGCGTTGCATGTGATTACCAATTCAGAAAATATATGCTATCGTAAATAGTATTGCCTATTTAAGCGAAGATTTGAATAATAACCTTTGCATAAAATAATATTGCAAATTCTTTTGTGAATGTTTAACGTGGACCATCACATATATATCTCACATTCACGCGAACCTATAAAGATGGTCAATAAATAATTTTATTAGTTAAATGCAATAATGTATATATTTATTTCGATTTGATGAGTTTCAATCATGTAATTAGTTGTATCTCACTATGTTACCTTATCGACGATATTTGTTAAGTATTTTTCTTGTTATCTGATTAGATGTGCTTTTCACGTGTATTCCACGTTCAACTATTTCAATGTCATATGAACATGTGAAGAGAACAATATAATTTTGTTTTTTAGAACTATTTTTGTATATTAATTTTTGTTTTGTAAGTTATAAAATAGTAGATGACAATTTTGTTGTTGGCTCTCATATTTGACTTCTCGATTGACTGTCTACATAAATCATAGATAGTTATTTGACTGTCCATAGTTAAGTGTGAAAGGTTTTCTTTTTTTTTATAATCAAAAAAATGAAAAATTAAAATTAAATAATATATTCTATGTATGAAATCTCATATATATATATATATATATATATATATATATATATATATATATATATATATATATATAACAGATAGATACAAGTAGTGTTAGTTATAAAGCTGTTAAATATATATCTTAACAGTTAAGTTAGTTAGAACGAAGTTAGAGCATCTATTCTATAAATACCATAGATCATTTCTCTTGTAACACATCTTGGAGAAGACTACTATTAAGCTCTTTTCTCTTCTAATAAATGATCTTCTTTCTCTGTTAAAATCTTCATGGTATCATAGCAGGAAACCCATCCTGCATATCTCATCTTTCTCATCTGCATTCCAAGCAGTTTTTCATCTTTCTCATCTGCATTCAAAGCATTTTCACATCTTCATTCGAAGTCTGTTTCGTCTGCATTTTAAGCAGTTTTCTCAAATTGATTTAAGAATTGAATCATCTACAATCAATCACTAAAAATGGAAAGTTGGAATGAACTTGGATCGATGTCTTGTCAATTCCAGCCACAACTCCAATTGTTCCTCAAAGTATACTGTCCATTCAAACACCAACACATAACAACCATCCTCTCTATCTTGTTGCATCTGATGTAAGTGGTGTTACAATCCTATCTTTTCAATTGTCTGGGAGTGAAAATTATGTTGTGTGGAGTAAAGCTATGAGAATAGCTCTACTAGGTCGAAATAAGTTGGGCTTTGTGAATAGCACTTGGAAAAAAGAAGCATTTCCTACTGAATGGTGGAATCAATGGAAAAGGGTTAATGCCAAAAGTATAATGTTGGATAATGAATGTTGTTGCTAGTAAACTGATTGGGGGAGTAGTATATGCATCTAATGCTAGTGATGTATGAGAAGATTTAAAAGAAAGGTTTCACAAGATTGATGGATCAAGAACCTTTAACCTTCATCAAGAAATAGCTTGTCTGACTCAAGGAGTCAGTGTGTGTCTGTGTATTATTCAAGGTTAAAATCTCTATGGGATGAGTTTGAAACTGTGGTACCTTCTCCAGCTTGTGGATGTGAAAAATCAAAAGATTCTTAAAAGACATAAGTTATATCAGTTCTTGATAGGACTTAGTGATTCCTATGTGCAAACAAGAAGTCAATTGTTGCTCATGAATCCTCTGCCTATGGTGAATCAGGCTTATGCCATAGTTGTAAGTGATGAGAATCAAAGGTCAGTTGCTCAAAGTATAAGCAGTACAGGATTGTTGGGAATGGATCCTGGTGTATTTGATGTGATGGCTATGCATACAAGAGCTAGAAATCAGAAAGGAAGAGGAAACTACAATCATAATTAATTATAATCCAAATGTGATATGCGACCACTGCAACCTAAAAAGGCATTAGAAGAAGGATTGCTACATATTAGTGGTATATCTACCCGGTCATCCTGAGCATAATGAACAAAGAGGAGCTCTAAAAAATAAGAGTTATGACTGTAGAAAGAATGTTGATCATATCAATAAACAAAGGAGGACAGGTTCTGGTTCTCATGATGTAGTCGCAATGACTGAAGAAGGAGATGCTCAACCTTCTCAGATGGTGTATGAGCAAGCTCATAATGCTCCGGGTATGAACACAACAGAAAGCTATGTTAAACCTCCAAGATTCACTAATGAACAATATGATCAAATCTGCAGGATGCTGGATCAGAATCCAAGCAATCTATGCTCAGTCAATGTTGTAAATATACAACGTAACAGGTGGGCCTTGATGGTGTCTAATGGTCCACAATACTGGATCATTGACACAGGGGCTTCCAATCATATGACTTCTATGATTGAATTGCTAAATAAGGAGTCTATAGTAAAGAACACTATTCCTAAACCAGTATACTTACCTAATGATGACACTTCACTAGTCACTCACACTGGTACAAGTAATATATCAAATAGAAGCACTTTAGAAAATGTTTATCATGCACCTCAGTTTAAATATAACTTGTTATCCGTCTTTAAGGCAACTAAGCAATTACAATGTTCAACTACTTTCTTTCATGACTTTTGTGTTTTTCGGAATCTTAATAATGGGAAGGTGAAGGAGATTAGTAGAGAGAATCATGGATTATACTTCTTAGTCAATCAAAGGTAGCCTAGAGTGAAGAAAGCTGAAAGTGGCTTATCAGTGAATTATAGTTTTAAAGCAATTTCATCTGCTCATGATAAAAGTAATGTTCTTCTATGGCATCTAAGGCTTGGTCATGATACCTCTAAGACTCTACTAAAACTATTTCCTAGTCAAAGACAACATATAACTTAAGTAGTAGACAAGTGTACAATATGTCCTTATGCTAGGCAGACTAGAATACCTTTTCCTTTAAGTACTTCTATTAGTTCAAATGAATCTAATTTGATTCATATGAATTTGTGGGGTCCCTATAAAGTTGCTACTTGTGATAGATACAAATTTTTCTTAACCGTTGTTGATGATTTTTTCA
This sequence comes from Solanum sitiens, assembly GCA_016801875.1. Lineage (NCBI taxonomy): Eukaryota > Viridiplantae > Streptophyta > Magnoliopsida > Solanales > Solanaceae > Solanum > Solanum sitiens. Next base: position 4,046,273 of record JABWTJ010000009.1, read on the forward strand.
GACTAAACCTGGATATTTTTACTATAACTTAAATCTGATGTAGCTATTGCTATCAGGCAGTTCCTGGCATATGTACAAACTCAATTTAATAGGTTAGTAAAGACTATTAGAACAGATAATGGAACTGAGTTTGTTAATTCTCTCTGTGGTGATTTGTTTAACAGTCTAGGTACTGTTCATCAAAAGTCATGCGCTCACACCCCTCAACGAAATGAGATTGAAGAGAGGAAACATAGGCATATCCTAGAGATTACTAGAGCCATCAGACTTCAGGCAAAAATACCTCTTAGATATTGGGAATATTGTGTAAAAGTTGCATTTTACTTGATTAATAGATTACCATCTTCTATCTTAATGGTATTTCACCATATGAAAAGATCTATAAACGAAAGGCATTAATACATCTGAGAGTTCTAGGATGTTTATGCTATGCTAAGATAGTTCATGAAAATGATAAGCTTATGCCTAGAACTAAACAAGCCATACATATGGGCTATTCTGAAACACAAAAGGGTTGTGTTATATGATCCAACTAATAAAGTTTTTCTGTTAATAAGGATGTCACATTCAGAGAAAACATATTTCATTTTGAGTCACTAAGTGATCAATTTTCACAATTGTTTCCTGCACCAACCAACTTGTTACTGGATGATTCTGAATCATCAAAAGTACAAGTTTCAAGTGAACTTGGTAACACTGAAGGCAATGTACATGATTATATAGGAGGTGCTGAAATTACTGAGTTAACAACAAGTGTTGTGGAGCCAGTTCAATCTACAATACTAGTTAGAAAATCCACTAGAGGAACACATTCACTAGGATGGATGAAGGATTCTGTTTCTCTGAATGTGTCCCTTATGCATTGTCTAAATAAATTTCCTATGATTTCATATCTCTTATATATCAAGCTTATATGTCTACATTTTCTAATGATGTAGAGCCTACAACCTATGCAGAAGCAGTGAAGGATCCAAGGTGGGTTGAAGCAATGCAAGTTAAGATAGAAAAATTGGATAACAATCATACATGGACAATTACACCACTGCCTGAAAGGAAGAAACCCATAGGTTGCAAATGGATTTAAAAATCAAATAGAAAGCTACAAGAGACATAGATAGATTCAAGGCAATACTAGTTGTCAAAGGGTATAGTAAGACAGATGGTATTGATTATCAAGAAACATTTAGTCCAGTAGTGAAGATGGTAACAATTAGAACAGTGCTTGCAATAGCAGCAACCAAACAGTGGAACATCCATCAAATGGATGTATATAATGCATTCCTACAAGGAGACTTACCTGATGAGATCTACATGGATCTTCTACAAGGATTCAAGAGCCAGGGGGTGTAAACAAGTGTGTGGGCTCTCTAAATCCTTGTATGGACTTAAACAAGCACCAAAACAATGAAATACTAAATTGTTTGAGGCTTTGATTACATGTCAGTTTCAACAAAGTCAGTATGATCACTCTTTATTCACAGAGAAAACAGAAGTTTGTATGATTATAGTACTGGTTTATGTAGATGATATTCTTATTACAGGTGATAATCTAAAACATATCATAGAAACCAAGACTAGTCTACACAAGGCATTTAAGATCAATGATCTAGGTGAACTCAAGTACTTCCAAGGAATTGAGTTTGCAAGATCAAAACAAGGCATTGATATGCACCAAAGTAAGTATGCACTTGAACTCATATCTGAAGCTGGTCTGAGTGCAGCCAAACCAGCAAATGCTCCTATGAAAATAATCACCAAGCTGACAATTCAAGAGAATGATCAACACACATAAGATGGAACAAAAGATGATGATGATTTATTGACTGATCAAGATACATATCTATATATAGGTATAAATGCTAGATGAGTGTTGTCAGTGCTAAGTACGGGCCCAGCAGTTTACACTTTAAAATAGTGGCGGCATGAACATATACACAACTATAAGGATTTCCAGCCATATTTAAGCATAAAGTATGTTTAATAAGTTTATGCCGGAGAATGTCTTCGTATAGGTATAACAACATTTTTTGTTCCTTCTACACAACTAGAACGACAAAATTAGATACAAGCATAACTAATATATGTAAAAGGTTAAAAACAAACCAACAACCAAAGTTGCTCCCATTGATATTACAAATATGACATTCCATCTTAGCTAAAATGGTGCATTATTGACAACAAAAATTGAGCTAGAAACATACTAAGCAATGACAAAAAAATACCTCATTTGTAAACATCCCACCAGCATGATTATTAATGATAACTCTGGTTTTGGATTCTCTTCATCCTAAGCAATGCATGTCATCATACATGAACACAATAATATTTTCTGACAATTTTTCCTCGACAGCTGATACGCAAATAGGCACATCAAGGTTACCATTTCCATCAGTGCTATTAAATGGAAACCAACTATCTCTAAATGATATTATTAACCTCGCCATGGTAAATTAGGACCAACCCCGTGGGATTGGGGATCAAGTGCTTGTTTCAGAATGCTTGTGGTTTTTCAATTAGCGTGGTAGTCAAATCAATATGAAGTGGATACATTAATCAATTACCATAACAATTTTCTGTATCAAATGTGTATTTGTTAGCTTGGAAGAGACGTTTTATGTGAAGGTCCAAATATGGCCTTGACATATAGAAGTGTCACGATCCAAACAGTTGTGATTGACACCCACCCTAACCATCCGGTGGGAGAACCACTACTACCATCCAACTAAAGCAAATAATCTAAAACTAAGGTATTTAAGTTACGGAAGCAAGTTAAATAAACTAAAAGAATGCGGAAAATATGCCTAGAACCTGAAAGTCATTGTACCAAAATTCTACTAACGACAAGTCTAAGAACAAGGGGTACAACCCCAAAACTAACAACACCTTAACAAATAGTTTGAGCCCGAAAAGAGTGGACTTAAACAAAGAGAACTCAAGGCAGCTCAGAAGAACTAACTCACCCTTTAACTCGAATCAATCACCGATCTCCTAAGCGATGTCTATCAACAGTCGCGTGAAGATGCCATGTACTCAACAAAAATAAAAGCAAGTGCAGAGTTAGTACACAACCAACGTGTACTAATAGGATCACGCGGCTATCCCGATAAGTGAAATATATATAAGTAATTACAACAATATAACCACGTAACATATCGAATATCAACAACATTGATTTACACAATCTTCATAGCATAAGAGAACCAAATCACAACAACTCGTAAAGTCTACTTGTGCAATGCATGAATGAAGTCTCATTCCATCATTCACACTAAGTAGAACTCTTTGAGAAATCATAATTCATAGTCCGTGCACAAAGAGTATAATTATCATAAGTAGTTGATCCTTTCACAAAACCCAAAGTCAAAATGTTAGTGTGCCAGAACATGGCAATCCGATCCAAGTTAGCATGCCGAAACGTGGCAATCCAACCCAAATTTTATGCTGACTTGGAACCCGATCCCAGTTAGTATGCCGGAATGTGGCAATCCGATCTCAATCACACATCATAATCACATCATCAAGATCATACAACAAGATGTGATTCATGACATAAAATTATTCGTTCATTCTCATTTACATAGTGTGTGATAAATAATGCAGCATTCTCATACATACATGTATTATAATGAAACAATAACAAACATATATCACACCAACATGAAATCACAACCATCACCTACCTCGAATCAAAGATTGAATCCCCTAAGGCACTTGAATCTTCCCTTTCCGAATTCTTTCCGCTTGTTTTAGGTTTACAACAATTAATATACGCAAGGATCAAAAATAAAATGTCTAACTATTCGGATTATAACAAACCCAATAACCCTAGACCAAACCCAAGATCATAATACCCAAATTAGGGGTTTTCCCACCATAATTATTAGATGAAAATTCTTCCCCATCAATGATAACCCAAGGAAATAGGTTCTACGGATCGAAATATGAATTCAAAGAGTTAAACCCTTACCTTTAGCCTCAAAATGGTGAAAGACTGTTAAGAACTCGTCGGGGTCGCCTTCTTAGTCCTAAAAGTTGAAAAATATTCACGAAAAGATCAATTCCGGGAGTTCTACTCGTCCAATTCGATTTCGTAAAGTGCTACGGGTTCCTTATCGTCTTAGATATCCGATCATGTAATAAAATTCATATATCTCTTATTCATTACTATATTTTCTTTACACCTTAATGAATACGATTTCTTCTAAATCTGGACTAGGTTGGTAATTTCAAGTTACTACGAAAGAGTTTTTTAGCCCCAATTCTTTCTTCATTGACTTTTCCATGACGACGGAATCAGATCGTTACACAGAAGTGCACACCACTTTGGCATAGGAGAAAGAAAACACCACTAATGAAATAGAAAATCATTTTCTTTAGCTAGAGAGCGCACCTCATCACATAGATAGTGTAGAATGACATTCCCTCAAGCCTGCACGATATAAGGATGACCGTAATAATTAGAATGCACAAATTAAGTTCTACAGTGATGATGAGGAAATCATGTAAGCATCTCTTCACAAGAAAAAATATGGCAACTGCTGTAAGTAAGAGAGAGGAACTTAACTTAATTTCACCGCGAGCTGACAATGAAGAGATCAAAGTCATCTTGAAAAGTAAAACCCGAGGGAATAAAATATTGGAAGCCATACTTGTTGAAATTACTAGCCACAAATGTGAAAATTGGTAGGCACCAATGAGAAATTTGGTAGCTATATTTGTGGAAGCAGGTAGTCAAAGTTCGGTAGAATTTAGGTAAAGTTTGGCTGCCATATTTTGTGAAAATTGGCTATCACATTTATGTCAAAGTTGTTCACCTACAAATTTGAATTGTTATTTTTCATTGATGTCATTAGTGAAATCAAATGGGCAAAATTTTTCTTATAAATAGAGCATTTATGCTCATTTGCAAGGACACACCAAAATAGAGAAGCAATAGAGAGTAGAGAGAGTAATCCACAAACTACTTCTTGGTTGTGAGAAAATAGTGTGCAAATAATATTATTGTGAGTTGTAAGAAATAAAAGAGTGTTGAGTGGTAGTCTTTTGACACTATCAGGTTTTTCATCAATATTATTGTATTACTTAGTCAGGTATCATATTTACCCTTTTTAATATTTGATGTCCTTGTTACTCTCTTCCTGTTGCTATTTAATTTGGACATTATCCTGATGTAATTATCATTTTATCCAACAAAACCTGGTACTTGATTTAATAATATTTATTTGTTGAATGGTAGCTCCTTTGCTCCATTATCTACAACCTCAAAACATAACTTATTGTAAGACACTGGCAGGTTCCAAATATTGATGCCATTGAGCATGCGATCCTGCTGGCCAAGCACAAGTTATATGTCTTCATTTAAAACATGTATACAATTTTACAGAGAAGAGAGAAAATGTTACAACATATATATATATATATATATTTGTTTTGATTACCTCTTTATTATATTTATAAATGGAAAGTTCTTTGCAGCATTATGCATGACAAAGAAGCAAAAATATAGTAACATCTTTTACCGAAAGTGAAATTTTATTTAATATTTCTGGAAAAAACTGTATTTCATAAGATCATACTCACAATTATCTGCTTTTATTTTAGGCAAGTGTATGCAACTTCCAGGAATCAAAGAGTTAGCAAATCTAAATTATTGCGACTATGAACTTCTAGAGCCATGTGATGGTAATCCTGCAGTTCAAGCTCTGATTTTGTTCTATGCTTTGCATATTTTCAATTTCCAAGACCAATGTCCCAGAATAGAATGCAACTTTGATGTGCTTTACCATGGGAGATAAATACAGTGACATTGATACAATAACAGTGTCTTCTGCCATAATATAGGTAATCAAACATGCAGTTGTTGAAGTTGAACATTACTTGGCGCTCTGTCACTCCAATTTGGCAATGGTGGATAAAATCATACAAGGTGGTCTAAATTTCATATATATCTATTGGATAAGGATCCCCATATCTTTGCTGACTAGATGCAGGAATCGACAACTTTACCAAGTTGAAATAAAAATAAAAGGTAAATTATAAGTACGTAGACCTTCATATACTACACAATGCACAACTTGAAAAAGCATTTCTTATGTCTTAAAACTCATAACTTGGACCAAAAAAAAAATTAAGTTTTCTGGAAAATCATATGAAAATAAATAGAAGAACAATCCACTCTTTTAATAACTATTGATTTATAACTAAACGCTACATAATAAGCAGCATATGACCATGTCCATGTCGGAAAAATGTTATTATTTCAAAAGAATTATTAAATGATCTTTTACTTTGACAAATGATTTTTTCATCTCATGACGAACACATTAACATGTCGTCATTTGCATGGGAAGATTGGTCAAGTGGCAAGCCATTTGTCAACTTGGCTTCAACACTTTTACACTATATATACTTCTCTTTTCTCAACTGAAAAAACATTCAACACTTTTACGCTACATATACTTCTCTTTTCTCAATTGAAAAAACATGCAGAGAAATATATTTTGTCTTTCTTCCCCAATTTTTGTTTCCCTCTTTTAATTTTGGTTTATTTCCCCTTTTTGTTTTTTATTTAATTAATGGTTATTTTATTTTTCGCTAATAACTTGCTAATGTTAATTAATTTGCTGATTCATGTTACTCTATTTAAGATAGGGAAGTGCTTGTTTAATCCTGAGGAAATATTTCACATCGTTGAAATAGTTTCTTAGGACAGTGCCCAACACGACTCAAATATTAATTTTATGTACTGTTATTATATATCATCATAGTAATTTTTATCTTATTTTCGGGATTACTTTTTTTGTTAAATAATAAAGTTATTTATTTCTCCCTCTGTTTCACAAAGAATGATCTGGTTTGACTTGGCACGAAGTTTAAAAGTATAAAGAAGACTTTTGAATCTTGTGGTCCTAACCTTTGATCTTGTGGCCTTAAACATGCCATGTGGAAATTTGTTACCAAAAAAAGATAGAGGTCATTCTTTTTTAAACAAACTAAAAAGGAAAGGAGGTCATTCTTTTTTAAACGAAGGAATATTATTATCGTGAAATGCTTAATATTTCCCCAACAATCTAAGAAACTATGACATATAATATGTGTCCTGAAACTATTGATGATACTGATGGTATTGACGATACTGATGTTGCTGCAACCCTGACATGGTACTCTTCAAGTCATTCTGCCGAAGACTTACGGTAAAGAAAATTACATGTATGTAAATAGACATTGTTACAAATACAATGCAAATAATAAAAACTTCATGGAAAATACACCTCAACGCAAAATAATATTAAAAAGAAATGACAATCCCGCTAAGCTAAAATAACTTTGGCTGATACGAATGATCGGATCATTGCGGTCATTTTAGAAATAAATATTGTGGCTAATGTGAGACATTTGTTGAGATTGAGTAAACAGTAATCAGAAACATAGATAATTCTTATTGACCGTAGACTCTCCAAATAAATAGACATTACATATAAAATTGATTCCTAAAAATAAGCAACTAACAGACCCACAACTAATGAACTCCTAAAGTCAGTAACAATAATATCTTCCTAAAGAAAAGGTCCACTAAAAACCAATTCTTTTATTCGGCTAAATTAAAACACTCTACAACCTCCCTTAAATCAGATGTTATTCATAGCATCGGTTTACAATCATTCTCTGAGTAGACACTAAGTAATTCGCGCAGCTTCACAAATGGACCCAACTTAAGAAGCTTAGTTAACAAATCTGCAACCTAATATTCACTTCTGCAAAATACCAACTCTATGACTTGATTATTGACAAGATCTCGAAGAAAATGATATCGCACATCGATATGTTTACTTCTCCCATGTAATATTGGATTCTTGGAGAGCTTGATTGTAGAACTATTGTCACAGTAGATCATTGTTGGTTCTTGTTGAAGCTGATGTAGCATTTCAAGTATTCGCTTCAACCAAATAGCTTGACACGCCCCTGATGCTGCAGCAATGTACTCTGATTCAGTTGTTGACAGAGTAACAATTTGTTGCTTCTTTGATGACCATGATACAACCCCTGAACTTAACATGAAAGCATACCCAGAAGTACTTCTTCTGTCATCTAAATCACCTGCATAATCACTGTCACTGTAACCAACAAGATCAGATTTTCCTTCATTCTTATAAAAGTACCAAAATCAATGGAACCTTTCACGTACGCAATATTCTTTTTGCAGTAGCAAGATGAAACTCGGTTGGACATCCCATATATCTGCTAACTAAACTCACAGCATATGCTATGTCTGGTCTAGTAGCAGTTAAATATAATAAGTTCCCAATAATCTGCTTGAATAAAGTGTTATTGACCTTCTTGCCTTCAGGATCCCCTGCCAACTTTACTCCTGGATCAGCTGGAGTATTGTCCGAGTTACAACTACTCATCTGAAATTTGTTCAAGATCTCTCGAGCATACTTCTTTTGCATGATAAAAATTCCTGAAGCAGATTGTACTACTTCAATGCCAAGAAAATAGCGCATCATACCTAGATCAGACATCTCAAATTCTGACATCATAGACTGTTTAAAATCATCTATCATACTTTTATCATTTCCTGCGTAGATCAAATCATCTACATATAGGCAAACAATCAAAAGTTTTGATGAGGTACTAAATTTAGTGAAAAGAGACTGCTCGTATGGACATTTCTGAAATCCCACCTTTCCAAAATAAGCCTTTATACGAGTGTACCAAGCTCGAGGTGCTTGTTTCAACCCATATAAAGCCTTTTTCAGTTTGTTATATCTTCGCTTTACTGCCTTGCTTTACATATATATGAGGTCGATCAATATATACACGTTCATGTAACTTACCATGAAGAAATGCCGATTTTACATCCAATTGATAAATTGGCCAAGAATTTTATGCAGCCATAACTATTATCAGTCGAACAATATCGAGCCTAGCGACCGGAGCAAACACTTCACCATAATCAATGCCAAACTTCTGAGTGTATCCCTTCGCTACCAGTCGGGCTTTGTACTTGTCAACCTCCCCCTTTTCATTTAGTTTGGTCTTGTAAATCACTTTACGCCAATGGTGTTCTCGCCTTGTGGAAGATCAGTCAGCTCCCAAGTATCATTCCTTTTGATTGATTCAATTTCTACATCCATAACTTTCTTCCATTTTAAGTCTTTTGCTGCATCTTCATATGCAATGGGATCACAATCTACAAATAAAATAAGATTGGAAGTATTATCATCAGATAGCTCATCTCCACTTACATAATCAATCATCCAATGTGGCCTCCTTATTTGACATTGATTTCGTTCAGTTGTCATTCTTGATGGTTGTTCTTCACTTGAGGTCCTTGCATTTTGGTCATTTCTCACATCATCAGATAAATGTTGCTTCACATTTGATCCATTTTCCTGATTTGTCTCTTCAATCAATGTTTCTACTTCCTCATCTTCAATATGTATTGAGGTTGATTGTTCTTCTGCACTATTCCAATACCATGATTCATCTTCATCAAAAATGACATCACGACTTACAATTATCTTCTTTGTGTGTGGATTATACAATCTGTAAGCCTTCAACTCTTCGCTCACTCCAAGGAAAATACATAGAATTCCCTTGTCGTCAACTTTCCTTCGCCTTTCATCAGGAATATGGGCATATGCTATACACCCAAAAATCCTAAAATGATCAACATTTGGTTTTTGAGAGGACCAAGCTTCTTCTGGTGTCATATTTTTCACCGCAAAAGAAGGACACCTATTCAATACATGAACACTCCAATTAATTGTCTCTGGCCAAACACTTTTTGGGATGCTCCGAGTTGCCAACATGCTTCTTACCAAGTTCAAAATGGTATAATTCTTTCTCTCAGATACACCATTTTGTTGTGGTGTATAAGCTATTGTCAATTGCCTCCGAATTCCATTCATAGCGCAAAAGTCTGTGAACTCATTGGAATTGAACTCACCACCATGATCAGTTCGAAGAATTTTGATTTTCTTCCCTTATTCCTTTTCAACAAAGACCTTGAATTTCTTGAATGCACTAAAAGCCTATTTTTTTGTTGCAAAAATTGAACCCACGTCTTCCTGCTATAGTCATTTGTAAAAGATATAAAATACCTTTTATTGGTGTTTGAGGATGGATTGATTGGACCACAAAGGTCTCAGTGAATCAATTGCAACAATTCCTTAGCCCTCCATGTTTTTCATATAGAAAGAAATTCACGATGTTGTTTACCAACAACATAATTTTGACAAACTTTGATAGTAACATCGATTTGGGGAAGACCACCAACCATATTCCGTTGCTGCAAGGTTCTCAACCCATTAAAATTGAGGTGTCCATATCGCATATGTCATAACCAAGTACAGTCCACCATTTTTGTTGTCAAGCATGCTTGGTCATTACTGTGTAAAGGAAACAATCGGTTGGCTGTCATTTTAACTTCAAGAATTCTTCCCTTCTGTGGATGTTTTATTGTGCAGTAACCCTTTTGGATAACAATTTTGTAGTTTGTTTCTTGCAGCTGCCCCATACTAAGAAGGTTCAGGAACATAAAAAACTCCATCAACTTTGAAAAAATGCCCTTTCACCTGTAATCTGATAGTACCTTGTCCTATAACATAAATACTAAAATTGTTTCCAAGCTTAACACTATCTTTAAAAGATTCATCCAAAGTCAAAAATAAAGATTTGTCACCGCACATATGATTGCTGCAACCTGATTCCAAATACCATTTATTTGAATAAGATTGTTCTTGTGCAAGGTAAGCCATCAACAATGTTTCTTCTGTTGGGAAATTCGGGTAATTTCCCTACAAAACGGAACAACTTTAGTGAAATGAACCGGTTCAAATGAACTGAACCGGACAGAACACTAACAAAGATACCCGACAAGTAATATCGAATATTAACTGAAAAGAAGAGAAAAGAGATCGAACAATTTTAATAATAGAGTTCAGCCGCGAAAGCTTAATCTCCGAGCACCGCTCAAAGCAGCCTGCTTTTATTAGATAGAGAGAAGAGATTACAAATGGTGCATTTTACAATGAAGGAGGAGGAGTTCTTTTATAACCCCAAATTCTCCTTCACAATACATAAAACTCCGATGTGGGACTAAATAATTAGGCCAAAGAGTCAACAAATCTCCACCTTGGCTTAATATCCAGTCCCACCAAATACAAATCTTCTCAAACAAACAAATAATAAAAGCAGTTTTCACGTTGCTTCCAAATTTGCGCCGTGAGGCGCCAACTTCAAATGTGCAGGACATTGACCAAGTCTAAACAGTGTTCAAACTTAGCCTTTGTAACCACCTTGGTCAGCATATCTGCGGGATTCTCCGTAGTATGAATCTTCAACAGAAGTATCTCCTCTTCTTCGAGAATTTCCCTCACAAAGTGATAGCGAACATCAATGTGCTTCGTCCGTGCATGAAAGACTTGATTCTTTGCTAAATGAATAGCACTCTGACTGTCAGAATAAACCTCAAGTTGTTTCTGACCAACTCCCAAGTCTTTAAGCAACCCATGAAGCCAAATCGCCTCCTTTACAGCCTCTGTAATCGCCATATACTCTGCCTCTGTCGTAGACAAAGCCACCGTTGACTGTAAAGTAGACTTCCAACTAACTGGCGCTTTTGCTAAAGTGAACAAATAGCCAGTTGTAGATCGTCGCTTATCCAAATCACCTGCATAGTCAGAATCACAGTATCCAACTATGCATTGACCAAGTGATTTATCCTGCTCGAATACCAATCCAATATCTACGGTATTTTGCAGATACCGTAGAATCCATTTCACAGCTTGCCAATGACCCTGGCCTGGATCATGCATGTACCTGCTAACAACACTAACAGCCTGTGAAATATCTGGTCTCGTACACACCATTGCATACATCAAGCTTCCAACTGCATTTGCATACGGGACTTTCGCCATGTATTCTCGCTCTTCATCAGTCGTCGGAGATAACCGGCTACTCAGTTTCAAATGAGGAGCAAGTGGGGTACTCACGTGTTTTGTATCTTCGTGCATACCAAAACGTCTTAGTACCTTCTTCAAATACTGCTTCTGTGACAGCCAAAGCTTGCCTCTCTCTCTGTCCCTGTTTATCTCCATGCCGAGAATCTTCTTGGCTTCCCCCAAATCCTTCATCTCGAACTCTTTACTCAACTGAGCCTTCAGTTTGTCAATCTCAGTTTGGCTCTTTGCTGCAATCAGCATATCATCAACATATAAGAGTAAGTAGATGTAGGAACCGTCTTGAAGCCTGCGCAAATACACACAATGATCGTATTTGCTTCTCTTGTACTTCTGACCCTTCATGAAACTATCAAATCGTTTGTACCACTGTCTCGGAGATTGTTTCAGTCCGTACAATGATTTGACAAGTTTGCAAACCCAATTCTCTTTATCAGCAACCTTATTTCCTTCTGGCTGAGTCATATAGATTTCCTCCTTCAAATCACCGTGTAGGAACGCGGTCTTCACATCAAGTTGAGCTAGCTCCAAATTCAACTGCGCTACCAAGGCCAACATAATTCTAATGGAGGAATGTTTAACAACTGGAGAAAATACCTCATTATAATCAATTCCCTCCCTTTGAGCGTAGCCTTTAGCTACCAACCTTGCCTTGTAGCGAACATCGTCTTTATCGGGAAATCCTTCTTTCTTTGCAAATACCCATTTGCATCCAATTGCCTTCTTGCCTATCGGTAGTTGTGTCAACTTCCACGTCATGTTCTTCTTGAGGGATTGCATTTCCTCTTCCATTGCACCTGCCCAATTGCCACTTTCTGAACTTCGTATGGCCTCTGGGTAGGTGGATGGAACATCTTCATCTGAAACTGGAAGTGCATAAGCTACCATGTCAGTGAAACGAGCGGGCTTTTGGATCGCTCGTCTCTGTCTTCTAACTGCAATTGGCTCCGATTGCTGTAGAGGTTCTTGGGTAGGAACCTCTTCCTCATCTGACTCTTCTTCTGCCGTAGGAGAGTCACTCGTGGTGCTCCGTGCTGGGATCACCACTGTCTCCTCAAACTCCACCTGCTTCGGAGTACACGCCACCTGTTCAGGAGTACTCTCAGCATCTTCTGGATTTACCTTCTTTAACATGGCAGATTCATCAAAGGTAACATCTCTGCTTATAATTGTTTTCTTTGCCTCGAGACACCACAGACGGTATCCCTTCACTCCAGCATTGAATCCCATGAACAAAGCCTTCTTTGCCCGTGGATCCAACTTTGATTCAATCACATGATAATATGCAACAGAACCAAAAACGTGCAAAGTATCATAATCAGTTGCAGGTTTTCCAGACCATACCTCTAATGGAGTTTTGCCATCAATAGCAGATGATGGCAAACGATTGACGAGATGTTGAGCATATGTTATCGCCTCAGCCCAAAATTTTCTGCCTAACCCAGCATTAGACAGCATACAGCGAACTTTCTCCACAAGTGTCCTGTTCATACGCTCTGACACCCCATTCTGTTGCGGTGTTTTCCTGACGGTGAAGTGCCGAACTATGCCACAGTCTTGGCATACCTTAAGGAACGGATCACTCTTGTATTCTCCACCATTGTCTGTTCGGAGAACCTTGATCTTCCTTCCCGTCTGGTTTTCAACTTGAACTTTCCACTTAAGGAAAATTCCAAGTACATCATCTTTGTTCTTCATAGAAAACACCCAAACTCTCCTGGAAAAATCATCAACAAAAGTGACAAAATAATGCCTTCCTCCAAGAGACGGAGTCTTGGCAGGTCCCCATACATCTGAATGCACATAATCCAGAATACCCTTGGTATTATGAATTGCAGTGCCAAACTTCACTCTTCGTTGTTTTCCAAGAACACAATGTTCACAAAACTCAAGTTTGCAAGTCTTCGTACCTTTCAACAATCCTTGCTTGGCAAGAATTTGCAAAGATTTTTCACCAGCATGTCCCAACCGCATATGCCACAGCTTCGTTGCCTCAGTATCTTTCTTGGTGCAAGAAGTTACTGTTGTTACTGTCCCGACCACTGTACTACCTTGATAGTAATACAGATTGTTCTTTCTCACACCCTTCAACATCACCAACGCTCCAGAAGTTGCTTTAAGAACTCCATCTCGCATCGTTATAACTAGGCCTTTAGATTCTAAAGCCCCCAATGAGATGAGATTCTTCTTCAACTTTGGCACGTACCGCACATCTCGCAAGATTCTGGTGGATCCATCATGATTCTGCAGTTTGATTGAACCTATTCCGGTTGTTTTACATGAATTATCATTACCCATGTAAACAACTCCGCCATCGAGATCCTGAAATTCAAAGAACCACTCCCGAATGGGACACATATGATAGGTACAACCTGAATCCAATATCCACTCATCTGCATGTGATGTTGTAGGAGCGACCACTAAAGAGATATCTGATTCCGCATCGCTTTTGCATTCTGCAACATTGGCGTCTTGCGGAGCCTTCCCTTTCTTCTTCAACTTTGGACAGTCTTTCCTCCAGTGCCCTTTCTCATGACAGAAAGCACACTCATCTTTGGCAATGGCTCGACCTTTTGATTTGGACCTTCCTCTTCTCCCTTTTGTCTGGTTTTGATGACGACCTCTTGCCACCAATACTTCTTCTGATGTTGTTGCCTTTGTTTTCATCTTATCCTGCTTTCTCAGTTCATGACTATATAAAGCAGAACAAACAGCATCTAACGACACATTCTCCTTCCCGTGAAGTAACGTTGTCTCCAAATGTTCAAATTCATCGGGAAGAGATGATAACAACATCAAAGCCAGATCTTCATCATCGAATATGACATCTAAATTAAGCAAGTCTGCTACTAATTGATTAAACATAGTGATATGTTCATTCATAGTAGTACCTTGTTTGTAATCAAATCGGAACAACCTTTTCTTCATTAGGAGCTTGTTCTGACCACTCTTTTTCAGAAACTTGTCCTCCAATGCCTTCCACAATTTGTATGCAGAAGTCTCATTCTTGAAAGCATACTTTTGCTCCCTGGATAGACACGATCGAATTGTTCCGCATGCCAACCGATTAATGATTTTCCAATCTTTATCTTCAACTCCTTCTAGTTTGACTTCTTCAATAGCAATATCAAGACCCTGCTGTAAAAGGGAGTCCAAAACCTCCCCTTGCCACATACCGAAATGGCCCGTACCATCGAATATTTAAACTCCAACTTCAAAGTAGACATCGAGAATCTTGACCATGATGACGAGGCACCCGATGTCTTCGGTGGAATATTTGCAACAGACTCCATTTCTTGATCTTTATTTGCCATTACAGACTCAAAAAAAAAAATATTGGATATTACAACAGAATTCAAACAATCGAAGGCTTCTACTGAGACAAAGTAATTCCTTTCTGGTGTGGAAGATCAGGCTAAACTGCAACCACAGAGCATACTCAGACAGAACTCTGACTTAGAAAAAACTTTCGACACAAAAGGACCAAAATAATTCTTTTCTGATGTGGAAGATCAGACTCAGCTGCAACCACAGAGCATACTCAGACAGAACCTTGGCTCTGATACCACTTGTTGGGAAATTCGGGTAATTTCCCTACAAAACGGAACAACTTTAGTGAAATGAACCGGTTCAAATGAACTGAACCGGACAGAACACTAACAAAGATACCCGACAAGTAATATCGAATATTAACTGAAAAGAAGAGAAAAGAGATCGAACAATTTTAATAATGGAGTTCAGCCGCGAAAGCTTAATCTCCGAGCACCGCTCAAAGCAGCCTGCTTTTATTAGATAGAGAGAAGAGATTACAAATGGTGCATTTTACAATGAAGGAGGAGGAGTTCTTTTATAACCCCAAATTCTCCTTCACAATACATAAAACTCCGATGTGGGACTAAATAATTAGGCCAAAGAGTCAACATCTTCTTCTTCTTCCTGTTCTGTTAAATTTGACTTCTCTCCATCACCTTGGATGAATGCAAATTAGTTCTGCATTCAGACTGATAGTGGACATATCTGTGACAACGATAACACTCTATTTGCGACTTATCAAATGTTGAATCATAAGTAGAGTATTGATCATTATCATGTGCATTTACTCTACCATTTGAAGTCATGTTTCGCCCACGTTCTCTGCCTCGACCACGACCTCGACCATTGCCTCGTCCAAAACCATTCATGTTGGAAGAATCAAATTGAGTTTCCACTTTCAAAGCTTGTTCTTCTGTAGGAGGAGGTGTCATTATCTGCTCATGTATTATTAAAGAGCTTTGTAGTTCATCAATTGACATTGTATCAATATTCTTTGACTCCTCAATAGAGCAAACTACATATGCAAATTTGAAGACATAGATCGTAGAATCTTTTCAATAACATCAATGTCATCCAGTCTTCCACCATAAACAGGCATCTTGTTAACAATGGTTAATATTTTGGCGAAGTACTCATCTACTGACTTCCCTTCTTTCATGTGTAGAACTTCAAATTCTTTGCGAAGGACTTGAAGTTGTTGTCGTTTCACTCTTGTTGTACCGGCATACTTTCCTTTCATTGAATCCCAAATCTGTTTCGAGGTATCCTTTTGAAGAATGGTCTCCAGTATGGGACGATCTATTGCTTGGAATAGATAATTTTTAGCTTTGAGATCCTTCAATTTTTGCTCATCTAAAACCTTCTGTTGAGATTCCGTTATCACCACATCACGATCTGGTTCACTGAAACCAATCTCTATAATGCTCCAGAACTCCTTTGAACGCAAGAAGTTTTCCATCAACATGCTCCAATGATCATAGTGACCATCAAATCGGGGAATAGCAGGTTAGATGAAATTTTTACTTTCAGATGTCATGATCACTTGTTGCTACAAGATACCAGTAAGCTGCGGCTTCTTTTACTCAAAAGTCACTCTAAGTCTAGCGCTCATACCACTGTTGACATTGAGTAAACAATAATCAGAAACATAGATAATTCTTATTGATCGGAGACTCTCCAAATAAATAGACATTACATATAAAACTGATTCCTAAAAATAAGCAACTAACCCACATCTAATGAACTCCTAAAATCAGTAACAATAATATCGATCTAAAGAAAAGGTCCACTAAAAACCAATTCTTTTATTCAGCTAAATTAAAACACTCAACAACATTGGGTGATAGACTTTGGTGCTACTACACACATTTGTATAAACAAAAATGACTTTGTATCATACACCCAAGTTGGAAAAGGAGAAGAAATTATTTATTTTGGTAGCTCAAGGACAACTAAAGTTCTTGGAATAGAAAAAGTTCTTCTCAAATTCACATCTGATAAAACTTTGGCATTGAGTAGTGTATTACATGTTCCTAATATCCAAATTAATTTGATTTCTGTGGGATTATTGAGAAAATTTGGAATTAATATTTTCTAAAGATGATGAGGTCATATTGATTGAAAAATAATATTTTTGTGGGCAATGAAATTTTTCACTACAGCTTATTTGTGCTTCATAATTGTGATAATTTCAGTGAAATTGTATCTACTTCTGCTTATATGATTGAGCCTATTTTTTTATGTCATGCTACATGTTAATGTGTCATATATTAAAAATATGTGATCTCTTGATTTAATACTTGATTTAGATTTAAATAATTGTGATAAATGTGAAAATGTGTTCGAAGCTATAATTACTAAAAAGTCATATTTTCCAATAAATAGAAAAACTGATTTGTTATCATTGATTCACGCTGATTTGGGTGATTGGAAACAGACTATGACTGGAGGTGGTAAAAGATATTATGTGACTTTTGTTGATGTTTTTTTCTCAGATTTACTGAAATTGTATTTGCTCATAAATAAATTTGATGCATTTGATATTTTTATTGCTTACAAGTCTGAAATTGAAATTCACCTTGGTAAGAAAATCAAAAGAATTCAATCCGATAGAGGTGGCAAATTTGTATTTTTAATGCTTTATGTAAAAAAGAAGAATTTATTCGTAAAGTAACTCCGTCGTATTCACTTGAGTCTAATGGAGTAGCCGAAAGAAAAAATGAAATTGTGAAAAAAATGATGAATTTCATGTTAATTAGTTCTAATGCTCCTGATAATTTATGGGGTAAAGCAATATTATATGCATGCCACTTACAAAATAGAATCCCTCGTAAAAGAATTGGTAGAACTCCTTATGAATTATGGAAAGGTTATAGACCTATTTTGAAATATTTAAAAGGGTGCGAGTGTCTTGCTAAAGTTCTTTTGCCTGAACCTAAGAAAAGAAAAATAGGTTCTTAAATTGTTGATTGTATGCTTATTGGATATGCTGAACAAGTGTTGCATGTTGATTTCTTGTATTGAAAAGTGATGTGCAGATTGCAATACTGTTGTTGAGAAATAGAATGCTGAATTTTTTGAATACATTTTTTCACCTTGTGAAAAAATTTCACATGTACCAGTTGAAGGAATTAATGGAAATACATCTAATGTTGATGAACTGAGAAGGAGCAAAAGGACAAGAAAAAAAATATTTTTTTAGGGAAGTGGTTTTCAAACTTTTCTTATTGACAATGAACCATTAAATTATTTTGAAGTTATATCTTCTTATGATACTAAATTTTAAAAAGAGGCAATAAAAAATAAAATTAATTCAATTATGAAAAAATAAAAGATGAATTTTGACTGAGTTACCTCCTGGTGCAAACCTTATTGGCTGTAAATAAATTTTCAAAAGAAAACTTAATCCTGATGGACCTATAAATAAATATAAAACTCGGTTAGTAGCAAAAGGATTTCTCAAAACAAAATGTTGATTATTTTGATACATTTGCACTAGTGAATAGAATTTCTTCTATTTGAATATTAATTGTCTTAGTATCAATTCACAAGCTTTTTATTCATCAAATGAGTGTAAAAATAATTTTCTTAAATGATGAGTGCCAAAGAGAAGATGCGCAAGCTAATCTATCATGTGATTTAGAAGAAGATATTTATATGGTTCAACCTGAAAGATGTATTATTCCTGGATAAGAAAATAAAAGTTTGTAAGTTAATTAAATCTCTTTACGCCTAAAACAAGCTCCAAAACTTGGCATGAAGAATTAGATCAAGTCTTATTGAAAAATAATTTTTGTTCTATTGAAGTGGATAAATGTGTTTATACCAAAATTCTAAAATATGATTATGTGATAATATGTTTATATGTTGATGACATGCTTATATTTGGTACAAGTTTGAATATTGTAGAAAATACCAAATTGTTTTTGTCTACTATTTGATGAAAGATCTGGGTGAAGTAAATATGATTTTGAAAGTTAAGGTAATAAGGAGAGAAGATGGTATAATGTTGCCACAAGAACATTATGTGGAAAGACTTCTTAAAAAGTTTGAATGTTTTGAGGTGACATTTGTAGTCACTCCTTATGATGCTAACTCAAAATTAAAAAAAAATTATGGTAACCCAGTTGCTTAGTCTAAATATGCTTAAATTATTGAAAGTCTATTGCATTTGATGAATTTTACTAGGCTTGATATTGCCTATGTTGTGTGTAGATTGAGTAGATATACTCATAATCTCAATAATGAGAATTGGTTTGCGTTGAATAGACTGATGAAATATTTGTAAAGAACCATGAACTATAGTATCATGTATATTGGATTTCTTTCTACTTTAGAAGGGTATTGTGATGCATCCTGGATATCTGATTGAGATGAGACAAAATTCACTAATGGATATGTATTTACCTTAAGTGATGGTGTAATATCCTGAAAATCAGCTAAACAGATGATTATTGTTAGATAGATTATGGAGTCAGAGTTTGTAGCTCTGAAGCTAGCTGATTCTGATGCTGCATGGGTAAGCAATTTCTTAGCGAATATCCGTTCGATGAAGGATGCATTGTCCATACCTTCGATGAATGATGAATTGTTGATCCCTTTGATAAAAGTTGAATTATTTATCGCTTTGATAAAGGATGAATTGGTGATTCCTTTGATAAAGGATGAATTGTGGATCTCTTTAATAAGGATGAATTGTCTCATGTGTTTATACATTGGGATTGTGAAGCCGCAATTGATATTGCGAATAATGAATCTTACAGTTGTAAGATCAGATACATGAAATTAAGGCATGATTTCGTTAAGCAGCTGCTGAGAAATGAAATAATTGCAATTGATTATGTGAAGTCAGAATTGAATTCGGCTAATTCACTGACGAAACTCATGGGAAGAAAATAAGTTCTTCAGAATTCAATAAAAATGGGTTTAAGGCCAATTGGTCGTCAATAGAGATGGGAATCCAACCTATGTGATTGAAAATCCCATGAAGTAGGTTCATATGGGTAATAACAAGTCGATAGTGGCACCGCGCACTAACTGAGAGTGTTTGAAATTGCTACTAAAAATGAGGGACGAGTTATTAACTCTTAATGAATTCATAGTCCGTAATTAAGGAAGGTTTATTTAAAGCAGTGTACACTTGATGAATCCACCTATATGAGAGTTGGAGTGTGACTGATCCTATGAGAATTTGCCCTAGTCTATAGATCTCTGATGAATACCAAGCACGCACATGACCTATAGGCGCAAAACCGCATTGAACAACAAAATTACTGTGGTCAAAATGTGATTGATAAAATCTCTGATTTATAACTAGAATTATTTGGTTCATAGAAATATTATATTCACAAGTAATTTTAAATTAAAATTTTATCGATCTAAGTTTAGTTTATAGTCCGAAAGACACCAAATCTATTGCATTTTGTCCTGAAAATCCAACAAGTTAATTTTTTTTTAAAAAATCTTGTGAAATAAGTGAGAGATTGTAGGAAAAATGTTATTATTTCAAAAGAATTATTAAATGATTTTTTACTTTGGCAAATGAGTTTTTCATCTCTTGACAACACATTAACATGTGTCCATTTTAATGGAAAGATTGAACAAGTGGCAAGTCACTTGTCAACTTGGCTTCAACACTTTTACACTATATATACTTCTCTTTTCTCAATTGAAAGAACATGCAGAGAAATATATTCTGCCTTTCTTCCGCAATCTCTCGTTTCCCCTTTTAATTTTGGTATATTTCTCCCTTTTTGTTATTGGTTATTTTAATTAATGGTTATTTTATTTTTCGCTAATAACTTGTTGATGTTAATTAATTTATTGATTCATGTTACCTCTATTTAAGATAGGGAATTGTTTGTTTAATCTTGGGAAAATATTTTATACCGTTGAAATAGTTTCTTGGACAGTGCCCAGCACGACTCAAGTATTAATTTTATATATTGTTATTATATATCATCGTAGTAATTTTTATCTTATTTATTTTTTTGTTAAATAATAAAGTTATTTATTATTATTATAGTGAAATGCTTAATATTTCACCAACAGTCCAAAAATACCTTGGGAAACCACATCCTTATTTAAAGGAGCATGTGGAAGATCCTAAAGATTGTCTAAAAGTAGTCAATGTTACACCGAAAGTTCCATGACTAACTTCTATTTGCAATTTCAGTGAAAACAGTTGTAAGGCAAAACAATCAAATATGTGTTGTAAGATCAACAACTCAAAATCTAATGGTAGTAATTTCAAACCTAGAAGATCGTAATGAAAAAGAAAGGCTAGCTGCAGATGGATCATTTCCTATCCAAATCCACATCATGTCCTCTACAAAAAGAAAAATGGGAGGAGAGATATAAAATATATCCTTGATTTATTGCATAAAACACATATATTTCATTAAACCGTCAATTAAATTGAGTTGTACAATAAAAAGTGATAGCAAAGATAAAATCAAAATCAAGCATGATATATTCAATATTATTATTGTAAACAACGACTAAATATTTTGTTTTTTTACTTAATAAAAAAAGTGAAATCAGACGGTTACCTCTTACAATAAAAATCACGCCACGCCAATAATAAGCTTTGATATAAGGTTCATATGCATAAACTATCAACCTGATTAGACCACGTTGAGAAGGTCATTTGCTATATAAATTGTAGTCTTCAATCACAAGTTTCATCATGCATTAATTGAAGGATCTCAGTCCTTAAAAGAATTGTTAAATATCAAAAGATAACTTTTTGAAGACTTTCTAACACACATTTGATAATGTTCTTCAAAAACATCTATATAACTTTCCATAATTTTATGAAACGTAAGATAGATTATGGTTGGAACATAGAAAAAGATGTTGTCAGTACCCAATAAACCTCACATTTTTAATGACATAGTGAAAAAATCACATAATTGCATTTTGCTTGCTCAAACAGAATGCACAACCTATTCTTTCCATTTCATTTCAATAAAATTCTGAAAGTACATAAAAAGATGTCTTATTTTCTCAAACTCGATTCCTGCTTCGACTTGAATGACCATGTACTTGTGACACCAAGATGCGGATTAGTTGAATCAATTGAACCGGGCTCATTAAAATAATTCATAGCCGTGTGGGTCTAAACTACAATAATATGGGAATGAATAAGTTACAAAGTATTTGGTAAAGAGGTGAGATTGCAAAATTAGAAGGCAAACATATTCATAAACAACTTGTAATTGAGTACTACAAAAACAAAGGTTCTTGTCTATGAACATTAATGTATCAAGATCAAGTCATATCATATTTCATTTTAAAAAAAGATCAAATCATCAACTAAATGTTAAAATAAAAATAAAATAAACAAAAATATAAGAAACCAAAAAACTGTTGGATTATGAAGGGTGATTAACGCGTCATGCGAAAGCTTATAATTTGCAAATCATATGGTTGATAAATCAAATAACAAAAACTTATACTAAAATCAAAATATTATTATATCAAAACTAATTTATTTAAAAGCATTAAAACTTTAGAGAGAATAAATCTCCCCATAAACAAAAGTCTCTAAACGACTACATTGTGAATGTTATTATTATGTTGTGTTAGAAGAAACAATTCTATATTTATATAGTCCTAAACCTTTTATTACTAGAAAAGGATTAACTACTTCAAAACTTTTTCCTACATCAAAATGTTTTCATAAAACGAAAGAATAAACCAAATATGAAAGAATATTATATTTTCCTTTGAGGAAAAGTAAATAAATTTATGGTAATGTTTTGTCTTTTCCTTCAAGAAAAAATAAACTTCAAATAAGGTAAGAAAATCAGGGCAAAACACTAACAGATCTCCCTTTTTGGCTTGAATTTTCTGGCATAATAATCTTGATCCTCTTTTTTCACAAAATCTTCAAGTATCATTGCTGCTTACCATAATTTAAAAATTGAAGGTTTGTGTTAAAAGTTATGATCAGGATTTAAAGTAGAGTTCATGCGTTAAAAGTAATATACATGAGTTGAAAGTGAAGCTCAGTGTTAAAAGTAACATGTATAAATTAAAAGTGAAGATCATGAGTTAAAAGTAAGATGTATGAGTTAAAACTAAAGCCCGAACATTAAAAGATTGATGGGGTTAAAAGTTGATTTTGTTTTTAAGAATAGAGCAGCAGGATGGTTGAAATTATATTTGTAAAATTTCTCCACATGTAGTAGCACAAAAATCTTCATTATCATCACGTCGATTGAAAATTGATTTGAAACCATCTTGAGCCTATCTTCAACCTCTTTCAAGCATTAGATCACTGAACCATCAGATCTTTGAACCATGTGTTCTAATACCACCTGAGCTTTTCTTTATTTAGTCACTGGATCATTGAACCATGTGCTTTGATACCACTTGTTGGGTTATGAAGGGTGATTAGGGCGTCATGCGGAAGCTTATAATTTGCAAATCATATGGTTGATAAGTTAGGTAACAACAACTTATACTAACAATCAAAATATTATTATATCAAAACTAATATAAAGAAAGACATTAAAACTGTAGAGAGAATAAATCTCCCCATAAACAAAAGTCTCTAAATGACTACATTGTTGATGTTATTGTTATGTTGTGTTAGAAGAAACAAGCCTATATTTATAGAGTCCTAAAACCTTCTCTTACTAGAAAAGAATTAGCTACTCCAAAACATTTTCCTACTCCAAAACATTTTCCTAAAATGAAAGAATAAATAAAATATAAAGAATATTATATTTTCCTTTCGGGAAAAGTAAATACATTTATAGTAATGTTTTGTCTTTTCCTTCAAGAAAAAATAAAGTTCAAATAAGGTAAGAAAATCAGGGCAAAACTCTAACAAATCTCCTCTTGTGGCTTAAATTTTCTGCATAATAATCTTGATCCTCTTTCTTCACAAAATCTTCATGTATCATTGCTGCTTACCATGATTTAAAAATTGATATGAGTTAAAAATTGAAGCCCTGTGTTAAAAGTTATGATCAGGGTTGAAAGTGGAGCTCATGCGTTAAAAGTAATATGCATGAGTTGAAAGTGGAGCTTATGCGTTAAAAGAAATATGCATAAGTTAAAAGTGAAGCTCATGCGTTAAAAGTAACTTGCATGAGTTAAAAGTCAATCTCGATCATTAAAAGATTGCTGGGGTTAAAAGTTGATTTTGTTTTTAAGGATAGAGCAGCAGGATGATTGAAAATATATTTGTAAGATTTCTCCACGTGTAGTAGCACAAAAATCTTTATTATCATCACGTTGATTGCAAATTAAGTTGAAATCATCTTGAGCGTGTCTCAACCTCATTCAAGCATTAGATCACTGAACCATCGGATCTTTGAACCGTGTGATATGATACAACTTGAGCTTGTCTTTATTCGGTCACTAGATCATTGAATCATGTGCTCTAATATCACTTGTTGGGTTATGAATTGTGATTAGGGCGTCATGCGAACGTTTATAATTCACAAATCATATGATTGATAAATCAAATAACAAAAACTTATACTAAAAATCAAAATATTATTATATCAAAACTAATATAAAGAAAAACATTAAAACTGTAGAGAGAATAAATCTCCCCATAAACAAAAGTCTCTAAACGACTACATTATGGATGTTATTGTTATGTTGTGTTAGAATAAATAAGCTTATATTTATAGTGTCCTAAAACCTTATCTTAGTAGAAAACGATTAGCTACTCCAAAATGTTCTCCTACTCCAAAACCTTTTCCTACTCCAAAACTTTTTTCCTAAAAAGAAAAAATAAACCAAATATAAAAGAATATTATATTTTTCTTTCAGAAAAAGTAAATACATTTATGATAATTTTCTTCAAGAAAAAATAAATTTCAAATAAGGTAAAAAATCAGGATAACCCTAACAAAAACAACTCTCAAGAATAATGACGGAAACATTGTCAAAGAGATTGTGAAGAAATATGGGCTCATGCATTTTTTTTAAACTAACCAATACGATTCCAAATCCTGTTTTGAGGCAATTCATTACAATTTCGATATAAATAATTTAGGAAAATCTACAGTTACCAATGCAATTTCCATCATGAAATGCTAACAAAATCTATGAGAAAAAATAACATGCTTCTAGAATATGCAGTTAATGATACACCAGTTCTATCATTCGTACTCTCATAATTCAAGTTGGATGGTGACAAGAACTTAAGTTACTAATTTCTGAGTGAAAAAGTAATGCTAGGTGGAGAATAAGATGAAGACAAACAAACTTCACTCAAAATCAATTACGATTAGCTTTATTTTAATCACTAGTTAACATGTTCGCGCTATTCGAGCGATCATAATAACTATTTTAGAGACAAAATTTTCTTTTAAAGTATCACATACTAAAAAAGAAGAAATATGATCAATACTTAGGTAGAAAATTTAAAATGTTTATCATAATTGTTTTAATTTATAAGATATAATTTTCTTAATATTTTATTGGGGTGAAAAAAACATGTTTTGTATTTTGAAAAAGAAATACTAACTTAATTTTCTCTATTTGCCGTTGATCAATTAATGAAAGTAAATAATTTGTCCTCCCCATTTTTAAAAGAAGGGATGCTTATTTTTTTATGAGGAACTTATGAACTTAGACCTTTTTTGAATCATTCCTCAATATGATTTATTTAACAAAAAATCATACTTGCTAGTACGGAATATTCTTTAAGTCTTTATTTTTGTGCAAGTTAAAATATAAAAAATAACAAAATGCATGTCAATAGTAATACAAAGGAAAGAACGAATAACTATTTTCTAATCAAATAAAAGATAAATATATAAAATCCTGATAATAAAATTGAAAAACAATCAATATTAATGTTTCAACAAACAACTCAATACAAAATTATATCGTCATTTTTACTTATTTTAATTATGAAAGAATAATGAATATTTTAACTCTTGAGGAGTTACAAAACTCACTAAATATGTAATTATTTAGAGAAAATCAAATTCTAAAAATAATGACAAAAAGTAAAAAAGAAAAGAAAAGAAAAGGAGAAAAAGAATAAGTATGACTCTTACTATATAATAGTTTTTGGGGAAAAAAATACAATTAACCCCTAGACTATGATCGAAATTACATAGACACACCTTGACCAAATTAAGGTCCAATTACCCCCTGAACCCATTTTTTTTTGTAATTTTGTGCACCTTTTTGGCTTACGTCGCATTCAAATATCTCCCACGCGGCCTCAATTATGTGGAGTCACGGAGTGTGCCACGTAAGACAAAAGTGTACAAAGTTACAAAAAAAAATAAGTTTAGGGGGTAATAGGACCTATGTTTAGTTAAGGTGTGTCTCTGGAATTTCGGTCACAATGTAGGGGGGTACTTCTGCATTTTCTCTAGTTTTTGCTATTGTCTGTTTTTATATCATATCGAAATCATTTATAATTCTTTTTTCGTCTTCACACAAATAAGAAAGTTTATCTTGATAATTCAATATATTTCACTAACGTAGTACGTCAATTCATTTAAGTGTGGATTTTGTATGTCATGTTGTGGTCGTTTTATTTAATTACTAAAAAGTTAGAAAATAGAAAAATATATTTCATTATTTTAGCACAAACTTTAAAAAACTTGTGTGTTAATAAATAATATATACTCCCTCTGTTTTAAAATAAGTGAATTGTTCAGCCATTTTTTATAGTTCAAAATAAGTGAATTGTTCAAAGTTTAAGGGAGATGTTGAAAATTTTACATAAGGACCACCCCTGTCGTTTCTACTGCCATAATTGTTCCGATTGTAGTTGTTGTCGCGATTATAATTCTCATCCCGGACATATTGACCCTCTCTATTGTAGTTGTCATAGTTCCGACCTTGATTTTTTTGACCTTGGCGCCATTTATTCGAATTGAAACCTTGAGCGTTTGCTCGGAAACCCTCCGTCTGCTCATTCACAACGTAAGTATCCTTTTCATAGTAGCACTCCTCAATCGGTGTGGATTTCTAGTCAAATAATTAACATTTATCTTCTCGGTACCTCCACTCACATGCTTCAACACCAACCCAAATTTTGTCCTTATCAGATCCATATCCTCAAGTATATCATCGGCAGATTGACTAGGTGCAAATTGAACTGCAAAAGTGCTCCTTCTATTGTATGACTTTCGAATGCTCCATGCTTTATTATTCTGAGAAATCTTTCCAATTTCTCAGCGATCTCCTCAATAGTGCACTCACAATATGATCCTCCTCCGATAGTATCAAGCACCACCTAGATTTCTTCCGATAGGATTAATTGGGACCACTGGATTATTCATCCTTCGCAAAGTTTTGTTCGATTCTGGATCGTAAGGAGTGAGTGGTTCACCTTGACTCCGTGTACTTGGCATACACTAGAGTAGGAATCTAAGAAACAAAAACAACAAAAGTAAAATAAGGAAATATTTGACTAAAGTTCAACAATGAAGTCAAATTTAATCTAAAAGTCTTATTCCCTGGCAGGGCGCCAAATTTGATACGCTCAAATTACATCTCCTTAAAAATGTATAAGCGATCGTTATCAAGTAAAGAATCCAACTTTTAGGTTGAGATGGATCCCACGAGGAATATGGTTTAGAATTAACTTAACTCACTATTATTTTCATTTAGTCAACTACTTCAAAAAACAAGTAAGTAAAAGGGGGATTTTGTGTAACAAATAATTGAGTGTTGTGTAGAAAACAAGTGAGCACGAATCAAACTTTAGTTGTTATCAATAGGAGAAAGTAACTAGGGTGTACGTGTTTCCCGTAAGCTCATAACGCAGTAATCCAAGTAATAGTAACCCTTTCCTAGTGTATTTCATGCAAAGTGATAACTTATGCATCTCAATTCCTTGGTCAGACAACTAGATAATTTCACCCCGCACCTTGGTGTGTCTACGTGTGTGTAATTTACTAACCCTTACCTTTACCTCATATTAGACATCACATCAATGTATGAATTAGTTTTCACCCTTGCACCAATTGATATTACACTATTAGATAGTATCACACGAAATCTATGTTGATAATTCTTTTATCATTAACTACCTCCTTGGTCCGACAAGTAGCAACAAGGTGAGTTCTAACGTTGCAAGCAAAAAATACTTCTAAACGAAAGAATTATCAATGCATGTAACAACACTATTCAAGAATCACTTAGTTACTATTCATACTTTGTTAATCGCTCATGGTTCCCACGACCCTAGTTGTGGATTTAGTTACCCATAATAGCAAGAACACAGTTCATATTTTTAGATGAAGAAATCATGAACTTACGTAATGAATAGAAGAAACCCAAATCTCCAATTGAAAATTTAGAGTAAAAATCTTCAAAATGAACTTAGGAAATCAAGAATTGCTAAAGTTGCAAGTTAATCTCCCAAACCAAAAACTAGAACAAGAATAATAATGTCTAACCCCCCAAAACAAGGTTTACAGGCGCTATATATAGAAAAACAAGTCATAATTAAAAAGAGAACTAATTAAGGAAATAAAGTTTATAGACGCGGTTGTCATTGACGAGACTGACCTACGGACCTTGGTCTAACCTACGGTGTGTAGGTCCCTTCCGTGGTTTGGGACATAGGCAAATTTGCAGAAGCTTGAAACTCCATCTCTCTATAGCAATTGACGGCTTCACCAGTACGGACCGTGACTCAATCCACGGTTCGTGAATCTCCTTCTGTGGTCTCATACTTAGTTTCTTCAAATCAGGTACCAGAACACCTCCTCTACATAATTTGACGGATCCGTAGTACGGTCCGTAGAACAAACTACGGTTTGTCATTCCTAGTCATGGTTCCACACTTTGTGAAGAATTCCTTGATTTCCTCTCCAATCTTTGCCCATCATCTATGCCCTTCACCTACGGACTGTGAATGGACCTACGGTCCGTAGGTCATGTCCGTAGGTGGCTCTTTATGCAACATTTCTTCAGTTGTCTCCTAACTCCCACGTCCGAACTTATTTCCTAAAAAAAAGATAAAATCACATTAAAACCAATATAAACGGGCCCTAGACGCACACAACTTTTAAGTGAAATGTATTATAAATATCATAAACTCACGGTATAAGAGCAGCTCTCTACACTCACTCGAGTCTTGGAAGATTCAATATTATATTGTATGTGTGGCTCTACTTGGACCTTGAGGACAATATTCTTATTGAAACGAGAGTATTGTCATTAACCAAGTCCAACCAAATATGAATATCAAGGTCTCACAAGTAGTTATTGCTCTTGAAAGAGCTATTGGGTCGAGAGCAAGCAATAGGGTAGGTTAATTTAGGAATTTGTGTCAAGTAGTGGGAGTGAGAATGGTTCTATCAAAAGGGGCAGTGGTCACTGATTTAGGGATTATGTCGATTGAATAAAATGGTTGTCTTCTCCTCTTCTTCTAGAGTCTAAGTTTCTCATCCTCATTCTTATCTCTATCTTTACGTACTTGTTATTTTAATAT
This sequence comes from Solanum sitiens, assembly GCA_016801875.1. Classification (NCBI taxonomy): domain Eukaryota; kingdom Viridiplantae; phylum Streptophyta; class Magnoliopsida; order Solanales; family Solanaceae; genus Solanum; species Solanum sitiens. The sequence continues at coordinate 4,075,988 of JABWTJ010000009.1, forward strand.
TTTCATTGTATTTCCGTTGTCTGAGTATTGCAATCACAATTCTAAAGTTGTAATTGTGTTTTAGTTCTCTACTTAATATAGTGAGGAAATTGGGTTTGTTACACTCATCGCCATTCCACATTTGATTGGGTGCATCGTTGACCCATGCAACATCCCTCCCGACAATTTCAAGCACTTTTTTTTTTAAAAAAATGAATTCTTTTCATCTTGGTACTTGTTCGTTATTGGTCTCTCGTTCGTATTTAGCCTTTGGATCTACCAAAATGGTTATAACTATTTTACAATGAATAGGTCATAAAGGCCATAATATAATTATCCAAGAAAAGATGGAGGCATTATTGAGAATTTAATTGTGGAATCTCAATTAATGCCTTGCAGTAATAATCTCTCTAGCATTAGGGTTATTATCACACTAATGTTGTTAATAGATCAAATTCTTTCGTAAAAATGGATATTATTTGATTATTTACCTGAGTTCCATTTGTACGTGCTTGCCTATTGAATTCACAATTAACTGTTGTTATTTTAGATGTTTTTTAAAATATAAATATTACAAAAAAAACTAATGAAGTTATGTGATTTTGTTTTCACTCCTAATCATAGGTCTTCCTTAGTAGAGCGACAGTGGGATCACAAAATCCAAAATATTTTAATAATGAATTTTATTTTATTTTAAAAAGACTTGACTAAAATCTTAAACATCAATGCATAGTTTTTTTTTTTAAAAAAATGTAAATATTGTGTCTAACAAGTTAATCAATTCACGTCTAATATTCTTTCATAATATGTTAGAATTCACAATTGATTAACGAAATAATAGAACATTTAACTTTTTAGGAAATAAATAAAGATATCTTGTTTGTATTGGAACAAAGTCAGCTAAATAGCTCTCTCTTCCTATCCGACCTAAGGCAGCCATCAAACCCTGTCGGATAGAAGTCTACTATAACCGGCTCATCTGTTTACCCGAGTTAGACCGCTAGCATCTTACCAACCATCTTCAGTCCCTACCCCCATCTTTCTCTATCCCGTCACGAGCAATCGAATTTTTGGAAATGTGAAAGAAATTTTCGGTTAGTAAATAGGGTGAAAAAAAACCTAAATAAATAAATAAATTTATGTTTTATTTGAAATTATTGATTTCTTTGTCACAGTTTTATGGTACAAATCATTTTTTTTTAAATAATCATGATGTTTTGACCAATTTATGTGCACCTAATTGTATAAAGTAAAGATTAAGCTAGACATAAGACAAATCAAGAGGTGATATGTGGAGTGTAGAACAGATCAAAGAGCTAAATATTTCTTACTTTGTCAATACATATAATTTAATCTCTAGCTTAAATTCTCATACAAAATAACAGAAATACTTTAACTTTACAAATGTATACTAGTAATCAAGAAAATATGGAAAATATCTGAAGTACGGATTTGTACTTGTTTTTTTGAATTAGTAGTAGTGCATGGCAAGTCTCAAAAACTTAAACAATCTCTTTAATAAACATATTAAGTATTACTAATTGATATTAATTGAAAACGACAGAATTGATTTTAAATAACTTAGTTCATGAACAAATGCTTCTGAAATTAATTAATAAAAATATTTCAAAATAAAATAAATAGTCAAACTTATTTTAAGTATATACCACAAAATACAATGGAGTAGTTGAAACTAGGGGTGTACACTACAAGAGAAGTGTCAATTAAATGGGGCTTTTTCTGTGAATTGATATGAAAATTTGCATGAAAATAACTTTTCAACGGATTTTCATAATAATTTCTAGGAAAATTCTCATGTAATTTAAACCTTTTTTTTTTTTGTAGTGGTACATAATTTGGTTGGTTGGGGTTTTTCAAATATCAAATCAAACCATTTATATCTGATTTTTCAATTTAGAAATCAAACCAAGCCAATAAACTCGGATTTTTTAACTTTGAATTTTTTTTAGATTTTCGGATTTTTTGGGGGGTTTCCTGTAAAGTATACATACATATAATTTACTTATACTTCAAATATTTCTTTAGTCCTACCAAAATACAACTATATAAGTTGTTTCTTAAGAAAATAACACAAAATATGATATGATCAATGACACTAAAATATCAAACAAAAAAATATTAATAATGAAATCGTGTAAAAAATAAATATTGCAAATCAATAAGTCATAATGAACTTGATCATAATTTAAAAGTACTAATAAATCATGCTAAAATAAGTTTAATAAGTACGGAAAAGGGCCTAAAATACCCTTAAAGTATTGGAAATGGTACAAAATTACCCTCCATCCACCTATTGGCTCCAAAATACCCTTCTCACCCACCTATTGGGTCCAAAATACCCTTGTCATCCACCTTTTGGTTCAAAATTGACAACTTTTTTAACGGTTTTATATTTAAACTATTTAAATATTATTTTAAATACGTGGCACGCAACTATATGTTATAATTTAACTTATTAGTATAATTTATAAATCAATCCACTACCCACCCATTACTAATTAAACCCCTCCAAATTACTACACCCGTCACATTATTAATGCAACAAGAAAAAAGCTACTGCCAATTGAGTGTTTTTAAAAATTTGAGGCGAAAATATCTATAGAAGTAAATTATCATATGTTAAGTGTCTAAATAAAAATTACCGATAAACTTAAAAGTCTGACTTACGTCTCAATTATGTGATGTTACTTCATAGTTAACTTTTTTTCAAAATAATATATTAAAGGTTTTAAAACAAATCATAAATATTTATAAAATTATATTTTAAAAAAGTGCATGAATTAATTCGAAATGTATTACTTCTTTACCTTTAATCATAAATTTTTAATTCAATCTTGAAAGAGAATCATATTGAAAGTGTCCTCCTAAATAAGCGGCTCAACCTATATTTCATTGGGGCTTCGATTCGGACTCAAATAATTTTGAATGTCATTTTCAGGAATCTATAATTTCATCGTGTTTTAGTAGTGTTTATGACAATTTTGATATTATAATTGGATTATTAATTGGGTGGGGTTTAGTTAGTAATGAGTGGGTAGTGGGTTGATTTATAAATTATATTAATAAATTAAATTATAACCAATAGTTGAACGCCAAGTATTTTAAAAAATATTTAAAGAGTTTAATTTTAAAATAATTAAAAAAGTTGTCAATTTTGAACCCAAAGGTGGATGACAAGGGTATTTTGGAGCCAATAGGTGGATGAAAAGGGCATTTTGGAGCCAATAGGTGGATGGAGGGTAATTTTGTACCATTTTTAATACTTCAAGGGTATTTTAGGCCCTTTTCCGTAATAAGTATTAGTTACATGACTAAATGTTAAAGGAAAGTAAAATTAGATTATGTACTTTAATTGTTTAAACATATATAAAACTAAAGAACAAATATTCAATATTATGGTCATTTTTAGTGTTGAATTGATTTTCTTTTTCCATTTCTATTAATTTGATTTTGATTTAAGCTTTATTATAATTACCAACATCTATGGACTATAATCTTTATTGGATCACTAAGAATTCTAACTTCCAAACATGAAATAAACATATTAAAAGATAAAAATTATGAAAAAGTATAAGAAGTATTTAAAAATTATATCAAAGTAAATATTTTTATGTGTAAAATAAAATTTTAAAAATTATATATATAATGTCGGGTTGATTTGGTCTCAGATTGATTTTTTTAGTTGAAACCAAACCAACACATATATAATCGAGTTTTTTTTTCAATATCAAACCAAGTCAAACCACACTACTAATCGAATTTTTTCTATTTGACTCAATTTGCAATTTGATCCGATTTTTAATTTGATTTGGTACACCCCTAGTTGAAATATTTCAATGTCAAAGAAATCAAACATTTCAAGTTTGCAACAAGTAAAATCAACTTACTTGAAGCCATGCATCCATCATGGGAAGGTTCTTTTTCATTTGGTGTCTGGTGTTTGCTTTGGGTCCGCTTTATTTGAATTTACATTGAAAAATTTTATTTTTGGAAGTAAAACGCTTTCTATCAAGTACCAAAGATGACTTTATATCAAAAAGTCAAACTCGGGACCTCTGATTAAGTATGAAGAAATACTTACCATGCTACCATAAATGTTGATTTAAGTTTTAAGTTTGATTTTTTTTTTACCACTAAGAAACAAGAATAATATTTATTTTTTTTAACTATGTGTATGATTACCGTTCAATTATTATTATTGATACTTGTAGGTCTCAAACTCCTATTGTCCATGAGAGGCAACACATGGAAACCAAAATGGTAAGGAAGTGGAAATATTGAAAATTAAAAATCATTTTCCGTTAGCAACATTTTATGGCATGTGAAGTGATCTGTCTCTTTGCACATTCATATGTTATTCTCTTGATTTTCTTTATAGCATGTAAATGATGTGAAAATAATTCAATGGAAATATTCAAAAGTGATCAATAAGTGGAGTTTTTATAAGTAAAATTAGAATATGTTGCATATTCTTTTACATTTGAATTGGTCCTTTAGACAGAGCTGTTAAATTTGACAAGATTCAAAAATGGATTAATGAGAAGATATGGTAGTTAGGAGGATAATTCTTCATTGGTAGAAAAGTCAAGATAGCACCTTTTGTAGGTGAAATTTAGGTGAACAACAAATTGGTTTCACAAGGTAAATCTTGACATTTTGACATATTGTGATGTCATGGATGACATCAATAGGAAGAATTCACTTCTATAAATAGGTAGCTCCTAATTCATTTGTAACACACCTCTTACTTGCCTTCTCATCTCCTAAGGCGTTTGTTCTTCTTTCTCTCTTGTAGTATTTCACTTGTACTTTTTTGGAGTGAAATAAATATTGGTTGGTTGTGTCTGAGGACTAGGCAAAAGAAAACAAAAGTTTGCCGAACCTCGTTAATTCTTGGTGTTCCTTTTGTTGTTGTCTCATTTACTATTTATTAGCTACATTTAGATATAGCAGTTGTGATTCTATCACTCTCTATATATTTGGCTTCCGCAACAATTGGTATCAGAGCCAAGGTATTATCTGAGTATGCTCTGTGGTTGCAGCATAGTCTGAACTTCCACATCAGAAAAAGATTTACTTTGGTCTTTGCATTGTTAGCTAGTAAATAGTATTTGTAGTAAAATGGGAGACAAGAAAAATGATGAGTCCACATCAAGTGTCAATAATACGTCATTATTGGCATCTTCGCTTATGACAAGAATTGTGTCAAATGCGAAATTTGCAGTTGAAATTTTTGACGGGTCAGGACATTTCGGAATGTGGCAAGGCGAGGTCCTTGATGTTCTTTTTCAACAAGGACTAGATATTGCCATTGAAGAAAAGAAACCAGACGGTGTAGGAGAAGAAGATTGGAAGATTATCAACCGTGTTGCTTGCGGTACCATTCGATCTTACCTTGCAAGAGAACAAAAGTATCCATACACGAAGGAAACATCTGCAAATAAATTATGGAATTCATTGGAGGAGAAATTCTTGAAGAAAAACAGTCAAAATAAACTTTACATGAAAAGAAGACTGTTACGCTTCACTTATATTCCTGGTAGCACAATGAATGATCATATCACCAGCTTTAATAAGTTGGCGACAGATTTGCGGAATATGGACGTGACTTTTACGGATGGAGATATGGCCTTAATGTTGTTAAGTTCACTTCCCGATGAGTTCGAGCATCTTGAAACGACTCTACTGCATGGGAATGATGAAGTATCTCTCAAAGAAGTTTGTTCTGCCTTATACAGTTATGAACAAAGAAAGAGAGAAAAACAAAAAGGCGGAGAAGCAGAAGCACTGGTTGCGAGAGGTCGTTCTCAAAATCATATGAGAACGAAGAAAGGGAGATCCAAGTCAAGATCGAGACTCAGCAAAGATGAATGTGCCTTTTGCCGAGAAAAAGGGCATTGGAAGAAAGACTGCCCAAAGTTGAATAGCAAAGCCAAACCAAATAATGGGAAGGCTGTCATGGATTCAAATGTGGCTGATTGTGATGACTCCGATTACTCACTAGTTACAACAGATCCATTCAAATCATCTGATGTATGGTTGATGGACTCAGCTTGTAGTTATCATATGTGTCCCAATCGGGACTGGTTTATTGATTTACAAGAAGGAGAATGTGGAGTTATTCACACTGCAAACAATAATCCTCTTACCGCATATGGTGTTGGTTCAATCCGATTAAGGAACCATGATGGATTAAGTAGAACATTAACAGATGTTCGATATGTACCAGATTTGAAGAAAAATCTCATTTCTGTAGGAGCCCTAGAATCAAAGGGGTTCAAAGTCATTGCAGATAATGGCGTGATGAGAATATGCTCTGGTGCACTGGTGGTAATGAAGGCAATTCGAAGAAATAATAACATGTACCACTATCAAGGTAGTACAGTTATTGGGACAGCGGCAACAACATCCAATGACGAGAAGGAGGCAGAAATGACCAAGCTGTGGCATATGCGCTTGGGACATGCTGGAGGGAAATCCTTGAAAACTTTATCAGATCAAGGATTGCTAAAAGGAGTTAAAACTTGCAACTTGGAGTTTTGTGAACATTGTATCAAGGGAAAACAAACAAGGGTTAAATTTGGAACAGCTATCCATAATACTAAAGGTATTTTGGATTATGTTCATTCAGATGTTTGGGGTGCTTCCAAAACACCTTCATTAGGTGGGAAACACTATTTTGTAACCTTTGTTGATGACTTTTCTCGAAGATTGTGGGTGTATACGATGAAAACAAAAGATGAAGTATTGGGAATTTTTCTCAAATGGAAGGCGATGATAGAAACTCAAAGTGGCAGAAAGATCAAGTGTCTTCGCACAGACAATGGTGGCGAATACAAAAATGATCCTTTTCAGAAAATTTGTGAGGAAAATGGCATCGTCAGACATTTCACCGTCAGAAATACACCACAACAGAATGGAGTGGCAGAACGCATGAACCGAACTTTGCTGGAGAAAGTTCGGTGTATGTTGTCCAATGCTGGCTTGGGCAAAGAATTTTGGGCTGAGGCAATAACATATGCGTGCCATCTCATTAATCGTCTACCATCTGCTGCTATTGGTGGGAAGACACCATTTGAAAAATGGTATGGAAAACCTGCTGAAGATTATGGTACTTTATATGTATTTGGCTCAATTGCATATTATCATGTAAGAGAGTCAAAATTGGACCCAAGAGCAAAGAAAGCTTTATTTATGGGAATTACTTCTGGAGTCAAAGGATACCGTTTATGGTGTCCAGAGACAAGAAAAGTTATTTTCAGCAGGGATGTTACCTTTGATGAATCTGCCTTGACAAATAAGGTAACACTTGAAGAAGCCAAACAAATTGATGGTGCTTCAAAGCAGGTGGAGTTTGAGGGAAAGATAATTTTCCCAACACAGGGATCAAACGAGGAAACAACAGAAGATTTTCCTCTTGAAGGAGAGCCAGTCGAAGAGGAGGTTCCATCTCAAGAACCTCAACCACAACTTGAATCAATAGCAACGAGCAAGCCAAAAAGGACAATAAGAAAACCTGCTCGACTCACAGATATGGTGGCTTGTGCTAACTCAATTGCAGCCGATGACATTCCTACCACTTATAAAGACGCAGTCCAAAGTTCACAAAAAGATAAGTGGAGGAATGCCATGGATGAAGAAATGCAATCTCTTCATCAGAATCATACATGGAGATTGGCCAATCTCCCAGAGGGCAAGAAAGCAATTGGGTGCAAATGGGTATTTGCAAAGAAAGAGGGATTTCCTAACCAAGAAAATGTTCGCTACAAAGCAAGATTGGTGGCCAAAGGATATGCTCAAAAGGAGGGAATTGATTATAATGAGGTATTTTCTCCAGTTGTGAAAGACTCCTCCATTAGAGTTTTGTTGGCTTTGGTAGCACAGTTGAATTTGGAACTAGTTCAGTTGGATGTAAAAACTGCTTTTTTACATGGAGACTTGGAAGAGGAAATCTATATGACTCAGCCAGAAGGATTCAAAGTTGATGGAAAAGAAAATATGGTGTGCAAACTTGAAAAATCGTTGTATGGATTGAAACAATCTTCTAGACAATGGTACAAACGATTTGACAAGTTTATGTTGCAGCAAAGGTACATAAGAAGCAAATACGATCATTGTGTGCATTTGCGCAAGCTTGAAGATAATTCCTTTATATATCTTCTCCTATATGTTGATGATATGTTGATAGCTTCTAAAAGTCAAGAGGAAATTGAGAAGCTAAAGATTCAACTGAGAAAGGAGTTTGAGATGAAGGATTTGGGTGAGGCAAAGAAGATTCTTGGCATGGAGATAAAAAGAGATAGACATTTAAAGAAACTTTATTTATCTCAGAAAGAATATTTGAAGAGAGTACTAAACCGATTCGGTATGAATAAAAAAATGAAGTCGGTTAGCACTCCGCTTGCTCCTCATTTTAAGCTTAGTGATGCTATGTCACCTAAGAATGAAGTTGAACGAGAATATATGTCAAGAGTACCATACGCTAATGCTATTGGTAGCTTGATGTATGCAATGGTTTGCACAAGGCCAGATATTTCACACGCTGTTGGAGTTGTAAGCAGGTACATGCACAATCCTGGAAAGGATCATTGGCAGGCTGTAAAATGGATTCTACGGTATATTCATAATACTGTAGATGTTGGTTTGGTTTTCGAGCAGAAAGATAGTCAATATCTTGTTGGATATTGTGACTCAGATTATGCAGGTGATTTGGACAAACGAAGATCAACTACTGGTTATGTTTTCACTATTGCAAATGCACCAGTTAGTTGGAAGTCTACTTTGCAGTCAACAGTTGCTTTGTCTACCACTGAGGCAGAGTACATGGCAATTACAGAGGCTGCGAAGGAAGCAATTTGGCTTCAAGGATTGCTTAGAGAGCTTGGTATTGGACAAGAAGAAATCACAATATTTTGTGATAGTCAGAGTGCTATTCAATTAGCAAAGAACCAAGTTTATCATGCAAGGACGAAGCACATTGACGTCCGATATCATTTCATACGAGAAATCATAGAAGATGGTGGAGTCATAATACAGAAAATTCATACTACGGATAATCCTGCCGATATGTTGACAAAAGTGGTGACTGCGGTCAAGTTTCAACATTGTTTGAACTTGATCAACATTGTTGAACATTGAAGATTATGGTTGAAGACACAATCAAAATTGTTGTTGAGAGAAAGTTGAAAATGGAGAATCTTGCCAAGGTGGAGATTTGTTAAATTTGACAAGATTCAAAAATGGATTAATGAGAAGATATGGTAGTTAGGAGGATAATTCTTCATTGGTAGAAAAGTCAAGATAGCACCTTTTGTAGGTGAAATTTAGGTGAACAACAAATTGGTTTCACAAGGTAAATCTTGACATTTTGACATATTGTGATGTCATGGATGACATCAATAGGAAGAATTCACTCCTATAAATAGGTAGCTCCTAATTCATTTGTAACACACCTCTCACTTGCCTTCTCATCTCCTAAGGCGTTTGTTCTTCTTTCTCTCTTGTAGTATTTCACTTGTACTCTTTTGGAGTGAAATAAATATTGGTTGGTTGTGTCTGAGGACTAGGCAAAAGAAAACAAAAGTTTGGCGAACCTCGTTAATTCTTGGTGTTCCTTTTGTTGTTGTCTCATTTACTATTTATTAGCTACATTTAGATATAGCAGTTGTGATTCTATCACTCTCTATATATTTGGCTTCCGCAACAAGAGCTACCTCTCAAGGTGTTTTACTATAAATACATAGGCCAATGAATCCCAAAAAGGCAACACTTCTCAACTTAATAACATAAGGTTATCTCCTTTCTTCTTACTCTAACTAGCCACATTTGGGAGGCTAGGTGGTGTAATTTTCCGGTGAAATGAGGCTTCAAGGTGGCAGCCTTGACAAGGGTCGTCAGTATTTGCCACAAATCGTAACGGCGTTGGCCATATTGGTTGTTGCTAATGTAGTGTCGGCAGACCCTTATGTATACTCTTCTCCACCACCTCCAATGTATGAGTATAAGTCAACACCACCTCCTTCTCCGCCACCACCTTATGTGTACAAATCTCCACCTCCTCCCTCACCTTCTCCCCCGCCTCCATATGTTTATAAATCACCTCCTCCTCCTTCTCCTTCTCCGCCGCCACCTTACATGTACAAATCTCCACCTCCTCCCTCACCTTCTCCCCCGCCTCCATATGTTTATAAATCACCTCCTCCTCCTTCTCCTTCTCCGCCGCCACCTTACATGTACAAATCTCCACCTCCTCCCTCACCTTCTCCCCCGCCTCCAAATGTTTATAAATCATCTCCTCTTCCTTCTCCTTCTCCTTCTCCGCCGCCACCTTACGTGTACAAATCTCCACCTCCTCCCTCACCTTCTCCCCCGCCTCCATTTGTTTATAAATCACCTCCTCCTCCTCCTCCATCACCACCTCCACCCTATGTGTATAAGTCTCCACCCCCTCCATCACCATCACCACCTCCACCATATGTATATAAGTCTCCACCACCTCCCTCTCCGTCTCCACCTCCACCCTATGTGTATAAGTCTCCACCACCTCCATCTCCATCTCCACCTCCACCATATTACTACAACTCTCCTCCTACACCATCACCTTCACCACCACCTCCGTATTACTACAAGTCTCCACCTCCACCTTCACCATCACGGCCTCCACCACCATACTATTATAAATCTCCACCACCGCCTTCACCATCACCACCCCGGCCATATTATTATAAGTCTCCACCGCCACCTTCTCCTTCACCTCCTCCACCATATTATTACAAATCTCCACCACCTCCTTCACCTTCTCCTCCACCTCCTTATTACTACAAGTCTCCTCCACCTCCATCTCCATCACCACCTCCACCATACTATTACAAGTCTCCACCACCACCTACTAAATCACCTCCTCCCCCGTACTATTACAAGTCTCCACCACCACCAGTGAAGTCTCCCCCTCCACCATATTACTACTCCTCAACACCACCACCAAAGAAATCACCTCCCCCACCATATCACTACACTTCACCACCACCACCTGTTAAGTCACCACCTCCTACATACTACTACTCCTCGCCGCCACCACCCAAGAAATCACCTCCAACTCCATACTACTACAAGTCTCCTTCACCTCCAACTCATTACTATCCTCCACATCATCAATTTGTGGTCAAAGTTGTCGGAAAAGTCTATTGTTTTAGATGCTATGATTGGAAGCACCCAAAAATGTCTCATGGCAAGAAGCACCTGAAAGGTACCATAGTGTTTATATCATGCCTGTTTTCTTTATTTTCTCTTAATTTTTCATAAGATAAATTATCCAACTATAAATGTGTCTCTTTTTATTGGAATCTTCAATCCTCTTTACTGTCATCGATATCTATAGTTATAATTAATATTTTAAAACGTCAAGAAAATTTACAAGGCAACAACTAGAAGCACTATTTTGACAATTGCATGAAAGTAGTTCGTTCTTGCTTGAAAGAGTATTTATTATGAGAAAAACAAGTTATAATTACCATTTTATATGATGAATACAGGGCATAGTTCTGGAGGAAGTAGGGACATATCTAAATGATCATATGTTAAAAGATCTATTAATTGTTTTAGTGTTAATTAATGTCTTATTTATGTTTTCACATGGATTTAGGTGCTGTTGTTGAAGTAACTTGCAAGGATGGTGACAAGAAAATTGTGAATTATGGTACCACTAAGATCAATGGAAAATTTAGCATCACAGTTGAAGGATTTGAATATCGCAAATATGGAGCAAAGGCTTGCAAAGCTAAACTCCACAATGCTCCAAAGGATTCAAAGTGTAGAATTCCTACAAACCTTCACTGGGGAATAAAGGGTGCTAACCTTAAAGTGAAGTCAAAGAATAAATATGAAGTTGTACTCTATGCAAAGCCATTTGCTTATGGCTCTAAGACACCTTATGCAGAATGCAAAAAGCCCAAGCCTACACCTGCTCCATACTACTATAAATCTCCTCCACCTCCGTCACCGACTTATGTTTATAAGTCACCACCTCCTCCATCACCAAAGTATGTGTATAAATCACCACCTCCCCCAACCCCCACATACGTTTATAAGTCTCCACCACCACTTGCTTACTATTACAAATCTCCGCCACCACCAACTAAGTCTCCACCACCTCATTATTATTACAAGTCTCCACCTCCACCATCACCAAAACCTACACCAATATACTATTACAAATCTCCGCCTCCACCAACAAAGTCTGCACCACCTCCTTATTACTACAAGTCTCCACCTCCACCATCACCAAAACCTACACCAGTATACTATTACAAATCTCCGCCACCACCAACTAAGTCTCCACCACCTTCTTATTACTACAAGTCTCCACCTCCACCATCACCAAAACCTACACCAATATACTATTACAAATCTCCGCCTCCACCAACAAAGTCTCCACCACCTCCTTATTACTACAAGTCTCCACCTCCACCATCACCAAAACCTACACCAGTATACTATTACAAATCTCCGCCTCCACCAACAAAGTCTCCACCACCTCCTTATTACTACAAGTCTCCACCTCCACCATCACCAAAACCTGCACCAATATATTATTATAAACCACCTCCTCCTCCATCACCATCTCCCCCTCTACCATACTATTACAAGTCTCCACCACCACCATCACCATCACCTCCACCAACCTACCACTACAAGTCCCCTCCTCCACCATCGCCATCTCCACCTCCACCATATTATTACAAGTCACCACCACCACCATTGCCATCTCCTCCACCACCTTACTACTACAAGTCTCCTCCTCCACCATCGCCTTCTCCCCCTCCACCATACTACTACAAGTCACCGCCACCGCCTTCCGCATCTCCTCCACCACCCTACTACTACAAGTCTCCTCCTCCACCGTCCCCGTCACCTCCCCCACCCTACTACTACAAGTCACCACCACCACCTTCCCTATCTCCTCCACCACCCTACTATTACAAGTCTCCTCCTCCACCATCCCCATCACCTCCCCCACACTACTACTACAAGTCACCTCCTCCACCATCACCTTCTCCTCCACCACCTTACTACTACCACTCTCCACCTCCACCAGTAAAGTCTCCTCCTCCACCCTATTACTACAGCTCACCTCCTCCACCCGTGAAATCACCTCCTCCATCAGCATACATTTATGCTTCTCCACCACCTCCAACTCACTACTAAGTATTTCTAGGAGCTCAACCATTTTCCCGAATAAATCAAGTGAGTAGCTATTTGAATTGTGATATTCTTTTTATATAAGACTTTTCTTTCTCCCAAATAAATCTCTAATCTTCTATTTGGTTGTTTCTATTCAGATTTCAATTTGATGCACAAAATGAAGAATGGTTTCTTGAGGGAAAGATTCAAACTCCAATGGCAACAATCATCAATTAATTTCTTGAATAAGATCTTCTATTTTACAATTGGAAGATTGATACTTCATGACATGGACCAGTTTGCTTCAACTTCTCCTCTGGCCTTCTTGCTCATGTTTTCACTGTTTGTTATCAGTTGTTGGTTCTTGAATGTATATGAGCTTTGATGCGTTATTACTTAATCCATTCATTTCTTGTAAGTATGTTGTTTTCTTGTACTTTGTACTCCGTGTACAAATCATGAATAAGTTGATAATCTTTTAAATATTCACAACTTTCTTTCAACAAATGAGTCGGCCTATTTACACAACAACGTCATTTAAGGTGCAATTATCTTTTTTAGGGAACTTTGCATATGTAGATGATTAAGGGCTTTAAACATTAACATCAGATCACCACTATTGGCAAGTTTGAAGAAGTAAATTTTGAATTCTAAATATAGAACGCACGTTTAAATTAAATGAGTGGTATTGTAAAAACATGTTTTTTTCTTTTTTTAAAAAAACTCTTATATAGAAGATTTAGATAACTTATCAGCGGGAACCGTGACCTCATTGAGATTATTAATGATTATTTTTTAATATCTGAATATTAGAAATTTGGCATTATCACATATATTAAGAGCTTGAAAGATTGTAAAATTCTTACTCTTTCATGAGTTTTATCTTCTACATATTTACAGTTATAATATTTGTTCTTTGATATTACTATCTTCTCAATATTGAATGTTTTTGTATAGATTAGTTAATTACCACTTTCTCTATTGTTACTTAATTTAATTGCCTATTTTATTCTTTAGCCGTTGGAAACTAGTTTTCTTTGCTCTTTCATGTCTTGTCCATAAATACCTCTAAATATGCCACAATGTGAAACGGCGACTTGCCCAAAAAGAAGGGCGAACAAGTTGACCATGGCCGAAGGTGACAGGACTTTGATGAATAATGAAGGCTTAAAAGGAGAACAAAGGTGGTAATCAGTGGTCTGCCAAATGTGAAAGGAAGAATCGAACGAGTTCGCCAATTGAGGTTCAAACAACTAAAGAAAATGAAAGACGAGCTGAGGAACAGATGACGATCCGTTGATCGTGTTCGGTGAGCCTAATTAACTAATGTCGCTAAGTTGGTCATGCAGTGAATTTTAGGCCAAATTTTGGAAAACTATAAATAGTCCAAAAGAGAGATATGAGTTCTTTTTTGAGAGTTTTTGAGATTCTTTTATATGAGACTTCTTACCTTGTGAAAAACATCTTAGTTTTAGGGTTTTAATTTCATTCTTGAAATTGACAATTTCATTCTTGAAATTGACAATTTCAAGTTAAAATCGACGTGGGAGTTGATTATAATTAGTTGATTTCATTCACAATCATGATTGAGCATGATAGATATAATCTCTTTACTTTTTGTGATGGGCGGTTAAACCCTGATTCTAGGGGTGCAATTATGAGGTTGGGTGTTGATTTAATGTAGTGAGTATTGTGTTTTGCTCTGTTTTATTTAGAGCCATCAAAATGGGCTTGGTCCGTGTGGCCAGCCCAACTCAACCCTTGAAATAAGTGGGGTTGGGCTGAATATTTTTGGCCCATTTAGGAACGAGGCTTTTTAGCCCGCCCCATTTGGCTCGTTGACCTCGTTGGCCCAACCCGCAAGTCTCATAGGCCAGCCCGTGGGCTATTAATTTTTAAAAATTTTATTTATATTTTTAATATTATTTTATTTATAAATATTTTATCAATAAATATTTTGAAAAATAAACAATTAAGTCTTTTGCAATATCATCTTATATGATGAATTGTACATGAAGATGAAATTTTGAAGGAAACAATATCACATGTTGATTCAAATGTGATCGATGGTGGAAGCGGAAGCGGAGTCGTAAAACTTTAATTAATGAGTCCTTGTGTTGTTGGAGATCTTTTAAACCAGCTAGTTTTTTTGTGGAGAAATGATGGAATGATCAACATTTATTCGCTAAATCCTACGTTGGCTATTATGTATTTTGTAAGTATATTCACCAACGTGTGTGATACATCAATTTATTTTTGGAAGTATTCACTGAAATTTGTGATTTATAAATGAATTTTTGTATGAATTGATGTCGCGTTCATAAACATCAACGTTCGATACTCTTTCTAAGAGAGTAATATTGTTCATTTTTTGGTTGAAGGGTCAATCCGTGGCCCGCTTAGGGCTGAGTTGGACTGCTATTTTATAGGTCCTTTAATTAAAGGGCCAGCCAGCCCCAACCCATTTAACTCTCTAGCCCGTTAGGGTTGGGTTGGTTCAGCCCATTTTGACAACACTAGTTTTATTGTTGTTTATCATGGATTTAGGCTAATATTTAGCATGAGGTTAATTCATGGATTAAGGTTGCAAACTTAATCCTATTATCGATATCCGATTGATGCTCAAAAGAGATCGATTGGAGTAGGGTAATTAGTTTAATGCATTCAATCTAGATTTGATTTCTATTGTTTGCGCGAAAGAGCGACTATGGTTCAGATCTATGTGCCCAGTTCTTCTCGAAAAAGAGATTTCTTAAGGTAATGGGTTGACTTTCTATTCACATGAATGAGATGGAAAGGAGATTCTATGAATTGGTACTATGAGATCAAAATACAATTAGTCTCATTGAAGATGGTCCAGCCTATCCATGATTGTTTAACACTATTGAGAAATCAATTACCCCTATGTGGCATCAATTCTAACTCCCGTACCCCTAAAATATATACTTCTTAATTGCTTGAATTTTTGAAGTTTAGTTTAATTGTGGCATTTGATACTATAAACTATTTTAGTGAATTTGGTAGAATCAGCCACCTATTTGTCTTAACGTGCTACAATGAATAGGTTCGCATTCCTAAGTTTAGTTTAATTCTTATCATTATATCATTCTTTGAGAAATTCGACTCTAATTCTTAATTGGGTATTTTATTGACGATGACTGCTTACTCTTTGAATTTGTTTTGAGGATAATTTGAGTGTCTATCAAGTAACTCAAATCTCCTTAGCAAATTTACACTTACTATAATATTGATCATAATATTTATTGGATATTTCTCCAAAAATATAAGTCTTGCATAAATAATCATCATCTTGTCATTTGACAATTTTTATTTAATCAGAATAGCTTGTTCGTTGCTACCTCAGAACCGAGAGCATTAGGACAAGTCTCTCAAGAACATATGCCAACTTTAATCATCTCACAAAGAATTTCATCTTTTCATGTCATCTAGAAAAGTCTTTGTCATCAAATATTTCAAAATTAGGATTAGGCAAAGATGGTACACTATTCGATATTGATATGAATATCATAGAAACAACTATCTTCAAATTGTTAGAACAATAATGACAAAAGTACAAGGAATCCCAAACAAAACCTGTTTGTCTTAGAGGCACGTTAAAACGTTTCTTGAAGATAGTGGGAGTCTCTCCCACGAGCAAATGGAAGAAAAAATAATAAGTACTCCATCTTCGAGATTCAACTAAGCATCAAAATAAATGACATTTAAAAATATTGCTCTTCTATTCTTGAATTGGTGATTTCATCTTTTGATTAATGTCTGACAACTGATTTTTTACGGAAAAGTAATTCTTTTGAATGCTTATTTTCTCAACCAAAAGAAACTCAATTTATAGAACAAAAGTTTTGTAAGTTAAATATATTATAGGTTCATAAAATTAAGAAGAAAAAAATATCTTTGAAAAAACTTTTAACATAGAATCAAAACTAAATGAATGTTACAATTCAAATGTATTTTGTATATTTCAAAAACTTTTAATGGATAAAATTGTTTTAAAATTAATTTAAACACTCACTCTTACATTATATTGTATTGGAAGGACAAATTTGCTGATTTCTACTTTTTTCAACTGTACTTCTTAATCAGAAATTATGTAAAACAAGTAAATTTGAAAGACAAACTTCTCATTATCAATATATGTTGTAACTCGATGAGCGTAATTGTAACACATTGTAAATATTTGTTAAATTACTATCTTCATAGAATTCCTTTTTGAGAATCAAACGATATCAATTTTAACTTACATTTTAAGATGTATATTTTTATCATATTGATATGAAAAAAGTTACAATTTATAGTACTCTTTATATTGTTTTTAAATATCTAAAATTCAATTTAAAATATTGAATAAACGTAATCTAATTTAACTTTAAAAATCAGTCAAATTAACTCTCGAAAAGCGCAACATGACAATTAAAAAGGGACAAACTAAATATAAAACAAGAAACAATTGTTCCATTCACTAGCCAGCATGTGACTTGTGAGTTGGTAGAATTTAAGGTAATCAACAATGTAACTCAAATCACCAAACAAGAAATTTGAACTCACTCTTTCTTCAAAATAAAAAATTACAAACAACAAAAGTAAATTAAGCTACAACTTGAAAAATACAAATGTTGGAGATGCATATTACATGAACACAAGAAATTTGAACTCACTCTTTCTTCAAATCAAAATTACAAACTTCAAATTGGAAAACAACCACAACATGAAGAATACAAATATAACAATTTTTGGAGACACATATTACATGCACACAAGACACCAGATTAAGAATATAAGGAGTGAAGTCTCAAATTAATATTTTTGTTCACACTAAAGTAATTGAACTCATAATAGTAAATTAAAGTTCATTTACTCCAACATGACAAAAAACAATTTTACTAGTACCTGTATATTTTGTAGTTAGAGGAAGATCCAATTTGTCCCATGAAATCAATAGAATCAGAAGCATTTTTCATACGCTGTAAGAAGAGATTATTCCTTCTTTGCTGCAAAAGCATCTCATTCTCTTGTTGCCGCAACGCAGCTGCTTCCTTTTTCTGTCTAACTAGTACCTGCTGCTGTCGAATTTCTTCATCCGCCTGTCCACACATCTCATCCTTTAATGAGTTGATGAATGTTTTTACAGAATCAATCTCAGTATTAGCCGTTTTTAGCTCATTGAGTTTTTTTTTTAAAGAACGACAAAACATGATGTTCATTATCATCTCGTGATTTGGTTTCATAAAGATGAGCACAGTTTGCATGGATATTGAAGTTGCAAAGTGAACAATTGTAGGTGAAAGTAGGACTGCAGGATGTGCCACAAAGATGGCATGGAGCAGTGGTGCAGTTGGGCGCATAGAGAAGGCGTAAGGCGTGTTATTCATGGAATTTGTTTTGAGTAGATTGTGGGAGGTTAGAGCATGATTTGTGAAGGTAAAAGTTGCAAGAAGAGCAAGTGTAACAAGAACCAAAGAGGGGAAGGTTGCACCCAAAGCAAATTTTTGATTTTGTTAGGTTTTCACTTGGTACCTCTATGGTACGAAGATCATGTGGATGGCTAAAATGCTTCATCACTATCACTCTTAGAAAGGAATAAGTGTATGTGTTTGTATCACCGACTTAGAGTCTCACTAATGTTTTCTGTGTCAATGTGTGTCTATGAACATAAGCCAACATTGATATTTATACTAAAATAAACTCATGACCTAAATATGTTGGTATTCTTTAATTAAGTCAAGTTGGCTAATTTGAGGAATCCCACTACTAATTCTTGAATCTATCAACCAAACAAAATGGAATTTATCTCTATATATATTCAAGTGGGCTACTTCCTAACAACTACGAATAAGTTCATACATACATATTCCATCTATTGACATGTACAAATTAAGAGTGTCAAGAAAATAATACTGCAAGTTGCATATTTTAGCATTTTTTTTATAAAAAAAAAACAATAATGTAGATAATAAAAATATTTCATACTATATATATGTGCCAATTCTTGTAAAGTAGATGGAGTACCACTTATTTATTTATTAGTACCACTTATTTGATTATCAACTACTGGAAATTAAACAAACTTTGAGGATGGAGTTGGCCTTATCTTTAGTTGTTTAACCAGATATTGTATAGTGAAGTTTAAGAGAAATTTTAGGTAACATAGAATTCAAGGATTTGTTTAACTAATACTTTCCTTCGTGTCCCTAATTACTTACCCACTTTTAATTGACACATCTATTAAAAAATCAATTATTGACATAGTGAATTTACCATTTTACCCCTATTAATTATGGAGTAAATGAATTAAAAACTTAAAATTTTCAAGAAGTTCTACCTTTTTCAAAGTAATTAAAGTAATTAATTGAGGGTAGTATAATAAGTAAAACTATTTTGTTCTTTCTTGATTTGTCAAAATGGACAAGTAATTATGGACAACTAAAAAAAGAAAATGGACAAGTAATTAGGGACAAATGGAGTACCTATCTGTCAATTTCTATTATTGACTTGACACACTACTTTTTTTTTTAACTAGGGAAATCCGCAGCCGCTACTATGCAATAGCTCGCAAACCACATAGGAGATGTAACCCGCACTAGACAAGTCTAGTGCGACAAGCTCGACCCAGAAGGCAAACCCCTTACTTTCGCTGGCAAGGAATTTCGAACTTAGACCTCCAACATTAAAGTCTCACACACTACTTAAAAGAAGCAATGGCTAAGAATATTCAGTAGCAGCTATATGTATCTCTACTTCTCCTTTTAAGATCAACTCATGATCATCATACCATATAAATAAAAATTAAAGTGTGAAATAAGTAAAATATATTTCCCACTAATAAATCATATTCCTCACTAATAAATATTACTTATATGGATTTCTACTTTTTCCATTCCAGTATACCTCTTTTGCTAGATCTACATTGATCCTAGAAAATTATAGGTTTTGTTTGTGGTTGTGCTGATGTATAAATAATGTAACTACGATAGTTTTTCTTCTTTTTCATACTAAATTTATTTATACATCTCTATATGAACTTGAATAGCTAAATGGATGTAGAAGTTCTACATAGCCTAAAAAATTATAAGAACTCTGTTAACATGTATACCAACAAAAGCAGATAAACTCCCATCTGATCAAATAAATTTCCATTAACTGCTCAAATGTTTGTCATGTTACAAATAACATGAACTATGAAGAATAATCAGCCAAGTGTTTAAATGGGCTACATTAAAAAGAATGGAACCCCCAACTAAGGTATTGGTGAATCCCTACATCTAGTAGTAATATAAATCTACAGTTCACCCCTCTTGTGTACACGGCGCAGATGTAATTCAGCAACGACCGGGCAGCTTCTATACATGACATCGATTATTAATTTACGTACCACATTCTAATGTACCAGCCCCAAGGCTACGAAGGTCTTCTGGAGCTCAGAAATGCACCTCATCCTGAACTTCAACAGCCGCCTCCACGCAATATCCTGTTTCTCAACTATCATGCAGTGTGGAGAAGTATTTCTCTAAGCATGTCACAGAACTGCACGGTAGTCTTTTCTTCTAATAGCTACTATCTTACCACCACCATGATTTTATATGATACTTGATGTTTCACTCTCATTAGATGGTTCTAAGCATTCCCACGGATTAGAGTAGAAATAATCCTCTTCTTTAGGTCGGTCAGGAATAACCAACCTCTTAGTAGGGTTTCCCATGCGTTCAGTGTGAGCTTCCTTAACAGCAGCAGAAAACTCATTCCACGTAAACGATCCAGCATTATACTGGTCTATCAAATCTACGAGGAGCTTTCTGTCCAGCAAAATCGTTTTCTTGAATCGAAGATGTCTGCATAGAATGGGAGACTTTTACATAGAAGTCCTTAATCAAAAGCTACTTACAAAGTACATTTTTTACTACAGAAGCTAAAATAGAAATGAGATTATTAACCGGTAGAGTATTTCACAATAATATGCATCTTTAATGAGAGGCTAGTTATAAACCATGCAAACCCTGTTAATTTCTTCCATGGCTCCTAATAGGTTGCATAAATAGAGAATCTTACAAGCAGAAAATACCTGCGATGTCCTTCAACAACCTTAGCCATGTTTCCATCATATGTCGGAACAAAGATATCACTCTCCAGTGAAACAAGATAATCTAGTGCTGCCATCTGTGAAGAGTGATTTTGAAAGAACCTAAGCTCAGAAGGCTCTAGTAGTGTCTCCTTCCTCACCTGCTCATAAAAAGAACCAACACAAAAGGCGAGAGTCAGCCAATTCAGGAAAACATATTCCAAAGCTTAAAGGAAAACTTGGAGCTTTCTGGCTACCAAATTTGGAAAAGCTGCCGCAAGACTCGCCATTCTCCTTGTCCCACCATAAATCTCCCCAGCAGCAATATAAACTTGGATGCTAGAATCAATGTCTAATGCCCTTAAAGTAAGAGCAGTCTCCTCAGGTGTCAAAGGACAGAGACCATCTCTCCTTTTCAATTCAGAGTTAATGATTTTTTCTTTCCACCATGGATAAGCGTATCTGTAAAAGGATTAGGTCAGACAAAGAAAGAGGGATACCTTAAGGCCACTGCTGACTACAAGATATTACATCACCTCATTCTTGTCAACTCTTCAACCTCCTCCTTGTTGCAGCCCTGATTACAGCCAGAGAAAGCTAACATATCCATTTCATACCTCAGGTGCAGCACCATAAAACGACCCCTTTGCCTGAGAAGTCGAATAACCTTTTTACCCAACTCTTCTATCTGAGGGGTAAATTTTAAGGCACTAAAATTGACTCGGCATCGCAATTTCTGAATTTCAAAAGGTTGACCATTATTGGCAAGCCGGGTATCAGTTCTGTTCAAGTGAACAACTTTATATTTCCGAATCAGTGGAAGGACCTGTATTCAGCAAATGTGACAGTCATTACTAGGAAAGAGGCTGCAAGTTTCACGTACAACACATTGTGGCATGAAAGAACAAACCTGATCTTGGTAGTAAGAAATATCAGACCAACTAATAGGAGGCATGGTATAAATCATTCCTAGCACTACTCTTCTCTTCAGTCTTGGGGGTAGCTCTTTTAATATTCGAACTTCATCCCTCAAGGACGTTATAAAATGATCAACATCAAATATGTCTTGAAATTCACTGCAACTCAAGATTGCATTTTTAAATTGTATGACAGATTATCATACTTTTTCTAAAGAAGCTAGTGATTCATAAGACCACAAAAAAAAACAAGAATTTCAAGGACACACACCTCGGATCAGCCCAAAAGGAGGTTTTATCCAGCTCGGGCACAATAAGAGTCACATTCAAATATCTTGCTATAGCAACCATATCACATATCTGGAACAACAAAAAAGGCAAAGAAAAAGGGGGAAAGTCAAATTCAGAATGGTGTAATCTTGTCTTATTACATCCACATGAGAGAGCAAACTGATATAATCTAAAGTAACTCACGGCTGCTCGCATTTGATTAAGACCTCCATTACATGAAACCATGAGATAACCATTATTCTGGTAAACCCCTGATTTCAAAAATAATCATGAGAATGGTCAGTCTCGCTAATTGTTTGGATTAGAAGTCACAACTATAAATCCATGGGAAAATATGCGACAGAGCAAAAATCAAAACATATGCTCAGTGAAGGAAATCGCCCAACAATTTTTTCGTTCGTATAGAATAACTGCTGACAGCAACTTGAATATGTACCTCTTTTAGTTACTTTCCTAAGATATCCTAGCAATATACTCAAACATCTTAACCACATGTTTCAAAATTCTATATAATCAGCATCATGCCACAAAATTGAAGAAAGATATCTTCATTAACAAGTCCTCCTTCAACAATGTGCATACATAACATTAATCTATATGCATCAATAGTTTCATTCTCTTAGGAAAAAGCAGTATTCTCTTTACTATAACACAATCTCCATTGTTTTTTCCCTTTTGTTCATCACCATACCAAATTATGTGTACAAGTAGAATAGTAGAAAAAAGATGTGCATCTATCAATAGTAATGAAAAAGGAAAGAAACAAAACTGCTCACTCTTTGGTGGAAGTGATTTAACAAGAAATGATGAAGCAGACTCCTGAGAAAAGCAACAAGGCCATCCTTTGAAAACACTAGGCCCCAAAAGTTCCCCTAATGTGGTCAATTGTACTAAGCAAGTCCACAATAGCACCATTGTTGTAGCCCTTATTATCCATAGCTTCAATCTGGACCGCGGGAAAACTATACAACTCTTTAGTTTCTCCACACGACTATCTCCTAAAGCTGTCCCTTTTAGCCCCAATCCCCACTTCCTTCTTCTCCTTTCCCTCTCTTCCATTACTCCCTCTATTCTGCACATATCCCTCCCATACACTCTAATTTCAACATCCACTATGTAATGTAGGATTCAGAAACTCGCCACTTGTGTTTGTACACTGTAACAAACGAATCACTAAGACTGACTTGAACACTAAGGTCAATTCAAGTCCATTTTCTTTGATAAATTGAACAAACAAAGAGATAAAACAGAATAACAGAGGAAAATGGTGAGATCTAAAAAGGGATTTTGTAGGTGTAATCTTGAAACTCCGATGAGGATGAGCGTAGAAGAGAGAGAGAGACAGAGCGCGATAAGCACGCACCTACTGTATCGTAGGCTAGAGAGTGGTGTGCCTAAATGTAGCTGATTATTTCTTAAGGTAATTATCTCATGTGGACAAGTTCACATTTTTTTAATGTTCTACCTATGCTTTTCTTTCTTGTGCTCCAACTACATGTACGGGTGTATAAGTCAAATCGTAAAGTCAAATTGAATTGACGAATCAAATTAAATAAAAAAAATGATTTATGGTTTGGTTTGATTGGTTTGGTGTTGAAAAAAAAAAATCGATCACTCTTAATTTGATTTGGTATTCGAAGAAAAAAAGTCAAATCGAACCCAAATCAAACCGACATAATATAAATATATAACTTTATTTTATTTATAGATAAAAAAAATATTATTTATAATCTACTTTGTTAATATATTTTTAGTTAGTTTATAGTTTTCAATGTTTATATATATTATTTTAAATTTGGGCTTGTAAAACTATGTAAATAGTTTATTTTGTACTAAGATCAAAGTTACAATAATATTATTATAGTTTTTCACATTCGAAGTTAACAATTTACTTTATAAATATTACGTTTTGTATTCAGTTTGATTGTAGCTTTTGATCTTTATTAATTTAACATACTGAACATTAATATCTAAAAAAAATAATTGTAGTCATGTGAATTTTATCATCTTTTCGATGATTACAATTTAGATAAGTGAAAATATATTGATCTCTTTTTCAAACACAATATAGTTGTAAAACACCGAAAAAATCAAAAAATCAAAAAAATCCAAAAGAATCGACTAAAGCCAAAATTGAAAAACCGACTTTATGTGATCTGATTTGGTTTTTAGATTTAAGAAACCAGCATAATTGATTTGGATTTTTTTTAATGAAAAAATAAACCAAACCGACCCATGTACACCCCTAACTACTGGATTCATAGAGCTTAGCTTTGCAATTGAAAACTAATATATCTTTTGTTAGGAAAGTGATTCATATATACTTTTATTATATAGATGACTCACATATATTTTTTTCCTCTAACGGAAGAGGAAAAAATAATGTTAATTTAGTTTTTAAAAATATAATCCATATGGGATATATTTGATCCTCCTTACACGTACTTTATTTTTAATTTTTTATCTCAACGACTAATTTATATTTATTATTTTGATGGTCAAATTTATTTATGTTTCCCTAATTTTCTTATAAAATGTTTCTTATAAAATGTTTTATAGATGCCCATTTTTCCTTTTTACAAGTGCAAAAACTAAAGTACAATATAGCTCAAAAAAATTAGTTTTAATTTTTTTTTTTCTTTACACTAAAGATTGAAAGAAAAAAAATAAGAAACAAGAAAAATGATAATCAAAGATGTAAAAAAATAATTTTGTATGAAAGGAATTATAATATACCTTTAACTTTGTTAGAAGGATTATATATATACCCTTACATGATTTTTTTTGAAATTTAAAGTCAAAAAAATAAATTTCAAACTAATTTCTTCACTTCCAATAAATAAGGGTATATATGAGCACTTTTTATAACTGTAAAGATATATTTGAATCATTTGTACTAAAGTAAAGTATATATGAGTCACTTTCATAATGAGAGATATATTAGATCTAAATGACAAAATTAAGATGTATATCAGAGTGACAATAAGATAGAACCAAATTACTCCCCCTTGTTTTTTGGTGTACTTACCAGTAGTAGACTATTGACATTCTAAACAACATATGAACTATGATGTTTTTTTTTTTTAATAACCCATACAACAAATCAAATATATCGTGTAGGAAACAACACAACAAGAATGATATCGAAAAAGGATCATTATTTGCCTTTGTATTCTTAGAAAATGATCACATATACCATTAGTTAACTGTAATGATTATGTACCCTTGTCATTCAACTTTATGGTTATATTTACCCTTCATCCGTTAAATCACCATATTCCCACATAAAATTACCTATGTGGCGCCTATCTGGATTTTACTTTTCATTATTTTAATCTAGTCTCTATTTTAATCATTTTTACGTGCCAACATGATTAAACTCGATACACTACTAGAATAAACCTAAAATCAGGCCTCAAGCTAGATTAAACCCGACTCAACTTTTACACCTTGTTTGGATGGTTGTTGCCCATTGTATTGTATTGTATAGTTAGTTTAAATACAATGTTTATTTTGATCGTTACTTAAATTTTATTGTATTAAATTGTTTAGATCCATCATTAGGTAACAACGAAAATACTTATTTTATGTAACAATTAATTTGTTGTGATCGCGCTGTCACCTTAATATCTTCTTCTCATTTATTTAATAATTATATATCATCTTTTACCCTACCTTTTCATAGTAGCTCTACCTCGTACCCTACTTTATGTAAAGACATAGAACAATACAATCTATTCAAATATTATATTCATTGAAACAATACAGTATGAAACAATACAATATGATATATTATGAAACAATACATAACAAACATCCAAACAAAGTGTTAGGTTCTTGGTGTTGTCATTGTTGCGAGTCCATGGATCTAGTGTGACAGAGCAGGAGATTATCATGGGTTTCCATTTATGTTTTCTGGAGTTGGACCAATGGAGTTGAACAGAGGTGTGAATATTGCAGAGCATTTATTGATTGAATTGGAAATTCTGAGAGGATTAGAGAACATATCAAGTTGTGTATATGAGAGCTCAGTGTTCACCAGACAATGGATCAAAATCACCTCTTACTATCAAGCCCGATCGAGTTTGTTTAGAAGCTGATTTTAACACAGTGAACTAGCCAAATCAGTTACGTCCCCTCTATTTATTAGCATCATCATTACCAACTATTGGTTGAATTGGAATCTAGCCATCAAGTAGTTCCTTCGTGATAACACATTCTTTTCACTGCCCATATTCATCTTTATCCTACTACTATAGACTTTGAATTATATTCTTTTTAATTGCCCAAGTTTTTCCATCATTTTAATCAACCAAAAACTGTTGGGTTCGAATGTATTACAATTGTAAATCAAGACTGTAACACCTCGAATTCAAGACACTAAAAGGAGACAAGTGAGAAACTCACATGCCAAAAATTGGACAATGAAAACCTCCATGAAGCCCCAGACGAACCGTGAAGGGGGTCACAACTGTGAGTTAGCACCGTGGTAAGTCCCCTAGACATGCCTTGCAGGAGTCCCTCCCACGGAGGCCTAGATGACTCGTGATGAGATTGACGGGTCGTCACTTGCATCGTCAAGAAAAGTCACCAAGATAGGGTTTTTTCCTAGCCACTAGTCAAGGGACACATATGGCAAAATGATCTGTGGTACCCTTGACGGGCCGTTAGGGCCGACATGGCAGTGGCACTGGAAGGCCCTTAGTCAAGGTCCTCTTCACAACCTAGTTAACAGGTCGGGGTGCCTATGACGGGCCGTGAAGGCTACCATCAAGTGTGTCCGTCAACTTTTAAGTCATGGGATTTTGAGTCTTTTTCTAATTATTTTAATTTAATACCATGTCATTTTACCCTATACCCAATGCTCTATATTAAGGTCTCTACCCCCAAAATCACCATATTCAAGTCATTCTCTCAATTTTCCCAAAAAAAAGAACAAATTCATTCTCCAAAAAAATTTCTCTCACTAGAAGTTTGAAGATGGAGCTAGGGTTTCAAGTCTCATCTTCAATTCCACAATTGAAATCAAGCTTTTGGAATTAAGGTATGATAGTCTTCATCTATGGAGTTATTTCCTCCTTACCCAATTTTGAAGTTAGAGTTCTTCAATTAAAGGTAGGGTTTTCTTCTATATGGTTCCTTTCAATACTAATATAATTGATTATTGGATGATCTATTATACATGAATTAAGATAATTTCATGACCCATCTTTAACCTTTATTTTCTAGATTTTTATGATTGAAAGTGAGCTTCGAACTGTGAAAGGTGAATTATGGAGATATGTATGTTCTTACGAAATTAATGAAAATTCATTGTGACTTGTGGGGACCTATTCCTGTCGAATCTTATCAACATATGAAATATTATGTTCTTTTTGTAGATGATCTCACAAGATATACATGGATTATCCACTCAAAAAGAAATCTAAATTCTTTGAGGTTTTTGTAAAATTCCAGATAATGATGGAAAAATAATTTTCTAAAGAAATTAAGATATTTCAGTGTGATGGAGGTGGTGAATTTATCAAAACAGACTTCAACAAGCATTTGGAAGATTGTGGCATTATGAGACATATTTCATGTGCTAACACACCTGAACAAAATAGTGTTTAGAAAGAAAATATAGGGATATTGTTGAAATTGGCTTAACTCTAACATTCACCTACCTTTTGTTTCTATGGGAGAGGCTTTCCTCACAACAGTGTTTCTCATTAATAGGCTTCCCTCCTCGATCCTAAAGATGGTGACTCCACTTGTTAAGTTGTATGGAGAACAACCTGATTACAACAACATAAAGGTGTTTTGGGTGTAGATGTTTTTCATATATCAAGTGTAGCAATAAGTATGTTCATAAGATATAGCAGCTTACACAAAGGATCTGGACGTTATCGTCCTTTCACAAGAAGGGTTTACATGTCCATACATGTTGTGTTTGATGAAAACACATTACCCTTTGTGTCTCCAAATCAAATCTCAGACTAATATTGATGTCTCACCTCACCTTGCTACTTTGTTGAACTTTTGTCTAAACTACAAGCACGTGATAATTTAAGGGAAGTACAGGCTGATAGTACATAAGTAACAGATAGTACACAAGTTACTGGTGAAAATGCTACTATAACAACCCTTGGTGATGAGAGTACTACTCACATCTCAGCTGCAGGATCAGATGATGATCATGAGGAACAGGTTAACATTGATGATCCATACAGTAGTATTGAAACTCTAACTACAGATTTCGAATCCACTAGTGACAGTAAAGAACATGTTGAACTTTCATGTCTAGTCAACGAACATCATCAACCTGATAATACTACACTTCGATCACCTATTTTGGTCAATGTACCTGTTAATCATCAACTTGACGATATTGAACTCCAATCAACTACTTTAGTTGATGTACCAGTTGAGGTACTTCCAACACCATAAGGGTATCATATGATCAACAGACACCAGGCGAATGAACATCACTTATCACTTGTTGCTCGCATCAACAAAGAAATTTTGAAGGAACCTAATACTACTAAGGGAACACTTAGGTTACCTCATTGGCTTGCAGCAATACAAGAGGAAATCAATGACTTACATACTAACAAGACATGGATATTGGTGCCCAAATCTCCTGATATGAAATTAGGTAGCTCAAAATGGGTGTTCAAAATAAAATGAAAAGTTGATGGAACAATAGATAGATACAGGACCTGACTTGTGGCAAGGGGATTCTCGTAGCTTGAAGGGATAGATTTTGAAGAAACATTTAGCCCTGTGGTTAAAGCCACAACTATTAGGGTGGTTCGTTCCGTTATTGTAAGCTCAAAGCGGGAAGTTAGACAACTAGATGTCAAAGATGTTTTTCTTCATGATTTCCTACAAGAGGGGTGTACATGAGTCAACCTCCTGGATTTATTGATCCCAAGTATCCTCAGCATGTGCGTCAAATTAAAAAGGCTCTGCATGATCTTAAACAAGCACCAAAAGTCTGGCTTGATATGTTTAGCATGCATCTCTTACACTTTGGTCTCATTTGTAGTAAGGCTGATCCTTACTTATTTACTTTGCAATCTCACAACTTGTTATATGTGGATAATAGTATTGTCACATGAAGTAATCTATGTGATGGAATTTGTTTTCTCACATCTTCCATCATATGTAAATCTGTCAATAACTAGGTATTATAAATTTTCTACCATGTTCTTTCCCAAAAACTTTAGATTCCTTCCACTTCACAACAGGAGATAGTTGGGCACTGGCAGCTATACAAAATTGGAATTTTTGTTTTATCTTCTACTATATGATATGCCACTTAAAATGCTAACATGATTCTTCTTCCCCATTTCATTCTACCAAAATCCTCCCCACTGATCTTGGACTCACTCTACCCAATTACTATAGATGTAGAAATTAACAATAGTTCCCCCCAAAAGACGATATATTCATCGATTGACACCCTAAGCAAAGAGCACCGACACTCATTGCGAAAGGTTAAACCGAAACACAATTGATAAAAGCAATTAGACGTGCAGAAAACATAGCAGCTCGAATCTACTGTTTTTCACTATCACTATATAGAAGTAGATAACTTCTAATGAATAATTGTTGCTAATACAGCATAAACACAATAAGAACAAAAAAGAACTCTAATTTACAGCTCCAAATACCATCATATACTATTTGACCTCCATTTTCCACTTTTTTTCTGTACTTCCAGTAAAGAATACATCACAGAATAAAGAACAATAAAATGCAACCCCCAACTGTGGAAGAATATAGGGAATGGAATATGGTGAGCATTGACTAATTGATGTAGCTGGCTTTATCATGCTACCCCATAGGAATAACTCATCCAAAATGACTTCATCCCCAAGCTTCCCGAGCGCAAGGCAGCCATTGCTATGCAAACTTTCCATTTTGAGAACTTCCTGCAGACTCGACAAGTTAGCAGAGCTACCACATAAACAAATGCTACAACCCACTCTAGAACCATAAGACCTTGACTGGCGGAAACCCACCCCTCCCAACCTTCTCAACTAACATACAAACACACAGAGCTAAGTTATCCACAGTATAGATGTCCACCTTATAGTATTTATTTTACATACTGAAAGTTCCCTCCCATGAGAAAAATTTGCAGCAATACTTGCATTACATAGTTCACACAGCTATTTCTTGAGTTTGATTCAAACATGTCAAAGTTGCTGACTTGTGGTTTCAACCCTCAACTTATGTTATATGAGGGGGAGACAAATAATAAGTCACTGGTAAAGTATTTATTTTTAAACAGAACAGAAATAAAACTCACCAATCTATATCTTGTCAAAATCATCATCAAAGGCATCATCCCCATCATCTGAAAAATAAAACAGATAGTCAACGTACAACAACTTGATCATTCAGAATTTCTTTCAATTCTAGTTTAATTTCCCTAACCACAAAGTTAGATTCATCAACCGCAACAAGAAAAGCAAATCTTAAAATGAACAACATATTCAATCTTGAAAAGCAAAAGAATGGACATGAAATATAAAACTAAAAAAATTGTTGTGATGAAACTCAAAAAATTAGAGAAGCCTGTCAGCCAATTCAAGCAACGTATATCTAGAACATGATTGGATTGACAAATTGGACTAAAATACTTAACCATCACAGTACTTCTACAGCACAGAGATTAAAAACAATTTTTGGTGGTTATCAGTGTGGACATTTAAAGCCTCTGCAAAGAAAAATGCAGATTATCGTGTATTTACTAATGTTATGAGGACATTTGCAATAATTTATAGTAGTGAACGTTATTTGGTGAAAAGAAGCAATATTTGAAAGGAAAGATGTATAAAGACATTAGAATGAGAACGAGATGTTTAAGTTATATGCTGTTGATTGGATTTTCTGACTTGGTCTTGCAGATCTTTGTGCACACTGTATGCACCTGTTAAGTTTTATGCTCTTGTTTGGGTTCTCTGAAATTGTCTTGCAGATGTTTGTGCATCATGACATGTATGCATATGGTACATTGGTACTAGTTATCCTAAATACTATTTGAAGAACATAACTTAAATGGTTACAAGCGGAGATAGTAATTGTGGATTTAAGACAGCTAGAGATAACTGCATGAAAATAATTGCTTTCTAGAATTATTTTCTTTATTCATGATGGCAACAGACTTCAGATACAAACTTGAGCGGACTGGACACACAAATTGTATGCAAACGAAAATTTAACAAAAAACAGCGGAACAATTACAACAGTTATTATTATTATCTTTTTTATGAGAATATTAGCGTTAATTCATTATAATTTTGGAAAGCTAATTCTAATTACCACAATTATAGTGGACTCAAATTGTAAAAACAGTTTTTATCAATCCAACAATGCATTGCCGTTACTCCCTCCGTTTCAATTTGTTTGATTTAGTTTGACTGGGCATGGAGTTTAAGAAAGTAAAATATTTTTGAATCTTGTGGTCTTAAATTAAAGATATGTATAATGTACCAAAAATGCCCTTTCATCTTGTGGCCTTGAATATGTCAAGTGGGATACTGGAATTAACATGTTGCCAAATTAGGAACGAGGCATTCTTTTTGAAATATACTAAAAAGGAAAGTAAGAGAAAGAAATTGCAATGGAGGGAGTACTAAAAAGGGAAATGACACCTATCTAATATACTACAAAAGACTGAGCTGGTCTGTTTAGTCTAACCTTACTTCTTATTTGTTTCCTTTCGATTTCTTTTTGTTAGAGAAATGACACATGTAAAGAGCAGGGAAAGAAAGATTGACTACAAAACTATATTTTTTCTGAATTACGAAACAAGGAAAGCACAATCCACTGTTGGAAAATATGTTGTAGTGTAAATAGAGTACCTGGTCCATCATCGCTGTCTTCTCCAAGGAGAAAAACATCCAAATCCTGGTCTGATGTTGATGAGGTTGCCTTCTTATTTTTCTGGGCAGTTGCCTCAGCCACTGGTTTAGAAATTGTTCCAGCTAATGAAACCTCCTTTTCACTCTCAACTTGAGCCTTTTCAACAGATTTTATTTCGGCCTCGGCCTCGGCCTCTTCCGTGTATTTCTTTTCATACCTAATTCAGATGTAACTTAAATTAGTGAAGCTCTTACTACTAATATGGGCTAAATTCAAGAAAGCATACTTGTAAGTAGAAGAAGATTGAGGTTTGTTGCACCTAAGGGTGTGGCCTAGTGGTCAATGAAGTGGGTTTGAGAACCATGAGGTCACAAGTTCAAATCACGGTGGAGCAAAAACACTAGGTGATTTCTTCCAAGCCTTGGTGGACAAATGTACCAGTACTTGGGCTGGTGGGAGATAGTAGATTCCCCGTGGAATTAGTCGCGGTGTATGCGAGCTGACCCGGACACATGGTTATAAAGAACACAATTCAGGCTTTTTATATTTAGGCATGTGACCAAATACTCTTTCCTATTTTACCATGTCCCCTCACTTTCCTTGGGAAATCAGCTATATAATTAGCTATTTAAAATGCCTTACCTTGTGCTTCTTTTATTTGGGAGGCAAAGCTCGCTCTTAGCTTAAAGCCTCTACAAGGTTTTCATTGGCATGTTAGCACCACCAATTTGTTACAACGATAAAGGACTTATTCCTAAATTCATCGAATAATTATTATTATTTTAATATGTAAAATATAATCGAGTAAAAAGTGTATACACCTGATTACTGAAACCCAGTTTCCTTCTAGCTAGGAGACTGAAAAAATTCATTACGCTTTTTACATCATCGACATGACTCATTTTCACTAAAAATCTAAAGGAAAGACATAAGCACTTTAACTGAGAAATGTTGTCAGCTTTGCTTTGAAAAACCCACTGATTCACTTCTTCATCAGCATGCACTTTAACTGAGAAATGTCATCAGCTTTGCTTTGAAAAACCCACTGATTCACTTCTTCATCAGCATGCAGCAGATGCAGACTATGTCCCAATATTGTTTCTCTCCTTGCCAAATTATTTATTATACCAGCACGTGCAGCTTTAAATCCAATACTGTTCTGGGCATATATGACTTAACAACAAACATAATGAGGAAGAACTGCCGCAGTTGTGAAGTCATGAGCAGTTAATGAATAGCTGGTTGACAGATTCTGTCCCAGCCTCACATAAATGGATCTATTGCATAATATGATCCCCCTATTCTGAAAGATTATCTTGTGAGAACAACCTCATGCATCACAGTCCAGAAAACTCATGAAATATTCTTAGAAAGAAAATTTGTTATTCCATTTAAATTACTCTTGCACTAGCCTTTGGTTCAGGGTTTTTGGTCAAGACTGTCTAACCTCATGAGAGATTCGACTTTTTCATTACCATTGAATTCTTCTTTTGGATTATGGGAGTTCATCAGAGAAAGTGCAGAAGGATCACCTGAATTCCTTACTTGAGTGGCTTAAGCTCAAGCAATGATTTTTCAAGAAGACATTCCTGCATGTCCCGAAACCAATAGAATGTGTAGAATGTAATATATCTATGGCTTTTGGAGGTGTAAAGCAAATACGTTTTGCTGAGATACACCATCAGATTTACCAAGGAACTGACTTCATTAGCACTTAGAGAGAAGGTTTTAATCTTAATCATTCAAATCTTAGTCATTAGCTTCAGATCTTAACAATCAAGTATGTTTTTAGTGTTACAACCACTTAATGGGTCTTACGGATTAAGATTTGTAATGAAGTCTTAATAACATTAAGATGTCTATTTTCTTAAAAAATATCAAAGATGACAGTTTGCCAATTCCAATTCATTCACCGCTACCACCATGGCCATAATTATCAAACTACCGTCGTTGCCACCCACCAGCATTAACTACCGCCACAGTTGTCGATCACTACAATCAGCCATCACTACCACTAGCCACAAGTTCAAAAAATCATCACAACTAACCACCATTATCACAACAACCATTGATCAATACTGAAGATTACCACCATTGGTCACCATGATATGTTGCCAGCTACCATTGTCATTCATCACCACCATGAGCTATTACTATCATCCAACTATCAACCGCCACCACTAACTACTACCACCAGCTTCTACTACCCACCACAATTATCACTAGCTACTACCCACAACACCATCCTCAATATACACTCACAACCACCACCACCACTAGTCATCACCACAACCAACAATCATATAATTTTTTAATATATTTAGTTGATATAGTATTAGATTAATTTCATATTTTATTAAAACTCTATATTTATTAATTTTTAAGTTTAAATAAAGACAAATTTTACACATTTCAAATATTAAAAAACAAACAATCAAATTATTTAGCATTCAGATCTTAACACAACTTTTTAATATGCAGATATGTATACAGATGTCTTATCTTAATAAAAACAAATAAGCTAAGAAGCTTTATTTTCACATTAACATCCTTGGCATTTATTATCACTGAAATCACACCATGAATCATTTTACAGTCGTCTTACATTTTCCCTTATTTTTTTTTAAAATTAGAAAAATGAAAAGGAACTGGTTAGAAAAAAAAAAACAATTCAGGTGGCCCTTCCACAACATCAGATGAAATGAGAATGGCAGTAGTCTGTAGTCGTCAAACAATTAGCCTAGTCCATTCCCACTATCGGAGCCCTTGGAAAGGTTAAATTCTCTTTTTAATGAACTGTCAAAATCTTCATCCCCTTACCCTTCGGGGTGGTCCAATGATTTGGGCTTGGGACTTCCATGTTGGATGTCTCAAGTTTGAAACCCCTTGCCAGAGAACGCAAGGGGTTTGCCTTCTGGGTCAAGCTCGTCACATCGGGCTTGCCTAGTAGGGGTTACTTCTCCTATGTGGTTTGCGAGCTATTGCATAGAAGCGGGGGTTTTACCCTGTGCACACCCAAAGGGTAGCGGCTGTGGGTTTCCCTTGTCATAAAAAAAAAAAAATCTTCATCCCTTAGTCCTGACTAAAATAAGTAAGCTCTTTTATACTGAAACCTACCCAATTATAAAGCCAACATGATTCTGCATTACTGCATAGCATCACAACATACTCCAGAAGAACAGATAGAATTAGGTCAGTTTGTGTAAGAGATCACTACGTGACATGAAATGAAAGATCTCCAGTGAGGTACTTACGGGGCCACATGACTATTAACTAAAATAAAGTAGATTCTCCAGAACTTCCTTTCCTTCATTATCCGTGGGCATAACTCATATCTTAGCTTTGAAATTTCCTGCAAACACACCACAGTAATGCTCTTATTAACAATGACAACTTCTGAGACAGTATACTTTTGTTTTTGTTTATCAGACAAAAATCCCACATTGTGAATAGTTTCTCCCTTTCCATAGACATCAAAATCAAAAAAGATAGGTTCAGCAGCAGAATTCAAAATAGCAGATTACAAATCTCAACTTTTCACTGTACACATCAGCTGAAAGATAAAAGTACTCAACAAAAATTGTCATGTCCCATGAACTGACAAAAGAAGCTGACCAGGAGAGCCAGTGAACTTCTAAATTCAAACACCAAATAAAGCAACAAACATTGAGACCCTTGAGATTTACACTTGATTAAGCACAAGTGCATAAGACTGATTTACTTAAATAATAACTCTGAGTGGGTAACTCTATGTGAGCTCCCCAAGGAATACCCAGTACCAAGTACAGATAAATGAGAGGGATACAATAGGTTGATGGCAAACTTAAAACCAATGTTATTATCTTAATATTGAATTCACCAATATGTTCTGACCTATATCTTATGAAATGGGACAGATTAGTGAGAAATGAATATAGAAGATTACTATAGCTGACTCCAAGCTAGGTTGGAACTGACATGTAGTCCATTGATTGACCTACTCTGTGAGGATGATAACAACCAAAGTCGTACCCCTTGTTTAATAAGGAACAACAGAAGTCATACCTTGACAGATGAAAGAACAAATTTTGCGTGTTTTTCCTGAAATTCTGTAAGATC
The DNA here is from genome assembly GCA_016801875.1 of Solanum sitiens. Classification (NCBI taxonomy): domain Eukaryota; kingdom Viridiplantae; phylum Streptophyta; class Magnoliopsida; order Solanales; family Solanaceae; genus Solanum; species Solanum sitiens. The sequence goes on from JABWTJ010000009.1 coordinate 4,112,405, forward strand.
CTGCCGAACATTTGAGACTGTAGGAATATCAGAGATCACTGAATCATCTGCACACCGAAGACATACTTTAGTTAAAATATTTCTTTAGAGAATAGGCGACTGAAAGGAGATAAACAAGGGAAAGTGAGATTAAGCATAGAAGAATCATTAGGAATTGTAAGGTAAATCAAATTTTTGTTTTGATAGAACTCTGCCATGAGAGCTTGCTCACATAGCCGGTCCCAAGCTTAGATTAAGGAGGAGGATTGTGGTAAGTTGACGGTTGCGTAAAACAAGTATATTTATGATAAATCCTCATAATAGCTTATTGAGTTGAAATTAAATGGGTCCAAATGGAGTGTTCGGATAGTAAGGATCCATATAGCTGATTTCAACTAGCTTGGGATGGAGGCATAATATTAGTAGTTGTTGATAAATGAGGAAAATCACAATTTGTAACAAAATTTCTGTCAAATATTACAAATGGCCTGCTCTATAATTATTGCATGAGATGAGAATCTCAAAAAGACATGGGTCTAATTTTATTTTCATAGAAATTGGTTTTTGCTATTAGAATTCAGGAAATGAAAACAGGAATAGTTGCTTCCATATACACCTTTTCTTTAGCTAACTGCTAACGCTTCATGATTTTATCTTAAATCCTCCCGTACCTATCAAACTTTGCAGCTCCTATAAGAGGTGTAACCAACAGTGTCCAATACCCATGCTTTGGAATTGGCATGTTCCATATGCAAATTTTGCAGGGTGATTTATCCAAAAACAAGCACAATGACATTTATATATCTCATTACTTCCAAGAAGGATGAGGCTTATTAAGTGTAATGCCTGACTGAACCATTTGAATATTAAGAAACTATACAAATGGAATGAGTGAATAAATACAATATAAGCACGGATTTTCTACTGGTAATAACATGTGTTTGGTTGTCAAGACTAGTAGCTGGACCTGGTGAAATGAAACAAGGTTGTGCATCTATTGTAGATCTAAGCGCGGCTAGGTCATAGATGAACCAAACTAATGGATTTCAAGGTTAATGCTATTTTACTACCACCTTTAAAAATTAATGATGCCAATCTCACATGGTTCAAATGTTAACCCAACGATCAAATTATAAGTCTCACCTCATGCTAGAGAGGAATATTAACAAAGCGTGTTCCTGAACATACTTGGTTTGGCTCTATATAGTGTGTCATCATTATGCACGTGTAAAATTATACATGCAGTAATGAAATGAACATAACGAATGTACGGGCTATTCAAAAGAGAAGTGATACTGTCGGTAATCTCAAATAAATGAAATGACTTCCGAATGTAGAGGTTACTCCAAAACAATTTGAACATGTTCTTGTAGGTATAAACTCCTGTATAACTAAACGATAAACCTAGTTTCTCTAGAGCTTCTAGTAGTTTCTTCGTTGTATATCCATATTCACCACTGCCATAAAACATTTCATATGTGCACAGTTATAGTTCCCCAAATAGCAAAATAAAAATAAAAAATGGTCTTGGCCATTTCCTACTATCAGAAAAATCAGATTGAAATTGTGACATAAGCTAAATGTAATATCCTCAATTTGGTACATCTCTTTAACATACATTCACTCCGAAATTGAAATATTATAGTTTTTCCAGTACAATACATGCACTGGTAACATGAAAATCAAGTAGATAGAGTAAATTACCTTCAAGTGGAAAATCCTGAAACGTATTAATGGTAATCCCCTTAACGAATTCTCTCAAGTCATCGGTAACTCCAAATTTCAGGAGATCGGCAGGCGTAGGTGCAGGCGAGGCCGTTTGAGTCGTCGGCGAAGGCGAAGAATCTACAATGTGAGAAAGCGCAGAAGAAGGAATTTGAAACTTGATCTGTTCAGCGCGTTTGAGAGCATCAACTTTGATCTGATCGGCTCGTTTAGAAGCTTCGGAAACAATAACATCGGCGCGTTTAGAAGCTTCAACAGCAATTTCTTTAGATCGTTTGGAAGCCTCAACGGCAATTTCTTTGGATCTCTTAGATGCCTCAGCAGCGAATTCTTTGGATCGTTTGGATGCTTCTAGAACAACGTCAGAGAGTTTTGAGGAACCAATGGTTAGGTCCTGTGAACGATTAGCGGCTTCTATAGTGAATTCATGGGTTCTCTTTGCTGCTGCTTCAGCGAAACTCCGAGCTTTTTGCCAGAAATCCATGGAGATTTATGGACTTGTGAGTAAACAAGTGAAATGGAGAGTTTTAAAGACGACGACTAAACATGAGGAAGACGAGAATCAAATGAGAAGAGTGACGAAAAAAATAGTATAAATCGTAATGCGTATACAAATAGTACGCATTTTCCGCTGCTATAAGAAATATTTATTGGATATTTATATTTAAGTTATTTCTTAATCGATGTTATGATATATTTTCAATTTTTTTTAAGCATGTAAAATTGAATTATTTTTTTATATATATATCTTTTAAGTACAAACTATTCATATATGTATATAGTAGAATAAACAGTAATATATCATATTTTGAAATAAAATATATTTTATTTTATATTTTTTGCAATCATCTACACAAATTTTGATTTCGTGAAAATTTTTCATTGTGTTTTTTATTATTATATATAAAAATTCTTTAAACATTAATTAAATACTTATAAAAACTATTGCTCAATAATTTTGAGATTTAGAGTTGATGTATTCCTCATTGTAAAAGAGACTCACACTTACCTTTTTAATTTTAAGAGAGTAAAAAACTTTATTTTAAAAAAATAAATATATTTTTTGAATTTATTGAAAATTCACTAATTTACTCTTAAATTAGTGGAATTTGTATTGTTTGTTCATTACTTAAATTTTCTTGTTGCGGCCATGTTGAGGGATCTTTTATCTAGTTCTAGTGAAGTAGAAGTATTAACGATAGACGAAATTAATTAATGAAGAGGCCTCCGTAGCATAGTGGTATTGCGTTCGCTTCGTAAGCGAAAGGCCGCGAGTTCGATCCTCGCCGGGGGCTCTTTTTAATAATATTTATTGTCCTTTTTTTTAATAATATTTATACTTAATAAAGTATTCTACTATTGTTTAGAATTCAGAAAATAATTAGGAATTATGATTATTTAAGTAAATTCTTTTCTTAACCACAATCACAATGTGACCATTTGTTACCCGTTCACATATTTCTATTTTTTTTATTTATTCATTTTTGACTTTTTACTTGTCTCTTTTTATATTACATAACAAAAAAGATAAATGACTATTTTATTTTGTGTTAGTGAAAACTTACAGGATAACAAAAATACAAGATTACAACTGAAAATGAAATGAAGAAAATAAATGTCTAGAGGCTGAGGCGCGGATATCTCGCTTTCTTTAAGGAGATTCAAGCCCACTGCAGCAAATGTTTTCAACGGTCCAGCAGTAGTCCTCTTTGACTTGTCCCCTCCAGGATATAACAACCTTCACAAAATATAACTCAACAACTATGAACAAGAGTTGAGTCCAGAGCTTCACAAAAAAGAACATCTCCCTTCAACTAATAAGAACTCTATGTTTGACTAACTCTTTCACTCTATATTTCTTGTATGTTGTATATAAAACTAAATGAAGACCATCACTACTTATACTAGAAGAAATCTTCCTAGCAATGAATAGGAAGATAAATTGTGTAATAAATAGTGAAGATAATAGCCTAGATGTTACATATGTTACATAAGTTACAAAGAATAAGAAGGAATAAAGAATGAGATAATGGTGAAGGCATCAATGCACTAACGTGCAAATGAAGGAGTTTCACAATGGCCACAACAATTCACAACGGCCAAAAAGAACTTGCCAATGCTGTCAAAAAAATGTTTTGTAACATATATGCACTACTAACTCTAAGAGTAATGCACCAACATTACTGACAATGGCAAAATAAAACCTTTACCAACAATAAAATGACAACAACTTGGAAACTAAGTAAATTAATATTATAAAATATTAATATTAAAATGCTCACAAACCAACAATCCCCCACTCATTTTAATATTAACTAAGAGAGTATATCAGCTGAAGGAAGACTACCATGCATAATGAAAGTGTGATCTGCACTGAACCTCCATTTAGTGATACAGTAACTTTTACTCCAGAGTCGTAGTGGTCTCAGACTTAAACTATGACTGCTTAAGGAAAATAAAATATCACTGCTAACACATAATAATTAAGGTGTTGACATGATCTTTAAATCCAGCATGTTATGGTCATGTCTATCCCGGTTTCATGAGTGCATTTGAGAATTACCCAAATTCTCATAGAAAACGACCTACTTCCACACATCACATAGGTGAAATCTGTCAAGAGTGCTCCTGTAAGCTTAACACTCCACCCATATGGGCTACATATATTCATTAAGAGTTTTATCAACTCAACCTTCAGAAACTACATGAAACAATTCACTCACATCATAGGGAGGGAATAAATAAAATAGTGCATTTTTCACAACAAGTCATCATATGATTAGTTTTTCCCTTTGAACCTGGTTATAAGATTTCTAGTCCCCAGGTTGGGTTTCCTCATATATGACTCAAGAATTTGTAGGCTTCAATCCCATCCCCCTCGATGTGCTCCAGACCTTTTCTCTTGTTAAGGCCTTAGTACGAGGATCTGCAAGATTATCATAAGATTTGACATAATCAACATTAATTGTACCACTTGTCAAATACGATCTTACATTACTGTGTTTCCTCCTTATAGGTCTGGATTTACCGTTGTTATAACGGTTTTGAACTCTACCAATTGCAACGGTGCTATCACAATGGATTAAAATAGAAGGAATTGGTTTTTCAATATAAGAAATTTGAAACAATAAATCTCTTAACCAATTCGCTTCCTCACTAGCTGAATCTAAAGCAATTAGTTCAGCCTCCATGGTAGAGTTAGCAATTATAGTTTTTTTTTTTTATCTCCAACAAATAGCACCATCACCTAAAGTAAAAACATAATCAGTGGTAGAACACGAATCACCTGATAAAGAGTTCCAATCTGCATCACAAAAGCCTTCAAGTACAGCAGAATATTTTTTTATAGAAACCACAATATTTTGTTCCAATTAAATATCTCATAACTCTTGTTATAGCATGCCAATGTTCATTACCTGGCTTGCTTGCAAACCTTTCAAGTACTCCTACTGCATATGCAATATCAGGCCTAATGCAATCAGCCACGTATCTCAAACTTCTGATTATACTAGCATATTCTTTTTGATTTATTACATCATTTTCACTTTCAAAAGAAAATAAGTGAACACTTGAATCAAAAGAAGTAGCAACATGCTTGTTATCATGAAAGTTATATTTTTTCAAAATTTTCTCAACATAATGTGACTGGTCAAGGAAAATTCCTTCACTTGTTCTTGTTATTTTTATTCCAATAATAATTGCCTCACCAGGATCTTTCATATCAAAATGGCTTCTACGAACATTTTTAGCTTCATCAATAACATTCATGTTAGAGTCAAAGATCAACAAATCATCAACATATATGCAAATAATCACATGTGAATTATTCCAAAACTTGTGATATATGTACTTATCACACTCATTTGTTTTAAAATTATTTTCAATCATGCAGGAATCAAACTTTTCATGCCATTACTTTGGTGCATGTTTCAAGCCATACAGGGATTTAGTAAGTTTACATACTTTGCTTTCTTGGTCTGCTTCAACAAAACACTCGGATTGATCCATATAAATTTCTTCATTTAGGTCTCCATTTAGAAAAGCAGCTTTTACATCCATTTGATGAATTTACAAATAAAAAATTGCAGCCATGGCAATTAAAATCCATATGAATGTATTCTTGTTACCGGAGAAAAAGTATCAAAAAAATCTAGGCCTTCTAGTTGTTTAAAACCTTTTGCAACTAACCTAACCTTATATTTATCAATAGAACCATCCGGTTTCAACTTTTTCATAAGACCCATTTGCAACCAATTGTTTTACAACCCGGTGGTAAATCAATTAGTTTCCAAGTTTTATTAAAAATTAGTGATTCCATTTCATCATTTACAGCATCTTTCTAAAAAATAGAATCATGTGAATATAATGCTTCTTTCAAAGTTAGAGGGTCATTTTCAACATTAAACACATAAAAATCAGGATCAAAATCTTTTTCTAGTCTAGCTCTTTTACTTCTTCTTAACTCAACATCATCAACTTCTTTATTTTTTAAGTAGAAGTAGAAGAACCAGGTAATGACAAAATATTTTGTTTAATCCTTTGACCCCCACTATTTTTAGAATCAAAAGAAAACTTATTTTCATGAAAAATAGCATCACCTGATTCTATCACAATATTATCTTCAAGATTAAAAAAATCTATAGGTTGTACTATTTGAAGCATAACCAAGAAAAGCACAAGTAGTAACTTTCTTACCCAACTTTGTAATCTTGGGATCCATTAGCCTCCCAAAGTCTAGATAACCCCAAACTCTTAGATATCTCAAACTTGGCTTGTAATCGTTCCACAATTCAAAAGGTGTTAATTTAGACTTTTTATGAGGCACACGATTCAACACGTAACAAGCAGTTAAAATAGCTTCACCCCAAAAAATTAAAGTTGCATGTGACTCAATAAGCATGACATTAGTCAATTCAACCAAAGTTCTATTTTTCCTTTCTGCTACTCCATTAGATGAAGGAGAGTAATGAGTAGTTTCATGAATTATTCCCAATGATCTAACAAAAGAATTAAACTCATTTGATTCATAATCATGACCTCTATCACTTCTAGTTTTTTTTATTTTTCTTCCAAACTGATTTTCAACCTCCACGAGTTAGAATTCCACCAAGTTAACAAATATCAGTATGAACTAATTCTAACAAATCAGTTTTTCTTTTAACTTGAAAATGAGGTCTTTTAGTGATTTTAGCTTTACTACAACCCTCACACTTTTCAAAATTATTTTTAATCATTGGGATTAATCCTAAACTACTCATGATTTCAACATAACGATCATTAATATGACACAAACGAGCATGCCAAAAATTGGTAGAAGAAATCATATAAACAGAAGTAGAAATTTTATTCATCTCAACATTCAACTTAAACATCCCATCACATGCATACCTTTTCCCCACAAAAATATCCTTTTTCACTATTACATATTGATCAGATTCAATAATCTGTTTAAAGCCTGCTTTATTAAGAAGAAAACTAGGCATCAATTTTTTTTCTCGTGGAAGGAGTATAAAGTACATCTTTTAAAGTTAATACCCTTTCAGAAGTAAAATACAATTCGGCATCTCCCTTTCAAAGAACTTGAATAGTGTGAGCATCACCAAGCATGATGATTTTGGGCTCCTCAACATGAGTATATTTTTTAAACCAGTCTTTGTCATAACATACATGACAGTTTCCACCAGAATCAGTCATCCATCAATAATCTCAACCATGTTTATGTCGGTAATCACTACCATAAAAGGTTCTTCGGTAACGTTTGCTTGAGGGTTAGGACCACGTTTTGGAATTTGCAAAATCGAGCAATCTGTTCACTCTTGCCACAAACAAAGCATGGTCCCTTTTCTTAAACTTGGTGATTTTGTGCTTGGTTATTTTCACAATTATTTTTCTTGGGAAGTTTACCATTATTTTTCTTGAATTTTTTCTTCTTAGGCTTCAAAGAAGTATTTTTGTGAGTTTCAGGATTAGCATTATTCGAAGTAATTAAATTTACCTTCGTTGTGATGTTGTTCTCTTCTGTTTGTAAAAGTGCATCTTGGCCCTTTGCTTTTTCTTCCATGCGGATTTTCATTATCAAGGTTTCAAGAGAGGTTTCCTTTTGTTTGTGGCGCATAGTTTTATGAAATTCCTTCCAAGAAGGTGAAAGTTTATCCACTATGCCACAAACAAAAAGGTTATCTTCAATTTTAACCTCTTCGGACCTAAGCTCTCCAACAATCATTATGAAGTCTTGAGCTTGATCTACCACTGATTTATTGTCCACCATTTGGAAATGAAAAAATCTACTAGCTGCATATTTTTTTACTCAAACCTCTTCGGTATCATACTTATTGTGCAATGCTTTTCAAATTTTCTTTGCACTAGAATAAGTTCTATCATAATAATCATAAAAATTTAAGAAGATAATACCGACACTTATAGGAATCATCATTGTACTTTTCCACTTTCTCTTGATGAGAAATAGTTTCATCATCATTCATAGAGGTGATGTCTTCTTTATTAGGGTTCTTCTCAGTTAACACATAAGAAACATTAAGAAGACTTAAGTAGAAAAATACTTTACCCTTCCATCTCTTAAAATGGTTATAATTGAACCGAAATGGGTTGTTAAGGTCTCCCATCTTGACATCCACGGTCTTTTCAATTGTAGCACAGTTGAATCTTCTTAAAATTGTTAGTGAAAACTTACAAGATAATAAAAATACAAGATCACAACTGAAAATGAAATGAAGAAAATAAATATCTTCAGGCTGAGGAGCGGATATCTCGCTCTCTTTAAGGATTCAAGCTCACTGCAGCAAATGTTTTCACCGGTCCAACAATAGTCCTCTTTGACTTGTCCCCTCCAGGATACAACAACCTTCACTAAATATAACTCAACAACTCTGGACAAGAGTTGAGTCCAAAACTCCACAAAAAAGAATACCTCCCTTCAACTAATAAGAATTCTCTTTTTAACTAACTCTTTCACTCTATATTTCCTGTATGATGTATAAAAAATCAAATGAAGATCACAACTATTTATACTAGAAGAAGTCTTCCAAACAGTGAATAGAAAGATAAATTGTGTAGTAAATAATGAAGATAATGACCTAAAAGTTACATATGATACATAAGTTACAAAGAATAATGGAGAAATAAAGAATGAGATAATGTTGAGGGCATCAATAAGTTACATATGATACATAAGTTACAAAGAATAATGGACAAATAAAGAATGAGATAATGTTGAGGGCATCAATGCACTAACGTGCAAATGAAAGAGTTTCACAATGACCACAACAATTCACAACGGCCAAAAAGAACTTGCTAATGCTGTCAGAAAAATGTTTTTGTAACATATATGCAATACTAACTCTAAGAGTAATGCACCAACATTACTGACAATGGCAAAATAAAACCTTTACCAATAGTAAAATGACAACAACTTGGAAACTAAGCAAATTAATATTATAAAATATTAAAATTAAAATGCTCACAAACCAACATTTGATTTTTTTTAGTTTTAAGTAAAATGATAGGTAATTTGCGACGCTACACGCGGTCATAAAATATTACATTAAAGGTATAAATTTATCTTTTTGCATTATATTTGAGTATGCAAGAGTTTTTAGTACAAACTCAATTAAATAGATCAAAATTTAAATTTGAATTCATCTTATTATTCTAACCAATTTTGTACTCTTTATCTTTTTTCTTCACTTATATTTTAAAAGATACTTAAGAACATAACTTTATAATGTGAAAATAATAATTTAAAAAAATAAAGAAATTCAACTGGTAATAATATGAACAGTTGAAATAAATTGTAAGATGTGTAAAATAATTTGATAAAATATGGAAATCGTAATGTCTAAAACGTGAAAATGAACAAATGTAAATGATGTTAAAATTTAAATTGCCAAGTACAATTAGATTGCGTAGCTAATTATATTTTCATAGATATGAAGACAACATTTGAATAATAAAAAATGTTACTCACAATAGTTTTGGGGCCCGTTTGGCCATAGATTTTGCAAGTAAAACTTGGAGAAAAACATGGCAAATTTTGTTTGTCCATACACTTTCTCATTATTTGACAAATTTTTTTGGCAAATTTTTCCAAATTCCCAAATACTAGAAAAAACTAGTATTTGGGCCAAATTTCATTATTTGGGAAGTTTTAAAATTCAATTTTTACACCTAACTTTTATATTTTACAAAAACAATCTATTTATTGACACCAACCAATTCAATTAGCTCCCCATATGCCAACTAACTCAATTAATATACTTTTCTATTATACTAGTAAAATATAGCTCGTGATGTGCACGAGGCCAATAATATTTGTGAAATATTTAAGATATTTAATATGACTTAAATTTTTTTCTTTAAAATTTATATATATTGACAATGAAATTAACTTAATTTAAGTAATTTGAGTAGAGTTTATTTACTTAATTAATGTTATTATAAAGTATGGAAGTAAGTAAAATAATTAATTGTAGAGGGGGTCGGAAAACATAATGAAATAAGTTAAAATTTAATAATTAATTATATTATGGAATTAAAATAATCCATTAGTAAGTTTATTAGAAAATATTAAAGTAAGTAAAATGAAACATTGTCATTTGATAATAATAATAATAGTAATAATAATAGTAATAACAATTTTATACTTTAGTAAGTAATTAGTAAGTTTTATTAGAAAGTATTAAGTTAAGTAAAATAATAAACGGGTGGGTAAACATATTAAAATACGTAAAAAATTTAAAATTATTTCTGTTAAGAAATTAAAATAAGTCGTTAGTAAGTTTTATTAGGAAATATTGAAGTAAGTAAAATGAAATATTATTATTTCATAATAATGACAATTTTCTATAAATATTTGCAACAGAAAGGATAGAAATTGGCATTATAAGTCAATAAGCAAGCACATTGACGAAGAACTAAACGTCAGAGCTAAAAAGGATTCTATAATTGCGAAAAAATTGTATATGGAAAATGCAAGCTCATCGAGAAGAGATTGTTCATAAAATATGGGAAGATTATATTAAAGAATAGTTTGAACTCTTTCAGATTATAAGGCATAGGTTCTTTAGGGATTGCAATATTTATTTCCTTCTGTTTTCTTCTATTTTTTTTCGAATTTATATTAATTGTATTTTCATTATCATGATTTGTACCAAGACCTTTTCACTATACAAATGTTTACTGTAATGATGCTTGTTGATTTGTTACGGAAGTCATGAATCTTGTTACGTGAGATTTCTATTTTGCTATGTAATATAAATTTATGGTTAGTTTTGATAGTTTTAAAAACTTATGGGTATAAATCATATTTCTTTAAAAAATGAAATATGTTTCCTAAATTCTATGGCCAAACACATGGTGAAATTTCACCAAATCTTTATCCAAATAATATTTGCCAAAAATATTTGAATATCTATGGCCAAACGCTAGCTTGGTCACTTCACAATAATAAAGACCTCTTTTAAACTTTTCTATACTTTTTCACCTTCTTACGTTACATCTCCCCTTTATTTCAAATAAAATTTTGTGTTTATTTTTCCTTTTATTTCAAAATAAATTGCATTTTACATCATTAAAAAACTTTAATGATGTTTCTTTTTTCAATTTTATCATTATTTAATTAAATTAGATCAAACAATTATATCTTTTTCAAGATATATATCAAAGATCATTTGATAAAAATATCTTACTTTATAGCTACATTTTAAACTAAAACTGAAAGTCGACATACTACGAGAAGGTGAATATCATAAAATTGAAGATACATAATAAAATGAAATTGAATTGCACTTTCTATATCTAAAAGACAAGAACTTTTCATGTAATGAAAATCCAACAAATTAAAGTAAAAATATGGCGTGGTGTAGTTTTAGTAGTATTTAATACTCTTCTTCTACGTCTGTAATTTAACTTGAAATAAGAAACTTTTAGGTGGCTCTATCGCTCTTTTTAACTTATGTCTCAGCAGTGATGCAATAAAGATAACACAATTTGAAATATGAAATAAAAATAATAATTTCAAACTGAGTTTCATGAAATAATATAGTAATTATGAATTCAAATAGACAAAAATGGAGGAATATTTAAAGAAAATATAAATAGTTCTTTGTGTAATAGTATTTACGTTAGTGTGACTAGCACCGACGTGAAGTCTCCATGGGAAAGGGACGAGGACGGGGTAAACCTCCGATGAAGCTGCTAGCAGCGTTTGGGAGCTCAATTGGAAGCAAAAAAGCAGCGGCGACTAGTGATTCTGCAAAAGTGGATCCAGTAAAGACAATGGGATGTTGACGGGAAAGTAGCGCAAAGAGCAAAACAAGTGCAAGAGTCAATGGAACAGTACCCAATCTCTCCAAAGGAGTCGAAAACATGCAGTTTTTGATAATAGGCCAATTATTTTGAAACAATGGTCTGCTGATTTTGATGAGTGTACCACTAAACAAACTAGAATATCATATGCAAGGATGTTGATTGAAAATAGGTCACGACTGTGACGCCTATCCTCAAATAAGACAATTTGAGCAACCAAAAAGAAAGAAGAGGCCTAAAAAATGGCAACCAGTGAAGGTAACAGAGTCATTACCTACTGTACGTAGTACCTATTATAAAGACGCAATTGTAAATAATGGGACAACAACAGAAGGGACTACATCAGGCAATTATAATTCAATTTCTTCATCGTCAAATGGGATACAACCTGAAGATAAATTAAGGGAAAGGTGCAGAGCTGGAGACGTTTAGCATGGAGGAGTTCCCAAGGCTTGGAGTTACACCTATTTGAAATTTCTTTTGATGTTTTGTAATCCAACTTCAACCTCACCCATCAAGATAGGTGGGACTCTTATAACCCAATGACTTGGGTATTTTGGAATGTGAGAGGAGAAAATAAGAGAAAGGAGCTGAAAAACTATATCAAATCTAAACATATAAAGCTTGCAGGGTTAGTGGAGACTAGAGTCAAGACGCATAAAGCTAGTCAAGTAATACAACATATTGTACCTGGATGGAGCTTTCTGAATAACTATCAGGATGCAATAAATGGAAGAATCTGGATTATATGGGATAGTAACCTCCTGGATGTGATAGCTATTACAAGTACATCTCAGTTTGTTCATTGCCAGGTCAAAAATAAAAGGGATGAGATGGAATGCATGTTAACAGTCATATACGGTTTTAACACAGTGGAGCAAAGAAGAAGCTTATGGAATGACATTAAACAACTAGATACTAGTATTAATATGCCTTGGATTCTAGGGGGTGATTTTAGTACAGTTACATCACTTCAAGATAGGCTATTTTGAAATCCAGTGTCATTTGCAGAGACTAAAGATTTTAATGAAGGAGCTAATCTCACAGAACTTCCATGGAAGGGATATTACTACACATGGTCTAGTAAACAACAAGGCACTGACAGAATTTATAGCAGAATAGATAAGCTATTTGGCAATGGGGAGTGGATGAGTAAATGGGGCCATGTCATCACTGAATATGATTTCCCTAATGTTTCAGATCATGCTCCTATGCTCTTGACCATTAAGACGTACAACCTCATGGAATATTAAAGTGCCATTCAGGTTCTTCAATACTTGGTCATCACACAGCGAATTCGACTCTATTGTAGAAAAAGGGTGGAAGAAAGGGAGAAGGGGAGATCACATGAGACAAGTTTTGTCAAATTTGAAATCACTCAAGCTTGATTTTAGAAAATTAAACAAAGAAGAATTTCATCATATCACTCAGAAGATTGAAACATGTAGACGTAATCTTCATGCTATCCATGAGAAAATGAAAACTGACTCATCTGCTGAACTTGTGATTAAAGAGAAGGAGATCTTACTTAACTTGGAGAAATGAGATCTTATTGAGGAGAGCGTAATGATACAGAAGGCAAGAGTAGATTGGATCAAGTTAGGAGATTCAAACACTAAATATTTTTCATCTGTTCTTAAGGAGATTCTCCCCAAAGGAAACAAATCACTGAGTTAACACCTTTGACTGGTGCTAAATTGGAAGATGTTGCAGATAGTAAGAAGGAGATCAGACTGTTCTAGAAGGGACTTATGGGAAGTTCTATTAGCTCTCTACCTGCAGTGAATAAGAAAATCATGAAAAAAGGACCACGACTTACTCATGCACAACAACTTCTATTATGTAAGGAAGTCACAGAGGAAGGACTTCAAGCAATTGGTTCAAATAAGGCACCTGGTGTGGATAGATACAATGCTGGATTTTTCAAAAAAGCTTGGCCCATAATCAAGCATGAAGTTGTGGCTGCGGTACAAGAATTTTTCACAACAAGTATTATGCATAGACCAATCAATTGTACTGGTATCACTTTGGCTTCAAAAACTGCACAACCAGTCACTGTGAAGGAGTATCGACCAATGGCATATTGTACAATATTGTACATGATTATCTCCAATGTCTTAGCTACTAGACTACGACAAGTCATTTAAGATGTTATAAGTGATTCACAAGCTGGTTTCATACCTGGAAGGAAAAATTGCAGACAATATTATCTTAGCACATGAATTAGTACAAACATATGGGAGGAAACATACATCACCTAGGTGCATGCTCAAGATAGATCTTCAAAAGGCTTATGATAGCATAGAATGGGTGTATCTTCAACAGGTTATGGAAGAATTGGGGTTTCCTATGAAGTTTATGCCTTGGATCATGGAATGTGTCAATACAGTTAACTACTCGATTGTGGTTAATAGAGAGTTTATAGAACCATTTGATGCTGCGAAAGGATTGAGGCAAGGTGATCGCATTTCCCCTTTTTTATTTGTTATAGCCATGGAATATCTTAGTAGAAGTCTATGTGCATTGAAATTGAATAAGCTTTTCAAATTTGACCCCAAGTGTGCTACACTGAATATCACACATCTGTGCTTTGCTGATGATCTACTGCTATTTGCAAGGGGTGATTTAGAATCTATCTCAACAATGAATAATTGTTTTCAACCGTGCCTCAGGACTCATAGCTAATTTGGATAAAAGTTGTGCCTATTTTGGTGGAGTGCCTCAGAGAGATAAAGATGTTATCATACAGAAGTTGGGATACAACATAGGAGAACTGCCATTCAAATACTTAGGAGTGCGCTTATCAACTAGGAAGTTGACTCTACTCCAGTGGCAACCACTTATTGAAAAAAATGTGAAGAGAATTGCTTCTTGGACGGCAAAGAGATTATCTTATACAGGCAGAATTCAGTTGGTCCAGACTGTGATATTTGGTATACAATCTTATTGGGCTTAACTGATCTTGCTCCCCTCAAAGGTAGTAAAGACCATTGACGCTTATTGCAGGAGCTATGTTTGGCCTGGAGTAAGTAGTATCACCTAGAAAACTCTAGTAGCTTGGGATAAGATATGTTTGCCTAAATCTACAGGAGGGTTGAATATCGTGAATCTACATTTATGGAAGAAAGCTGCTCAAACCAATTTTTTTTGGGATCTTACAGATAAAGAAGATAAGTTGTGGATCAAGTGGATACACACTTACTATATAAAGGAGCAACAAGTGCAAGTTATGCCCATTCCATCTTAAGGATGTTGGATTACAAGGAAAACATTGGAAGCTAGGACTCAATGGAATCAAGTAGAACATTTTGGTGAAAGAGCAACATGGTATTATAAAGCAAGTTTATCTTAGATTGATTGGGGAAATTAAAGGACCAGATTCTCATGGAAATGCTTGATGTTTGCCAATTCTGCTAGGCCTAAAGCTATATTCACTATGTGGCTATCAATGCAGGCTAAACTTCTCACAAAAGATAGGCTTGTTAAATGGGGTATTAATGTCGAGCCTTTGTGTATATTCTGTGCCAGCAAGAAAAGGAAACAAGAGATGTTTGTCAAATGTCCATTTGCGAGGCGACTATGGAGTAGAATCTTAGATTGGATGCAAAGACAAAGAGAACATTGGAGGAGATGGGATCAACATTATGAGTGGATACTGAGGAAAGACTCAAAAAGCCCAAATTTTTAAATTGGTATTTGCTGAAACTGTGCATGCCTTATGGATAGAAAGGAATGTCAGGATTTTTGAACAACAGTTTGTCGATGAGAGTAGATTGACGATAAATATTGCTTATGCTTGTAATATTAGAGCACCATTGGGGGCAAAGGATGTAGTACAATCATGGTTTGTAAAGTCTTAGTTTTTTTCTTGTAGAGATTGATGAGGAGTCTGGTAGATAGCAGTTGGTTAGGATGATGCTATAAATTTAGACTAAGCTGGTTGTGGTAGCTAGTTTGATTTGTAATTATGTTCGGGTTGATTAATGGAAAAAATTAGTTAACTCAAAAAAATAAACCTTGCAATAATTAAATAAATTATAAAAAAATTCAAACTAAAGAAGTTATAAGGAGAAAACACAAACACACATATTTTTCTTGCGGCCTTATTATAAGAAAATAGATAAAAAATAAGAGTTTAGAATCAATACCCAATTTCTTTAGCTCTTGTCCGACAATCTCTTTGACAAATTATTCAATTTTCAAAAGTCATCTTCATCGTGTCAAACTAAAGCATGATTTTGATAATATAATAATGCTACAAAGAACAATGAAATATAAAGAATAATTTTGAGTTGGAATTTCATGAAACAAAAAAATTATGAATTTATATTGATAGAAATGGAGAGATATCATAAAGTATCTCAAATTTTATAAGTTAATAATTGGAGGCTATTAATATGAAAACTTAAAAGCCATTAATTTAATGATATTGTTAAGAATAGAAGTGTAATAGATTTTTTTTTAAAGTTATGGAGGTGAAACTTAAAAATTAAATAAAAAAGACAAAAACACAAATAAAGAAGATGAAAGAAATATATTTATATCATATAAGGATACAAATTTCTTGAATTGAATAAATAAAAAATGAAGAATAAAATAATTTTCTTAAAAAAAGGAAAAAACTATAAAATAAATAAATAAAATCATAAAATTTAACTATCGTGAATAATTTGTTGACATTATTTTTAAAAATCAAATGAAAAGGTTAGTAATAATTGATGAAAATTGAGAAATATTATAGGAAAAGAGAATAATAGCATTAGTAACAAAATAAATTAAATATGACTATTGATGAAGATATAATTAAATATGATTATCTTTAATGTTCTTTAAATTTTAGGTGATTCTTTTTTTATATTTTTAAATTAGAAAAATATCAAAAAAATCACAAAAAAGATAAATAGGATTGAAGCCCTTAGAGAGCGTCACGTCACCATTAAATTGGATAGATGCACATGAATAGGACACGTGTCCATCCATTAGTGTGAAGGATATGAATACTCCACTTTTTGGACGGTAAATACTCTGATGTCTCAATAGTATAACAAAGGGTATACATATATCATTTTTGATAGTTCGGGGTGTATATTTATCCTTTTTTCCTTCTTATTTTCGCACCAAAAAATGAAATAAGAATAAGAAACTCAAATAATTGTAAGTAAATGGATATATAAGGGAGATGCTTAAAACTAAATAAATCATCGAATCAAAGAAGCAAACAAAAAAATTCACGCGTGAAAAAGATCAATTATTACTTGAATTTTACTAGAAGGATAAAATATATCCCTAAATGAATATTTTTTAAGAAAATGAAAAAATAAATTTAACATTTTCTACTTTCGTTAGGTGAAAATGATATATCTAAACTAGTGGTGTAATGGTAAACGTATATGTGCTTCACGTTTATAACATCGAATATATCAACTCTAAATTGTAAAGTTGAGGTGCATATTAAGCCATTTCCCCCTTTTTCTCTTTTATTAAGGTTGAAAAGAGAATTTCAAAATCAAATTTTGGATGGAGAGAGTAACATTTTATCCACATGAAAATAATTTTATTGTTATAAAATATTATGTTATGGATGTCCACTACATCAAAAAGTTACTATCACTAATTATCTCCATTACTTCCCTCAATTATGTAGATAACCTCTACCTTTATGATCATCATTCTTGTAACCTTACACCTCCATAACCTCCTTCATTATCTTCACGATTAATGTCATATTTATGACTAACTTTTGGTATGTCTCTATGTAACACTATAAATAGAGGCATAACGGTTCATATTTTAAATACTTGAATACTTGAAAGAAAAAGGAAAAAACTCTCATATCTTATCTCTCTATTTCAATTGCTTTCATCTTCTATATTTCTTGTCTTATTTTACTTAAATTTTACAACATTTATCCATTTATATTTGGTTATTATTGTTGAAACTTGGAAGTTGAAACCAAGTAAAGGAGCATTTGAAGTAAAAGACTTTTGCAATATCACTCTAGTTTGGGACAATAATATGACAATACAATAAAAGAAAAAGAGAAACTAACAAGAATAATCTCTCATCAAAATGATAATCAACAAAATACGTATTTTTATATGTTAATATATAATTTACATAAAATATTAATTTTTTGATACAAAATAGTGCATATCTTTTCTACATTTGACTAGCGAATTTAATCATTTCTGACAGACCGACCAATTATGTAACTTGCCAAAAAAAAAAAAAAAATCTCTCTAGGGGCTTATCACAATAAAAAAAGAAGAAGAGTAAATTATGTGAGATGACAAACATTACTAGTTTATTATTCACTATGGTTATAGTTTCAATTGATTACTGTGTGTGGTTATAGTTTAAAATAATTTGCTATTAATTTGGGACCGACAAATCAATGGTATGATAAAAGAAAAAGAGTTCTTCCTATTTGAATACTCATTTATACAAATATAATTTTATCACTCCTCTCTCTATTCTTTATTTCTATCTTAATATCATGCATACACATTGATTTTGAATTTAAAAATCTACTTTCTTCCTCCTAATCATGGTATCATAATTCAAGATAATCGCCAAAACGTTTTTTCATAAAAAAATGAATGTAGAAATTCCATCCAAGAGGATTACTAGAGGTATTATTATTGCATGTCAAATTTGTTGATAATCCATAATCGTTCTCGTTGGTCTAACTCAAGCATTCTAAGATATTGCAAGATCTATTGTTAAATCTAGATTGAATGAAGAAACTAGATCCATTGAAGAGTTTGGATCCAAGCACTGAAATGACACAATTAAGATGCAACAATTTTTGATTTTTTTCAAACAAAACATATACACGGAAAGCTGGAGGAAAAAAGTTTGATGGTGAACTAGAGATGAATAAATGGTATATGTATTTGTCGTTTTTATTGTATATTTTCATGTATAACATACAATTGTTTATTTTTGTATATATATATAGTGTATTATAGAAATAAACAATTGTATATGATACAAAAAAAGTTGTCAATTGTATATATACAAATAGTTGTCTAGCATTTATCATTTGTATATCATATACAATTGAATATGTTAATAATTTTTTAGCATTTATTATTTGTATATATTATACGTACAAATAAACAATTGTATATTATAGAGAAAATGGTCTAAAACCCCCCAACCTATACCCAAAATCTCAACTACATACTCCAACTTCATGGGTTTTCTATTACCCACCTGAACTATATATTTCTCTATTTTCTACACACCTAAGTGCTGACCTCAACACATAAACCAAATAAATCGTCCTGTGTGATTCCACGCGCTGGGTCCCCCTCCTTGAAACTCTCGTTTCTTATTTTTCTCCCATTCCCCCCGCCTCCCCCCATTTCCCTCCTAAATCGTAAAAGAACAAAGAAAAATCCAAAAAAATTCTCTTTTCTCATGTTCATCTCCTTCTTCAATTCTGGTAATCATCAAACGATTTCATTGTGTATTGTCAACTCCATTTCGTAGTTTATCAACTGATTTAGTAAAAGGTTAGTTTTTATCCCTTAATTTCGAGTTTGTAATTTATCCCCTAGGGTTTCCGTTGATTCGTGAAATTAAGAGCAATATTGTGTGAAATCTTATATGTGGCTTACAATTATAGTGTTAGGTGTTCATTTACACCAGACTATATCACATTTTTCATGAAATTTGGTTTTTCCTTTCTCGTTTAAGTCGCATAATTTTGTATTCTGTTCATCTTAGTATTATGCTCATCGAGTGTTGTATTTATGTTCTTCTTAGTATTATATTCATAGAGAAGCTTCTAGTTTGTTATTGTGTTCTATTTATGTTCATAGATTATGTTCATAGAGAAGCTAAGTAATGTATTGTATTTTGTTCGTTTGCTACTGTGTTGTATACTGCTCGTTTTTAAGTATTGTTCTATTTTTTGGATTGCCCTCAGATTATAGTATGTCTATAATTACAACTCTATTTTTATTGCCTTCAGGTAAGAGATGAGTGGATTTACTTTGATTACTCTAAGGTGGTACCATGGTGGGGTGTTAGATTTAAGTAGTGGGGAACCAATATATAATAATGGAAAAGTTACAGAATTTTTGGATGTTGATGTAGATATAAGTCATATTTTGAGTTGAAAGATTATATTAGAGAATTGGGATATAGTACAACTTGCACCTTTAGTATTAAAGCACCTAACTATGGCAGTTTGGGAGATGTTGATAATGATAAGGATACTTTAGACATGATGTGTTCCTTGGAAGATGGGAATGAAGTGGAGATATTTGTTAGGTATTTGGTTGATAAGGCAATTGTAGGACCCATGTCAATAGAAAATGATAGTCATGTGGATATGGAAGAATCTGGCGCATCTTTTAATACAAGGCCTAGTGAAAGTGAAAACTTTAACTTTGAGGTAGGTGAAGACCATTCAAATAGTGAAGACCATTGATGTACCGTGGTTTCACGGTACTTTTAATGCTTTTTCCTTAAGTTTAGTGTGTGTCTAAAGCCTTTTTGTATTTATTTTTTATGCAAGTTTCTCTTTATTTGCAGGAAATCTGTCCAAAGATGAACGTGGGAGTTTTGAGCAAGAAATGCATAAAAGACCACCTACGGAACTTATGACGGTCCGTCGAGGCTGTGACGGTCCGTAGGTGGCATCGTAGTGAGGAGAGAAGCTGCTGAAGGAAGATGGGGAAGTCTGACCAAGTGTGGGACTACTGAAGTTCATGACGGACCGTCATAGCCACGACGGTCCATCCTGCTGGTTCGTCGTAATGATCAGAGAGTAGTCCCAGTACCCAAATTCCAAGAAGTTTAAGTATTATGGAACGGAGCCCTTCGACGGACCATCGTGCTTGCAACGGTTTGTCATACCTGTCCGTCGAGGGTAATGAAGAAAGCAGCAGCAGAATTTGTGAAGTATGGGACGACGGAGGCCATGACGGTCCGTCGTGCCCACGACGGTCCATCACGAGGTCCGTCGACTCAGACGCGTTTGGATAAATTTTCATTAATTAGAAACCTTCTTTTATTAGGTTTTGTTTTTATTATAAATAGTTCGAAAAACCTCATTTTTGGGGTTAGACTCTTGACTATTGTTAGTTCTCTTGTTATAGTATTGAACTCTTGATTTTGGTAATTGATATACTTTTCCGAAATTGATTGTTGGTGTTCTTGTTGATTAATCAAGTTAAATTCTGGAATTTATTCGTTCTCATTAAAAGTAAGTGCATGAATTCTTCCATTGAAAATATGAATTGTGTAATTATGACCATGGGTAACTAAACTCCATAGCTAGGGTTGTGGGAACCATGGGTGAATAACAAGGTAAAATCTAACTAAAATAACAATTCTAGAATGGTGTCTTGCATGCATTGATAATTTTTTCGTGTAGAAGTCTTTTTAACGGATGGCCAACGTTAGAACTCGCCTTAATGCTACTTTCCGGACCAAGGAGGTAGATAATAGGAAAAGAATTATCAACATAGATTTAGTGTAGACTATCTAATAGACTAGTATTGGTTGGTACGAGGTAATAACTTAGTCAAATACCGAATACAATGCTTAATATGAGGTAAAGATAAGGGTTAGTATAACAACACACGTAGCCGGACCAAGGTGCGGAGTGAAATTTTCTAGATGCCAGACCAAGGATTTAGAGATACAAAACTTATAACTTTACATGCAAGATACTAGGAAAGAATTGTTATAGTTAGAGTTATCAAGTTGGGAACCTGTGGGGAACACTTAAGCCCTAGTTACTTTTATTAATTGATTAAACTCGGAGATTTGAATCTGTTAGTTGTTTATTTTAATTTAGTTAATCATTTTTATTAATTTAAAATAAAACCCCCTTTTTAGTTATTTGTTTTCTCGGAAAATAGTTGACTAAATAGTAGTAATAATAGAATAAAGTTAAGTCTGAACCATTTTCCTCGTGGGATCGACCCTAACCTAATTAGTTGGGTTCTTTACTTGATACGACTGTTTTTACTTCTTATTTGAGAAGTAAGTTTGAGCGTATCAAATTTTGGCGCCGCTGCCGGGGAAAGTGGCTTTGAGATTAACTTAAAACTTATTACTAAAGTTTAGTCATTATTTTCCTAATTTTACTTTATTTGTTGTTTTTGTCTCTTGCAGAACTAACTTCCTTGTATGCTAAATACGCGAAGAGTAAGAGAACCTTTGTTTCCCTACGACCACGAACTAGAGCGTACATTACGAAATATGAATCGAAATTTGGGTATTAATGATGATGATCCCAACCAGAACATCCCTGCTCCACTTGATGCTCATGGTCAATTATTACCCGAAAAGCGTGGTGAAGATGAACAAAGGGGACAAAATCCCGCTCCACGCCCTCAAGAGTATTATAGAGGTTATGATAACATTACAGACTCTGACGGGCCACTTGTCTTGCCTCCTCTACCACACGGCCACACTTTTGTGGTAACCAGTAGTCTAATGCAAATGCTCACTGCCAGAGGTTTGTTCTCAAGGCTACCTTCTGAAGATCCACATGCCCACATCGCTAAGGTAAGGGCAGTGTGCAAAAGTTGTGTAGGGAGGCCCGATTTGAACATGGATGTAACTGGGCTAAGAGTATTTCCTCTTTCACTGACGGGAGAGGCTGCTATATGATTTACTGAGCTCCCTTATAACTCAATCTTCATTTGGAATCAACTGAGGGATGCTTTCTTAGCACGTTACTATCCGGTCTCTAAAAAACTAAACTACAAAGACAGAGTGAACAACTTTGTGGCACTACCGGGAGAGTCAGTTAGCAGTTCTTGGATTCACTTCATTTTTGAGAAGTGTCCCCAATCACCGCATCGATGATGAGTTACTGAAAGAATACTTTTATCGGGGACAGGATGATAATAATAAAGCGGTATTGGATACTATAGCGGGTGGTTCTTATGGGGAGTGTCCTTATGCTGAGATAACTGAAAAGTTAGAGAAAATCTCGCGAAATAATAAAGCTTGGAGTACTAGGAAGTCAGATATTGGAAGAAACACCTTCGCAGTACAATCCACACACAACCCAGCCACAGATGAGATTCGTGAAGAGATGGCTCAGATGAGAACTGAGCTTGGGTTGGTATTAAAACATGTCACTGGGGTGCAGAAAAGATAAATGCAGTGAACTACTTGTCTAAACCACCACCACCAAATGATGAATATTATTATGAGGAGGATACCTATGCGGTGAATGAGCAGACGAGGGGTTTCCGGCCGAATGCCCAAGGCTCCAATCAGGAAAATTGGCGCCAAGGTCAAGGAAACCAAGGTCGGAATAATTATAACCGTGAGGGTAATTATGTCCGAGATGGAAATTACAACCGCGATAACAAATTCAACAGGGGTAACTATGGTAACAAAAATGATAGGAGTGGGCCCTATGTTCCTCCTCAAAATCGTGAAGTTGATCCTAGGGATGGTGGAGGTAGTATGGCGCGAGTTGAGGATATGTTGCACAAAATGATGAGGAGTTTCGATGCTAGTGATGAGCACACTAAAGAGTTAATGAGTGATTTAGCGGGTATTGGGCAGAAAGTCGATACACATGCAATATCGATTAAGCAGCTTGAGTTGCAAATGGCCCAATTATCTGCGACGGTGAATACACGGCAACCAGGCACTCTCCCTAGCAACACTGTCCAAAATCCGAAAAATGATGGACACTGTATGACAATCACTACTTAGGGTGGTAAGTAAACCATTGAACCACTTATGTCGTCTGATGCAGAAAAGATGATAAGAGATAATGATAAAGTGGAGGAGCTTAGTGGTGAGTTAGAAGAAAAAATGGGAAAAGATGCTGAAGTGCCCAAAAAGGTGACTCCCATGCCTAGACCACCCCCCCTTTCCTCAAAGATTAGTGAAAAAGACCGAGGATGGTAAATATCGGCGTTTTATAACGATGTTGAAACAGCTTTCCATCAATGTCCCTTTGGTAGAAGCTCTGGAACAAATGCCCGGTTATGCCAAGTTTATGAAAGATCTGGTTACGAAGAAAAGATCGGTCACTTTTGAGGATGATGATAGAATGCAGCATTGTAGTGCTATTGCTACAAGATCTCTAGTGCAAAAGAAGGAAGATCCGGGTGCTTTCACTATTCCTTGTACAATCGGGTTATTACATTTTGCGAAAGCATTATGCGATCTTGGGGCAAACATAAATCTTATGCCCCTCTCGATTTACAAGAAGTTGGGTTTGGGTAACCCAAAACCCACTGTGATGCGGCTATTGATGGCCGATCGAACAGTAAAAAGGCCTATTGGGATACTCCACGATGTGCTAGTAAAAGTGGAGTCATTCATATTTCCGGCCGATTTTGTTATTCTTGATTGTGAAGTCGATTTTGAGGTGCCTATTATTCTTGGTAGGCCATTCCTTGCTACGGGTAGAGCCTTAGTTGATATGGAAAAGGGGCAGATGAAATTTTGGTTGAACAATGAAGAAGTGACCTTCAACATTTGTAGGTCCATGAGGCAGAGTGGTGAGCTCCAATCGGTATCTGCTATATCCTACAAAGTTGATAAGTCATCCGAGACACAAATAGAAGAACGTCTAGGTGTAGAAGCACTAGCGGCAGTGATAATGAATTTTGATAGCGATTGCATTGAAGAGTATGGGTCATTACTCGCGGCTCTCGATCGTGGTGATGTTCGGTTTAAACCGAAGAAATATGAGTTAGATATGAAGAATCGCGAGTCTCCACCCGCAACCATCTATAGAGGAGGCTCCAAAGTTAGAACTAAAAGCTCTCCCACCTCATCTCAGGTATGAATTCTTAGGGAATGGTGACACTTTGCCGGTAATCATTGCATCAGACCTGAATGAACAATTGAGAGTTTAGTGAAAGTGCTAAAAAGGTTCAAAAGAGCTATTGGGTGGACTATTGCGGAATTTTATTGGGATCCCTCCCGGTATTTGTTCTCATAAAATCCAACTCATGCCTGATCATAAGCCAAGTATTGAGCATCAGAGACGCTTAAATCCACCTATGCAAGAGGTAGTGAAGAAGGAAATTATTAAGTGGTTGGATGCCGGAGTAATATATCCAATTGCTGATAGTAGTTGGGTATGCCCTGTTCAGTGTGTACCTAAGAAAGGGGGAATGATGGTGGTCCCCAATGAAAAAAATGAACTTGTTCCAATGAGACCGGTTACTGGATGGAAGGTGTGTATGGATTACCGGAAATTAAATGCATGGACCGAAAAAGATCATTTTCCTATGCTCTTCATGGATCAGATGTTGGATAGACTTGCCAAAAAAAGGTGGTACTGTTTTCTTGATGGTTATTCGGGGTATAATCAGATTTCTATTGCACCGGAAGATCAAGAGAAAACCACCTTCACTTGCCCATATGGGACCTTTGCTTTCAAGAGAATGCCGTTTGGGTTGTGCAATGCACCTGCCACATTTCAGAGATGTATGATGTCGATATTCTCCAATATGGTGGAGGACACTATTGATGTGTTTATGGGTGATTTTTCTGTGGTTGGTGACTCCTTTGAGCGGTGTTTGAGTCATTTATCTGAGGTCCTTAAGAGGTGTGAAGACTGCAATCTAGTATTAATTGGGAAAAATGTCACTTCATGGTGAAAGAAGGTATTGTTTTGGGTCATCGCATTTCAGAGAAGGGTATAGAGGTTGATCGAGCTAAAGTCGAGGTAATAGAGAAACTTCCCCCACCTATCTCTGTAAAAGGTGTGAGAAGCTTTCTTGGGCATGCAGGTTTTTACCGGAGATTCATCAAAGATTTTTCAAAAATTGCACATCCATTGTGCAAATTGCTGGAGAAAGAGTGTAAATTTTATTTTGATGAATCTTATCTTAAAGCATTAGGCGAGCTAAAAAAGAAGTTGGTGTCTGCACCTATCATTATTTCTCCGGATTGGAGCAGTCCATTTGAGGTGATGTGCGATGCTAGTGGGGTTGCTCTAGGTGTGGTATTAGGACAAAGAAGGGACAAAATCCTTCATCCCGTTTACTATGCTAGTAAAGCCCTCAATGAAGCCCAGAAGAACTACACAGTGACTGAGCAAGAGCTCCTTGCGGGAGTCTTTGCTTTTGAAAAATTTCGATCCTATTTGCTAGGTACTAGAGTTATAGTGCATACTGACCATTCAGCGTTGAGATATTTGATGGCAAAGAAGGATGCGAAACCGAGGTTGATTCGTTGGGTTTTACTACTGCAAGAATTTGACTTTGAGGTGAGGGATAGAAAAGGGACCGAAAATCAAGTTGCTGATCACTTGTCCCGTTTAGAAGATGAAGCTATGAGAGAGTTAGGGCATAAGACTGATATTGATGATACTTTCTCCGATGAGCATGTATTGGCTGCCTCACAAGACTTGATTCCATGGTTCGCAGATTTTGCGAACTATCTGGCTAGCGATATTGTTCCATCGGACTTGTCCTTTCATCAAAGGAAAAAGTTCATGTACGATGTGAAGAAGTTCTTTTGGTATGAACCATACTTATATAGGAGCTGTGCCGATGGGCTTATTCGGCGTTGTGTGCGAGAAGTTGAGATGTTGAGTGTTTTAGAGGCATGCCATTCCTCACCCGTTGGTGGACGTCATAGTGGTATCCCTACCGCTCATAAGATCTTACAATGTGGTTACTATTGACCAACTATTCATCAAGATGCTTATGAGTTCGCCAAAGCATGTGATAGATGCCAAAGGGATGTCGGCATATCAAGAAAGCAAGAGCTCCCTCTAAACCCCATTCTTGTGATTGAATTATTTGATGTTTGGGGTATTGACTTTATGGGTCCTTTTGTGAGTTCTCATGGAATGAAGTATATTTTAGTAGCGGTTGATTATGTATCTAAATGGGTGGAAGCTATCTCCCTCGCAAACAATGAAGGGAAGAGTGTCACTGCATTCTTGAAAAAGAATATATTCTCTCGATTTGGTACCCCAAGGGCAATTATTAGTGATGGGGGATCCCACTTTTGCAATAAATTGTTTAAGGGATTATTGGAGAAATACGAGGTTCGCCATAATGTGGCCACTCCTACCATCCTCAAACTAGTGGGCAAGTTGAGGTGTCAAATAGGGAGATCAAACAGATTTTGTCAAAAACAGTGAACGCTAGTAGAACAGATTGGTCAAGGAGGCTCGATGATGCTCTTTGGACCTACCGGACAGCGTATAAGACTCCCATTGGTATGTCCCCATACCAACTTGTATATGGGAAAGCTTGTCATCTTCCGGTTGAATTAGAGCATAAAGCCATGTGGGCTATGAAGAAGTTGAAAATGGATTGGAATGAAGCTATAGAACAGAGGTTAAATGGGTTGAATGAACTCGATGAATTTCGCCTAAAAGCTTATGAAAGTTCAGCCCTCTACAAAGAAAAGATGAAGAAATACCATGACCAGAAGATTGAGAAACGCGATTTTATAGTTGGAGATTTGGTGCTTTTATTCAATTCCAGGTTGCGTTTGTTTCCGGGCAAGCTCAAGTCCAAATGGACTGGCCCTTACTTGATCACCCAACTATTCCCTCACGGAGCAGTTGAGTTGGAAAACAAGGAGGGTGTGCGGTTTAAGGTGAACGGACAACGAATAAAAATCTATTTGGGGCATGCTGAATCGGCGAATGAAGTGATCGAGGCATATCATCTTGATGAAGTCTGAGTAATCGAGTATCCTCCGTCGTGCCGCGACGTTAAATCAAGCGCTGGTTGGGAGGCAACCCAATATGTATCCTCTAGTAATAGTTGCATTTTTTTTGTTTTTCGTTTTGTTAGAAGTGTTGGCTAGAGCGTAGTTTAGGGTCCGTGTCCACTAAGTCTCCAGTCAACCACATAGAGAATAGCTTAATGGGTGTTAACTTTGCAGGTAGCACATCACCAGAAAAATCTGCAGAAATTGGTCTGAAACACTCAATGACGGATCCATCGACGGACCATCACGCTTGAAACGGACCGTCAGAAGTATCCGTCGTGCCAGGTAAGTTTGTCTATTATTATAAAATTAGGGAACCCGCGACGGAACCAACGACGGACCGTCACACGTGTGACGGACCGTCGTCGGGGACTGGTCGCTTCATTAACCAGCAACCCGACCCAACCCGGCTGGGGAATTTTAAAAGTTTTAAACCTTTTTAAACTCCCCACCCCTTCATTTCAACCGTTTCTTTCCCTCTATCTCCCATTTCCTCCCTTTTCATCTTCCTTCCATCCTCATCCTTTTCCCTTTCAACTGATCTACCATCACTTCCCCAAATCCCCTCATTCTCATTTTCCCCATCCCCAATCTCCTTTCTGCTGGTCGGAGTCTGCTGCTGTGTTTCTGATCTTCATAGCTGAGTGCCTCACTTGCTTGTTTTCTCCTCTTCTCAGGTACTATATCCCATGGCACCGAAACAAGATTGAGTTTACGCACGTGGGCATTCAAAGTTCGTCACCCCGTCTGCCCGCATGGTGATGATGAGCATGATCCTGAGTACGTGCCCCCAGGCACTGCCACTCCATCACGTGCTGCACGTGCTACCAGAGCCACGCCCAAGAAGGTGGCGTCCGGCGTAGTCACTGCCTCCCAGTCTGATGAGGAGCGCACACTGACCGGCATACCTTCTGGGTCAGCTGCACAAGATGAAGGAGCGTCTGGCTCCTTAGGAGTTTCTTGGTCGGAGGACGCCTCCGGGTCCGCAGAAGCCTCTGCACCCGCCATAGCTGCACAGTCTACCTCGGCGGATGAGGCTGACAGCACTGATTCCACTCCAGGCTCACCGACTGGAGTTCCCTCCCCGGTTGCCGACCAGCCCAACCGGTGGTGTGTCGATGGGCAATACCAAGTGTATTCATACGCCAAGCTGCTAAATAATAAGAGTGTCATGACACGGACCCTTACACTGGAAAGGCGGGTCCTTACGGGTAGTCTTCCCACCATGCCGGATATCCACACTCTCTTCACCAGACACCGGCTAGAGTGGACAGCTCGTGATTTGGGCCGGTACAGTGAGGAGTTGGTCCGAGAGTTTTACGCCTCCTATGTGGCTACTCTCCAATCACAGATCGATAGGCGGGCTTCCCCCTCCAAACAGGCCCCACTTGATCACGTCAGAGTCCGGGGCATACAGGTCGATATCTCCCTGCCAGCCATCCGCCGATATCTGTACGGCGAGGATGTTGACGCCACCAGGACCCCTTTCACCGCCGAGTTCGACTACCGGTGGCAAATTGTTAAAGAGGGCCGGTTCTTGCATGAGCCATCGCTGAGAGAGACCACCAAGAGGTGGATGGCCCAGCACCTATCCATTGATGGAGAGGCTGTTGACTGGGTAATGGAGCCAAAGGGAGCCATCAGGAAGGCTAACTTGACCTTCACGGCCAAGTTTCTATGGTTGATTATCCGCCACTGCCTCTCCCCCACTGCTGCAGATAATATAGTTACATGGGATCGCGCAGTTCTGATAGCAGCGATGATGGCAGGGTTTGAGGTTTACTTCGCTTGGCTTCTACAGGCGGTCATGCACGAGAGGGCCTTCAAGGTCACCACTACTTACCCTTTTCCGTGCATGATTTTCTGTTTATGCAGGTCCGCAGGTGTGCCCATCTGGCACATTGATCAGCTCAAGACCCCGCAGGGCAATGTTGACATCGGCCTCATCAGGGATGAGGCCAATGAGTTGGCTCCACGCAGAGGGCCCCGCCCGGAGGTGGCCCCACTTGGTGAGAACCTGGCAGATACTATAGAGCATGCTCAAGCGGCTTCCCAGGCTGCTTCTGCACCCACTGACACTACCCCGGTCGAGTCTATCCCGGGTAGTAGCACTGCCCCGAGCTCCTCTCGCTCGGATCCTTCCGCCACTTTGGTCCCACTTACTAGGGTCCAGAAACTCGAGGCGCAGATGGCCACACTTCTGCATCATATCCAGCCTTGGATGCAGAGGTCTATTGCTGAGGCAGAGGAGCGCATGGAGCGCAAGATGGCACAGCACACAGAGAGGAAGATCGCAAAGGTTCATCAGCGCTTAGACGCTTTTGAGTTGCGGGTGCTAGCCCGACCAGCACCTCCGGTGGACATGTCGACCCTTCAGGCTGCGGTTGAGAGTTTGCGGGCTGATCTTGATACGATCTTAGAGGCTAGGGTACCTGAGTCTGAGGCCCCTTCTGCAGAGCCTGCTGAGGACACAGTGATGGCTGCTCTATTTGCCACTTCTGATGTTCCACCACCTCCCCCACGAGAGCATGCCAAGAGGTGCAGGGGTCAAGAGGAGGATGAGGCTAAGGCGAGGAAGAAGGAGCGCCGTGAGATGGAGGCTGCGAGGAGAGCCTCGATTGCTGACGAGGAGGCCCGTACATTGAGGGCTGTAGAGTTAGCTGCCGGGGCGTCTAGCTCCAAATTTGTGGATAAAGTGAGAGGCACTACTGATAGTGATGTTGCTGCTGAGGACACTACTGAGGGTGTCCATACTACGGAGGGAGTGGGTCCGGAGAACCGGACCCACCAGCTTGCTGATCGCCGGCGCTTAGCGCCTCAGGTTTGCTTCACTTACTACTCGCGTATTTTAGTTTTTTTTATGCATTGGGGACAAGTGCATATCTTTTGTTGGGGGTGGGGTAAATGGAAAGTGAGTACTTGGGTGAATTCTGAGTAGCCCAAGTGGGGTAAATGGAAAGTGAGTACTTGGGTGAATTCTGAGTAGCCCAAGTTTATGATCCTCTTTTGGGGTTTTCTTGCCTGTGTTCTTTTCCCCCAAGAGACTGATTACTTTTATTGTTGAACCGGCATGTTTATATCTTGTGTACAGAGTATAACTCTGAAGCATGATGGCTAAAACAAAATTGAGAAATAGGGTGAATTAAAATGATAAAAAGGTGGTACGCTTAGCCGATATGTCAAGGAGGGCAACAAGTCACTAAAGTATACCTAAATATACCCTACCTGATCCTGAGCCTATGTTACAAGCTAAGAAAGTCCTGTTGTGATCCTAAGAGTTGTATGGCAAACTTAAAGCAGTGAAAATAAGGGCAAGCTTATGGCAATATGTATAAATGAGTTGTGAATTTGTTTTGAGAGTGAGTGTTGAAAAGTAATCCTTATACTCAAACTGAAATCATTGTGTAAAAAATGAGGATGTGTTTTGAAGAGAGGACACTAGTTGCAATACCGGAAATATTAGCACCTCGGTGAGAAATTGAAGAGGATAGATGTCAGTGCGTAGTGAGTCTGTGTCATGGTCTGGTTCCACATGATTCAAGACTAATAGTGATAACATACATGAACGTAATGAGAATGATCGGGATTGATAGCCAAGTGATTGCGAAAGCTAAAATGTGGATACTCTTGTACAAAGATTTTGTAGTGAGTCATAGTGCGTCGCTTGAGGACAAACAACAAATTTAAGTTGAGGGTGTTGATGTACCGTGGTTTCACGGTACTTTTAATGCTTTTTCCTTAAGTTTAGTGTGTGTCTAAAGCCTTTTTTTATTGATTTTTTATGTAAGTTTCTCTTTATTTGCAGGAAATCTGTCCAAAGATGAACGCGGGAGTTTTGAGCAAGAAATGCAGAAGAGACCACCTACGGAGCTTATGACGGTCCGTAGGTGGCATCGTAGTGAGGAGAGAAGCTGCTGAAGGAAGATGGGGAAGTCTGACCAAGTGTGGGACTACGGAAGTTCATGACGGACCGTCATAGCTATGACGGTCCGTCCTGCTGGTTTTTCGTAATGATCAGAAAGTAGTCCCAGTACCCAAATTCCAAGAAGTTTAAGTATTATGGAACGGAGCCCTTCGACGGACCGTCGTGCTTGCAACGGTTTGTCATACCTGTCCGTCGAGGGTAATGAAGAAAGCAGCAGCAGAATTTGTGAAGTATGGAACGACGGAGGCCATGACGGTCCGTCGTGCCCACGACGGTCCGTCACGAGGTCCGTCGAATCAGACGCGTTTGGACAGATTTTCATTAATTAGAAACCTTCTTTTATTAGGTTTTGTTTTTATTATAAATAGTTCGAAAAACCTCGTTTTTGGGGTTAGACTCTTGACTATTGTTAGTTCTCTTGTTATAGTATTGAACTCTTGATTTTGGTAATTGATATACTTTTCCGAAATTGATTGTTGGTGTTCTTGTTGATTAATCAAGTTAAATTCTGGAATTTATTCGTTCTCATTAAAAGTAAGTGCATGAATTCTTCCATTGAAAATATGAATTGTGTAATTATGACCATAGGTAACTAAACTCCATAGCTAGGGTTGTGGGAACCATGGGTGAATAACAAGGTAAAATCTAACTAAAATAACAATTCTAGAATGGTGTCTTGCATGTATTGATAATTTTTTCGTGTAGAAGTCTGTTTAACGGATGGCCAACGTTAGAACTCGCCTTAATGCTACTTGCCGGACCAAGGAGGTAGATAATAGGAAAAGAATTATCAACATAGATTTAGTGTAGACTATCTAATAGGCTAGTATTGGTTGGTACGAGGTAATAACTTAGTCAAATACCGAATACAATGCTTAATATGAGGTAAAGATAAAGGTTAGTATAGCAACACACGTAGCCGGACCAAGGTGCGGAGTGAAATTTTCTAGATGCCAGACCAAGGATTTAGAGATACAAAACTTATCACTTTACATGCAAGATACTAGGAAAGAATTGTTATAATTAGAGTTATCAAGTTGGGAACCTGTGGGGAACACTTAAGCCCTAGTTACTTTTATTAATTGATTAAACTTCGAGATTTGAATCTGTTAGTTGTTTATTTTAATTTAGTTAATCATTTTTATTAATTTAATATAAAACCCCCTTTTTAGTTATTTGTTTTCTCGGAAAATAGTTGACTAAATAGTAGTAATAATAGAATAAAGTTAAGTCTGAACCATTTTCCTCGTGGGATCGACCCTAACCTCATTAGTTGGATTCTTTACTTGATACGACCGTTTTTACTTCTTATTTGAGAAGTAAGTTTGAGCGTATCAGCCATGTTTCTACTTTTTCAACCTCACATCATTTCACTATCACACCTCTTTTCAATACTTCTACTGCAGATGGTGCTACTGATGATGAAATAGATGTTGGTCCTGCTGGACTTGATTTCTCCAAAGAAGAAGTAGAGGGTTATGATTATTCAACTGAGGATAGTGTTAAGTCTGAAGCTGAATTAGTTGGAGATAATGATGAGGAAGAGTATGTTAGTGATGTACATGAGAAGGTTAGGGAGTTGAGGGCTGAGTAGAGACGTTTTCCAAGAAGGAAAAGAAGGGAAATAATAGCAGCTGACAATGAAGAGGTACCAATAGGTGAAGTTGGACCAGATCTAGATTTTGATGAAATTGGAACAGGTAAAGTAAGTTATAAAGGAAGGCTAGGAGGTGATGAGCCTTACTGTGCAAGTTTTGATGAGTGTAGTTTTGAGTTAGAGGAAGATGAGTGTTATAATGATGATTAACATGAATCTGGTAGATCAAGAAGGGTAAAGTTGTCAAGAAAGAGGAGTTCAAAACCTCAAAAAATCATTCATGATCCTACTGCAAAGAAAATTATGTGGCAGTTGGGCATGTTGTTTAAAGATGTGAAAGAATTTAGACAAGCAGTATCTAAATATGCAGTTAGAAGGAGGGTTCAAGCGGAGAAGTGAGTGAATGAGCCAAAGAAAATTAGAGTTAGATGCAAAGATAGTAGTCCATGGCTTTTGTATGGTTGTCTTGACAAGAAAAAAAATAATTTTATGATAAAAACTTACAATACAAAGCATACTTGCAACAAGGCAACTAGAAATTACTTGTGCAATGCAAAGTTTTTATTCAGAAACCTTTAGAGAAAGAATAACTGAGCAACCAAACATAAGAGTCTTCAAGTTGCAGGAGTTGATTCGGAAAAAAATTTAAACTTCATGTTGGCAAGTCTACTGTGAGAAGAGCAAGAGCTAAAATGGTGAAAGATATAATGGGTGATCATGTTGTGGAATTTGGAAGGATACTTGACTACAAGGATGAATTGTTGAGGACCAATCCAGGGACCAGTTGTGTTGTAAAAATTGGTGAACCTGATGCAGAAGATAAATAAATATTTCAGAGTTTTTACATCTGTTTTGATGCTTTAAAGAAGGCATGAATACATTGTAGAAAGTGCATAGTCTTAGATGGTTGTTTCCTTAAAGAGGTTTGTAAAGGCCAACTGTTAGTTGTTGTGGCCAGGGATGGTAACAATCAGATGCTGCCACTTGCTTGGGCAGTAGTTGAAAAGAAGAACAAACACACATCGACCATATTTGTAAAGTGCATAAGGGATGATTTGAGACTTGGATTTGGTTAAGGTCTCACCTAGATTACAGACATGCAAAAGATATGTAAACTTATATTTTGTAATTTTCAATTTATATATGTAATTATGACTTAATCATCATCTATTGAAAGGAATGTCAGTAGAAATTACAAATGTACTACCTAAGTGTGAACATAGAATGTGTACTAGGAACATATTAGCTAATTAGGCTAAGGATTGGAGGGGTCTTCAAAGAAGACAACAATTTTGGAAGATAGCTAAGAGTACATTTGAGTCTCAATTAAGGAACAATATAGAGCAGATGAAGTTGTTAGGTCCAGAAAAATGATGGATAACTTAATGTACTACAACATTAATTTTTGGTGCAAAGTTTACTTCAATACTGTAGTAAAGTGTGACTCTGTAAACAACATGTCTGAGTGTTTTAAGTCACGGATCTTGGCTGCTAGACATAAGACCATCATTACTATGCTTGAAGAAATAAGAGTGAAGATGATGATAAGAATATGCAGTTTAAGAGAGTTTCCTAGTACTTGGAAGTGTAAATTCTCCCCAATGGCTCTGAAGGTTTTAGATGAGAACATTAGTAAGTGTATGGACTATACCATTGAGTTTAATGGAGCTGTTGGATTTGAAGTGAAAGAAGGGCTTTGTTAACACAAAGTGGATATTGCTAGGAGAATGTGTAGTTGTAGTGTGTGGTAGTTAAGGGGCATACCATGTGCACATGCTATGACTGCATTGTACTTTAAAAAGATTTCTCTCTATGACTATATAGACAACTGCTACAGTAAGGAAACTTACTTGAGGACTTATGCTAATGTTATTGAACCACTCAAAAACATGGATATGTGGCCAGTTTCTACAAATGCCACTATTGAGCCACCAGAAATCACAAACATGTCTGGTAGGCCACCTAATGTTAGAAGGAAAAAAGTTGAAGAAACTAAGAAATCTGGAAAGCTTCCTAGGACTGGACTTGCAATGACATGCAATATATATGGTGTCAGAGGCCATAACAAGAGAGGGTTTCCTTAAAGAGAATGTGTTGAATCATCAATAAGACAAAGTTCACCATCACCTACTGCATCAGTAAGGGCAGAACCAACATGTTCAGGCAAGGGAAAAGGCAAACCAAAGGTAATATTTGAACTGATTTAGCTTTTCTTACTTTATGATTTAATTTTTCTCTTATAGGTAAAGAAAACACCATCAACACCATCAGAAGGTGAGCCTCCAGTAAAAAAGGGGAGAGGAACACCCAAAAAAACATCATCAATAGAACCTAGTGCACCTTCCTACCTACTGCACCTATTGATTTTCTTGCATCCTCTTCTACTCCTCCTACTTATCATGCGTCATCTTCAATAGTTGGTGCTACTAAAAGAGGAAGAGGTAGGGGCAGGAGAAACACATCCAGATGAAAGATCAAGAGTCAGGGAATGTGTGTGTTCCAAGTTGCAAATGGTTTCAAAGTCATGAATGCAAGTCTTTAATTTATGTTACCAGCTTAAATATTGAATTAAAATTCTAATTTTGTTTAATTACACATTTAAATATTGATATAGTCCTAATTTTACCATAGCCCGACATGCCAAGTAGTAAGATCTATTATACTAGACAAGCAAGAGTGACAAAATCGATCATCTCATGTAACTGGTGACATTGATTATACACAAAGTAATACAACTAAGCTGAAATGGAATGGTAAAACAACAAACTCAACAAGCAAGCTTCATGAGCTTAGAGAGAAGCAAAGAAAGAAGACAACGGGAAGTAGTTCAAGTCAAAATGACACTTTCTCACAGTCAAAGATGCCATGAAAATTGTAGTGATGTTGATGTATTTAAGCACTTTTAAGTTAATGACCTCTTATTTTGGATTTTTGTTAGTAAATTTTGTCTTATGTTAGGCCTTATGAACATGACTTTATTTTGGTAAATTTTGCCTTGTGTGAGGCATTATTTTGATAAATTTTGCCTTATGTGAGGCCTTATGAATGAATGGTGATGTTATGTTTTAAAATGATTGTTGTGTTGTCTATCGAACCGTATTGTCTATTCAGGTGTGCTTATATATGTTGTGTTGGTTATGTGTTTTACAAATGGTGTTGTGTTGTCTATACTGAAATAGGAATAGATGACCAGGTTGTTGGTTGTTGGTTGTTGGTTGTTGATGAAGTGTTGCATATTAATTGAAGCTTCAATTGACATCATAGATACAAAATGACACACATACATTG
Source organism: Solanum sitiens (assembly GCA_016801875.1). Taxonomy (NCBI): domain Eukaryota; kingdom Viridiplantae; phylum Streptophyta; class Magnoliopsida; order Solanales; family Solanaceae; genus Solanum; species Solanum sitiens. The sequence continues at coordinate 4,148,929 of JABWTJ010000009.1, forward strand.
ACAATTTTAATTAAATATTACAACAAATCAAAGAGAAGTCCAAATATTGAGCACTTGAACTACTGGTTGTTGATGAACATAGCAACAACACAAATCAAAATACACAAAAGTATCTTCCTATTGAACCTACACAATTTCAACATTCTATTGAGTCTCCTCTCCAATAACAAATTAGAGTTCCTCAAGTTGTCAGTTGAACCTGACTAATACATGATTCTTGCTCCAACTCATTGATTTTGTTCACCAATCTTGGAAGGATAAAACTTGATCTTGGATCCAATTCTTCTTTGTCCCTCTATAAAAAAATTGTAATTATTAGACTAAAAATGATCCAACATACAAGAGAAAAAACACATACACCATGGCATGGGCAAGACCAAAATCTTCCCGAATTTAATTTTGATCAAGAAGTTTGCAAATTCAATAAAATTTCGTGTTTGTATCTCACTACAGCGTTGAGCATTGGGTCTGATTCATCCATACAAAGTCTATTCAAGTTTTCATTTGTCATTTTTGATGAATTTCGAGATTCAAAATTCTAATTAGAGACCTAAATAATAAATTAGAGCAGATTACAAACCCTAAATTCAAGATTTGAAGTAAAAATGAACATTAAGAACTAAATCCTACTTAATTTTGAGAGGAAATCATGAATGTTTAACAAAAGAAACAAGGATTAATGGTGGGGAAGAAGAAACAATGGGTTATTTAAAGGTGGGGAAGATGACCGTTGGAGAAGGAGGAATTTTTCGTCAAATTTCTGCTTCTAACGCGCCTAGAGGCAGTGAGAACACCTCTCATGACAGGTCAACACTTAGGTGTGTTATAAATTAGAGAAATATATAGTTCAGGTGGGTAATGAGACACCCGTAAAGTTGGAGTTTGTAGTTGGAATTTTGGATATAAGTTTGGGGTTTTTAGACCATTTTCTCTGTATTATACAAAAAAGTTGTCAATTGTATATATACAAATAGTTGTCTAGCATTTATCATTTGTATATCTTATACAATTGAATTTGTTAATAATTGTTTAGCATTTATTATTTGTATATATCATACGATTGAATTTGTTAATGATATTTATATACATTTTAGTTTGTATATCAATTGATATATGTATTTGTCGTTTATAGAAATAATATATAATTACTTATTTGTATATATGCACCAGTTGTATATATACCAAAAATTTTCTTGCATTTATCGTATGTATATCTTATATGATTGTATATGCTCATGATAATTATATACATTTTGATTTGTATATTTTAGAGTTCATGATTTGAAATTAATTTTTTTTGTTTCAAATGAATAATTAGAAAGGAAGAACTAAATCGAATTATTAGTTTTAAATTGAAAAATATTTGTTGTATAAAAAATTTGATTGTCAAACCCACTAAAAATAAAAATAAAATCTGAATTTTAAGGGATAATTTTATATCTTGAAGAGTCCATTTTGGTAAGAAATTATAAGGATATACACTTAGCATGAATCGTGAAATATTTTCTTTTTTAAAATTGATTTTATCATGTCAATTAAGGAATTAAGTAACAATTATATTTTGTTACCATATTTAGCGCTCATGTATTCATTTAATTATTATTTTTTCGTATAAATTTAAAACAAAAAAATGAGATCTACAAAACTAATGTTCCATAGCACACTAAATTATACCCGTAAAGCGTAGTTAGATAAACTATAGCTATGGAACATTATTTGCTTAAATGTATTTGCCATATATGAAATTTAAAAATAAACTTGACTTCCATGGACATATCTTGTTTTTTTATTATTTTTACATTTTTTAGAAAAAAGCGTTCATTATTCATTTGGCTTGCCAACTGCAGATGGAGTAACAAGCAACATGGTAGCTACAAGCAAGAGAGTGGTTGGTTTAGGGCTTCTTTATTTTTTTGGTCTCTCATCCGGTGTTAGGACTCAAGTACTCACGTTAGAGTCCAACTAAATCCAAATTTACAATAAAAAATGCCACATCGGAGATTAATCACCAAGATCTCTTAATTAAGGATGAATAAAGGGCTTACCACTCCACCACAATTCTTTTTGGTTGGTTAGGACTTTTAAGGCACAACATGAAGGTTAAGTGGCAAAATGTTCATCCGTTGAGAAAAAGATTTAATAGTGTGACTACTTGTATTACCACCTTAATAGTGGGTTGAATGATACTCCCCTGCGTCCCAATTTATATGAGATAGTTTAACTCGACACAAAGTTTAAGAAACAAAGAAAGATTTTTAAAACTTGTGGTCTAAAATGATTTATAGCCGAATTGCAGTTTCAAGGAAATGAGACTTCAGAATCTTCCCCTTCTTACTCGAGCCCATGTTATGGCGGCCATGGCAGCCCCACCCAAATGAGCAGATCCAGATACTAGAGTGTCACCCTGAAGTTTAGAAGAAAGAAAGTTGTTATACATATCAAATGAGTCATTACAAACCAGAACTCCTTATTGCAGCAAGATAGAAGGTAAAATGAGCAGAATAAATGCTCCAAATTCCAATGATAGGACCACCTACATCTTCATGGCTGAAAGCTAAGATCTCAAGCTGGCACGTGAGTGAGACGGATCTTAGTGTAGTGTTGTGGTATAGTTTATTTCCTTAACCAACATACAGGAACAACGTGAGTTTGGGCTTGGAGAAGTCGTTTGACCATTTACACCCATTACTCGCCAAAAAATTCTAATCAGGCAAATTGAGTAGTGGAGAATCTAGAAAACTTAAATATGGAAGGCGTGTAGAACTTGTACAAGAGAACAAGTAAACTTTACTAAGAGAAGACATTTTGGTTTTATTTTCGCTAGCAACTGAACCTCAATAACTGCAACCCCTAACACAAATCATGCCCCAAATAATAGCCTAAAACCGCTTCTCTTTCTGATACTAGTCATTGATGACTTCATTTCATGACAAGGTTAACAAACTAAACAACAAAAGAGGATGAAGTGCTAGAAGATCACACCTCATATATTCTTAAGACGTCTTTTCCAACCATGAAGATCCCCTGAAATGAAATAATGACCAGTCGCGTAGAAAGTATTAGCCAATTTTAACTGTAGCAACTATCATCTAGAAAAGTACCAAAAAATGATTTTGGTTAAGAAATACGCAAGTACTGACCAGTAAGATTGCTGGGACAGGAATCACCAAGTTAAAATAGACAATTTTTGTAGGGAACAGGAATATATCAAGCAGCATCACAGCATTTACAGCCCCACTTGCACCCTAAATGGAAAAAGCACAAACAGAAGTCAACGCAAAGTGTAAAGATGACATAAACTTGTTAACTTTTCATGAAGGAAAAGGTCAAACTTCATCCATCAACAATTCAATTTGAAGTTTCAAGGATTCCAGAAATCAAAGAGTAGTTTTGACAGTAATCTACTCCATGCAAAGGATGAGAAACCAAACCAAGAACCATTTTCTTTAGAGGCTTGAATTATTTGCTAGTTCCCACACACTGAGCAGATTAGGGATTCAAAATAGCAATCTGTAGAACAAGACCTAAGAAAAATAACATTGGTTTTGAGTTTGGCTAGGAGTTATAACAATCAGATACAGGGGCTGGCTAAATGAAAATTATGCCAATTTTTAGGCATCCACGATTTAATAGTGATAATCTTCCAAAATTAGTTCACTAGCTACAAAGATCAAGACGAAGTGTTGGTAAAATTGGAGCATTTTTTTCTGAGACATGATGTAGCAGTCCAAATACCAAAGGAAAACACTATCAAGTCATGTAAAAAGAGAGGCTTAACTACTGAATTTGAAGACAACAAAGTACTCAGCCTAAAAAAATGATTATCTTAAATATAAATGAGAAAATGACAATCTCATTTTAGATCCTTTCGAGTCCCATAAAATTGTTAGTATGGTAACACACGGAAATGGAATTGAAGAAGGCAGCGAAGAACTATCAGAGATCAAGAAGAAGTAAGACATGAATTTACCAATCCAAGAGTTTGTGATGGATGCATGCTCAGAAGTTGTCCTCTTTGTGTCTGCCAAAGAATAGAGACGGTCAGTAACTACTTCTACCGTGAGAGACATAATACTTCCTTCATGTCATTTGCGGTCACAATGGTCACCTTAGGTCAATTTGACTTGCATATTTTATTGGTGCTAATGAAGGAAAATATTCAAATATTAGTTGTAAAATTAAAGAGGGAGACCATGACATCAAAATGTAATTTCGATCATAATTTTTTTTTAAACTTGTGTAAGATAACACGAGGTCTGTAAAACATTTTAGGATGTGTAACCATGAAAAGTAAACATTACCAGTTTCAAAAAAAAAAAAAAAATGAAAAGTGACACATAACTGGAACAAAAGGGAGTAATTATGAATTTAAGTAATTACTTCATCAAAATGAAATTATGAATTTAAGTGACCAACTTAAATCATGCAGTGCAGGCCACTTCAATTTTTTAATTTTTTTTTTTTTGCGATGGCAACAAGCTTTATACTAAAAACACAAAAGGTTCTGTGTGCCATATTTACAAAATGTAAGGACCAAAATGGAGTTTTTGGCTAAAATCATCTCTGAAGTATGACCAAAACCTAAAGTACATCCTTGTGTTATATAAGTGAACAGAAACATCCCTGAACTATCCAAAAAGTTGCAAAATTCATCCTTTTGTCTATTTTTTTAAAGAAACTCACGTCCCAACAAAAAATGTGTCAAGTCGAATGAATATATGTACAAATGGTTAAGCTAATCAAGTTAGGTGATTTTTTTTTAATTTTTCAAAATTGAGGGTTTAAATTATATTCCGACAAAATATATTCAAATTCTAAATATTCTTTGGAAAAAAATAAATACTCCTCCAACTTCAAAAATTTCAAATAAAGTAATTATCTTTTTATTTTAATAACTAAACACCTACGTGATTTCACTAAATTTCCAGCATTTTTGTACATTGCATAAAACGTGAACATTGTATATATAGTATATAGCCCTCAATATTTTACTAAAGAAAATCTCTAAATAGTTGGATGTAACATATTTGAAATTATATTTTTATATAATCTTTCTAACCTTCGGAATGTACTGTATGAATATTTCAGAACTTATGTATGGGTGCAAGTCAATTTACTTTGATGATGCAAAAACACATACTCTATAAACAATCAACCCACAAAATTTAAATTCAAGATTCATTTCTATCCATATCCTTATTCTTTAGGTAACTTTAATAATTGGTTCAATCAGTTTTTAATAAAAATAGGCTAAAGGATGATTTTTTAATTGGTTCAATCAGTTTTTAATAAAAATAGGCTAAAGGATGATTCTTGTTATTTTTTGGATAGTATAAGGATGTTTTTTGCTCACTTAGATATTATTAGGATGTATATTAGATTTGAGTCATAGTTGAGGGATGGTTTTAGCCAAAAACTCGACCAAAATGGTATAAACAACAAAAAATACTTACTTCCTTACAGAGAGACTCTAGAACATCTTATGGAGACTCAGTATCATCTATGTACTCCTGTTTACACAAAATACAATTGAGTTTTATCTTCTGCATTGAGTTGCTCTTATCTACTATCCATACTCAGCTTCGTGTTACTTATTCTAGCCAGCACCCAATGATAGCCGTCCACCAATCTAACGTAAATTGAAATATCTTCCATAGCTATACACGTGTGAGCACATGCTCTGCCTCCTTTCTTGATGGAGGTTCAAACAGGAATGAAAAATCATTCATTTCGTATAAATTGACTGTGAAGAATTCCATACACTGAAAACCCATTACAGGATATCCATTTAATGTAGGTGTTTGCTGTGAGGGGGCTTGAAATTTACAAATAATGCATCTTTGCAGCACATCTTCATCCGAAACTTCTGAGCCACCTTGGATGATGACACTTGAGCTTTTTGATTGGGGAAATTGTCGACCGTTTATCGCTTCTGATGGTTTAATGTAAAAGACTTTAGGCTTTGGGCTTCTGGCAGAAGGTGTTTGCTTCTCCATTTCTGGAACGTTTATGAATCTTGCCATTTTTTGAGCTGTCTCCCCAAACTGTCCTCCAATGTAACCTCCGGTGATAATGACAGATCTATATCCCTCTTCTATAGCTAAGCAAATGTACCTTTCCATATTTATTGTATTTAAGAGTGCAGAAGAACTCTGCAAAATGACCTCTCATTTTCCCCTCCTGACCGATATTCTTTGTTCCTTCGATGCCATATTAAATATGTCTTCTATCCACTTCATTTTACACTGCTTTTCTTATTAACTGCTATGTTCTTCATTGTTTTCTCCTCCTTTTACTTGGGTTCGTTGCACTTCCTTTTTTTTGACAAAAGGTAACAAGTTTGTAGACATCTTGTTGCACTTGAGCCGAGGGTCTTTCAAAACAGCCTCTCTACCTCCACAAGGTAGTGGTAAGGTTTGTGTACATTCTACCCTCCCCAGACCTCACTTGTGGGATTTCATTGGGTATGTTGTTGCTGTTGTTGTTAGCATTATCTTATTCTCCGATATTTTACAACTGTTGTTTAATTTACTTTGGTTTATCTCTAATAGTTTTTAGAGTCTGTACCTTTTCTTTTTCAGTATCTTCCTCATTGTTTTTTTACTCCTACATTTCTTTCAAACCATATACCGAAAAGCTGTGGGTCTATCGGAAATAGCCTCAACCTCACAAAACACACCCCACCCTCCCCAAATCCCACACTATACTGGTACGTTGTTTTCTGAAAAATAAATAAATGTCCACTCATCAGGACAAAAACTCATGAACTACTGAGGAAGTGCAGTAAATCGAAAAACATAACTGACAAGCAAGCCAACTGAAAAACAAAAGCAATCTATAAGTATACTACAAGCACATACTCAAGTACCACAATAACTACTTTACAGTAGACCTTAATTATCCCAGAACCATAAATCATACTTTTTGTAGCTTTTTAACTGCACTCCAATTCCTATATTCTTCCGAACCATTAATAGGCTAAATAATTGAGATTTCACACTTCACCTTGTTGAGCTTTCCATGTTTCAAAAAAAAAAAGAGACCAGAAAGCATCAACTCTTTAATGTATTCAGTATGAATTTTGCATATATCAATTGGACGGAGGACTTGATCATCATTTAGTGGGCAGGTAATATAAACAGGTGAAATTACAATATTCTTTTATCAAACTTCATGATACATTTTTGTAACTTCGCATCTTCTTGATGCTTTCTAATAGCATTTAATTACTTTATCAAAAAAAACAGAACTTCATGGTACATTTTTTTATCAAATAGATATTATAAGATTTTCTGATCCAAGATTACCTGTAGTGATGGAACTATAAAGGCATGATATACCAAGTAAAAAACTGAGCCCGCAACTGCTCCAGATAGATACAGCTTCAGAAGAAACTCAGGCCCAAAATATCTACCTATCTGCCAATAGAAAGATATTAATAAGAAAACTCATTAATCAGCGAAAAAGATGTCAAAGTGTGCACATATACTGCAAGAGCTTCCTCTAAGCTTATAACAATTTTCCTAGCTCACTGCCTCACTCTCTCTAAGATGTGAACATATCTTATAACTAGACTGAATTGATTCTTTTAACATTTTCCAAGTTAGATAATGCTGAAAAAACATACACTGACCATTGATAAAAAGGTAGGAAAGTTTCCTAACGCATCTGATGTCCCTATTTTTTGAGAGTAGAGGTCTAGAATAACATACTCCTCCATGTTCCAGAACCAAAAGGCCTTTTGAACTAAAAGATAATCCAAAGGTAAAAATACTCCCAGGCACAGTTTCCAAAAAATTCTCTCTCCTACTTCCTAGGAGGGAGAAATACCCTTTCTTTCCGGTAGTCTCGTCGGGAACTACCACTTTCTTCATTACTCAGGAGCTATCACCTTCCGTTGCAGCTCAACCCCCCCCCCCCCCCCCCCCCCACACACAAAAAAAAAAAAAAAAACTTTTTTCGTCCCTGTTCTGTCATGGGGGATAATAGAATATACTTCAACCAAGGGGTTCAAATCTTACGACATTACCAGATGGACTTCCAACAATGTATCTTGGTACAATTGGGTGGAAAGAGACAGGAACATGATGAGGAGGGTCACACTTAGCGAGAAGGTGTTGGAATGGATTTGCTTCATTCTCAGAGAAGCTTCAACGGACCAAAAATATCTGGTGAGAAGATGGAGATATAAGGACCAGGTGGCAGAGTTTCTGGTACTAGGTAATATAATGCTCATCGGAGATACATGAGCATTTTATCATTTAAGGGAGAGGACAGATCAGTTATCATTAAATGCACTCCACCGAAGGTGATGAAGATCCAGGACAAAATGACATAAATGTGCCTTTTGCAAAGGTGGTTGCGGACAGTAAATGGCAGAGCAGCAATTCTGAGGCATCCACATCTAAGGGGAAAATGACTGAAACAGACGAAGTTGTCGAAAGCAGAGAACAATGTTTGCTTAGAAGGTGCATATTTGGGTCTTTTGGCAAGAACAAAGATGAAAATCCTACTTTGTCTGATGTTTAGACGTTGGCCTTCAACAGTGTGGAAGAAGGATTTTGGATTTAATACATACGAGATGCTGGATGGCTACTTCCTCTTCAAGTTCCCCAATACATGGTGGAACAGGTCCTCCTGGGGGAATGGATATGGAAGAGAAGCAAAATAAAATTAGCGTGGTGGAACCCATATGCAGGCTGTGAACCAGCTACAGACAGCCCAAATCCACTTGGATTTGGGTTTTGCCAATGCATTTATGGACGGATAAGACCTTCCATGAGATCTGTGAGCTTTGTGGTGGATGGTTGGCGACGGAGGCCACATATGAGAATTTGTGTTTTTTCTTTTTCTTTTAGGAAAAGGGGAACCCAATCATGGCAAACACCCAACAAATAGGTACACATGACTTGTATGCACCAGCTTTAGGGGGAGTATTAGAATAGGAATAGGAAGGTAGGAACATAGTATATCGAATCATACTTGGAAAAGGGTTGTATTATAGTGTCTCAATATAATAATGTAGATACACAATTCAATAGGATTTTTCTCCTATATTTCTCACTAGGGGGTTGAAGAAACATGGGAAAAGGAGAATAGTACAGAGTTTGATGCAGGATTTCTAAGCAGACATAGGGGGAGTTTGGATTAAGCTTATTTTTAGGTGCTTTTGGCTTTTAAGCACTTTTTTTTTTTAGTTTTGGAGGTGTTTGGAGAAGTTAAAAAATCCTTTTAAGCACTCAACTTTAGGCCAAAAAAGTTTTAAAGCAAGCCTGTGAAATTAGGTCTTAGGCCTAACTCACACCCCAAAAGCTAGCTCAAAGGGAGGAGGATTGTCCAAGCCTTATAAAGAGTCTACCCATCTCATTAGCCACCGATGTGGGACTTTGTCATTCTTTAACACCCCACCTCACACCCAGTGCTTAGCATCTGGTGCGTGGACAATTTTGATTTTGGGGTTGGGGGCCCCAGCATCAGGTGAGACGGGCCTGCTCTGATACCATGTTGAAATTAGGTCTTAGGCCTAACTCACACCCCAAAAGCTAGCTCAAAGGGAGGAGGATTGTTCAAACCTTATAAAGAGTCTACCCATCTCATTAGCCACCGATGAGGAATTTTGTCATTCTTTAACAAAGCCAAAGGTAGGGTATCCCCTACTTATGGCTTTTGGCCTTTGACTTAAAAGTTACTTTTTATAACCTTTATCCAAACGTAGTCTGCCCTCCAAGAAACTAAACTAGAAGGGAATGTTCAGGAACTTATAAAAAAATATTGGGCAACAGGATGGATCTATTATGCATGTTAAGGGCTAGTGGAACTAGAGGAGGAATTCTACTACTATGACATTTCAGAATTTGGGAAGGGGAAATAGTACGAGTTGGAGCTTACACTCTGTCCTGAAATTTTAAGCTTGGTTTATAATTTTGACTGCCACATTGCATGAGTTCACGGGTCACCTGGGGTGATTACTATGTGTGCAGATTCCCCTATTAAAAAAAGGGGACCACACTAGGAGATCGGATCTTCAGCTATGAGAGAATTCTCAGATTGCATAGAGGACATGGAACTCATTGACCTGCAGTTAATTGGTGGCAGCTATACCTTGTTCAAAGAAGACAATCATACCACTGCATCTAGGATTGATAGGATATTGGTATCTACAATGGAACAACCTTTTCGCAATTTTAAGCGAACCATCCTACAAGGAGTGACTTCTAACAATGTGCCAATTGCACTCTTCTGTGGGCAGTAGGAACAGTCTAAGTCATATTTTAAGTTCGAAAATTGGTGGATGAGTGACAGAGTTAAGGAATAATGGAGTGATTTTGAGTTTTATCATTTATGGGAAGCCAGATTATGTGTTAGCATGTAAACTCAAAGTACTCAAAGGGAAGCTGAAAGACTAGAGCAGGCTTGAACAGGGGAATTTGAAACTGAAGAAGAACAATATACTTAATCAGATGGCTGAGATAGAGTCTCATTTGAACAACAGAGCTCCAATAAAGGAGGAAACTGCCAGAAAAGCAACATTGTTTATAGAATATAAAGGTTATTTGAAGAATGAAGAGCTGGCCTGGAGATAGAGATCAAGGGCCCTTGGCTCAAGGAGGAGATAGGAATACTGAGTTTTTCTATCAGATTGCTAATGCTCATAAGAGGTACAACCATATTGATCAGTTGGAAATACAGGGAGAGGCTATTTCTGAGCCAAAAAGAATCAAGGAAGAGATCATATCTTTCTACAAGAATCTGTAAACAGAAACTGAAGATTGGAGACCCTATGAAAACATCAGCAATCATCCAACCATCACAAAAGCTACAAAGGAGGCTTTGCAAGAAGATTTTGAGGAACAATAAGGTTTCGAGTGTCTGAAGTTGTGTGCTATAGACAAAGCACCGGACCCTGATGGTTTTACAATGGGATTCTATCTAAAGTGCTGGGAGGTCATTAAACAAGACATAATGGAGGGTTTTCACAACTTCCATTCAAGTGAGATTTCTGAAAAAAGCTTTAATGCAACTTACAGTACTTGATTCCTATGAAGACAGGAGCTAAGGAACTCAAAGACTTCAGGCCAATCAGTTTGATAGGTAGCTTCTACAAGCTGATCTCCAAGGTACTGACAGCGAGATTGAAAAGACTGGTGGATAAACTGGTGGACAAACAACATATAGCCTTTGTCAGAGGCAGATGAATAATGGATGCAGTGCCTCATAGCTAATGAAGCAATTGACTCTCGAATTGCACAAGGAAACCATGGTATTTTATGCAAACTTGACACTGAGAAAGCCTATGATCATGTGAATTGGGAATTCATTCTACTTTCTAAGTATTATGAGACAGCTGGGCTTTGGGGGGAAATGGATCAGTTGGATCAAGTTTTGCATTTCCACTGTGAATTTGCAGTTCTCTTCACAATAAGGAAAGAAAAAGCTTCCACCTGTTCCAATGGAAGAACATCATCAGAAGCAAAAAGCAGGGAGGTTTAGGCATCAAAAACCTTAAGCATCAAAGCAAAGCTCTCAAGGGTAAGTGGCTATGGAGATACCATCAGGAGGACTAGGCTCTGTGGTGTAAGTTCACCAAGAGCAAGTACGAGGAGCTGAACAAATGGGTAATAAAAGAGATGAACTCTCCTTACGGAGTTAGCCTCCGGAGGTCTATCAGAATTTTCTCGCCTTTCTTAGGTAGCCAGTCAACTCTTAAGCCGTTAAGGTACAGAATGGGAGCAAAACAAGTTTCTGGAGTGACAAATGGCTGATCCTGAGAGCCTCAAAGATCTTACCCAGATATTTTGCTTTGGCTCAAGATAAAAAAAAAAGCTGCTGAAATATGAACTCAACAAGGGTGGGATCTGGTTCTCAAAAGATATGTTAATGACTAGCAAATACACAGAATGATTAAACTTCATATGATTTTGGATAGCTTTTTTGAGAAGGTAACTATTTATTTATTTTGCTTAGAAGCTTTTGGAGAGCTTTCAAGGCTTGAAAAGAGGAGAGGACTACTCATGGTGGCATGGGAACAGTAAAGGCAGATACAAGGTAAACGTTAGAACATGAATAGGTTTATACAATCCTATTAGAATAGGAATAGGTTTACACAATCCTATTAGAATAAGAATAAGTTTATACGATCCTATTTAGAATAGGAATAGGAACACAAATAGGAATAGGAATAGTAAATAGTATCCTACTTGGTAAAGGATTGTATTCTAGTGCCTGTAAATAGAATCTCAATGTAATAATGTAGAAACAACAACAATTCAATACTATTCTTTTCCAATATTTCTCACATGGTATCAGAGCCTGCCTCTACGATCTTGGTAGAAAATCAAAGAGCTTCCGCTGCCGGGGGTGGCACCCATATATGCTGCCCGTCTGGCCAATGATTATGCTAGCAAAAGTTGGGTCACCATGTATCTTTCATGTGATTATTTTCCCATATCTAATTTGTGTAGCACCGTGCCATCATTCCGGTGCCTACTTTCATATATCTAATTCTTGTAGCACCGTGCCATCTTTTCAGCGACTACTTTTTCATACTCCCTCCGTTTCAAAAAGAGTGGTCTAGTTTGACTTGACACGGAGTTCAAGAAAATAAAGAAGACTTTTGAATCTTGTGGTCCTAAATTAAAGTTATGTTAAGTGTACTAAATCGCCTTTTAATCTTGTGGTCTTAAACATGCCACGTGGAAAGCTGAAATTAAAATGTTACCAAAAAAGGAAAGAGGTCATTCTTTTTGTAACGGAGGAAGTTTTTAATTTGTGTAGACTGTAGCATTTTGCCATCATTCCTGTAACTACTTTTTCAAATATAATTTGTGTAGCACCGTGCCATCCTTCTGATGACTACCTTTTTTTGCATATCTGATTTGCCTAGCACCGTGCATCTCTCCGGACTACTTTCATATTTAATTTGTGTAGCACAGTGGATTTTTCCGAACTATTTTCTCATATCTAAGTTGCATAGCATCTTGTGTCTTTTTCAGTGACTCCTCTGATTTGATTTGCATAGTTCCATTCGTCTTTTCGGTGACTCCTCAAATATGATTTAGTAAGGTTGTGCCATCAATCCAATCCTACCCGTATGATTTTTCTTTTTCAATAAGGTTGTGCCATCATTCCGACCCTACCCATATTATTTCTCTTATTCAATGGAATTGTTCCATCAGTTCGAACTATCCTATATAATTCATATTTTCTAGTTGCGCCATGATATCATTCTGACCCTACCCATATAATTTTATTTCTTAGATTGTGACCACTTTTAGCCATCAAATCTAATACCCCGGCATATGAGCATGTTCCGGCCAGTTTTTCCATAACTTGTTTAATATCGACTCATTTATTGATTCCAAAATGATCCCAATACTTTATACTAGATTTTGAGTACTTTGTTGCTCGGGGGAGTTTAGTAGCCTTGTATTCGATTATGTGAGTCACGGTCTGAAACAGTCTTTGCATGTTTGGTTTGGGAAGTTCAACACTGTAATTTTATCACACTGTGTTTCATCAGCACTATGCATCAAATTCAATATTTCATGAGAAGATTAAACACATTAAGGTTGCCTGACATTATGCATCAAATCCGACATTATGCATCAAATCCTGTATTTAATGAGAAGACAAGCACAATGAGATTGACCGTCAATTTTGTGAAGTCGAGTAATCAACTTGCAGATATCTCACCAAGCCCCTCATTGGTCCTCTTATTAATTACATATGTAACAAGCTAGGTACATGAATTGTATGCACTAGCTTGAGGGGGAGTGTTAGAACATGAATAGGTTTATACATTCCTATTAGAATAGGAATAGGTTTACACGATCCTATTAGAATAGGAATAGGTTTACACAGTCCTATTTAGATATCAACAACAGGCATCAGTGGCCACAATGTGGACTGGTCAAGGCTGGAATTTGTTCCTAAGGAGACACCTAAATGACTGGGAAATAGAGAAGGTAATTGGACTCCAGAATTCAGTAGTTAATTTTAGCAATCTTACTGAGGAGGACTCACTGGTTTGGCAGAGTGACATTCCTGGTAAATTCTCAGTCAATTCAGCACATAGGGCACTCAACAAGACTGCAGACCAAGAGACAGACTGGCCATGGAGGATGATCTGGAAACCAAAGGTGCCCTACAAAGTGAATTGCTTTTTGTGGTTGCTGTCAAAAGAAGCGGTTCTGACCCATGAAAATCTGAAGAAAAGAGGATATCAATTTGCCTCTAGATGTACTCTGTGTGGAGAGCAAGCAGAGCCAATCAACCTTTTTTTTTTTTTTTTACACTGTAAGTGAACTGTGCAGCTATGGAGAATGTTCATTTGCCGGAAAGGAATTACGTGGGTGAAACCAGGAAACATTAAAGGAGTTCTAAGTAGCTGGATTAGGGATGGCAATGCTTCAAAGGAGGAGAGATGGAAGTTTGTCCCAGCATGCGTTTGGTGGACAATTTGGAAAGAGAAACAATAGGAGCTTTGAGAATGTACAGAATAGCCTTCAGAAGATTAAAATGAATTGCTTAGCTCTTCTCTATTTTTGGTGTAAACAAGATATTTTAGATAGAACAGAAGACATCTTTGATGTACTAGATTGTTTATAGGCATCAATCTAATTAAGTCAAAGATCCTGTAAGATGTAATACTTTTTTTGAAGGGGAACTACACTTTTGGCTGTAGTTTACCTGTGGATATCTATAGACTAATGTTACCAGCCTAAAAAAAAGAAAAGAACAGGAATACAAATAGGAATAGGAATAGTAAATAGTATTCTTATTGGTAAAGGATTGTATTCTAGTGTCTATAAATAGGATCTCAATGTAATATTGTAGAAACAACAACAATTCAATACTATTCTTTTCCTATATTTCTCACACTAAAAGAGGGATACAAGCAAGAAAATCAAAGTGGTGATCAAGACCTCAAATGGCCATGGAAGCATATGTGAAAAACCAAAGTGCCACATAAAGTAGCATGCTTTACTTGGCTTCTGACTAACGAGGCAGTTTTGACCTTGGACAATGTTGCCAAGAAAGGAATCTATTTATGTGTTCATCATGTGGGAAAGCAACAGACTGTCAGACATCTCTGCCCAAATTGTAGATTCACTACCAGATGTGGCAGATATTCCTTAATCTCAAAGGCATTTCCTGGACTATGCCCTAGTAAGATTGATGAGACTCTATTCAATTGGGAGGAGGCCGGATTGGGAGTTAGAAATAGAAGTAGATGGAGGATGATCATGACATGTATTTGGTGGACTACATGGAGAGAGAGAAATGATAGATAGTCTGAGTCTCTGAGAATAGGAGTAACAACTTACATGAGGTTAAACTTAAATGTATTTTGTTGCCTGTTTTTGGCGTACAAATGTCTATTCCAATGAGATTGAGGGTGTGTTCGGTGTGAAGGAAAATGTGTTTTCTTGAAAATTATTTTCTAGGAAACTAAGTGGGTTTCCTACTTATTTTCTTGTGTTCGGTAGGTAAGCAAAATATATTATCCTAAAAACATTAGCAGATAATTTTTAGACAAATACTATGGGAGGTGAGGGTAGGGAGTTTGATGGTGGGGATGAGTGATATGGGGGCTGAAGGGGAAGATGAGGTGTGTTGGAGGTGGGGAGGACACAATCAATGTGAGATGTCACTAGTAGAGCTTGTTTTCCCTACTTCCATTGGGAACTCGTTTTCCTAAGTTTTGAGGAGCTTGTTTTCCTATACAAAATGATTTCCAAAATATTTGGCCAACCGAACATGGGAATACCGAACACACCCCGAAGTAAATTCTAGATGTTTTAGGGTCCATCTAGACTCTAGAGTAGGTTTAGCTCTGGTGAAGACTATACACCCTTTAAGTTTTAAATATGGGTTTTCCCCCTACTAACTAAGTACTACTATAATACAAATGTTACCTGCTCCAAAATAAAAAGTACAAGAGAGGGGGAGATATAATCTTGTTGAATGGGAGGTCACTCAATTAAGAAAAGAACAACGAGGATTAGTAATAAAGAATCTCGAAATTCAAAACAGGTGCCTTTTGATGAAATGGCTTTGGAGATTCTGTGATGAAGAAACTTCCCTCTGGAAGGAAGTAATTATTCAAAAGTTTGGACAGAACAGTCCTTGGTGCTCAAATGAAGTGAATTGCACTTATGGGACGGGTGTATGGAGGGCTATCAGAGGTCTATGGTCGAAGCTCCAGGAGAATTCTAAATTCAGAGTGGGCAATGGTAACAATGTTAGGTTTTGGAAGGATAATTGGATAGGAGAAGTACCACTGCAGGATAAATTTCCAGATCTCATGTTACTATCTAGCAACCCTGAAATTGTTGTGTCTGATTGCTGGTCCCCCAGGGGTGGGATCTAAACTTCAGAAGTCACTTAAATGATTGGGAGGTAGAAAGAGTAGTTGACCTGCTTAAAGAAGTGGATACTTTTGGTGGGACAATAATGGAGCCTGATAGACTTAGATGGAGACACAGTTCAGAAGGAAGTTTCACTGTAAATAAGGTATACAAGAGGGAGAATAGCATTATGCAGGAGGAAGAGCTAAAGATATGGAGAAATGTATGGAAGAACATAGCCCCTACAAAAGTGAAATGTTTCACATGGCTAGTGGTAAGAAAGGCATGTCTTACGCATGAAGTGTTACAAAAGAGGGGAGAGTTGTGGTGACTAGATGTTTTTGTGCAATGAGACTAGGGAGACAAACAATCACTTGTTCCTACACTGTAAACTCACTACCCAATTGTGGAACATGTTTTTCAGTCTCACAAAGACAGTGTGGACAATGCCAGAACATACAACCGATCTAATTAGTTGTTGCATGAAAAGAGGGGGAAGTAAAAGTCAGAAAAAATGGTGGAGGATAATACCATCTTGCATATGGTGGTCAGTCTAGAGGGAGAGAAATGGAAGGTGTTTTGAAGACAAAATCAGACCAGTCCATGATGTGAAATGGAACTGCCTAGAGACTTTAATTTTTTGGTGTAAACATAACTGTATAGAGGAAATAGAGGAGTTAGTAGAATTTCTAGGATCTTTGTAAAGCTAGAGTCTACTTGTTTTGTAACTTGTTTCTGATGGTGGCCAGCATTCCCAATGCTGAAGAATACAACAGTACTAATTCTCAAAATAAAAAGTACAAGAACCAAACCTTGGCCTCCACATCATGACATGAACTAGCAAATTATATCACAACGGCCAGATGCATCAGGCTACCTCTAAGGTTACATCAAGGAATCAATGATGGACATGGAAAAATTGCAACTAAAATTGTTTTGAAGAGAATAAGTTGAGAGAAGAATAAATGCAAATACGGCATAGATATCTATATAGATGAGTAGTGTGTAATACATCAGTACATAAAGGGAAAAAACGTATGATAGCAGAAATAGATACAAAAACGAAATCTTGAGATAGGACTGGTTGTGTGGGCATCCTAGGAGAAAGAGGATTGGAAATGAAGATATACAGGACAAGGTAGGAGTGGCCTCGGTGGAAAACAAGATGTAGGAAGTGAGGTTGAGATGGTTCTGGAATGTGAAGAGGAGATGCACAAATGCCCAGTGCGGAGGTTGGATACGAATGGTTTCAAGAGGTAGTGGTAGGCCGAAGAAGTATTCGGGAGAGGTGATTAGACAGGACATGACATAGTTGCAACTTACCGAGGACATGACCTTAGATAGGAGGTTGTGGAGGTCAAAAATTAGGATAGAAGGTTAGTAGGTAGTAGAGTATTCTCTCGCTTTACCTTCCATACTAGTAGTCGTAGTATTTCTCCTTGAGTTTCTTGTCCTTCGATTTTTGTTACTATGTACTGTCTCTTTATCGCACTATTTGTTGTAGTTACTATTCTTTTTAAGAATGTTTTGCCATGCTTTTATTCACTTCCATTAATTCTCTTTTGATATGCTTTCCCTTGAGCCGAGGGTCAATAGAAAACAATCACTCTACCTCCCAAGGTAGGAGTAAGGTCAGCCTACATTCTACCCTCCTCATGCCCCACTTGTGGGATTATGTTAGGTATGTTGTTGTTGTTGTAGAATAGTAACCTTATCAACACTTCGTACCACTACCACCCCTTCCACTAATCTAGTTCTATCTAATAATAACAATATTTTTCTTTTAAAATAGTATTATTTCCTTTTTTATTTTATGACAGAGAAACCCAAAGCATCAGTGGCTCAAGGTTCAAACTTCTAAGAAAAAGATAGGGAGCTAACAAAATTCACAATTCATCTACATATTATTTACATTTCTGAGATTACTAACTAAAAAAGAAGTGTCAAAACTTTTTTCCTTGAGGGAATGTGCCAAAATCCCATAAAAACATATCATGTTACTTTGTCTCCAAATGGTCCAAATAATGCATGTAGGCATTCAAAAGATATGTATTTTACTAGCAAATACATTTTTTAAGTCCCTGTCCTTCTGTAATAAAACAGTATACAATTCCATTAGTTGCTTAAGCTCAACATCAAAATTGAGGCTACTGCATACCTACGTAGCTAGAAAGCTTTAGACTCAATAACATTCTTATCTTTTAACCTCAAAAAAAGAGTGGACAGACAGGTGAACTTACACTTGTTCCAAAGAAGTAGAGTCCAATCACATTAGAGACAAGATGCCAAGTACTTATATGACTGAAAGCTGATGTTATCAATGTATGAACCCGTCCACTTGTAAAATTGTCCACTGAAATCTAAGCACCAGATACAACTCAAAAAATATGTAAGTTGGAAAACTATCTTAGCTTGTATATTGCATCAAAAGATAAGTTTATTTTATGAGAGTTATCTTAGCGACTGACCATGAAGTTCCTCATCATGAATCTACTATCAGCAACACGCCATAACAAGAACACAGCTACGTTAGTGAAGATCAGGCATAGCACCACGCCATCAGTAGAAAACATCCCAAAACTTGATCTCCTACAAATTGGAAAGGCTCATGTCTTAGATAATATAAATCATATGAGTTGGATTAAGGACAAGGACTGTCATCACCATAGATTGCCTTTTCTCCTGACATAACTTTGAAAGGCTAGAATCAGGTGAAACCATTACACTCCAAGCTGTCACAACTCATTAGTCACTGTAGATCAGTGTGATTAAATATTACTCACTCCATTCTATTAAAGAAGTAATAACTTAGAGTAGAAAAATGTGTGTAGTTGGACTAAGGGCAAGAGAATGATATCAGTATATCACACAGATTGCTGCCTTTTCTCCAACAAGAAACTTAAAATGTTTAGGAACAGTTTAAGCCATAACGAACTCCTAGCTGTCACAATCCATGCTCGTCAGTGTCAATTAAATACAACTCAGTTCATCCCATTAAAAATGATGTACCTTCGCTTTGGTGGAGACTAAGAGTAAGATGGTTGAGTAGATAATTATATTGGTTAAGAAAAATAACTATCTAAATAATAGGTGATACCGTGATAAGTGCAAAGAGAAAACTAAGTAGCAAAGTCCCCTAAAACTATGTCAAATCAACTTTAAGATATAATATAAAATTAGTTTATACTAGTTAGAATGGTTGAAGGAGAAAAAGTTTGCCACTTCAAGAAAATGGGTCAAGCAATTTGGGACAAACAAAAATGTAAAGTAGCTCCTAAAGGAGCAATATTTATCTTACTGTGCATAATAGTACCAGAGACTCAACAATTACCAATTTCAAAAAAAAATAGTACCAGAAGCTCAAAAAATTAAGAAGAATAAGGAACAATCAGTTACACCACACAAGTAATTCATCTGACACAAAATTTACCTGTAACAGGATAATTGGTATGATCCTGATTATAGCTGTTTTTGTTTGCTCGATGTTCCATTTATTATTCCATAGAAGTTCTACTTAAGCATGATATTGTTTAACCATTGTGATGAGCAATTCACAAAAAGTAAAGAGCAGAATGGAAACTGTAAAAGAGTAGGCACTACAATACTTTATCTGCAACTTCTCTTGCATTCAATAACTAATCATATTCTTGAGGTTTGAATGTGGTCTCACAAATGGAAAATAGAAAGCAAAAGGCAACCAAAAACTTTTCTAGGAGGTAGTACTAATATTGACAATGGTTTAACAGTGGTACATTTGGTTTTGTCTCTAGTAGGGTATCTGAGAGAGGAAGATCAAAACTGCTTTGGTGTAAACTACAAGAAGCCACACTAGATTATAAAACTAGAGATCTTTCATACAGTGGATAAATGACACATCTAAAGCTCTACTTCTATCATCAGCAATGCTATTCTTACAATTGAAGTCAACCAAAGATCTGGCGTTCTCTGCATTTGCAGCCTTAATGCATATTCCCTTCCGTAATTTGTACCTTATTCTTTTATTTATTCTGATCAATTCCCTTATTCTAAGGTTCTTGCAGAATCATGAGCTCATTGAATTGCAGGTCTAATGTATGTCCCATCTATGATTCCTACCCTATTTCTAAGCCTACATGTGAGACTAGGTTAAAATTTCAAATGAAATATGTCATATTTTACTTTTATAATCTACAAGTGAAATAGATTGCACCTCACATGAGATTTATGAGATTATCTATGAGGAATAATATCAAAATATCACATGCACGAGGTTGAATTTGTTGGTTAGTTTCCCACCTATTATACACATGAGACCCCCAAAAAGGCCCCACCCTTGTGAATGCACAAAGAGTGGAGGTAAGCAAATAGAATACACATCATGCTGCTCATTCCTTCCATTGCTAAGATGAATAGAAAGGGGGACAAGGGGTTACCCTATCTCAAGCCTGTCTGGGAAAGAAAGAAACTATTGGGAGTTATGTTGATTACTATAGAAAACTTAACTATACTAATGCAGTATCTCATCCAGCCGATCCATTAAGCTCCAAAACTCATCCTTTGCATCATAAGAATCAGAAAGTTCCAGACAGATGGTCATATGCCTTCTAAACGGCTAGTTTGCATAGAAACCCAGGTTGTTGACTTCTTTGTCTAGATTCCACACTCATTTGCTATCAGCACTACATCCATAATTTGTCATCCTTTTATAAATGCCATTTGTTGTCTGCCCACTGAGTTTATCACTTCCTCCCGTTTTTCTACCAAAAGTTTGGCTATGATCTTGTACACCCCTCCTGTCAAGCTTCTAGGTCCGAAATCATTTAGCTCCATGGTTCCCACTTTCTATGGTATTAGATCTACAAATGTGGCATTGATGCTCCTTTCAAAAATTCTGTACTGTTGCTACTAGTTCTGCACTAATAACAGCATTGACTAAAGACTGAAGAATGACATGGAAAAACCATCTAGCCCTGGTGCTTTGTCACTTGCACATGCTTTTATGCTCTCCGGTATTTCCAGTTGCTCAAAAGGTGCCATCAGGAGGTTATTTTCCTCTTCTCCAATCACAGGACCATATCTCATATCTAGATGTTGTCTCCAATTTTTTGACTGAGTATAGCTTCTCATAATAGGCTACTACCTCCTTTTGCATCTCTTCTGGTTTGGTCAAAATCTCGCTCTCACCTCCAGCTAGGAAATTGTGTTTATTCTCCTGTGTACATTAGCAGTTCGGCGAAAGAAATCAGTGTTTCTATCCCCTTGCTTTAACAAACTGGCATGAACCTCTGCCTCCATTCAATCACTTCCCTTTTACCTATGTCTTCAAACTACATGTTAAGTGCCAGTCTAGAGGTTATTTCTTCTTCCTCTAGTGCTCTGTGATCCTATATCTCCTCTAAGTCAGCTAGTTGCCTCAAGACTAGGGGTGTCAAAAATGAATCCAAACATAGGTAACCCGCCCAGAATTTTAAGGGTTGGGCTCAAGATAATTTGAATTGGGTTCAATCTAAACTCATTCAAGCTTAACCCGTTTGAAGAGAATCCTCAAGTGAGCCCAATTCAATCTCCAATTTCAACCCGTTTTAAAACTTTTTATTAACATATTTTCGTATATTGAAGGTATGAATTATTATCTATTTAACATCTTTTAGAATTTATTTATCCATTTGTTACTTTTTAAACAAAAACTCTTGAGCATAAATTCAAGCTGTGATTATAAAAGTTAAATATCAATATGTTAAATTATAGAGATTAATCGGGTCAAATTGGGTGGGTCAAGACCCAACCCGTTTTTTAGCCCATTTGAGCCCAAAGTAAACTTGGGCGGGTCAGGACCCAACCCGATTTCTATCCAACCCATTTTAATATCTCCAATTTTAACCCAACCCGCCCATTTGACACCCCTACTCAAGACATTTTGTTTCCAAATTTCCGAGAATGGGTAACTCATTGAATGTAAATAACAAACATGAAGGTGTTCTTCTAAAAAAAAAAAAAAAGTGAAGGAATAATAAAGATGAAACAAAATTTTTAGCAAGACCAAGCTGTAGATCCAAATACGGTTTGCCCCTCGTAGAGAGTACCATAACTCAAGTGTGAGGTGCAAATGATCTAATAATCACTACAGATAAAATGAATCCAATTATTTTAGAAATCTTAACCTACTATCAATAATAGACTAGAAAACAAATAGTGTGAGCATAAATTATGATGCAAAAGAACTTTGCCTAAAATAAAATGAAGAGATTATGGCTTAAATTTAAAAAATAGTATATGGTGCAATTGAAAAAGAGAGGGGATACTAAATGCAAGGGACTCAAGTTCAAAACTATATTTTAAGTCCCAAAAGAATTCCCATTTTAAGCAACTCATAGTTCTCCCCCAACTATTAAGAGATCAATAAAAACTGAAGGAACAACAGCTAGGTTCAAGTTTCCTATCTCCAAAGGGACCGAGCCCCTAAAGATCACACCCTATCACTATATTTCCAGCTACTTCCGCCAAAACCCAGGAAAATACAGTGAATGGAACTTGCTTACAAGTGTACAACTTACCTATCCATCAGCAAAATCAAATACTAGTTTTGAAGTCAAGACTTGATTCACTAAAATATTTCAAGAACAGACAAATAAATTGAAGTAGTTAAACTAAAGATAGAGACATAGAATATACAAAAGTAAGACAAACAATGAAATGGAGGAGTAATATTTATAATCAGAACAAAATTGGCAAGAATTGAGCGGAATGAAAAGGGTTTTTGCCTTTAACACATTTTATTCAGTATTGGAATGAAATGAGTACCCGGAGATGAGAACGAGTAATTATGCTTAAAGGGAATAGTAAAGTACCAGCTGCGGCGAATGGTACCAACTAAGGAATTGGAATGAAAATTTCTTCGTCCTAACTGAGTCCTCACAAGCCCAACAGTGCGGTAAGCTAAAACCTTGCTCGGATCACCTCTGAAATGGGTATTTGCTAACAACTGCTTCGAGAAAAGTGGGTTTGAGAAAACCCCATGAGAAAATTTCAAATTTTGTTGCCTCCATGAGTGTGAGAAAGTAGTGTATGGGGCAGAAAAACAATGGTTTGCCTTGGAGAGATTTGTGGTCGCATTTGAGAGATTTCTAGGTATTTTGGAGAGTAGTTTGAGTGACAGGAGCCTATGCATAGTTCCTGTAGATGGAGAATTTGTTAAAGGTGGGTAGTTTATGCTTGGAGTGGCCTATTCTGGTTATGTATGCTCAACATTATTCCAAAGGGTAATTGAACAGATTCCATTTTATGGCAATGGAACACAATGTTAGAGGGGGAATGAATTATAGGTGACAAAAAATTGTTGAAATGAATTATAGGTGACAAAATAATGTTAAAATCTAAAAGAGAAAATGATTTAAAACTTTTTTGTTTTATTTTATTTTTGGAATTTTAATTATACACTCTAATTTTATGGGTAGTTTATTACTCATTTGAATTTTATATTCTCACTTTCTTTAGGTGCGTTAGAAGGTGAATTTTGACGAAAGTTTCCTTTTTCTTCAACAATCATCGTCCCCATCCTTAAATAACCATTGTTTCCTTTTCCCCAGCATTAACCCTTATCCCTTTTATTAAAAAAAATCACGATTTCCTCTCAAAATTAGTAGGGTTAGTTGTTAATGTTCATTTCTACTTCAAAACTTGAATTTAGGGTTCGTAATATTCTCTAATTTCTTATTTAGGTCTCTAATTTAAATTTTAAATTTTTTCGAAATTCATTAAAATAAACTTTGTATGTATTCCTTCAATCATCCATAGAAATGCTCAAATGCATATGCAAATGGTGAAGGAAATGAAAAGGAGAAAGGATATATATTTTTTTTTGGATCTTTTACGTTTTAGAAAAGAAATGGAGAAAAACAAGAACTGGGAGTTGAAGAGGTGGGGGACCCGTGCGTGCAATCACGTGGACTATTTGTTTGATTTATGTATTAAGGTCAGCATTTAAGTGTGTAGAAAATAGAGAAATATAATTTTCAGGTGGGTAATAGGATACCCGTAAAGCTAGAGAGTGTGTAATTGGAATTTCGGGTATAGAATTGGGGAGGGAGGGGGTTAGACCATTTTTATCAATCTAAGAAGAGTGACTCTAGTTTTAATTATTAAGTGTAGTGACAAATTTTTATAACTTTTAAAAATAATTAAATAGGTCCTGAAGTTTTTCTTTTTTTTTTACATTTTCACTGAAATTTAATTAAAAACTTAATTTCTAAGATAGAAAAAACCTCAAATCAATTTTTTTTGTTCTCTCCAAGTGTCCCGCTCTTTTCATATTTTTTGCTTCTAATCTTCATCACTAGTGCTTCTTCTTCTTCTTCTTCTTTTTTGCTTCTAATTTTCATCACTTCCTTCTCCTTCTCTTCTTCTTCTTCTTCTTTTTTTATTGGTGTTGCGCCTTATTATAGATTTCTTATTTGAATCATTTGAGAAGGGAAAATATCAAATTTTAATTTAACATATGATTTTTAAAGGTCTAAGCTTTAGAAATTACTTCTTAACTGGTAATTTTCAATTATTTTAACAATTTAATAGTATTATTTGTGTGTATTATTTATTTGAAAATTTGATTTTTGTGTTATTGTTCTTGCCACTAATGTATAATAATTTTCTGTGACTGATATGACTATTCCAGTAATTTACAACAATCGCTGAATGTTCTGTACCCATTTGAACTTTATATTTTTCTATTTTCTACACACGTAAGTGCTGACCTATCATGAAAGGTGTTCTCACATCCTTTAGGCGAGTTAGAAGGTGAATTTTAACGAAAATTTCCTCTTTCTCCAACAATCATCTTCCCTGCCCTTAAATAAACCATTGTTTCTTCTTCCCCCACCATTACCTTTGTTCCTTTTATTAAAAAATCATGATTTTCTCTTAAATTAGTAGGGTTTAGTTGTTAATGTTCAATTCTACTTCAAATCTTGAATTTAGATTTTGTAATATGCTCTAATTTCTTATTTAATTCTCTAATTTAAATTTTAAATTACGTTTTAGGAGGAAAATGAGAAAAACAAGAATTGGGAGTTGAAGAGGTGGGGTATCCGCACGTGCAATCATGTGGACAATTTGTTTGGTTTATGTATTGAGGTCAGCGTTTAAGTGTGTAGAAAGTAGATAAATATAAAGTTCAGGTGGGTAATTAAGTAAATATGGGACCAAATTAACATTTCTAAAACTTTCTAATCTTTTATAAAATACAAAAAAACACTTCATTTTTAAACTTCATTTAAAAAAAATTGATCTTGTTCTCCCAGCGTTCTCTTTCTTCTCTCTTGGGATTGTTCTTCTTCTTTTTCCTTAGAAATCCAAAAATCCGACTATCTCTCCTCCATTATCTTCCTCTCCGACTATCTCTATCTCCATTATTTTCCTCCTCATCTCCAGTCGTTACTCTCTCCTCCTTTTGAACTGAAATCGTGTTAGACTTAAAATGGGTAAGTTACTATTTTAAAAGATTTTACAATTTTCGAAGTTTTTTTTTGGATTAATGAACAATAAAACGCTCTATAGATGCAAAAATTGAAGAATAATGTAATGGTGCCTATTATTTATTGTTTTTGAAAGACAATCAACCAACCCAAAAAAAACTAATTTTGAGGAAATGTATATGTATTGTTAACATTTCAGTGAAAAGTCGGTTTTTTATTGCTTTTCTTGTTCTTTTTGTGGCCACTTTGTTGATATGATTTTAGAAATATAGTCTTGTTGAGTTGTCCAACATCTATTTCATTTGTTGAAAGATGTATCGTATGTTGCCACATTTTAGTGATATGTCGATGCATATTCCAACATTCATCATATGTTGTAACATCTCACTTATGCGTTAGGACATCAAAATGGTCATCTGTGGCAACATAAGATTCATCTGTGGCAACTTAGAATTTATCTGTGGCAACAAAAAATTCATTTGTGGCAAAAATAGGTACATTTGTGTCAACATATGATTCATCTGTGACAACATAAGATTTATATGTGGCAATAGAAATTTTATGTATGACGACAGTAGATACATATGTGGCAACATAATGTTAATTTATGGCAATAGACTATCCATCTGTGGCAACATAATGTTAATATTATTTTATAATGAATTGTAAACTCTCAATCCTTTTTAATTTACCTTGTACAGTAAAATCTCTATAAATTAATAATCTCTCTAAAATAATATTTTTCTCCGGTCCCGACTTGGGCCAATGAAAAAAATCACCAATTTTGATAAGATAATATATTTTCAGAAGACCCCTATATAAATAATGGTCCCATTAATATCATAACTTAGTAATTCTTTAAATAACAAATATATCTAAGACAATTTAGTGAAATACGATTACTTAAAATTCAAATATAGTTGAAGCTCATCTCTAGATTTTCTTATTGCATCCAAGAGCTCTGGTGTTGTCTTTTTGAACTACACATAAAATTGAGAAGAGTTCTAGATGCGATAAGTTTCACTTCAATTTCATCATCGACATTGCTTTTTTCGATGGTATCCACAATTTCTTCTAATCTTTAGACCTCTGAACAAGTATCACTTTCACTCGGATAATCCAATAGGTTATTGACATCCATTTTACTATGATAACCGAGATCATTAATCATGACCTCAAGTTGATGAATGACGTTTTCACAAGTAGGTTTATTCAGATTCTCCGACATTACATCTCCTGAAGGATTTTTACAGTATCTAAAACAATTTTCTACTGATTCTTGTTGAACATTTGTTGTTCAAATAGGAATTGCATAATTAATAGCATCCAAAACATTGATCTTTATTGGATTATTTTGTACCACTCCATACCCTTCTAATATCCTA
Organism: Solanum sitiens; assembly: GCA_016801875.1. NCBI lineage: Eukaryota > Viridiplantae > Streptophyta > Magnoliopsida > Solanales > Solanaceae > Solanum > Solanum sitiens. The sequence continues at coordinate 4,176,109 of JABWTJ010000009.1, forward strand.
CGATAAATTATGTTTGATAATACCTCTTGAAAGCTCTTATTAATTATCACATGATTACAACGTTGAAATTAATAAGATACAATAATTTTGATGTATTTGTTGTACTTTATGTATAATTTTTTTTATGTGAAATCAATAAATATTTTTTTATGTGAAATCAAAAACCTTTTCCCTAAAAAATAGGGTTTTCTTCCTCAGCTCTCCCTCTCAACTCCTATCGTCTTAGCTCTCCATCTGAGCTCCCGTCATCTCAGCTCTCCGCCTCAGCTCCCGTCGTATCAGCTAGTGTCTCCCTCATCCTTAGTATAGAAATGTTTCCACACTTCTGCTGCCTCAAGTGAAAGGTAATTTCTTTTTGTTCTTCTATGTTCATCTCCTCTAGATTTAGGGTTGTGCTATGGTGTCGTGAATCCTTGAAAGGGGTGGAAGTGGTATTTGCAAAAGAAAATCAATTATTTTTTATTTTAATTGAAATTCTTACCATTGGAGATTAAGTTTTGTTTGGTGATGCTTCTTACAAAATATATTTATGTTCATATCCTCTATACAGATAAATAGCTAACCCAACTAGAAGCTAGCTCAATTAACCCGCGATAGACATGTGGTTGATGTTGATTTATTGATTAATGAACCTTCATATTTCAGCCCTTCTCTTGCTTTCTCTCTTCGGGTTGAGCTGTTCCATTCCATAATGTAGTGTAGTGTAGTTGTCAGGATGTCCGGTACTTGACTAAAACAGTTGAGATTTCATTTGCTATAGGTGTGTTGACTATATAAATAGTCGTTGTGTGAATGATACCATGGGTAGGAGGGAAATATAGGCATCCTCTGTTCTGGCCTCCCCACAGTTGTCCATACGAGAGTCAAGTTCTTGTAATATGTTAGTTTTATCTACCTTGTGAAGTCCTCTCTGAACCTAATGATCAATTTAAACAGTTTTGTTCTTCGTATATGAGGTATCTGACATCCTTTAGGGCTTTGATGGATGACCTAGTTACGAAATGCATGATCTCGTTAGCTTGAGTTTATCATTTGGGGATGCTTTTTAACGGACTTCTTAGTAGCTTAATGTAATACTGGAACATAGTGACTAAGTTGATAAAACCATCTACTGTAGTTATAATTGAAGCTTATCTGACTTAACTCTCTGGTAGTTATTTTATTCTATTACCGTGTTTTATAAAATCATGTGTGTGATGGCAGAAATGCATATTTTTCTGTGAAGTTCAACTCAACTTCTTTTTCCTTAATTTCAAATACGTTGGTGGTCTAGTTATTTGTATGAGGATTAATAGCTCCTCAGATCACTTTAGTGTTAATGTTGACTTGCCTGAGAGCTTATAAATGATAAGTTAGATGCCTCTGGATGGCGAGTACAGTGTCCCCCTGTTGGTTATTGAGATTGAGAAAGCATTCGAGCGTTATTTACTGTGTGACAACTTTCCTCTCATGTTGTTCTCTTTTCATGTACAGTTTGTTGCTGATTTTAGCGTTGCAGTTGTTGTGCTTTAGTGTACTACTTGTTTGAAGGTGAATAACATCTCCCTCGTGTTGTTCCCTTGCCTCTCCGCAAATATATATGCATATCATGTGTTTGAATATACATAACTCCTTTCACCTAACTATGCTTTCCGTCTCAGCTGTCTCCGTAGAAAGACATTGACATCTGGTGTATGTGAAACTCGAAGAAAGACATTGACATCAAGTAAGTGTTCTATTTGCCCTTTTTGCTCTTCTTTCAATGGTCATCCTTCTCACTGTTCCCATTTCTAGACCTCATGAAAAGAATAAAAGTTGAAGTTAGAAAAGGAAAATGTTGCCTCAACCATCTCATATAAGAAATCAATTTCATTCTGAAAGAACATGTTTTTTAATCTTACATCTTATGACAAATATCTATAGCCTTATACTACTACTTGTGTACTATCATTTAGCAATTTGCTGTTGTGCTATACTATTAGTTAGAGTCATAGTTGGGGAAAGTAGATGCCACTACAAAGAATTGGTGGAATTCTATCATTAGAAATGTATATTTTTGATGTTTTTGGTGAGACTTAAATTTCTTGTAAACTATCTACTTCTTTAGTAATTGTGACACGATGGATTAATACATATTGTTTGATGTTTTGTTTGGAAGTTCACGAAGGTAATGGTTTAAAAGAAAGATCATGATAATGGATATTCATCATGTAATTACTCTTTTATAGCCAGTAGCATCTGGAGTACTACCAGTAGTGTAGGACTTGCTATGATATTTGTGATTTGATTATTTATCTTGTTTGATGACAGTAATTATTGATTTGATTGTTGACAACACTTACAAGTAATCATTTTTTAAATCATACTACAGAAGAAATAACACATTATGCCAAGCACATATTGAGCTCCATTGTGGCCTTCGTCTGCTGCTTGATTAATCATTTCCAATGCAGTTGGATCACTACAGTTGAGAAAATCATACTACAGAAGAAATAACACATTTAAAATGCAATATTAAAAAAAGTGAATATAATCGAAAAATATTAAAAATTACCACGCCTTTTCTGTATAAGGCTTCTGGATTCCCTGATGCTCTGCAGATTTTCAGGAAAGAAATGGCTTGTTGAACAATCGACCATTTATGATAAGGAAACCTGAGCAAATTTACCTTCTGATATACAGAACGTTCATTAGCTACTTCATTGAGGAACCTGAAGCTGAAAAATGAAATAAAATGATTAGAAAATGAAATTAAAGAGCAAAAAATTGATCACTACATACATACCAAAATTTAACCCTCATTAAATCTTGTAGGGAGTAGAAAGCAACCCTTTGAATGATATTAATTAGTAGTTCCCTCGAAAGGGATTCAATGAAGTTTTTGTTAGTCATAGTAATTTTTGAAGATTTGTTATTCATATTGATTATTCATATTGAATATTCAGTGAAAGTTGAAAAGTTGAAAGACTAGATTAACATGTATTATAACTCAATTATGTTACTTCTTGATGGATTGGTCTAAATTGTAGAAGATGACCTATTCCCCTTAACCCTAGGTTGTGGTCTTGAATTGAATTGTGTAGTATTGATACAATTAGCTTGGTTACTGTGTGAATTACTATCCTATGTTGTTATTATGTCAATTCATGAATAGATTGAGATGAATTATAATCATATCATGCTAGTTCTTGAGTAATTGACTTAGATTGTAGAGTATATCATGAATTCGACTTAAGTCTCCAACTCTAGACTATGAACTAGTAGGGAATTGTTGTATAGTGGTTCAATTGACTTTATTATTATGTTGGTTGCTATTATATGACGATATTACACCATCGTTGGGTTGAATTGAGGAGTGGTTGATGGTAATAACATGATGATGGTTTTGTGAAGAAGATTAGGGTAAGTCTATGGTCTCAACTCTTTACTTCAATTGTGGTTACTTGTGATTAAGTGGTGATGTTGTATTGAAGTATGCCTTATATTAAGATTGATAGGGTTGGTATGATGTTTAATTGAATGTCTTGACTATTGTTTGTGAAGTGTTGGCTAAGATGTAAATGTTATAAGTATGGTGATAACTTACCAATGTGCCTTATCATGAATGATTGTGTAAATGTGCTAACCTCGCATGTATGAATTGTAATGAAAGAAAAATACTCATGCAATTCATATTGAGCTATGATGATGCTGATTATATAAGGGATAGACCCTATGACCTACATTAAGCTATGATGATTAATAAAGGTATTAAAGACATTTCAAAAGGGACTCTAGCTTAACACCGAGTGAACTAGAGTGAGGAGTGTCCTTTTCCACATAGGGAAGGTAGGATCACTAATGTACTCTTGATATTTGGAGACTAAACACATGTAGCATAAAGAGGGTCCTAACTATATCTCCTAGTTCTTGAACTATGTTGCCTCCATATGAATACTAGCTAGTGGATCCACGCGGTTGTTATGTTCATGTTTTGGTACTACCTTGGAAAGTAGTCTGCCTTCTTTCGGTGTAGGTTCCATGACACCGAATTCCACATTAGCTCATGTGGTCTATGTCGGTTAAGGCAAAATATTCCCAAAAGGTAAAAAAAATAAAGTAATGAATGAACTCTAACTAAGATGGCCTAAGGGGTTTAGCTTAGTCTAGGTAGGGATATGGGACTCTACCTATACATTGCACTAGTTAGTCTTGAAGGGAATCGTAGGAGGGTGTTCTTATGTATGTATATGCTTATAAATGTAAATGAGATGTATATGATGATCTTACATGTTGATGGTATCATATGATGTTGAATTCACTTACGAATACATGTTTGGTCTATATTGCCAAAGTATGATGTTATGTACTCTTAATGATATGATATGAGAAGTTAGACATTGGTTACGGTTCTTGTTAGGTTTACATGATTGGGTAAGGTTATGAGGCTTTGCCTAGTCATTGCACTAGTGGACTTAATGGGGGTTCATGAGTAGTTGTCTTGCTTTGGTTATGTTGTAATGAACTCTTATCTATGCTTGTTGAGGTTATAACTTGATGATAGAGTTTTCTTGATTATATGTTCAAGTATGTTAGTATGCATGATTGGTTTGGTTAGACTTAGTATAATGAACATGATATTGACTTGATGATTATGCATAAATAACTTGTATTGGTTCTTGAATGTGCATAAAGCTTTCCAAATGTAAAATATCATGCTTTATTGAAATGTCCTTTTTAGCATGATTTGATATTGTGTGTGCATATGGTCTCATACTTAGTACAAGTGGTGTACTAACCCCATTTTCTCCCTTTTCTCCAACAATTTAGGTTCCGGTCGTTGAAGGACTTTTGAGACGACTTTGAAGGAAAACTTGGAATTCTCACTCATCCAAGTTGGGTAGGTCCTCACTTTCCGAGGGAAATGCCACTATCAAGCTTTTGAATGTTGTTCTAGTTTTAAGACTTTTAGTTCTTTCCTTTTCATTTGAGTATTAAAGATTGTATAGCCTATATGTGGCTTTATTACATTGTTGGATATGCCCAATCGGTACACTCTTGTTCAGATGGTTATGAGACGAGACACTCTTTTAAGACTATGTTAAGTGTTGACACCCATTTTGACCCTCCATGATAGGAATTGACTTTCGAGTTTCTTATATTCCAAACGATTTGAAATAACCTACTTTATAAAATTCAAAATATTTTTCAAGTTATTAGTTTTCACCGTTTTTATAATTTTTAAGTAAAATATATATTATATATATATTTTTTATGTATTTATTATAGTTTTATAAAATATTTTGAAAATCATCTCAATTTTTTTTTTAATTTTAATAAGTATTTAATTAAATTAGTTTAGTTTAAATTATGGTTATAAATTTTGAATTATTTAATGTATAATTAAGTTAGCTATTTCTATTTCGTTAAAATTAAGAAGCTCGTTAATTAATTAATATTAATTCATCTTTCTTAAATTTTAGTCAAATTCTCTAAATTAAATTTAATTTGACTATTTCTTAAAATTCCAAGACATAACCCATTTTCCTTAAACCCATTTGGAAACCAAGTCTTGGGCTCTTTTTCTCTGAATTGCCAGCAGCCCATTTCCCATTTCAATTCTCAGCGCACCAAAAATCTCAGCCCAGTTCCCAACAATATAAATTCCCAGCCCAATTCACTCCCAACGAAATAATTCCAATGACCCAAGTCAGCATACATTCAGCCAACTAACAATACCCACCAACATACAGTAGCCGATCATGTTCTTCTTCTCCAAAGCAAACAACTGAGAAACGCTGCATCAATCCGGAAAAATCGGAGAAAAGCCGCGCCGTCCTCCTTTTTCTGCAACACCCATACTCGTCCCATCCCTTCGTCCCCTTTTCCCCCTTTTCGCAAAGCTTCAGAGAAACAACTCTCCATGATTTTTACTGTTGCCTCGAAAAGGAACGAGTTGATTCAAAATTCAACGGATTTTGCCCTCTAATCACCCCTAAATTTCACTATAAATACCCCCATTCCATGACCGTTTTAAGGGGGGGATTTTGATTATTGATCTTTGTTACTCAAAACAAGAGCATTTTAGGCGGAATACTCTATCCAAAACAGAGAGGAATTTTTAGTTTTTTTTTTCTCCTCTAACTCGGAGCTATTTTGCTTGCCGGAGCTCATTGGAATCGATTCAGGTGGTGGAAGTTCTTCACGGTTAAGCTCGTCGTCCAGAACGCTGCTCCAAGAAAGGTATCCCGCCTTCCTTTTATACTTCGTTTCAATGTAACATATTGTGTGTGTTCGATACTCTATGCAAATATTGTCAACGAGAGTGTGTTAGTTATGTGGTTAGCTAGCCCATAATCTTGTTTTCTTGTGAGTTTTGGGCTGCGAGTTTAATCCCGTAGCAATGAGTTTTGCTTTAATTCTGCTTGGTCGCTATGTTCCTTAATTATATTGGTATCTATATGGTTAATTAAAACTCTATTTTATTGTGTCTAAAATGGGTTTGAAGTTCGTTTAGTCTCCATTCGAAGTTTATTAAGTACATAGTTTAGTTCTTTCTTTCTTTGCTTGTATTCCAGATCGTACTTCGTAGTTTCTGAATGCCTATATGTCAACCACATATGATAGTATTTATTCATGCTCTGACCAATTTGAATGTTGGTTTGTATTTTTTTTCTTTTTAATATTGATATCATGTTTACAGATCATTATCGTTTTTGCTTTGTGGGGCCTCTATAGCTTCTCCTTCCCTTCCCGTGATTTGTTAGAATTCATTTGGCTTAATTTCCAGTTACCTATATATGCTTAATTCCCTGGAAATGGTATCTATGACCAAATGTTTTTTTTAAAATAGTAGCATGACACATTTATTTGTTAATCGTTTGAGTCTCACGTGATTATATATGTTCATATTAGAGTATTGTAATCTTATTTGAGAAATATGTCTATGGCTATGGTTAAATGTGTTGATCCGTCTTCAGGATTTGCACTAGTTTTTTTATAATCTGCCTTAGCCTTTGATTCTGAAAACAAAAGAGTCGATCTTTTGGTTTAGCTTAATGGTGTTCCCTTTCATGCCATAGCTACTGTTTTCCACCCAATCTCAATTTCGGTGTCCTTTTTAGGCAAGATCGATCATTGGTTTCATCTCATATTGGTTAACATGAGCATATTATTCATTTGTTCAAGCTTTTAATGTTCATTGTGTTGCCACCAAAAATTGCTGGCATCGTGATATTGGTCTGTGTTTTGTTGTTGTATGTCCCTTTTTTGTCTTGGCCTGATTCTTGTAGCAAAACTCTAGTTATCTGGGATTTAAGTTCATTTATTTGCAATAAAAATATTTAATTTGCCTTGTTATTGGATGACCTGACATGTATTTCATTTTGTTTAAACACTGTTTTTAACTCATTCTTCACTATTTATCATAACTTAATTGATGAAGTCAATGATTCATGCTCCACTGCCTCAATTGTATGCCATGGTTGCTATACACATATATATGTTTTCAGCAACTATTTGTTCTTGAATTAATAAATGCTCGACTTTATTACTAGTGGATACTTAGCTTAATCTATTAATTCATTTTTTTTGTGGCTTATCATTAGCTTACCATTCTAATTCTTATCGTTCTTATTTTCCTTGCATGAATCTCTTGTTCCGAGCTCAATTTGGGACTCTCTCCTTCGCTCCCGTGCATTTCTTCTAAGTTTGGCCGAGCCCAACATCCCCTTGAGTCTGCCTCGTTAGGAAAGCAGAAATACAATGGCTGGAAATTTAAAACGTTGTTCCGAGAAGCTGTAAACAGTTTGTATACGCTAAATATACACTGTTATACAGTTTTAATGCAGCAGATACTAGGAAAAAAAATCGATATAGGTTGCAGGGGTTGTATGCACTCGGTATACAGACCCGATATACAAGAAAAATGGATCAAAATACGTCCTATATGCGAAGTATACAATGACTGTATACACAAATTTTCAAAAGCGAAAATGGCCTGGAACAGGCCCAAATAGTGCAGCTGGCCCAAAGTTTTTGGACAACAATAGGCCCAAAAGATTAAATCCTTCTCTCCTCTCTTTATCATTTTATTGCATTGTTTTAACTCTATTTTTAAAATTGTTAACTAACTTAATTAAATTCCCCAAAGATGAGTTATTTTTGTTATGTCGGTTTACTTTTAATACTTCTTTTTACTAATAAGATTTTATGTCATTAATTGAATTAAATCTCTTTGTTCCTAAAAAGACATGTTCTTTAATTAAATCACATAACACATTTTTACTTAGTTTAAAATCGTTTTTAAGTTAAGATGTTCGTTCTCAAATAAACTTAAAAAATGTTTTCCTTTCCTTACTTTAGTCATTTTCTCAAGATTTTAATTCAATTTACTCTCCAATCAATTAAAATGGTTTAAGTCCAAATTATATTTTTCTAAAATGATTCGAATATCTAATTAATATAGTTTTTTTTAAAAAAATTCTAATCACTTGTAAATAAAAATTAAACATTTAAATTAAGATCTCATTCTCTAATTTTTTTAAAATTCAAATATTTCATTAAGGGTCTCATTTTCTAAAAATTCAAATGTTTCAACTAAGTGCCCATTTCCTTAAAAAAAATTAAAAAAAGAAGTTCTTTTAACTATTTTCTCAAGTTGGTCAAATATTTTAAATTAATATTATTATGTTTATATCAAATTATTTTTCTAAAAATAGTCAAAAAAGATAATTAACCTAAGTCATAGGATAACCGCGTGTTAACGGACGTTTCAAATGCCTTAAAAAACTTTTTGAAGCGTAAATAAGAACCTCTTACCCATTTTCTCTAAATTGTTAAAGGCTTAATCTGTTAGAGTCTTTTAAATTAAGTTTTCTTGATTTCTTGAAAAAATTAAGTGGCGACTCTTTTCTATGTATTTTTCTTAAATTGTTTTATAATTAGAACATTTCAAAAATGTGATTTTGCTAAAAATGGCAAAATTATGGCATAACAGAAATGACGACTCTGCTGGGGATTTAATAGGTTCTAACCATAGCAGAGTTATGTTAATTATTAAAGTTTTAAGCATATGCTTACTTGTTTGCATATTTTACATGCCTAATGCTTTATTTTTAATGCTTATGTGATATAAACTGCTTAGTTGTTATTTTATTTTATAAATTGTATGTTTGTTACTGCTTTATAAATTGTCATTCCGTTCATACTTCCTCCAGTTCTGGAACATTAACACAATCACACGTACACGCGAGGAGTGTTTTGTGCACCCGCACATTTCTTTCAGAATTCCAAAAGTTAGGAGAGTTTGCATATGCGCGGGGTGTCCGAATCTTTTTCTGTGTGACCGCGTAGCCTTCTCACTCGAGTTGTCCACTCGGGAACCTTGTGTCTAGTAAACCCACTCTTAGTCAACTAGCGTAGAGCGAAACCAAATCCTTTTAAGCGCGCATTGGACTAAGATGACCCAACACCCAAGGCGTGTTGAGCTCATTAGAGAGACCACCTTGAATCCAAAATGGCCCACGGCCTAAACGGACGACCATACTAATGTGTTTAAATTTGAAGGATGTATACGTTGTTTGGCAAGCCATTATCTCATGGCAAATTATATGCACATCCTTCAAACGTTAGGCCTACCTTTGGCTCAAAAGGTCACATGGATGTTAGGAGGCGTTATATATTGTTTGTGTCTTAAATGTTACAAATTTTGTTTCATTTGTGCTTGTTTGACCTATGTGTTTATATACATATGTTTTTCTTTAAACATAATTAGTCCATTAGTCCATTCCAAAGTCTTAAAATGTCATTTAACCTATAAAATCAATTTTCAAGCCCTCAAAATACTCTTTGGTTCCACTCCCAAAATACGTTCAAAATCAATCGAATTCTAGGTTCAATAGAGCTTTAAATTTTTTGTAAGGTCATCATTCAAATTCACGTTGACTTCGTCATCCTTGGAAATTATATTTCACACCTACCTAGCCGAAATTACTAAATATGCCATCAGTTTCATGTCAATTTTGAAACATCTTTATTCTTATAGGGATTTTCTATTGAATCTTCCAAAGAGTCAACATTTAAACCTTCATTCAAATCACATAGTTCACTTTTCTCAAATAACGTTCTTTCCCAAAAGTTTAAATTCACAAAATGATCTTTTTCCCCATTTGATCGCTTTTTAGAGTCTCCGTCTCCTCGAATATTGGACTAATTTGTTTTAAGTAAAACAAATGTTATTCATTTTCTATGTTACTTTGGTTGATTATTATGAATAATGGGCTAACTCTCTTATTTTTTGAGTTTTGTTTTTAGAAGGAGAGACTGATTTGTGTTGGTAATCAAACTTGCTCGCTTCGCCAAAGTACCCGCTGGCAGAACATCCATATTTTACACAGTCTAAGGTCAAGGAAATTTCTACAGATTCTTTATTTCTTACTTGGACTACTAAGAGGACTCGTTCAAAAATGGATTCCACTATCAACACAATTACTTCGTCCGAAATGATCCCCATTTCATCTATTGCGGCCAATCCTAGCGCCTCGATAGCAACAAAATCATCCATGGAAGTCATTGCTCGTCTAGAGCAACAAATTGGTAAACTGAATCTACTGGTAACACAACACCAAGCTGCGTTTCAGAACTTACCACCTGATACTCACAAAAAAGGGCCCATGTTGCCTTTTTTTTCAACATCGAGTGATTTTAATCAAGGATATCATTTCACTACCTTTCAGCAAACTCAAAATGTTTCGCTCACTAATTCAACTCAAGATACTCCCCTTGTGTACACATTTGCACCTCCAAAAGCTCCAACGGTAACACATCATGCTCCGCCTATGTACACTTATGTAACTGCTCCATCTGTTACTAAGGCTCAGGAGTTTCACCGCCAATATGTTAATCACTATGTTGAAATTGAAAATGATGCAAAGTCAATTGATGCTGAAATGATGAGTAGGAAAATGTAAAGCTTAAAGGATGCTTTGAGAGGTCTTCGTGGGTTCGATAGTAGCCAGAGTGTTAGATACGAAGAGTTGTGCACATTTCCCGAGGTTGAGCTTCCACCCGGTTACAAGATTCCAAAGTTTGAAAAGTTCAGCGGATCAGGAAATCCTTTCTTCCATTTGTAAATTTACTGTGAAAAGTTGATTGGCGTTGGAAACAACGAAGGGATAAGAATCAAGCTATTCAATCAAAGTCTAACAGGAAAAGCCTTGGAGTGATACTCTAAGCAAGATGTGACCAAATGGCGTACTTGGGATGATCTGGCGAACGCTTTTGTGGATCACTACAAGTTTCATGTTGAGATCACTCCTGATAGAATCTCTATTACCAAGCTAAAACCAAAGTCGACTGAATGCTTTCGAGAATATGCCATTCGTTGGAGGGAAGAAGCTGCTTGGGTGCATCCACCTATGGAGGAATCAGAAATGATCACCTACTTCATCCAAGCTCAAGACTCAGAATACTATGAGCGTATGGTGACCATGGGTGGAAAGACATTCGCTGAAGTTATCAAGGCTGGAGAAATGATTGAAGACGGTCTCAAGACAGGCAGAATAACAAGTCACTCCTCATCTCAATTTGCTAATAGGGGGTATCAAACTGGTTCTTTTGGAAAAAAAAAAGAGAAAGAAGTCATGATGTTAACGACTCGGGGAGCTACCTCATACAACTATCAACCACCTCCAGGCTATCCTAATTCACAATACTATGTTTGCAACAATCAATCTACATTTCGTTCTCCACGATCAATGCAAAATCCTCAGAACAATGCACCTCGTCCTAATTTTGAGAAAAAGCCCTCCAGGGTCTTCACTCCATTGTGTGAGACAAGGACTCAACTTTTTGAGAGATTGAAACAGGCTGGGATACTTCATCCAGTGGAAGCCTAGACTGTGAATACTTCAACCAAGTGGTATGACTCAAATAAGCGTTGTGCTTATCATTCAGGAGTTGTTGGACATGATACAGAGAAATGTATCACTCTCAAACATGAAATTCAAGATCTAATTGACAACGAGGTGGTAAAACTTGCACATGCTCCAGCAAATGTCAACACAAATCCACTCCCCACGCACAAAAAGTAGTCATGGGCATAATCAGTTGCGAAGAAGAAGCAAGTCTTTTTTTTAAAGTCTCACTTTTGGCATATTTTAGTCTTGCATCTGGAACTTGTTGTATTATTTTCCTGTAATCGCACTTTTATCACTTTGTTCCTTTGTAAACATTTCTTTGAATTTCCTTGTAAGTGTCTTTCATCTGTAACGAACTACGTCTGACCTGAATTCTCAAGAATGAGATACGTAGGCGGCCTATGTCGGCTTTGGTCACCTTTTAATCCCTTTTTAATGTTTTCTTATAATTGGAACTACGTTTGACCTGATTTCTGCTCAACGGGATATGTAGGAGCCATATCGGCTCAGTCATATTCGCCGTAAGTTTTTTTTTCTTCATATGAAAACTGGGGCAGAATTTTGAGAGGATCTCAAAATTCATTAGAAAATGAATTTTTCGAACAACTCAGGATCAAGGATGATTCAGAGTTGCAACTGGGGCAGAATTTTTGAGATTCACTCAAAAATTCAACTAGAAACTACAAAAGTTCAAAACTTCTATTATGTTTTAAGCCGGGGCAGAATCTTTTGAGGAGTGTCTTCAACAATTCCATCAAGCGACATTTTAGACCAGACAAGCTTGTAATTCAGAATGCAAATGAGCATCAGGATGGCAAGGAAAAACTAACATGAATTAGTCTCTCAAAACTAAGAATTTTTCTTTGGACGCAGGAACTATAAAGTTACAAGGCATCATTAGACCCACAACGGCCTCATCATAACTCAGATGATCACTACTCATACTCATTTGCTAAAATTTTCCTTTCGTTTTATTGTGACTTACACATTTTTGATTTTACAGATGGAATAGCTTATCATAATGGCGAAGACCATAAGACGCTATCCAGACTAATATAAGCTGAAAAACTTCATCCTTGACTTGTCTTTTGTCATATCATTTACTTTGATAATTTGTTTTGTTACTAACTCACGACTGAGTTTTGCAGGTATCATTTCGGAATTGAAGGCAAAATTTCAAAAGATCTTCTGAAGTCTTGAATGATCAAATCAGATATTCACCAGAAAAATGGCAGGAGCCAAAGTTTTTCAAAATTTTATTATAAAGGATATTCGACACTGAGGATCCAGTACAACAAGCTTACTCTTATCCTCTACTTATACGTTGACGAGTTCTGCCCTCCGTTATTTCTAATCCCTTGTCTTTTCTGTGAAAAATTCTTTCGTTCTCTTTAAATCTCGTTAAGTTTCAAGTTTGAACTACGTCAGACCTGGTTTCTTATTCCAGCAAGACACGTAGGCAATCCTATATAAGGATTCGGTGTTCCTACTATTTCAAATTACAGACTTCAGAGGAAACTGGGTCATGTTTTTGAATCAGTCATTCTTCGTTTCTAGCAAATTATTTCAATTAAGTACCCTTGGACTGGAAACAGGGGCAACTTTCTGAAATAGTTCAAAGTTCTCAAAATCTCCGCTCAATTTCAAGTTTCAGATATATTTTTTTTCTCTCAAGAAACTCTCTCTTTAATAAGAAATTCCAGACTAAAAGTAGTAGGGACTCACTTTATGTGACATCTCTAATCGGCCATTAGTGCCTCTTTTCAACGTTTAAAGTTCTCAAATCGTTCTTACAGATTCCAGTGTTCTCTATGGCTACCAAATCGTTATGAAGAGTTTCAGAGTAGTGCCATTTTATCAATTTCTCTGTTCTTATCTAACAATTTTTCTATGAGCACATCGATGACAAAGTTTTAATGACAACCAGATATGTTATCGGCTACACAAACCACAAGAAGCTAATCAGACTACTCTGATATAACCTTATTCTCTACTTTTGATATTGTTCTTTATCATGAGGTATTATGTTGGAGAGTTACTTCCTTCAATGTGACACGTTAAATTATTATTGGAGAGTCACTTCCTTCAACGTGACACGTTAAATTATTATTGGAGAGTCACTTCCTTCAATGTGACACGTTAAATTATTATTTGAGAGTCACTTTCTTCAACGTGACACGTTAAATTATTATTGGAGAGTCACTTCCTTCAACGTGATACGTTAAATTATTATTGGGGAGTCACTTCCTTCAACGTGACACGTTAAATTATTATTGAAAAGTCACTTCCTTCAATGTGACACATTAAATTATTATTGGAGAGTCACTTCCTTCAACGTGACACGTTAAATTATTATGGGAGAGTCACTTCCTTCAACGTGACACGTTAAATTATTATTGGGGAGTCACTTTCTTCAATGTGACACGTTAAATTATTATTTGAGAGTCACTTCCTTCAACGTGACACGTTAAAATTGGAGAGTCACTTCCTTCAACGTGACACGTTAAATTTCTATTGAAGCGTCACTTTCTTTAACGTGACACGTTAGATTATTATTGGAGAGTCACTTCCTTACATGTGGCATGTTAAATTATATTGGAGCGTCACTTCCTTCAACGTGACACGTTAAATTTTTATTGGAGCGTCACTTCCTTCAACGTGACGTGTTAAATTATTATTGGAGAGTCACATCCTTCAACGTGACATGTTAAATTATTATCGGAGAGTTACTTCCTTCAACGTGACATGTTAAAATTACTATTGGAGCGTCACTTCCTTCAACGTGACATATTATATTATTGGGGCGTCACTTTCTTCAACATGGCACGCTAAATTATTACGGGAAAGTCACTTTCTTCAACGTTACATGTTAAATTATTATTGGAGAGTCACTTTCTTCAACGTGGCACGTGATATAATATTATCATCACATCGTTTAAATGGACACACCATTTTGGATCACCACAAGAGAAATACACTTGAAATTGAATCGTCATCTCCTTCAGTATGACATGTTAAACCAGGTTTGCACAAATTACATTTGCATTTATGTTACATTTTCTACTAACAATTATTTTCCAGACATTACAATACACAAAGTGGACTATGTCAAATATGATGCAACACAATGTGGAACTTTTTCTTAGCAGCGAACTGGGACATAGTCCACAGAGGAGTATCAAACTCTTAGGACGCGAGTTGAAGAACGACTTCCACCGCAATCAAACCATATCCCTATCCTAGACATGCGGGTATTTTCTTGGTTTTAATAGTTCCAGTTTCGCCTTCAGTAAAATTTTCAACTCTCATTGAAGGCAATTTTTCAAATTCGAGTGACAATACACCTAGAGCTTTGGAAGTTATGTCCATGTGAGTTCTTACCTATGGGTGTAAAGGGCCCCACTTTCATAAGTGAGATGTTTGCAAGCCTCATTTCCGCGCTCAAGTAATTTGTCACTCATCCTTAAGCTAAAGGTTATTTTCGCATACGAGATTTTCTTTTCAACCGATCGAGTCGAACTACAAGTAGTCTGATTCCCTAAGTTTAGGGAAATGTATGGGCTCAATGTTGAAAACTCGACTGTATTCCAGCAAATAATTTCTACCTCTATTCTCGAACTTTTTGGTCTCTCCATACTTCGACACCGAAATAGCTCTTGCATTCATTCAAAATCTTGCGTTAAATCAAGCGTATCGAACTACAAGTGGCCTGAATTCTCCTATAGCCTGAGATATGTAGGAAACCCACTCTCAGGGCTCAGCCACAATTCCTAAAGTCCGTACCAAAAACTCTTTTCTAAAAGATAAAGATGTGATTAGTCAAAATTGGATTCGTCAATTTCATTTGCCTCGGATTTCTTTCATCAATCCAAGTCAAACGAGGGGCAGCTGTTGACACTTAATTTTGACCCTCCATGATAGGAATTGACTTTCGAGTTTCTTATATTCCAAACGATTTGAAATAACCTACTTTATAAAATTCAAAATATTTTTCAAGTTATTAGTTTTCACCATTTTTATAATTTTTAAGTAAAATATATATTATATATATATTTTTTATGTATTTATTATAGTTTTATAAAATATTTTGAAAATCATCTCAATTTTTTTTATAATTTTAATAAGTATTTTATTAAATTAGTTTAGTTTAAATTATGGTTATAAATTTTGAAGTATTTAATGTATAATTAAGTTAGCTATTTCTATTTCGTTAAAATTAAGAAGCTCGTTAATTAATTGATATTAATTCATCTTTCTTAAATTTTAGTCAAATTCCCTAAATTAAATTTAATTTGACTATTTCTTAAAATTCCAAGACATGATCCATTTTCCTTAAACCCATTTGGAAACCAAGTCTTGGGCCCTTTTTCTCTGAATTGCCAGCAGCCCATTTCCCATTTCAATTGTCAGCGCACCAAAAATCTCAGCCAGTTCCCAACAATATAAATTCCCAGCCCAATGCACTCCCAGCGAAATAATTCCAATGACCCAAGTCAGTATACATTCAGCCCACTAACAATACCCACCAATATACAGTAGTCGATCCTGTTCTTCTTCTCCAAAGCAAACAACTGAGAAATGCCGCATCAATCCGGAAAAATCGGAGAAAAGCCGCGCCATCCTCCTTTTTCTGCAACACCCATATTCGTCCCATCCCTTCGTCCCCTTTTCCCTCTTTTCGCAAAGCTTCAGAGAAACAACTCTCCATGTTTTTTACTGTTTCCTCGAAAAAGAACGAGTTGATTCAAAATTCAACGGATTTTACCCTCTAATCACCCCTAAATTTCACTATAAATACCCTCATTCCATGACCATTTTAAGGGGGGGGATTTTGATTATTGATCTTTGTTACTCAAAACAAGAGCATTATAGACGGAATAGTCTATCCAAAACAGAGAGGAATTTTCAGTTTTTTTTCTCCTCTAACTCGGAGCTATTTTGCTCGCCGGAGCTCATTGAAATCGATTCAGGTGGTGGAAGTTCTTCACGGTTAAGCTCGTTGTCTAGAACGCTGCTCCAAGAAAGGTATCCCGCCTTCCTTTTATACTCCGTTTCAATGTAACATATTGTGTGTGTTCGATACTCTATGCAAATATTGTCAACGAGAGTGTGTTAGTTATGTGGTTAGCTAGCCCATAATCTTGTTTTCTTGTGAGTTTTGGGCTGCGAGTTTAATCCCGTAGCAATGAGTTTTGCTTTAATTCTGCTTGGTCGCTATGTTCCTTAATTATATTGGTATCTATACGGTTAATTAAACCTCTGTTTTGTTGTGTCTAAAATGGGTTTGAATTTCGTTTAGTCTCCATTCGAAGTTTATTAAGTACATAGTTTAGTTCTTTCTTTCTTTGCTTGTATTCCAGATCGTACTTCGTAGTTTCTGAATGCCTATATGTCAACCACATCTGATAGTATTCATTCATGCTCTGACCAATTTGAATGTTGGTTGTGTATTTTTTTTCTTTTTAATATTGATATCATGTTTACAGATCATTATCGTTTTTGCTTTGTGGGGCCTCTATAGCTATAACGCCCCAAAATGAACCAAGGTGAACTAGAGCCTCATGATTGTTTCTTGAGTTGATTTTAATTTAAACGGAGTTAGTCTAGTGTCCTTAGTTAGTGTGCAAAGTTTCGTGAAGTTTGGAGGTCAAATGACCAAGAACGTCCAAGGCATTCGAAAGATATGCCTTAAGTCGACCTTGTACGTCTAGACGAGTTTCATCGAGTTTTATGTGTTCATTTTGGATGAAATTCATGTGAAAGGTGTTAAACTTATATATGATCATATTTGTGTTGGAAACGTCTAGGAAATTATCCCCAAGGACCATCGAAGGGTCCTTGAGGAAGGACCCAAAACCTGGTAAGCAGGCTGTCCCAGGCAGCCTTGGCGACGGAGCAGTCGACGGCCAGTCATGGCTGTGAAGCCCCGTCACAAGGTTCCATCGTGGGGGACTTGTTCAAGGGTGTAGAGGGGACCGTTGGCAAGCCACTTAAGCTTGCAACGGATGGTCAGGATGGGCCGTTGCACCCGTGATGCCCCGTCACAAGCAGGTCGTCGCAAGTCTTTTCCCTGTGCGCAGATTTTTCTGCCAAGTTAGGGGTGAACTTGTAAATTCACCCCACGTCTAAATAAGAGTTTGGACGGTTTGTTAAGGGATTGTTGGGTATATTAAATGAGTTTTAAACCCTAGACCTAGACAAGACCCCCTCACTTCTAAATTCAACTCTCTCTCTTTAAAGAAACTCTCTCAAGACTCCATTGGAAGCTAGAGGTCAAGGAAGGATAGGAGGGATGGTTGGACGTGTCTCTTCATAAAAAACTCTTGGTTTTGGTTTGCTTAGTGAGGTATGGTATCCATTCTTGAATATCTTTTCATTCAAGAAGTCAATTTCCAAAATGGTTTTCAAAAGGGTTTCTTAACTCAATCTTCTTCTAACTTTGATTCCTAGTATAAGTCTTTTTGTATTAAGTTCTAATGGTTTAAATGTATTATCTTGGTTTGAATTGATGATTTTTGATGTTAAAACTCCATGACACTCTTGTTTATGCATACTTCAACTTTTGACTTAAAAATGGGTTATGTGAGCATGAATTGAGTAGGGTATGAACTTGGGTCTTCTTGTATTTGTCATGTTGGTGTAGCTACTGCCCTAAGGGACTTAATATGGTGAAATGTTGATAAATTTCTTATGGGTGATGATGGTTTGATTTGTTGATGAGTTGCTCTCATTGTATAGTTCTTATTATGAATTGCTATTTGAGTGGTATGGTCCACCTTATGGGTGGCGGTGCTAATTGATGATCTTGATGTTGTTTAGTATGTGTTGAGTAGGTAATCTTGAAGGTCTAATATGTTAAATGAAGATATATTGTATGTGGGTCTTCTATTGTGTTTGGTGTAGCTTGAATTGCATGCTTGACCTAGTTTATGTCTAAATAAAGTATATGATTATGAGAAGCATGTAGAGTGTGTAAATCAATGAATCGAGGTTAAAGTATGCGTAGAACTTGTTGATAATTAAATGATGCTTATATGCAAGGTGTACACACACACACACACACTTTAAAGAATGTATTATGCCAAGTTGAGCAAAAAGGGGAATCTTGAGGTGGACACACTTCGTGAGTTGAGATGTAGTGTCTAGTAGCAACCTCTCCATTCCTAGTGAGATTTGTAAAATAGACTATTATGTTTAGAAATCCACGGGGAGTTATGCATAGCACCGAGATGATATGAAGGGGCGGTGAATTGCACTTCGTGAGTTGAGATGTTGTAATCCAAAGTACCTCTTGAGATGAGTACTCCTCGTTAGTAGAGAGTGAGTTACTTAGTAGAAATCTCCTTATCCCTTAACTATGTGCCCGCATAGGTGTAGCTATTGGAAAACCCATGTAAACGCTAAGAAGCATGGCCTTACATTAGGCAAGTAAGGATCCCTCATCCGATAGGGGTTAATATCGGGATTCCATGTCTAGCTCTCATGGTCTTTGTCGTTTAAGCTAACTCCCACAAAAGAATTGATTTGAAACTAATTATCTTGTTTATTGTTGATTTTGTGTACGTATGTCGTGAAGTGCTCAATCCACATTAGTTATCGAGTAGGAGCATTGAGTGGGAGTAGTAGTATGGGATGCTATTCTCACATTGCACTTGGTGTGACCTATACCTACTATGGGAGAAGAGTACCTTCATGAAATTCGTGTGAATGAGTACTATGGTGTAGTGTTATGGATGATTATTGTGGAGTACTTTAGTAAATGGAATCCATTAGGAGTACTAAGTGGGAGTGGTAGTATGGGATGCTACTCTCACATTGCACTTGGTGTGACCTATATTTTCCATGAGTGTTTTGCATATGTTAGCCAAGGGCGTGGATTTGATTTCCAACGAAGTAAGCCTAAGATTTGGTAGTTTAAGGGTCGCTTTGGTGTGCTTTGAAGGGAGGTGTAATGAAAATACCTTCTTAGCTCACCTTAGGGAGTCTTAGGATAACCTTGGGTTAGGGCAACTTCAAAGAAAAGAGTTCATATGACTTGGACCGTGCCATTCACTGTAAGGTCTCCATTGTAAGAATCCAAAATGTTCACTGTGATGCTTTATTCAATTTTTATTGTAAGTTTAGTAAGTTCATTGAAATGTTCCTTTTGATTATTCTAAGTTTTGGTAAAGTTGCCATAAAGTGTTGATTGTCGATTCTCATATTGGTTTGTTTCTAGATTCATGAATATTGCTTTAATTGCATGAAAAGCTATTCTACTAAATATCACTTTTTGTATGTTTATTTGCATACGCCATACTTAGTACATTGTTGTACTAACCCCATACTTTTATATACCTTATGAGTATAGGTTGGAAGCCTTTTGGAGGATCGGAGTTGAAGCTTGGGAATTCTATCTCTCAAGAATTGGGTATGTTCTCATATATTCGAGGACATAGTTTTATGTTTCTTAGTTTCTTTATTAAGACTTAAAAATGTATTTACTTTTATTGTAAAGGGCCGTGTCCCTAAGATTCCAAGTTGTGTCTTTAAGTTGGCTTGTGACGATAAGATTTCCTAGTATTTATGAAAAGGCTTCTTCTATTATTATTATCGTGAAAAGTTTTAATTCCGCACTACTTTTCATGCTTTATGTTATGAAGGCCAGTCAGAGGTCTTGTACGAGACCCCAAAGGGGTCAAGTATGCCCGGTCATGATTCGAAGGTTTTCCCTAACTTTTAGGGGGTGCTTTAGGGTCGTGACAGACTTGGTATCATAGCATAAGCTTTTGAGAAATAGTTTAAGGTTCTGAAAGTCTCACAAGCCACATCTAGTAGTATCTTGGTCATTGGTGTGAGTCGCGACACATCCATTGACAAGAGGCTATAGGATGCTAGAAGTTTCACTTTCTTCTCTATTCTAGTATCGTGCCTTAGAGTTGAGTATATAAGGTGTCTATTCTCAACCTCTTCTTTTTGTGTTTTTAGGACATGAATACGAGAAGATCGACCACTAGAAGAGAGGAGGGAGGTGTACCAAATGAGAGAGTCCTTCCCCGTGTTGTCCAAGTTCCTATTGTTGGCTTAGGGGAGGAAAATGAGGAGGTTCCTCTTCAAGAACCTCAAGTGCCTCCGGAACCTCAAGGACCTCAAGTGCCTCCTATGCCTCAACCTCCTTTTGTTGAGGGTGATATGACTAATGCGGAGTTAAGGGCTGCCCTAATGAACTTGACCCAACTCATGACGGCTCAAGCTCAAGTTGTCAACAATCACTTTGTGGGCCAAGCTAACCAAGGAGATAGGTCCCAACCAAATGCTAGTACTCCCGCTTCTAAGATTCGGGATTTCATGAGGATGAACCCTCCTACTTTTCATGGCACTAAGGTGGATGAAGATCCACAAGGCTTCATAGATGAGGTTTTCAAGGTGGTAGATTCTATGGGTGTGACCCCTAGAGAGAAAGCGGAATTGGCCGCTTACCAACTTAAGGATGTTGCTCAAGTGTGGTATGAGCAATGGAGGGGTGAGAGAACCTTAGAAAGAGGACCGGTTGATTGGGAGGAATTTAAAGAGGCTTTCCTAGATAGATTTTTTCCTTTAGAGTGGAGGGAGAAGAAGATGGTTGAATTCATGAACCTCCATCAAGGGGGAATGAGTGTGCAAGAGTACTCTCTCAAATTCACCCAACTCTTTAAGTATGCCCCAACCATTGTGGCCAACCCTAGGGCTAGGATGAACAAGTTTGTGATGGGCGTGTCTAGCTTGGTGGAAAAAGGGTGTCGTACGACTATGCTTCTTAACGACATGGACATCTCTAGGCTCATGGTTTATGCACAACAAATTGAGGAGTCCAAAATTAGGGAGATAAGGCAAGAGGGTAAGAGACCTAGGTCGGATGATTCTAGTCACCAAAGGCCTAAGAAGAGGTTTTATCCCCAAGATTCTTCTATGGAAAACAAGGATAGGGCTCCAAATCAACTTTCTCAAGGTGGTGGTCATTCCTATGAAAGGGCTAGGTGCCCTACTTGTGGCAAGCAACATGGGGGTAAGTGTCTTGCCAGAATGGATGGTTGTTTTGCATGTGGTAATAAAGGCCACAAGATGAGGGACTGCCCAAACCTTAAATCAAGGGGGAGAGATGTCAATCAAGCTTCCCTAGATCCTAATACTCCCAAGAAGAACCCTTCCTATGGGATGGGGGCTAGAAAGGATAATTAATCCGGATCGATGGTTTTGGTAAGTCTCTACTCTTTGTTATTGTTGCTTTTGTGTTATGAGATGAGTTTATATGGTTTTATAGTTCATATGATCATGTCATCTTGATAAATTGCTCAAAGAGTGGATTTTTGAAAGTTTTGTATGTTTGGCAGTGTTACAGTGAATGTTCACTGTGAAAAATTTGCAATTTGAGAAAAATTTGTCTTGCCTTAATTGAAGTTTAAATATGTGCAAAATTGTTGTATATGAGCATGTTTAATGTTGGAGAAGGTAGTTCCTCCATAAAAGAAGTTTAAGGTTGAGTTTTGACTTTGTGAAGTTTGGCAAAAGTTGTCTATGTTGATAAGTGTTGAAAGTGTGAAATGATGTTCCTTGCTAATTGATGCTTTGATTGTTGATGTTTTCATCATGATATAAGTGAATTATATGATGCTAAGAGAGTCCTTGTTGTTCTTAAAAATTTAAGTGTCATTCGAGGACGAATGTTATTCCAAGTGGGGGAGAATATAACACTCCAAAATGAACTAAGGTGAACTAGAGCCTCATGATTGTTTCTTGAGTTGATTTTAAGTTAAACGGAGTTAGTTTAGTGTTCTTAGGCAGTGTGCAAAGTTTCGTGAAGTTTGGAGGTCAAACGACCAAGAACGTCCAAGGCATTCGAAAGATATGCCTTAAGTTGACCTTGTACGTCTAGATGAGTTTCGTCGAGTTTTATGTGTTCGTTTTGGATGAAATTCATGTGAGAGGTGTTAAACTTATAGATGATCATATTTGTGTTGGAAACGTCCGAGTAATTATCCCCAAGGACCATCGAAGGGTCCTTGAGGAAGGACCCAAAACCTGGTAAGCAGGCTGTCCCAGGCAGCCTTGGCGACGGAGCAGTCGACGGCTAGTCATGGCTGTGACGCCCCGTCACAAGGTTCCGTCGTGGGGTACTTGTTAAAAGGTGTATAGAGGACCCTTGGACAAGCCTCTGAAACTTGCAACGGATAGTCAGGAAGGGCCGTTGCACCCGTGATGCCCCGTCACAAGCAGGTCGTCGCAAGTCTTGTCCCTGTGCGCAGATTTTTCTGCCAAGTTAGGGGTGAACTTGTAAATTCACCCCACGTCTAAATAAGAGTTTGGACGGTTTGTTAAGGGATTGTTAGGTATATTAAATGAGTTTTAAACCCTAGACCTAGACAAGACCCCCTCACTTCTAAATTCAACTCTCTTTCTCTAAAGAAACTCTCTCAAGACTCCATTGGAAGCCAGAGGTCAAGGAAGGATAGGAGGACTGGTTGGACGTGTCTCTTCATCAAAAACTCTTGGTTTTGGCTTGATTAGTGAGGTATGGTATCCATTCTTGAATATCTTTTCATTCAAGAAGCCAATTTCCAAAATGGTTTTCAAAAGGGTTTCTAAACTCAATCTTCTTCTAACTTTGATTCCTAGTATGGGTCTTTTTGTATTTTAGTTCTAATGGTTTAAATGTATTTATCTTGGTTTGAATTGATGATTTTTGATGTTAAAACTCCATGACACTCTTGTTTATGCATACTTCAACTTTTGACTTAAAAATGGGTTATGTGAGCATGATTTGAGTAGGGTATGAACTTGGGTCTTCTTGTATTTGTCATGTTGGTGTAGCTACTGACCTAAGGGCCTTAATATGATGAAATGTTGATAAATTGCTTATGGGTGATGATGGTTTGATTTGTTGATGAGTTGCTCTCATTGTATAGTTCTTATTATGAATTGCTATTTGAGTGGTATGGTCCACCTTATGGGTGGCGGTGCTAATTGATGAGCTTGATGTTGTTTAGTATGTGTTGAGTAGGTAATCTTGAAGGTCTAATATGTTAAATGAAGATATATTGTATGTGGGTCTTCTATTGTGTTTGGTGTAGCTTGAATTGCATGCTTGACCTAGTTTATGTCTAAATAAAGTATATGATTATGAGAAGCATGTAGAGTGTGTAACTCGATGAATCGAGGTTAAAGTATGCATAGAACTTGTTGATAATGAAATGATGCTTATATGCAAGGTGTACACACACACACACACACTTTAAAGAATGTATTATGCCAAGTTGAGCAAAAAGGAGAATCTTGAGGTGGACACACTTCGTGAGTTGAGATGTAGTGTCTAGTAGCAACCTCTCCATTCCTAGTGAGCTTTCTAAGATAGACTATTATGTTGAGAAATCCGTGGGGAGTTATGCCTAGCACCGAGAGGATATGAAGGGGAGGTGGATTGCACTTCGTGAGTTGAGATGTTGTAATCCAAAGTACCTCTTGAGATGAGTACTCCTCGTTAGTAGAGAGTGAGTTACTTAGTAGCAATCTCCTTATCCCTTAACTATGTGCCCGCATAGGTGTAGCTATTGGAAAACCCATGTAAACGCTAAGAAGCATGGCCTTACATTAGGCAAGTAAGGATCCCTCATCCGATAGGGGTTAATATCGGGATTCCATGTCTAGCTCTCATGGTCTTTGTCGTTTAAGCTAACTCCCACAAAAGAATTGATTTGAAACTAATTATCTTGTATATTGTTGATTTTGTGTACGTATGTCGTGAAGTGCTCAATCCACATTAGTTATCGAGTAGGAGCATTGAGTGGGAGTAGTAGTATGGGATGCTATTCTCACATTGCACTTGGTGTGACCTATACCTACTATGGGAGAAGAGTACCTTCATGAAATTCGTGTGAATGAGTACTATGGTGTAGTGTTATGGATGATTATTGTGGAGTACTTTAGTAAATGGAATCCATTAGGAGTACTAAGTGGGAGTGGTAGTATGGGATGCTACTCTCACATTGCACTTGGTGTGACCTATATTTTCCATGAGTGTTTTGCATATGTTAGCCAAGGGCGTGGATTTGATTTCCAACGAAGTAAGCCTAAGATTTGGTAGTTTAAGGGTCGCTTTGGTGTGCTTTGAAGGGAGGTGTAATGAAAATACCTTCTTAGCTCACCTTAGGGAGTCTTAGGATAACCTTAGGTTAGGGCAACTTCAAAGAAAAGAGTTCATATGACTTGGACCGTGCCATTCACTGTAAGGTCTCCATTGTAAGAATCCAAAATGTTCACTGTGATGCTTTATTCAATTTTCATTGTAAGTTTAGTAAGTTCATTGAAATGTTCCTTTTGATTATTCTAAGTTTTGGTAAAGTTGCCATAAAGTGTTGATTGTCGATTCTCATGTTGGTTTGTTTCTAGATTCATGAATATTGCTTTAATTGCATGAAAAGCTATTCTACTAAATATCACTTTTTGTATGTTTATTTGCATATGCCATACTTAGTACATTGTTGTACTAACCCCATACTTTTATATACCTTATGAGTATAGGTTGGAAGCCTTTTGGAGGATCGGAGTTGAAGCTTGGGAATTCTATCTCTCAAGAATTGGGTATGTTCTCATATATTCGAGGACATAGTTTTATGTTTCTTAGTTTCTTTATTAAGACTTAAAAATGTATTTACTTTTATTGTAAAGGGCCGTGTCCCTAAGATTCCAAGTTGTGTCTTTAAGTTGGCTTGTGACGATAAGATTTCCTAGTATTTATGAAAAGGCTTCTTCTATTATTATTATCGTGAAAAGTTTTAATTCCGCACTACTTTTCATGCTTTATGTTATGAAGGCCAGTCAGAGGTCTTGTACGAGACCCCAAAGGGGTCAAGTACGCCCGGTCATGATTCGAAGGTTTTCCCTAACTTTTAGGGGGTCCTTTAGGGTCGTGATAATAGCTTCTCCTTCCCTTCCTGTGATTTGTTAGAATTCATTTGGCTTAATTTCCAGTTACCTATATATGCTTAATTCCCTAGAAATGGTATCTATGACCAAATGTTTTTAAAATAAATGGTAGCATGACACATTTATTTGTTAATCGTTTGAGTCTCACGTGATTATATATGTTCATATTAGAGTATTGTAATCTTATTTGAGAAATATGTCTATGGCTATGGTTAAATGTGTTGATCCGTCTTCAGGACTTGCACTAGTTTTTTTATAATCTGCCTTAGCCTTTGATTCTGAAAACAAAAGAGTCGATCTTTTGGTTTAGCTTAGTGGTTTTTCCTTTTCATGCCATAGCTACTATTTTCCTTCCAATCTCAATTTCGGTGTCCTTTTTTTGCAAGATCAATCATTAGTTTCATCACATATTGGTTAACATGAGCATAGTATTCATTTGTTCAAGCTTTTAATGTTCATTGTGTTGCCACCAAAAATTGCCGGCATCGTGATATTGTCTGTGTTTTGTTGTTGTATGTCCCTTTTTGTCTTGGCCTGATTCTTGTAGCAAAACTCTAGTTATCTGGGATTTATGTTCATTTATTTGCAATAAAAATATTTAATTTGCCTTGTTATTGGATGAACTGACATGTATTTCATTTTGTTTAAACACTGTTTTTAACTCATTCTTCACTATTTATCATAACTTAATTGATGAAGTCAATGATTCATGTTCCACCGCCTCAATTGTATGCCATGGTTGCTATACACATATATATGTTTTCAGCAACTATTTGTTCTTGAATTAATAAATGCTCGACTTTATTACTAGTGGATACTTAGCTTAATCTATTAATTCATTTTTTTGTGGCTTATCATTAGCTTACCATTCTAATTATTATCGTTCTTATTTTTCTTGCATGAATCTCTTGTTCCGAGCTCAATTTGGGACTCTCTCCTTCGCTCTTGTGCATTTCTTCTAAGTTTTGCCGAGCCCAACATCCCTTTGAGTCTGCCTCGTTTGGAAAGCAGAAATATAATGGTTGGAAATTTAAAACGTTGTTCCGGAAAGCTGTAAACAGTTTGTATACACTAAATATACACTGTTATACAGTTTCAATGCAGCAGATACTAGGCAAAAAAAAAATCGATATAGGTTGCAGGGGTTGAAGGGGGTTGTATGCACTCGGTATACAGTCCCGATATACAAGAAAAATGGGTCAAAATACATCCTCTATGCGAAGTATACAATGCCTGTATACACAAATTTTCAGAAGCGAAAATAGCCTGGAATAGGCCCAAATAGTGCAGCTGGCCCAAAGTTTTTGGACAACAATAGGCCCAAAAGATTAAATCCACCTCTCCCTCTCTTTATCATTTTATTGCATTGTTTTATTTTAACTCTATTTTTAAAATTGTTAACTAACTTAATTAAATTCCCCAAAGATGAGTTATTTTTGTTATGTCGGTTTACTTTTAATACTTCTTTTTACTAATAAGATTTTATGTCATTAATTGAATTAATCTTTGTTCCTAAAAGGACATGTTCTTTAATTAAATCACATAACACATTTTTACTTAGTTTAAAATCGTTTTTAAGTTAAGATGTTTGTTCTCAAATAAACTTAAAAAATGTTTTCCTTTCCTTACTTTAGTCATTTTCTCAAGATTTAACCCAATTTACTCTCCAATCAATTTAAAATGGTTTAAGTTGAAATTATATTTTTCTAAAATGATTCGAATATCTAATTAATATAGTTTTTTTAAAAAAATTCTAATCACTTGTAAATAAAAATTAAATATTTCAATTAAGATCCCATTCTCTAATTTTTTTAAAATTCAAATATTTCATTAAGGGTCTCATTTTCTCAAAATTCAAATGTTTCAACTAAGTGCCCATTTCCTTAAAAATAGTTAAAAAAATAAATTGTTCTTTTAACTATTTTTTCAAGTTGATCAAATATTTTAAATTAATATTATTATGTTTATATCAAATTATTTTTCTAAAAATAGTCAAAAAAGATAATTAACCTAAGTCATAGGATAACCACGTGTTATTACGGACGTTTGAAATGCCTTAAAAACCTTCTTGAAGCGTAAATAAGAACCTCTTACCCATTTTCTCTAAATTGTTAAAGGCTTAATCTGTTAGAGTCTTTTAAATTAAGTTTTCTTGATTTCTTGAAAAAAATTAAGTGGCAACTCTTTTCTAAGTATTTTCTTAAATTGTTTTATAGTTAGAACATTTCAAAAATGTGATTTTGCTAAAAGCGGCAAAATTACGTCATAACATTAAGTATCTTATATATCTATGTGTATTAAAAGTAGAAGACTATGTAATCTTCTTATAGGAAGGGTTTATGTATACTCGATATGAATATGTCACATCCGGGTTTACCCCCAGACGTAACCGGCGTCGTCGTCCTCTTAGAGGACTAAGACAAGCCTCTTAGCCCCATCATAGCATTCATCGATTAAAAATGTGAAGGAATTTAAAACTTTTTATCTATAAACTACTAGGAGGTTTACATAGACCTCTACATACACATAGTCATATTTATATCAAGTATACATAGACTTGTTCGTATAGGAAGATTACATAGTCTTCTACTTTTATTTCACACATTTATAAAAAGAGAAATAATAGTCATAAAAGCCGTCTCATCTCATAAACCATCTATCAAGACAATAAATCTTGGGCATAGCCCTAAATCAATACAAGAAGCCACATATAGGCTATATACAACATCGTCTCAAATGAGTAATAGATACGAAATTTTAGTAACTAAGTAACATAAGAGCAAGATGTCGGCCACGCCCTCGGGAGAATGAGGACCTACCACTTGGATGGTTAGAGATCCAAGTCTTCCTTTCCAGCAATTCGGAGCAAGATCAACGACCCGAACCTAAAATGTTTGGGAAAAGGGAAAGAAATGGGGTTAGTACTCCACATGTACTAAGTATGGAACCACATATACAATTACCAATCAAATATACTTAGAAAATGACGTTTAAGAACATCATTATAGGGTTTGTTTCCGGTAGCAAATCAATACTGAAATCGATTTCACGTTCGGGAGGAATGCCGGGAAGGTCATCAGGAAAGACCTCCGTAAATTCACTCACCACGGGGACCGACTCAATAGGAGGAATTTCGGAATTAACTTCTTGGACTCTCACAATATGATAAAGACACCCCTTTGAGATTATTTTACACGCTTTTAGACATGCTATGAAATGACCTATTGGAAGAGAATTTCCACCCTTCCACTCAAAAACGGGTTCATTTGGGAAACTAAACCTCATAACTCTAGTTCTACAATCAACGGAAGCGAAGCTAGCATGTAACCAATCCATACCCAAAATAAGGTCAAAATCGAGCATGTCTAGTTCAACTAGATCTACATGAGAAACTCTATGGGGCATAGAAATAGGACAATTTCGATAGACTCTTTTTGCTACCACTGACTCACCCACCGGAGTAGACACCAAAATAGGTTCAAGCAAAACATCGGGTAAAGTACCGAACTTTTTAGCTACTAAGGGAGTAACGAAAGACAAAGTAGCACCCGGATCAAGCAAAGCATACACATCAATAGCAAAGATTTGTAACATACCGGTCACCACATCAGGAGAGGCCTCTTGGTCATCTCTCGAACGAAGAGCATAAAAGCGGTTCTTTTTCGGAGCCTCACTTGCTTGTTTTTGCACATTCTTTTCTCGGTTCCTTATGTTAGGGCAGTCCCTAGCCTTGTGATCACTCTTTCCGCAACTAAAGCAATTCCCCATTCCGATCAAGCATTCACCATAATGTTCCTTTCCGCACTTAGCACAAGTAGGCTTCTCATTAGATGAGTTTCCACCTTTTCCCTTTGCAACTTTTGGTCTAGGGGCTTTAGAATCCCTAGTCTTGGGAAATTTGGATGGAACTTGATTTGAGAACCTTTTCTTGAATCTAGGCTTGTCTTGAATTCCAAACCTATCTTTAGTAGTTCCACCCTCGAAGGACCTTGCCCTTCTTGAATCCTTATCCTTATCCTTCCTTTTTGCTCTAGCCTCCTCAACCCTTTTTGCATGCACCATAAGACGACCAATATTCATGTTATCATGAAATATAGCCGATTGACATTCTTCTTGCAAATCATCCGACACACCTGTCACGAATTGACTCATCTCGTCTCTAGGATTGGAGACCAAGGAAGGAGCATACTTAGCCAATTGAATGAACTTCAAAGAGTACTCATGAACACTCATTTCTCCTTGGCGGAGATTGATGAACTCCACCACCTTAGTTTCTCTCATCTCTCTAGGGAAAAACCGATCAAGGAAAGCCCTTTTGAACAACTCCCAAGTCACTAGCCCACTTTGAAGTGGCCTATTACCTTTCCATTGCACATGCCATGTTTGAGCCACATCCTTGAGTTGGTATGAGGCTAACTCGGCATTCTCACTAGAAGACAACCCCATAGCACACAAAATCTTATAAATCTCATCAATGAATTCTTGAGGGTCTTCATCAACCTTAGACCCGTAGAAGATAGGAGGATTCATTCGGGTGAAGTCCCTAAGTCGGGATGCCATAGTTTGCTCATGAACTCTAGGTGCCAAATCCCTATTAGCTTGGGCAGTCATGGCTTGGGCTTGCACCGTCGCGGATTGAGCTTGAGTAGTCATGGCTTGAGCCATTTGAGCAAGCTGAGCCTCTAATCTGAGTCCTCTTCGCAAGAGTGGTTTAGGATAATACTTTATTGGATCATTCAATCAGCAATAGATAAGGGGAGGACCCTTGTATATTCATATCATATCATAGCTAATAATAGGAATTGTATGATGGAAATAATCTATCAAGACTTTCATTTAATCAAAAACTTAAGTATATTCATATAGGTGAATGGTGGTTACCAAGCCCTTCATCACTAAGTCCCCATCTTCTCAATTAGTTTAGATAGTAGGGCCAAACCCTTGTATATTCATCATCATAGCTTAATAGGAATTGTATGAGCAGTTAGCCCTTACACATCTCATTAGGGCACATCTTTACAACTTCCCTATATCATGTACTCCTAGGCAACCTCACAACCAACCTAAGCATTTCGATTCAATCATCATACCAACCTATCACCTTAAACAAGGTATACTTCAACACAACCTTATCACTTGATGACAAATAATTCACAATTTGAAGTAAGGATTAGGATAATCAAGACTTACCAATACTTCTCCATAGTTCAACAATAAGGGCCTTACCATCAACCCATAGACCAACCCAATTTGGGTCATCATACAAATGTAATTCAATAGTCAACATAAGAACTAATTTAAGAGAAAGGATTATACCACAAAGCAATACTAAATCGAAGCTTGGTAACATGATATCAAAGTCTATCTTCTTACCCTAGATTCAATACTCAAGAAATAGGCATGAAGAACTTCCATTCATTACAATATACTCATGATCAATGCAATAACAACCATTAAAGATGATCTAAACAATAATTAGATCAATTACATCAATTCAACCCAAATTCATATCAATCCCAATATCAAGGGTTAAGGGTTAGGGGTCATCACCCACAATCTAGATCAAACTACATCAATTCATCATAATCAAGTTGCAATACATGATAATCTATTCACTATAACCCAAAGAATACATAAACAACTTAATTCATAACAACAAACTCGAAATTGGATGAAACCCATATGGAACTCAACTTTTGGAAAACCTTTGAAGGAGCCCTTTGAGAAAAGAATCTCAAAGGTGAATTAGATCCCATACCTTAAGATTTGATGACGTTTTGATGGTCAATTTCGTGCTAAATCAGCCCCCAATGATCTCCCCAAGTTGTTCTCCAATGGAGTCTTCCAAATAGAGAGAGAAAGTAGAGAGAAGGAAGAGAGATTTGTTTTGGAGAGTTGTGATTAGGTTAATGAAGGTTGGTATTTATAGTGGGGTCTTAAGTCACTTAATTAGTCTACCCTTAATCCCCTAATTACCCCTAAGACACTTAATAGGATGATTAACTAAAACTAAAATCCCTGAAAATCTCACAGGCCATCCCCGACGGCTCCCCGACGACAGGCCGTCGTGGGCGTAACGGAATGGACCCCCCTCCGTCCTGCACGTCCGTCGCGCTGGTCAGAGACTGTGCAGGCGAGGGTTTCTTCCCAGAAACTAAGGCTGGCACGACGGTGGCCTCGACGCCCCGTCGCGCCTTTGACGCCCCGTCATGGGGTACGTCGTGGCCTACTGTCTAAAGGGTCCTCCTCGAGGGCCCTTGGTTGGTCCTCGAGGAGTCGTACCCTGACTTTTCAAACATGAAACCATCCCACACTATGTGTTACACCTATTGTTACAAACGTTTACTAAATTCCGACTCTTTAACTTGGTTAAACTAAAAAGGACACTCTAGCCCTCTTGTGAACCAACTTACCGGACGATATGAACGTTTTAGTTCCAAAACACTTCAACGAATCCATATACGCCTAATTTGGATAGGAACAATGGTTTAGACCTTAAGGAGCCTGTTTAAGTCTTATCACATGACTTTGGGATTTTCAAATGTTACATTATCCCCCCCTTAGGAACATTCGTCCCCGAATGACAGTAAACACTCTTTAAAAGAGGGAATAGACTCAAGACTAGCAGCTCAACCAATTCACAATATTCAGTTAACATGAATCATATCATTTCAATAAAACACTTCAAAACATCAATTTATCATACCTAAGCTCAAAGTTTCCTCATGAAACACTTTCTACTCACAACACACATGAGCTCAATCATTTGATACAAAAGTCGATTAGCACAAAGTTCATCTTATCAATATGCTTAATATAACATCCACAAGGACTCACTATATCACAATACACGACTTGACTCAAATATGCAAAAAGCAAAACAAATTTCAAATTTATTTAAGGTCACCTTACAG
This sequence comes from Solanum sitiens, assembly GCA_016801875.1. Classification (NCBI taxonomy): domain Eukaryota; kingdom Viridiplantae; phylum Streptophyta; class Magnoliopsida; order Solanales; family Solanaceae; genus Solanum; species Solanum sitiens. The sequence continues at coordinate 4,208,837 of JABWTJ010000009.1, forward strand.
TGACTTCATTGTGAAGTCTCAAAAACTAAGATTTTTGAAGAAATTCACCAAAACATCAAGGATTCACAATAACTAGCATAATTATATCATTAGAAAGAATAACTAACCTTAATCATCAAAAAGATGAGGATAGCGGGTTTTCATGTCGGCTTCCGCCTCCCATGTTGCACCCTCAACTAGGTGGTTCTTCCATAACACTTTCACGGAAACCACCTCCTTGTTCCTCAACCTTTTCACTTGCCTATCAAGGATTTGGATAGGAACCTCCTCATAAGAGAGGTTATCCTTGACTCCAAGACCTTCAATAGGGAGAATTGACTCGGGATCCCCAACACACTTCTTCAACATCGAGACATGGAAAACCGGATGAACCAAAGCTAAATCGTTAGGTAGTTGTAAGCGATAGGCAACTTTACCAACTCTTTCCAAAATCTCATAAGGACCCATGTAACGAAGGTTCAACTTCCCTTTCTTGCCAAATCTTACCACCCCTTTTATAGGTGAGAATTTTAGATACACCTTGTCACCCTCTTCAAACTCCAAATCTCTTCTCCTATTATCGGCATAGGACTTTTGCCGACTATAGGCTGTTTGCAACCTATTCCTTATGATATGCACATTCTCCAAAGTCCTATAAATCAGGTCGGTACCAAAGATCGATGATTCACCAACTTCAAATCATCCTATAGGAGACCTACACCTCCTACCATACAAGGCTTAATAGGGAGCCATGGAGATGGACGAATGGAAACTATTATTATACGCAAACTCCACCAACGGCAAGTGCTTATCCCAACTCCCTTTAAAATCAATAATGCAAGCTCTAAGCATATCTTCAAGAGTTTGAATTGTACGCTCCGCTTGACCATCCGTTTGAGGATGAAAGGCGGTACTCAATTTCACTTTAGTACCCAAACCTTTTTGAAAAGACTTCCAAAACCTAGATGTGAATTGTGCACCCCTATCCGAAATGATGGATAACGGAATACCATGACGACACACAATCTCATCTATGAAGATCTTTGCATAATCCTCCGCCGAATACGTAGATTTGACGGGAATAAAATGAGCGGACTTAGTCAATCTATCAACAATCACCCATATAGAATCATATGACTTTGGAGTCCGAGGCAACCCTACCACAAAGTCCATATTAATGTCTTCCCACTTCCAAGTAGGAATTTGGATCTCTTGTAGTAAGTCACCCGGCTTTTGATGTTCCGCCTTCACTTGTTGGCAATTTGGACACTTAGCAACAAATTCCGCTATGTCCTTCTTCAAACCTTCTCACCAATATATTTCTCGAAGGTCATGATACATCTTAGTAGAACCCGGATGTATGGAATAGTGGGATCCATGGGCTTCATCAAGGATCCGATCCCTCAATCCAACAACTTCAAGAACACATAACCTCCCTTGGTACCTCAACACACCATCTCCTCCTAAGGAGAAGGACTCGTTCATCTTACCAAGAACAGATTCCTTCAACTCCATCAATAGTTGATCAAGGTGTTGTTTGGACTTTACCTCAACCACCAAAGATGATTCAGAGCTATGATGAACCGTGGCACCTCCATTTAGAGAACTCTCCAACCGCACCCCTAATCTAGCCAAAACATGAACATCCTTCACTAGATCTTTCTTGTCTCCGCCTAGATGAGACACACTACCCATAGTCATACGGCTTAGAGCATCCGCCACCACATTGGCCTTGCCGGGATGATATAGGACACTCATATCATAATCTTTTAACTATTTCAACCACCTTCTTTGTCGGAGATTCAACTCTTTTTGAGTAAACATATATTACTCTTATGATTGGTGAAAACATCTACATGAACACCATACAAGTAATGTCTCCATATTTTCAAAGCGAACACCACGGCCGCTAACTCAAGGTCATGGGTAGGGTAATTTTTCTCATGCACCTTGAGTTGCCGTGAAGCATAGGCAATCACCTTCCCATTTTGCATAAGCACACACCCCAAACCTATGCAGGATGCATCACAATACAAAACGAACCCCTTAGAACCTTCCGGTAAGGTTAACACCGGAGCGGAAGTAAGCTTATCTTTCAATAATTGGAAACTCTTCTCGCAGGCCTCCGACCACTCAAACTTTTTACCCTTTTGAGTCAATGACGTCAATGGAGATTCAATGGATGAAAAACCATCTACAAACCTTCGATAATAGCCCGCTAGAAACAAGAAACTCCTAATGTCAGTTGGGGTCAAGGGTCTAGGCCAGTTTCTTACCGCATCAGTTTTCCTTGGGTCTACCTCAAGTCCCTCACTAGAGACGATGTGCCCAAGAAACACTACCGACCTCAGCCAAAACTCACACTTGCTATACTTGGCGAACAATTTATGCTCCTTAAGGGTTTGCAAAACCACCCTTAGATGACCCATGTGATCAACCTCACTCTTCGAATACACCAAGATATCATCGATAAATACAATAACGAATGCATCAAGGTAACTTCGAAACACCCTATTCATTAGGTCCATGAACGCCGCCGGAGCATTTGTGAGACCAAAGGACTTAACCACGAACTCATAATGCCCAAACCGAGTCCGAAAGTCCGTCTTTGGAATATCTTCATTTCTCACCCTAAGCTGGTGATACCCTGACCTCAAGTCAATTTTGGAGAAGTAACTCGCTCCTTGGAGTTGATCAAATAAATCATCAATCCGAGGAAGAGAATACTTGTTCTTGACAGTAACCTTATTGAGTTGGCGGTAGTCAATACACATTCTCAAAGACCCATCCTTCTTTTTCACGAACAAAACCGGAGCACCCCACGGAGAAATGCTAGGCCTTATAAAGCCCTTGTCTAGCAAATCTTTAAGTTGTGCCTTCAACTCCTTTAACTCGGCCGGAGCCATTCAATAAGGAGGAATCGAGATAGGGTTTGTTTCCGGTAGCAAATCAATACTGAAATTGATTTCACGTTCGGGAGGAATGCCGGGAAGGTCATCAGGAAAGACCTCCGTAAATTCACTCACCACAGGGACCGACTGAAAAGGAGGAATTTCGGAATCAACTTCTTGGACTCTCACAATATGATAAAGACACCCCTTTGAGATTATTTTACACGCTTTTAGACATGATATGAAATGACCTATTGGAAGAGAATTTCCATCCTTCCACTCAAAAACGGGTTCATTTGGGAAACTAAACCTCACAACTCTAGTTCTACAATCAACGGAAGCGAAGCTAGCATGTAACCAATCCATACCCAAAATAATGTCAAAATCGAGCATGTCTAGTTCAACTAGATCTACATGAGAAACTCTATGGGGCATAGAAATAGGACAATTTCGATAGACACTTTTTGCTACCACTGACTCACCCACCGGAGTAGACACCAAAATAGGTTCAAGCAAAACATCGGGTAAAGTACCGAACTTTTTAGCTACTAAGGGAGTAACGAAAGACAAAGTAGCACCCGGATCAAGCAAAGCATACACATCAATAGCAAAGATTTGTAACATACCGGTCACCACATCAGGAGAGGCCTCTTGGTCATCTCTCGAACGAAGAGCATAAAAGCGGTTCTTTTTCGGAGCCTCACTTGCTTGTTTTTGCACATTCTTTTCTCGGTTCCTTATGTTAGGGCAGTCCCTAGCCTTGTGATCACTCTTTCCGCAACTAAATCAATTCCCCATTTCGATCAAGATGTTCCTTTCCGCACTTAGCACAAGTAGGCTTCTCATTAGATGAGTTTCCACCTTTTCCCTTTGCAACTTTTGGTCTAGGGGCTTTAGAATCCCTAGTCTTGGGAAATTTGGATGGAACTTGATTTGAGAACCTTTTCTTGAATCTAGGCTTGTCTTGAATTCCAAACCTATCTTTAGTAGTTCCACCCTCGAAGGACCTTGCCCTTCTTGAATCCTTATCCTTATCCTTCCTTTTTGCTCTAGCCTCCTCAACCCTTTTTGCATGCACCATAAGACGACCAATATTCATGTTATCATGAAGCATAGCCGATTAACATTCTTCTTGCAAATCATCCGACACACCTGTCACGAATCGCCAATTGAATGAACTTCAAAGAGTACTCATGAACACTCATTTCTCCTTGGCGGAGATTGATGAACTCCACCACCTTAGTTTCTCTCATCTCTCTAGGGAAAAACCGATCAAGGAAAGCCCTTTTGAACAACTCCCAAGTCACTGGCCCACTTTGAAGTGGCCTATTACCTTTCCATTGCACATGCCATGTTTGAGCCACATCCTTGAGTTGGTATGAGGCCAACTCGGCTCTCACTAGAAGACAACCCCATAGCACACAAAATCTTATAATCTCATCAATGAATTCTTGAGGGTCTTCATCAAATTCATTCGAGTGAAGTCCCTATGAACTCTAGGTGCCAAATCCCTATTAGCAATCAACAGCAATCTCTTTCCACAAGGTTTAGGCAAATACATATACGATGTATGTTCTAGAGGCACGATATGGATTTCCAACAATGAGAGTGATTCCTAAGCATCAAAAAAGTTCCTATTTATAAGTGTGGCGCGCTTCACAATTATGAATACAAACCTATGCAACGTGGTTCAGAGAGACGTTATTATCAAGGATATTCAACCTCATGCTCTGATACCAATTTTGTCACATCCGGGTTTACCCCCCAGACGTAACCGGTGTCGTCGTCCTCTTAGAGGACTAAGACAAGCCTCTTAGCCCCATCATAGCATTCATCGATTAAAAATGTGAAGGAATTTAAAACTTTTTATCTATAAACTACTCGGAGGTTTGCATAGACCTCTACATACACATAGTCATATTTATATCAAGTATACATAGACTTGTTCGTATAGGAAGATTACATAGTCTTCTACTTTTATTTCACACATTTATAAAAAGATAAATAATAGTCATAAAAGCCGTCTCATCTCATAAACCATCTATCAAGACAATAAATCTTGGGCATAGCCCTAAATCAATACAAGAAGCCACATATAGGCTATATACAACATCGTCTCAAATGAGTAATAGATACGAAATTTTAGTAACTAAGTAACATAAGAGCAAGATGTCGGCCACGCCCTCGGGAGAATGAGGACCTACCACTTGGATGGTTAGAGATCCAAGTCTTCCTTTCCAGCAATTCGGAGCAAGATCAACGACCCGAACCTTAGTACTCCACATGTACTAAGTATGGAACCACATATACAATTACCAATCAAATATACTTAGAAAATGACGTTTAAGAACATCATTATAGGGTTTGTTTCCGGTAGCAAATCAATACTGAAATCGATTTCACGTTCGGGAGGAATGCCGGGAAGGTCATCAGGAAAGACCTCCGTAAATTCACTCACCACGGGGACCGACTCAATAGGAGGAATTTCGGAATCAACTTCTTGGACTCTCACAATATGATAAAGACACCCCTTTGAGATTATTTTACACGCTTTTAGACATGCTATGAAATGACCTATTGGAAGAGAATTTCCACCCTTCCACTCAAAAACGGGTTCATTTGGGAAACTAAACCTCATAACTCTAGTTCTACAATCAACGGAAGCGAAGCTAGCATGTAACCAATCCATACCCAAAATAAGGTCAAAATCGAGCATGTCTAGTTCAACTAGATCTACATGAGAAACTCTATGGGGCATAGAAATAGGACAATTTCGATAGACTCTTTTTGCTACCACTGACTCACCCACCGGAGTAGACACCAAAATAGGTTCAAGCAAAACATCGGGTAAAGTACCGAACTTTTTAGCTACTAAGGGAGTAACGAAAGACAAAGTAGCACCCGGATCAAGCAAAGCATACACATCAATAGCAAAGATTTGTAACATACCGGTCACCACATCAGGAGAGGCCTCTTGGTCATCTCTCGAACGAAGAGCATAAAAGCGGTTCTTTTTCGGAGCCTCACTTGCTTGTTTTTGCACATTCTTTTCTCGGTTCCTTATGTTAGGGCAGTCCCTAGCCTTGTGATCACTCTTTCCGCAACTAAAGCAATTCCCCATTCCGATCAAGCATTCACCATAATGTTCCTTTCCGCACTTAGCACAAGTAGGCTTCTCATTAGATGAGTTTCCACCTTTTCCCTTTGCAACTTTTGGTCTAGGGGCTTTAGAATCCCTAGTCTTGGGAAATTTGGATGGAACTTGATTTGAGAACCTTTTCTTGAATCTAGGCTTGTCTTGAATTCCAAACCTATCTTTAGTAGTTCCACCCTCGAAGGACCTTGCCCTTCTTGAATCCTTATCCTTATCCTTCCTTTTTGCTCTAGCCTCCTCAACCCTTTTTGCATGCACCATAAGACGACCAATATTCATGTTATCATGAAGCATAGCCGATTGACATTCTTCTTGCAAATCATCCGACACACCTGTCACGAATCGACTCATCTCGTCTCTAGGATCGGAGACCAAGGAAGGAGCATACTTAGCCAATTGAATGAACTTCAAAGAGTACTCATGAACACTCATTTCTCCTTGGCGGAGATTGATGAACTCCACCACCTTAGTTTCTCTCATCTCTCTAGGGAAAAACCGATCAAGGAAAGCCCTTTTGAACAACTCCCAAGTCACTGGCCCACTTTGAAGTGGCCTATTACCTTTCCATTGCACATGCCATGTTTGAGCCACATCCTTGAGTTGGTATGAGGCCAACTCGGCATTCTCACTAGAAGACAACCCCATAGCACACAAAATCTTATAATCTCATCAATGAATTCTTGAGGGTCTTCATCAACCTTAGACCCGTAGAAGATAGGAGGATTCATTCGAGTGAAGTCCCTAAGTCGGGATGCCATAGTTTGCTCATGAACTCTAGGTGCCAAATCCCTATTAGCTTGGGCAGTCATGGCTTGGGCTTGCACCGTTGCGGATTGAGCTTGAGCCATTTGAGCAAGAATAGCCCTCATCTGAGCCTCTTCCATAGGTGGAGGATCAACGGGAACCTGATCATCAACAGCAATCTCTTCAAGGAGAGGAGCTGGAGCACCACGGGGAGGGATTCCCGCAGCCGCAATCTCCTCCTCAAGTCTTCTGGCTGCATTCCTTCTAGTATTTATCTCCTATAGCCAAAACACAAGGTTTAGGCAAATACATATACGATGTATGTTCTAGAGGCACGATATGGATTTCCAACAATGAGAGTGATTCCTAAGCATCAAATAAGTTCCTATTTATAAGTGTGGCGCGCTTCACAATTATGAATACAAACCTATGCAACGTGGTTCAGAGAGACGTTATTATCAAGGATATTCAACCTCATGCTCTGATACCAATTTTGTCACATTCGGGTTTACCCCCCAGACGTAACCGGTGTCGTCGTCCTCTTAGAGGACTAAGACAAGCCTCTTAGCCCCATCATAGCATTCATCGATTAAAAATGTGAAGGAATTTAAAACTTTTTATCTATAAACTACTCGGAGGTTTACATAGACCTCTACATACACATAGTCATATTTATATCAAGTATACATAGACTTGTTCGTATAGGAAGATTACATAGTCTTCTACTTTTATTTCACACATTTATAAAAAGAGAAATAATAGTCATAAAAGCCGTCTCATCTCATAAACCATCTATCAAGACAATAAATCTTGGGCATAGCCCTACATCAATACAAGAAGCCACATATAGGCTATATACAACATCGTCTCAAATGAGTAATAGAGTCAATACGAAATTTTAGTAACTAAGTAACATAAGAGCAAGATGTCGGCCACGCCCTCGGGAGAATGAGGACCTACCACTTGGATGGTTAGAGATCCAAGTCTTTCTTTCCAGCAATTCGGAGCAAGATCAACGACCCGAACCTAAAATGTTTGGGAAAAGGGAAAGAAATGGGGTTAGTACTCCACATGTACTAAGTATGGAACCACATATACAATTACCAATCAAATATACTTAGAAAATGACATTTAAGAACATCATTATAAAACATGTATACGAGTGAAACATAGTAAAGCAAGACATACTAAATATATCCTTCATAAAGTCACAAGTGCAATGATCAAGTAAATTCCCATAACTCTTACTTAATCAAGTAACCTATCAAGACTACAATTAGCAATTAACCTTACCTAACACACTCTTCCATTTCATGAAAACATTCTTCTTTAATCAAAAGCAACAACCTTATACTCATAAGCAGGTTATTCAATGTACAAGGTCATTTACATTATATCACTACTTACAAACATAATATTGACCTCTGAAAGCTCCCATCAAGGCCAACTAGTGCAAGGCTTAAGTAGAGTCCGATACCCCTACCTAAGCTATAGACAAACCCTTTCAAGTTACTTCAATTAGACTATATCTTGTTCATTATTTTAGTTTAGGGAAACCTTGCCTTAACCGACATAGACCACAAGAGCAAATGTGAAATCCGGTGTCATGAAACCTTACACCGATGGAAGGTGGTCTACCGGCCAAAGTAGAACCTAACATAAACGTAGCTATCTAGGTGGATCCACTAGCTAGTATCCTATGGTGGCAACATAGTTCAAGAACTAAGAGGTAGATATCCCTATTCATACCATTAGGTAAAGTGGGCCGCTCCTCATGGGAATCCCTTAAATGACATGTCCCATAAACAATGGAGTTAACATCACATGGGCAACTTTAGGATGATTCTTTCCTTCTATGGACAAGTCATCACCTCCCATTGTCAAGTTCGCTCGGTGCTAAGCCAAGTCCCCATTTAGAGAAGTCTTTAATACTTTATTAATCTTCTCAATTAGTTTAGATAGTAGGGCCAAACCCTTGTATATTCATCATCATAGCTTAATAGGAATTGTATGAGAAATAATCCTTTCATTAACAATTCATATAGGTGAAGTTAGCCCTTACACATCTCATCACAATAGGGCACATCTTTACATAACAACTTCCCTATATCATGTACTCCTAGGCAACCTCACAACCAACCTAAGCATTTTGATTCAATCATCATACCAACCTATCACCTTAAACAAGGTATACTTCAACACAACCTTATCACTTGATGACAAATAATTCACAATTTGAAGTAAGGATTAGGATAATCAAGACTTACCAATACTTCTCCATAGTTCAACAATAAGGGCCTTACCATCAACCCATAGACCAACCCAATTTGGGTCATCATACAAATGTAAATCAATAGTCAACATAAGAACTAATTTAAGAGAAAGGATTATACCACAAAGCAATACTAAATCGAAGCTTGGTAACATGATATCAAAGTCTATCTTCTTACCCTAGATTCAATACTCAAGAAATAGGCATGAAAAACTTCCATTCATTACAATATACTCATGATCAATGCAATAACAACCATTAAAGATGATTTAAACAATAATTAGATCAATTACATCAATTCAACCCAAATTCATATCAATCCCAATATCAAGGGTTAAGGGTTAGGGGTCATCACCCACAATCTAGATCAAACTACATCAATTCATCATAATCAAGTTGCAATACATGATAATCTATTCACTATAACCCAAAGAATACATAAACAACTTAATTCATAACAACAAACTCGAAATTGGATGAAACCCATATGAAACTCAACTTTTGGAAAACCTTTGAAGGAGCCCTTTGAGAAAAGAATCTCAAAGGTGAATTAGATCCCATACCTTAAGATTTGATGACGTTTTGATGGTCAATTTCGTGCTAAATCAGACCCCAATGATCTCCCCAAGTTGTTCTCCAATGGAGTCTTCCAAATAGAGAGAGAAAGTAGAGAGAAGGAAGAGAGATTTGTTTTGGAGAGTTGTGATTAGGTTAATGAAGGTTGGTATTTATAGTGGGGTCTTAAGTCACTTAATTAGTCTACCCTTAATCCCCTAATTACCCCTAAGACACTTAATAGGATGATTAACTAAAACTAAAATCCCTAAAAATCTCACAGGCCCTCCCCGACATCTCCCCAACGACAGGCCATCGTGGGCGTGACGGAATGGACCCCCCTCCGTCCTGCACGTCCGTCGCGCTAGTCAGAGACTGTGCAGGCGAGGGTTTCTTCCCAGAAACTAAGGCTGGCACGACGGTGGCCTCGACGCCCCGTCGCGCCTTTGACGCCCCGTCATGGGGTACGTCGTGGCCTACTGTCTAAAGGGTCCTCCTTGAGGGCCCTTGGTTGGTCCTCGGGGAGTCGTACCCTGACTTTTCCAACATGAAACCATCCCACACTATGTGTTACACCTATTGTTAAAAACTTTTACTAAATTCCGACTCTTTAACTGTTGACACCAAATTTTGGTCCGATAGTTTTAAAATTAATACTTTTAGAGTATTTTATTTTAAATAGTTCAAAATATATATTTTTGTCATTTTAATGCAATTTTTAGATAATCATCCTTTTTCTCAAAGTATTAGGATTTTTATCGATTGTTATGTTTATATTATTTTGTCACAGCCAGACGTTCAACTATTTGTTCATTTTTTATAAAATCATTGTTTCTGTTAAATTGCATTTTTTACATGTAATTGATTATGTTTATTACATTTTTTTCATATTCATTTTTTCTCTATTACATTGTTAATATTTGTTTGATATTCTGCACAGTCCAAAAAATTCATTTAAATTCGAATATAATTTACATACACAAATATTTTATCAATCTACAACTTTTGGATCACAATCTCAAGCCCATAAATTTAGGCCCATTTCATAACAATTCCTATTTAAAGAAAGATTGGTCCATTAGTTTTTTTGGTGGTGGATTAAAATTAGGGGTATTTTTTTTAGATTGTTCAAGTATTAAGAAATGCTTTAGTGTTCATATTTTTCGGTGACAAGTTCACGGAGCTCCGCCGGAATCCGGCAAGTCCACCACCAAATGACCCCCTCATTTCCCCTTTCTTCTCCCTTCCCGTTTCCGGCTAGAAACCATGGCCACCAAACTCCCAATTTACTCTCTTTCTCCAGTAAGCCTCCAGCAAACCACAGCCCACAACCACCTCAAAAAACTCCTCCGTTTTTTTTATTTTCCGGCGACCAAAGAGCCACAAGCTACCAGATCCCTCTCAAATCTCAAACCAAACAGCAGCTCCACCAGTAGCTCAACCGAACAGCCACCAAAACCCAGCTGCTCTTCCCCAAAACGGCAACCAGTGAGCCACCACCAAACACCCTCACACACGCCACTCGAAACTATCCAAACGACCTCGTCATAACCAGACCCAAAACCCCTTTGTTTTCTCCTTTTTCCGGTGAAAAAAGTCACCGGAAACGACTCCACAACGTCACCACTGGCCAGCCACAAGACCCCTCTCTATTCCGACCAGAAACAAGAGCCAAACCACCACCAAAGCTCCGCCAGAAACCATCTCTAGCAGCCTCCCTCCTCACGCTCAACGAACCATAATCCCATCACTACACCATGGAACCGCGACAAGATCCAGCGAGCACAACGGCGAATGAAGCAAAACAAGCTCCAGTCATTATTCCAATGGCATCCATGAAACAACAACAAAAACCAGCGAGGTAGTTACCACCTTGGGTGCTTCCAGATCTGACCGGATTTTCAATTTTAGAGGCGATGACTCAACTTTGTCGGTAAATTTTATCCTCACCATGAGTTTATTGATATTTTCTCTCTGCTTATCTTACTTTCTTTACTGCTTGTTATTGCTTCAATATTGATAGTTGGTTCTTATTTATGCTTAAATATTTGTTAATTTTTTTTTATTTGTTTAATATGGTTTAGTTGAGACTTCACTGATTTTATTACTATTATTGTAGTTTGTCTAGGTGTTATTATACTCATGATAAATTATTCTTGTTCATTCATCTCTATTGCATTTTTTAGTTTATAAAAATCGTTATATTTTTAAATATATATATACCGTTTGGTTCTGTTTATAATTGCTCAAAATGGGTTGTAAGGAATTTGTAGAATGCTTTAAATATGGTTAGTTAATAGCTATGCATTTCTCTTTTGCTTAATTTTTTTTGGTTGTTGATTATGTTACTGTTATTAGTGTTGGTTTATGCTATTATTTTTCATTTTTTTTCTCTTATTATTTGTGTCACGTATTTGTTAAATATGGCCAATGAAAAAACTCTCCGTCGGTTTTCAAGGCCTTTCCATTTTAAAAGACGAAAATTTAGTTCATGTTTATATTTTTTATTGTTAAAAATGGCCAATGATAAAATCTCTCCATCGGTTTTGGAGGCCTCCCCATTTTTAAAAGACGGAATTTTAGTTTAAGTTTACATATTTTATATGTTGAAATTGGCCAATGATAAAATCTCTCCGTCGATTTTGGAGGCCTCCCCATTTTAAAAAGACGGAATTTTAATTTAAGTTTATATATTTTATATGTTGAAATTGGCCGATGAAGAAATTACCGTCGATTTCCAAGGCCTCCAATGTTAATAAGACGGATTTTTATTTTTAAGTTATTATTTCGTATATTCAATTTTATTCATATTTATTTATTACTAACACTTTTACTAAGTGTGTTTACAGGTATCCAAGACTTACTTCCTTGAAGCTATTCGAAAGAAGTTCGAATTATATTTTTCAATTCATTAATTTGTATATATCGATGTTAGGCAAACTTTAGGCCGATATTATTATTTTATTTATTATGTATATTGCATGTTTATTATATTTATACATTATTTTATTTTTCTCCTCAATTTGAAAAAATGAACTCAGTCGGGAATCACATTTATGGATTTCGAAGGATGCCTAATCCCTTCCCTTCGGAATAATTTGAACCCCTTACCTAGAATCAATTTGGTTTCGTAGACATTTCTTTCAAGTTAATTAATTAATCGGTTTTCTAGTTCTCCAAAAAAATTAGGTGGCGACTCCCTTTTTCCTTTAATTCCCCTTTTACCCGTTTTAAAATTTTTTAAACTAAATTCTATTTTTTAACGGATCGTCGCGACGTTGCTCCTATTCAAAGGATGCCAACAGAATGGCGACTCTGCTGGGGACAGAGGTTCTAACCATTATGGGTTTATTTTTTTAAATTGAGGATACTATTCTTTTATTGTGTTATTTATTATATCTTGTATATTTTGTTGATTGTTTGAATATTGTACTCAGTAATGATTTATTATTTATTTTATATTGTCATTGCATGCACAACATTTATTCCGTCAAACGACATCTAATTTTATATTTTTACTTAAAGGACGATTATGCGGGTTCGCAATCGTTCATTAACCAAACTTTTCTCGGGACACCCTGACGAATGTAGTTGGCTACTGGATAGTCAACGGTCGTTAACTGTCTCAACCCAAGTTGTCCGCTTGGGTCTCCTATTCACAATAAACAAAGCCTACTCTTAGTCATCTTATTTAGAGCGAAGCAAAAACCTCATATTAAGCATGACACAAAACTCGAGGCGCATTTGTATAAGACGTGTATTTATTATTTGTATGTAATGTGATATACTTGCTATACATGAATATGGTGTATGATAGTCCATTATTTTAAAATCACTCTTGCTAACCTAGTTTTAGAATATTCATAATTCAAGGCTAGTTTTTATTTCAAGTTATAATTTGTTGGAACTACTTTGACCTGATTCCTGTTCCAACGGGATACGTAGGTGCCATAAGAGCTCGGTCATGTTTCCCGCAAGCTTCCAAATTTTTTAAAAACGGAAACTGGGGCAAAATTTTTGAGGAGGTCTCCAAAAATTTTACAAAGGAGATAGTTGTTACAAGATTAAATACCGGAGGTTGTTGAAGCTGACAGGGGCAAAATTTTTTTAGGAATGTCCTCAAAAATTTCACCAAGGTTGTACTCAGACTCCAGATTTTGGGAGGCGCCATGAATTTGTTTGTATCTTTTGTATTAACTTTTGTACATGATGTAATATTAATTCTATATCTTTGATTTTATTTATCTTACACTCCATAAATATTGTTTTAGTTGACTTTTTTTTAGTTGGGTTGTCCACCCTTCAATGTGACTCATCCATTTTTTTTACTTTCGTTATTTTTTCTTTAATAATAAGAATTGTTTTTTTGTTAAGTTTGGTTACTCCGCCTTTCAGAGTGACTCATTAATTTCTTATTTTATTTTTGTTAAATTCGGGTGGTCCGCCCTTCAATGTGATTCACTAATTTCTTCATTCTTTTTTAGTTTTCTTTGATTAATAAAAAATATTTTTTGATAAATTTAGGTTACCCGTCTTTCAATGTGGCTCATTGGTTTTTCATTTTCATTATTTTTTCTTTGAAAAAATCATTTGTTGTTCATATTATAGGCTCTATGCCATATCTGAAAGAACTACGCAAACCTGATTCTCATCAATGAAATACGTAGGCAGCCCTTGTTGGGTTCGGTATTCTTTATTCAAAAGATTTTTTATTCTTTTAATGTTTATATTTTTGAAATTCTTTTTTGACTTGATTGGTACCAACACAGTTCAAGTGTGCATGTGAAAAATAAATTTGTACAATAAAAAAGATTGACTTCTTGTTAAACCATAGATTCTTTTGGTACCTCTCATTCATACTTTTGTTACACTTGTAAATGTTCTCTTGTATACATTCAAGGTTAGAACAAAACCAGATTCATTGTTTCATGTGCATTGTGTGGTGAGTTTTGAATTAAATTCAATTGTTTTGCATTGTTGATCTAGAACTTGGCCTAAATGTTATTGAGGCGAAATTCTGAGTAATGTTTGATTTGAAAAATGATTGTAGGCCTTCTTTGTCCCGTTTGAGCCTTTCAAAGCCTACCAAATGACATTAATCCTTAGTGTGTCCCACTTTGAGCCTTAAACATTTTCTTTGGACAACTACATTTTAGCCTATTTCTTTTTAAGTGCTTATATGCACTAACACTCTTTTGACCAGACTTTCTTGAGCGCACTGAAAACGTGCAAGTTACAAAAGAAGATTCAAGGTTCAAATTTGTCAAAGACAAAGTTATCAAAGTCCCTGAAAGTCAAGAAAACAAAAATGACTTCAAAAGAAAGAAAGAAAAAAAAAAGAAGTTCAAAATTCCCACAAGTTCAAGCAAGCAGAATTTCAAGAAAAGAAGAAAAACACTCCAAACAAAAAGGAGAAAATTCAAAAGAGGAAAAAACTCATACAAACAAAGTTTCAAAGAAGTCAAAAGTGCAAAAGGAAGGGACAACAAAGAGAATCAAACGTCCAAAGTATAACGAATGTTGAAATCATCTATTTAGTGCAATGCTCAAGAAAGAATTAGTCACTTTAATCCCAAATGACTATCCTACCCGTCCCTAAGCCTACATTACAAGCTACTAACAAGCCCTACATGATTTCAGTTCAAATATTCTCACATTAGTGGAGATTTACATGAAGGTCAAGTCTATGATATCACAATTGCATGCATTGAATATTTTTTCTGAGTGTGAGTGTGCTTTTTCCAGATGTTCCCAAATCAAAACACTTTAAATGTGCGCAAATTGAAATTTTCTTTATAGTGAGGGCACTTGAAACATGATTTTAGGTTTAGTTCAAAGTCTTTGTTTATAGAAAGATGTACAAATTTTGTTGTTACTTAAGTACATTTGAGGTACCAATTGAATCCATAGAATTTACCTCGAAATCAATCTCAGTTGAAAGATAAAGAATTGTGAGAATTTTTTTTGTACAATACTTTTGTTGGTGCTAACCAAGTTAAAATATGTTTCATTGTTCATAAAATAAAAATGGGTTAAAATTCACTTTTCAATTTTTGTCCAAATAACTGTGGACCGTTTCAAAGTTCAAATTGTATTTTTTGGGTAGTTATACCCTTCAAAATGACATCTTTTTATTTTGGGTCGTCATATCCTTCAAAATGACATCTTTTTAAATTTAGGTCGTCATACCTTTCAAAATGACATCTTTTCATTTTTGGGTCGTCATATCCTTCAAAATGACATCTTTTAAATTTGGGTCGTCATATCCTTCAAACTGACATCATTTTAAATTTTTATCATCATATTCGTCCAAATAACTTTGTGGACCGTTTCAAAGTTTAAATCGCATTTTTCGATAGTCATACCTTTTAAAATGACATCTTTTTATTTTTCGGTAGTCATACCCTTCAAAATGACACATTTTTACCCTTGAAAATGAGATCTTTTAAATTTTGGTAGTCATACCCTTCAAAATGACATCTTTTTATTTTTGGTAGTCATACCCTTCAAAATGACATCTTTTTAAATTTGGGTCGTCATATCATTCAAACTGACATCATTTTAAATTTTTTATCATCATATTTGTCCAAATAACTTTGTGGACCATTTCAAAGTTCAATTGCATTTTTGGTAGTCATACCCTTCAAAATGACTTTTTTTTTTATTTTTAGGTCGTCATACCTTTCAAAATAATATCTTTTAGAAATTAATTTATTATCTTAAATAAATTAATTCTTTTCAAAGTGGTTTGTCATGCCGTCCATTATGACATTTTTTTTTATTATTTTGTTATTCCATTTTAAATTGACATGTTATTTAATTCACGATGTTATTAAGTTTGAGTCGTTGCATTGCTTAATACCTTGTTCATATGGTCATGTTTGCATAATTTATGTTATATTTTTTTTACTAACATTGATATTGCAGATTTTGTGATACGTCATTCATGTTATGTTCAAATTGGGTCGTCCGCCTTTCAAAGAGACACGTTGGGTTGTCATCTCCCTTCAAATGACATGTTATGTTCAAGTTGGGTCGTCCGCCTTTCAAAGAGACACGTTGGGTTGTCATCTCCCATCAAATGACACGTTAAGTTCAAGATTGGGTCGTCATCTCCCTTCAAATGACACGTTAAGTTCAAGATTGGGTTGTCATCTCCCTTCAAATGACACGTTAAGTTCAAGATTGGATTATCATATCCCTTCAAATGGCATGTTAAGTTCAAGTTGGGTCGTCCGCCTTTCAAAGAGACACGTTGGGTTGTCACCTCGGTCAAAGTGACATGTTATGTTCAAATTGGGTCGTCCGCCTTTCAAAGAGACACATTGGGTTGTCACCTCGTCAAAGTGACATGTTATGTTCAAATTGGGTCGTCCGCCTTTCAAAGAGACACATTGGGTTGTCACCTCGTTCAAAGTGACATGTTATGTTCAAATTGGGTTGTCCGCCTTTCAAAGAGACACGTTGGGTTGTCACCTCGTTCAAAGTGACATGTTATGTTCAAATTGGGTCATCTTCCTTTCAAAGAGACGCACTGGGTTGTCACCTCATTCAAAGGGACATGTTATTCACATCTTCCTCCTTTCAAAAAGGTACCCCACCTTCATGTGCAATTTTGAAAGTAAACTCAAGGTATGTGAATTTTCTCAGTTTACAATCAATCTCTGTCTTTTGTTTATTATTTTTAGACCGGTCGACGGACGTGGAGTCTTGCTCAAAAGCTCTACTAACGTATATTTTTTGTTCAAAGTTTATCAAACAAAATTTTGGTTCGTCAACTTTGTTTGACAAGGATCTCTTTCATCGACCCTAATCAAACAAAGGGGCAAGTTGTTGACACCAAATTTTGGTCCGATAGTTTTAAAATTAATACTTTTAGAGTATTTTATTTTAAATAGTTCAAAATACATATTTTTGTCATTTTAATGCAATTTTTAGATAATCATCCTTTTTCTCAAAGTATTAGGATTTTTGTCGATTGTTATGTTTATATTATTTTGTCACAGCCAGACGTTCAACTATTTGTTCATTTTTTATAAAATCATTATTTCTGTTAAATTGCATTTTTTACATGTAATTGATTACGTTTATTACATTTTTTTCATATTCATTTTTTCTCTATTACATTGTTAATATTCATTTTGATATTCTGCATAGTCTAAAAAATTCATTTAAATTTGAATATAATTTACTTACACAAATATTTTATCAATCTACAACTTTTGGATCACAATCTCAAGCCCATAAATTTAGGCCCATTTCATAACAATTCCTATTTAAAGAAAGATTGGTCCATTAGTTTTTTTGGTGGTGGATTAAAATTAGGGGTATTTTTTTTAGATTGTTCAAGTATTAAGAAATGCTTTAGTGTACATATTTTTCGGTGACAAGTTCACGGAGCTCCGCCGGAATCCGGCAAGTCCACCACCAAATGACCCCCTCATTTCCCCTTTCTTCTCCCTTCCCGTTTCCGGCTAGAAACCATGGCCACCAAACTCCCAATTTACTCTCTTTCTCCAGTAAGCCTCCAGAAAACCACAGCCCACAACCACCTCAAAAAACCCCTCCGTTTTTGTTTTATTTTCCAGCGACCAAAGAGCCACAAGCTACCAGATCCCTCTCAAATCTCAAACCAAACAGCAGCTCCACCAGTAGCTCAACCGAACAGCCACCAAAACCCAGCTGCTCTTCTCCAAAATGGCAACCAGTGATTCCTAAGCATCAAATAAGTTCCTATTCATAAGTGTGGCGCGCTTCACAATTATGAATACAAACCTATGTAACGTGGTTCAGAGAGACGTTATTATCAAGGATATTTAACCTCATGCTCTGATACCAAGTTTGTCACATTCGGGTTTACCCCCCAAACGTAACCGGCGTCGTCGTCCTCTTAGAGGACTAAGACAAGCCTCTTAGCCCCATCATAGCATTCATCGATTAAAAATGTGAAGCAATTTAAAACTTTTTATCTATAAACTACTCGGAGGTTTGCATAGACCTCTACATACACATAGTCATATTTATATCAAGTATACATAGACTTGTTCGTATAGGAAGATTACATAGTCTTCTACTTTTATTTCACACATTTATTAAAAGAGAAATAATAGTCATAAAAGCCGTCTCATCTCATAAACCATCTATCAAGACAATAAATCTTGGGCATAGCCCTACATCAATACAAGAAGCCACATATAGGCTATATACAACATCGTCTCAAATGAGTAATAGAGTCAATACGAAATTTTAGTAACTAAGTAACATAAGAGCAAGATGTCGGCCACGCCCTCGGGAGAATGAGGACCTACCACTTGGATGGTTAGAGATCCAAGTCTTTCTTTCCAGCAATTCGGAGCAAGATCAACGACCCGAACCTAAAATGTTTGGGAAAAGGGAAAGAAATGGGGTTAGTACTCCACATGTACTAAGTATGGAACCACATATACAATTACCAATCAAATATACTTAGAAAATGACATTTAAGAACATCATTATAAAACATGTATACGAGTGAAACATAGTAAAGCAAGACATACTAAATATATCCTTCATAAAGTCACAAGTGCAATGATCAAGTAAATTCCCATAACTCTTACTTAATCAAGTAACCTATCAAGACTACAATTAGCAATTAACCTTACCTAACACACTCTTCCATTTCATGAAAACATTCTTCTTTAATCAAAAGCAACAACCTTATACTCATAAGCAGGTTATTCAATGTACAAGGTCATTTACATTATATCACTACTTACAAACATAATATTGACCTCTCAAAGCTCCCATCAAGGCCAACTAGTGCAAGGCTTAAGTAGAGTCCGATACCCCTACCTAAGCTATAGACAAACCCTTTCAAGTTACTTCAATTAGTCTATATCTTGTTCATTCATTTTAGTTTAGGGAAACCTTGCCTTAACCGACATAGACCACAAGAGCAAATGTGAAATCCGGTGTCATGAAACCTTACACCGATGGAAGGTGGTCTACCGGCCAAAGTAGAACCTAACATAAACGTAGCTATCTAGGTGGATCCACTAGCTAGTATCCTATGGTGGCAACATAGTTCAAGAACTAAGAGGTAGATATCCCTATTCATACCATTAGGTAAAGTGGGCCGCTCCTCATGGGAATCCCTTAAATGACATGTCCCATAAACAATGGAGTTAACATCACATGGGCAACTTTAGGATGATTCTTTCCTTCTATGGACAAGTCATCACCTCCCATTGTCAAGTTCGCTCGGTGCTAAGCTAAGTCCCCATTTAGAGAAGTCTTTAATACTTTTTTAATCTTCTCAATTAGTTTAGATAGTAGGGCCAAACCCTTGTATATTCATCATCATAGCTTAATAGGAATTGTATGAGAAATAATCCTTTCATTAACAATTCATATAGGTGAAGTTAGCCCTTACACATCTCATCACAATAGGGCACATCTTTACATAACAACTTCCCTATATCATGTACTCCTAGGCAACCTCACAACCAACCTAAGCATTTCGATCAATCATCATACCAACCTATCACCTTAAACAAGGTATACTTCAACACAACCTTATCACTTGATGACAAATAATTCACAATTTGAAGTAAGGATTAGGATAATCAAGACTTACCAATACTTCTCCATAGTTCAACAATAAGGGCCTTACCATCAACCCATAGACCAACCCAATTTGGGTCATCATACAAATGTAATTCAATAGTCAACATAAGAACTAATTTAAGAGAAATGATTATACCACAAAGCAATACTAAATCGAAGCTTGGTAACATGATATCAAAGTCTATCTTCTTACCCTAGATTCAATACTCAAGAAATAGGCATGAAGAACTTCCATTCATTACAATATACTCATGATCAATGCAATAACAACCATTAAAGATGATTTAAACAATAATTAGATCAATTACATCAATTCAACCCAAATTCATATCAATCCCAATATCAAGGGTTAAGGGTTAGGGGTCATCACCCACAATCTAGATCAAACTACATCAATTCATCATAATCAAGTTGCAATACATGATAATCTATTCACTATAACCCAAAGAATACATAAACAACTCAATTCATAACAACAAACTCAAAATTGGATGAAACCCATATGAAACTCAACTTTTGGAAAACCTTTGAAGGAGCCCTTTGAGAAAAGAATCTCAAAGGTGAATTAGATCCCATACCTTAAGAGTTGATGACGTTTTGATGGTCAATTTTGTGCTAAATCAGCCCCCAATGATCTCCCCAAGTTGTTCTCCAATGGAGTCTTCCAAATAGAGAGAGAAAGTAGAGAGAAGGAAGAGAGATTTGTTTTGGAGAGTTGTGATTAGGTTAATGAAGGTTGGTATTTATAGTGGGGTCTTAAGTCACTTAATTAGTCTACCCTTAATCCCCTAATTACCCCTAAGACACTTAATAGGATGATTAACTAAAACTAAAATCCCTGAAAATCTCACAGGCCCTCCCCGACATCTCCCCAACGACAGGCCATCGTGGGCGTGACGGAATGGACCCCCCTCCGTCCTGCACGTCCGTCGCGCTGGTCAGAGACTGTGCAGGCGAGGGTTTCTTCCCAGAAACTAAGGCTGGCACGACGGTGGCCTCGACGCCCCGTCGCGCCTTTGACGCCCCGTCATGGGGTACGTCGTGGCCTACTGTCTAAAGGGTCCTCCTCGAGGGCCCTTGGTTGGTCCTCGGGGAGTCGTACCCTGACTTTTCCAACATGAAACCATCCCACACTATGTGTTACACCTATTGTTACAAACTTTTACTAAATTTCGACTCTTTAACTGTTGACACCAAATTTTGGTCCGATAGTTTTAAAATTAATACTTTTAGAGTATTTTATTTTAAATAGTTCAAAATACATATTTTTGTCATTTTAATGCAATTTTTAGATAATCATCCTTTTTCTCAAAGTATTAGGATTTTTGTCGATTGTTATGTTTATATTATTTTATCACAGCCAGACGTTCAACTATTTGTTCATTTTTTATAAAATCATTGTTTCTGTTAAATTGCATTTTTTACATGTAATTGATTACGTTTATTACATTTTTTTCATATTCATTTTTTCTCTATTACATTGTTAATATTTGTTTGATATTCTGCACAGTCCAAAAAATTCATTTAAATTCGAATATAATTTACATACACAAATATTTTATCAATCTACAACTTTTGGATCACAATCTCAAGCCCATAAATTTAGGCCCATTTCATAACAATTCCTATTTAAAGAAAGATTGGTCCATTAGTTTTTTTGGTGGTGGATTAAAATTAGGGGTATTTTTTTTAGATTGTTCAAGTATTAAGAAATGCTTTAGTGTTCATATTTTTCGGTGACAAGTTCACGGAGCTCCGCCGGAATCCGGCAAGTCCACCACCAAATGACCCCCTCATTTCCCCTTTCTTCTCCCTTCCCGTTTCCGGCTAGAAACCATGGCCACCAAACTCCCAATTTACTCTCTTTCTCCAGTAAGCCTCCAGCAAACCACAGCCCACAACCACCTCAAAAAACTCCTCCGTTTTTTTTATTTTCCGGCGACCAAAGAGCCACAAGCTACCAGATCCCTCTCAAATCTCAAACCAAACAGCAGCTCCACCAGTAGCTCAACCGAACAGCCACCAAAACCCAGCTGCTCTTCTCCAAAACGGCAACCAGTGAGCCACCACCAAACACCCTCACACACGCCACTCGAAACTATCCAAACGACCTCGTCATAACCAGACCCAAAACCCCTTTGTTTTCTCCTTTTTCCGGTGAAAAAAGTCACCGGAAACGACTCCACAACGTCACCACTGGCCAGCCACAAGACCCCTCTCTATTCCGACCAGAAACAAGAGCCAAACTACCACCAAAGCTCCGCCAGAAACCATCTCTAGCAGCCTCCCTCCTCACGCTCAACGAACCATAATCCCATCACTACACCATGGAACCGCGACAAGATCCAGCGAGCACAACGGCGAATGAAGCAAAACAAGCTCCAGTCATTATTCCAATGGCATCCAGGAAACAACAACAAAAACCAGCGAGGTAGTTATCACCTTGGGTGCTTCCAGATCTGACCGGATTTTCAATTTTAGAGGCGATGACTCAACTTTGTCGGTAAATTTTATCCTCACCATGAGTTTATTGATATTTTCTCTCTGCTTATCTTACTTTCTTTACTGCTTGTTATTGCTTCAATATTGATAGTTGGTTCTTATTTATGCTTAAATATTTGTTAATTTTTTTTTATTTGTTTAATATGGTTTAGTTGAGACTTCACTGATTTTATTACTATTATTGTAGTTTGTCTAGGTGTTATTATACTCATGATAAATTATTCTTGTTCATTCATCTCTATTGCATTTTTTAGTTTATAAAAATCGTTATATTTTTAAATATATATATACCGTTTGGTTCTGTTTATAATTGCTCAAAATGGGTTGTAAGGAATTTGTAGAATGCTTTAAATATGGTTAGTTAATAGCTATGCATTTCTCTTTTGCTTAATTTTTTTTGGTTGTTGATTATGTTACTGTTATTAGTGTTGGTTTATGTTATTATTTTTCATTTTTTTTCTCTTATTATTTGTGTCACGTATTTGTTAAATATGGCCAATGAAAAAACTCTCCGTCGGTTTTCAAGGCCTTTCCATTTTAAAAGACGAAAATTTAGTTCATGTTTATATTTTTTATTGTTAAAAATGGCCAATGATAAAATCTCTCCATCGGTTTTGGAGGCCTCCCCATTTTTAAAAGACGGAATTTTAGTTTAAGTTTACATATTTTATATGTTGAAATTGGCCAATGATAAAATCTCTCCGTCGATTTTGGAGGCCTCCCCATTTTAAAAAGACGGAATTTTAATTTAAGTTTATATATTTTATATGTTGAAATTGGCCGATGAAGAAATTACCGTCGATTTCCAAGGCCTCCAATGTTAATAAGACGGGTTTTTATTTTTAAGTTATTATTTCGTATATTCAATTTTATTCATATTTATTTATTACTAACACTTTTACTAAGTGTGTTTACAGGTATCCAAGACTTACTTCCTTGAAGCTATTCGAAAGAAGTTCGAATTATATTTTTCAATTCATTAATTTGTATATATCGATGTTAGGCAAACTTTAGGCCGATATTATTATTTTATTTATTATGTATATTGCATGTTTATTATATTTATACATTATTTTATTTTTCTCCTCAATTTGAAAAAATGAACTCAGTCGGGAATCACATTTGTGGATTTCGAAGGATGCCTAATCCCTTCCCTTCGGAATAATTTGAACCCCTTACCTAGAATCAATTTAGTTTCGTAGATATTTCTTTCAAGTTAATTAATTAATCGGTTTTCTAGTTTTCCAAAAAAATTAGGTGGCGACTCCCTTTTTCCTTTAATTCCCTTTTTACCCGTTTTAAAATTTTTTAAACTAAATTCTTTTTTTTAACGGATCGTCGCGACGTTGCTCCTATTCAAAGGATGCCAACAGAATGGCGACTCTGCTGGGGACAGAGGTTCTAACCATTATGGGTTTATTTTTTTAAATTGAGGATACTATTCTTTTATTGTGTTATTTATTATATCTTGTATATTTTGTTGATTGTTTGAATATTGTACTCAGTAATGATTTATTATTTATTGTATATTGTCATTGCATGCACAACATTTATTCCGTCAAACGACATCTAATTTTATATTTTTACTTAAAGGACGATTATGCGGGTTCGCAATCGTTCATTAACCAAACTTTTCTCGGGACACCCTGACGAATGTAGTTGGCTACTGGATAGTCAACGGTCGTTAACTGTCTCAACCCAAGTTGTCCGCTTGGGTCTCCTATTCACAATAAACAAAGCCTACTCTTAGTCATCTTATGTAGAGCGAAGCCAAAACCTCATATTAAGCATGACACAAAACTCGAGGCGCATTTGTATAAGACGTGTATTTATTATTTGTATGTTATGTGATATACTTGCTATACATGAATATGGTGTATGATAGTCCATTATTTTAAAATCACTCTTGCTAACCTAGTTTTAGAATATTCATAATTCAAGGCTAGTTTTTATTTCAAGTTATAATTTGTTGGAACTACTTTGACCTGATTCCTGTTCCAACGGGATACGTAGGTGCCATAAGAGCTCGGTCATGTTTCCCGCAAGCTTCCAAATTTTTTAAAAACGGAAACTGGGGCAAAATTTTTGAGGAGGTCTCCAAAAATTTTACAAAGGAGATAGTTGTTACAAGATTAAATACCGGAGGTTGTTGAAGCTGACAGGGGCAAAATTTTTTTAGGAATGTCCTCAAAAATTTCACCAAGGTTGTACTCAGACTCCAGATTTTGGGAGGCGCCATGAATTTGTTTGTATCTTTTGTATTAACTTTTGTACATGATGTAATATTAATTCTATATCTTTGATTTTATTTATCTTACACTCCATAAATATTGTTTTAGTTGACTTTTTTTTAGTTGGGTTGTCCACCCTTCAATGTGACTCATCCATTTTTTTTACTTTCGTTATTTTTTCTTTAATAATAAGAATTGTTTTTTTGTTAAGTTTGGTTACTCCGCCTTTCAGAGTGACTCATTAATTTCTTATTTTATTTTTGTTAAATTCGGGTGGTCCGCCCTTCAATGTGATTCACTAATTTCTTCATTCTTTTTTAGTTTTCTTTGATTAATAAAAAATATTTTTTGATAAATTTAGGTTACCCGTCTTTCAATGTGGCTCATTGGTTTTTCATTTTCATTATTTTTTCTTTGAAAAAATCATTTGTTGTTCAAATTATAGGCTCTATGCCATATCTGAATGAACTACGCAAACCTGATTCTCATCAATGAAATACGTAGGCAGCCCTTGTTGGGTTCGGTATTCTTTATTCAAAAGATTTTTTATTCTTTTAATGTTTATATTTTTGAAATTCTTTTTTGACTTGATTGGTACCAACACAGTTCAAGTGTGCATGTGAAAAATAATTTGTACAATAAAAAAAATTGACTTCTTGTTAAACCATAGATTCTTTTGGTACCTCTCATTCATACTTTTGTTGGTTAGAACAAAACCAGATTCATTGTTTCATGTGCATTGTGTGGTGAGTTTTGAATTAAATTCAATTGTTTTGCATTGTTGATCTAGAACTTGGCCTAAATGTTATTGAGGCGAAATTCTGAGTAATGTTTGATTTGAAAAATGATTGTAGGCCTTCTTTGTCCCGTTTGAGCCTTTCAAAGCCTACCAAATGACATTAATCCTTAGTGTGTCCCACTTTGAGCCTTAAACATTTTCTTTGGACAACTACATTTTAGCCTATTTCTTTTTAAGTGCTTATATGCACTAACACTCTTTTGACCAGACTTTCTTGAGCGCACTGAAAACGTGCAAGTTACAAAAGAAGATTCAAGGTTCAAATTTGTCAAAGACAAAGTTATCAAAGTCCCTGAAAGTCAAGAAAACAAAAATGACTTCAAAAGAAAGAAAGAAAAAAAAAAGAAGTTCAAAATTCCCACAAGTTCAAGCAAGCAGAATTTCAAGAAAAGAAGAAAAACACTCCAAACAAAAAGGAGAAAATTCAAAAGAGGAAAAAACTCAGACAAACAAAGTTTCAAAGAAGTCAAAAGTGCAAAAGGAAGGGACAACAAAGAGAATCAAACGTCCAAAGTGTAACGAATGTTGAAAGCATCTATTTAGTGCAATGCTCAAGAAAGAATTAGTCACTTTAATTCCAAATGACTATCCTACCCGTCCCTAAGCCTACATTACAAGCTACTAACAAGCCCTACATGATTTCAGTTCAAATATTCTCACATTAGTGGAGATTTACATGAAGGCCAAGTCTATGATATCACAATTGCATGCATTGAATATTTTTTCTGAGTGTGAGTGTGCTTTTTCCAGATGTTCCCAAATCAAAACACTTTAAATGTGCGCAAATTGAAATTTTCTTTATAGTGAGGGCACTTGAAACATGATTTTAGGTTTAGTTCAAAGTCTTTGTTTATAGCAAGATGTACAAATTTTGTTGTTACTTAAGTACATTTGAGGTACCAATTGAATCCATAGAATTTACCTCGAAATCAATCTCAGTTGAAAGATAAAGAATTGTGAGAATTTTTTTTGTACAATACTTTTGTTGGTGCTAACCAAGTTAAAATATGTTTCATTGTTCATAAAATAAAAATGGGTTAAAATTCACTTTTCAATTTTTGTCCAAATAACTGTGGACCGTTTCAAAGTTCAAATTGTATTTTTTGGGTAGTTATACCCTTCAAAATGACATCTTTTTATTTTGGGTCGTCATATCCTTCAAAATGACATCTTTTTAAATTTAGGTCGTCATACCTTTCAAAATGACATCTTTTCATTTTTGGGTCGTCATATCCTTCAAAATGACATCTTTTAAATTTGGGTCGTCATATCCTTCAAACTGACATCATTTTAAATTTTTATCATCATATTCGTCCAAATAACTTTGTGGACCGTTTCAAAGTTTAAATCGCATTTTTCGATAGTCATACCTTTTAAAATGACATCTTTTTATTTTTCGGTAGTCATACCCTTCAAAATGACACATTTTTACCCTTGAAAATGAGATCTTTTAAATTTTGGTAGTCATACCCTTCAAAATGACATCTTTTTATTTTTGGTAGTCATACCCTTCAAAATGACATCTTTTTAAATTTGGGTCGTCATATCATTCAAACTGACATCATTTTAAATTTTTTATCATCATATTTGTCCAAATAACTTTGTGGACCATTTCAAAGTTCAATTGCATTTTTGGTAGTCATACCCTTTAAAATGACATTTTGTTTTATTTTTGGTAGTCATACCCTTCAAAATGACTTTTTTTTTTATTTTTAGGTCGTCATACCTTTCAAAATAATATCTTTTAGAAATTAATTTATTATCTTAAATAAATTAATTCTTTTCAAAGTGGTTTGTCATGCCGTCCATTATGACATTTTTTTTTATTTTGTTATTCCATTTTAAATTGACATGTTATTTAATTCACGATGTTATTAAGTTTGAGTCGTTGCATTGCTTAATACCTTGTTCATATGGTCATGTTTGCATAATTTATGTTATATTTTTTACTAACATTGATATTGCAGATTTTGTGATACGTCATTCATGTTATGTTCAAATTGGGTCGTCCGCCTTTCAAAGAGACACGTTGGGTTGTCATCTCCCTTCAAATGACATGTTATGTTCAAGTTGGGTCGTCCGCCTTTCAAAGAGACACGTTGGGTTGTCATCTCCCATCAAATGACACGTTAAGTTCAAGATTGGGTCGTCATCTCCCTTCAAATGACACGTTAAGTTCAAGATTGGGTTATCATCTCCCTTCAAATGACACGTTAAGTTCAAGATTGGATTGTCATATCCCTTCAAATGGCATGTTAAGTTCAAGTTGGGTCGTCCGCCTTTCAAAGAGACACGTTGGGTTGTCACCTCGGTCAAAGTGACATGTTATGTTCAAATTGGGTCGTCCGCCTTTCAAAGAGACACATTGGGTTGTCACCTCGTCAAAGTGACATGTTATGTTCAAATTGGGTCGTCCGCCTTTCAAAGAGACACATTGGGTTGTCACCTCGTTCAAAGTGACATGTTATGTTCAAATTGGGTTGTCCGCCTTTCAAAGAGACACGTTGGGTTGTCACCTCGTTCAAAGTGACATGTTATGTTCAAATTGGGTCATCTTCCTTTCAAAGAGACGCGCTGGGTTGTCACCTCATTCAAAGGGACATGTTATTCACATCTTCCTCCTTTCAAAAAGGTACCCCACCTTCATTGTGCAATTTTGAAAGTAAACTCAAGGTATGTGAATTTTCTCAGTTTACAATCAATCTCTGTCTTTTGTTTATTATTTTTAGACCGGTCGACGGACGTGGAGTCTTGCTCAAAAGCTCTACTAACGTATATTTTTTGTTCAAAGTTTATCAAACAAAATTTTGGTTCGTCAACTTTGTTTGACAAGGATCTCTTTCATCGACCCTAATCAAACAAAGGGGCAAGTTGTTGACACCAAATTTTGGTCCGATAGTTTTAAAATTAATACTTTTAGAGTATTTTATTTTAAATAGTTCAAAATACATATTTTTGTCATTTTAATGCAATTTTTAGATAATCATCCTTTTTCTCAAAGTATTAGGATTTTTGTCGATTGTTATGTTTATATTATTTTGTCACAGCCAGACGTTCAACTATTTGTTCATTTTTTATAAAACCATTGTTTCTGTTAAATTGCATTTTTTACATGTAATTGATTACGTTTATTACATTTTTTTCATATTCATTTTTTCTCTATTACATTGTTAATATTCATTTTGATATTCTGCATAGTCTAAAAAATTCATTTAAATTCGAATATAATTTACTTACACAAATATTTTATCAATCTACAACTTTTGGATCACAATCTCAAGCCCATAAATTTAGGCCCATTTCATAACAATTCCTATTTAAAGAAAGATTGGTCCATTAGTTTTTTTGGTGGTGGATTAAAATTAGGGGTATTTTTTTTAGATTGTTCAAGTATTAAGAAATGCTTTAGTGTACATATTTTTCGGTGACAAGTTCACGGAGCTCCGCCGGAATCCGGCAAGTCCACCACCAAATGACCCCCTCATTTCCCCTTTCTTCTCCCTTCCCGTTTCCGGCTAGAAACCATGGCCACCAAACTCCCAATTTACTCTCTTTCTCCAGTAAGCCTCCAGAAAACCACAGCCCACAACCACCTCAAAAAACCCCTCCGTTTTTGTTTTATTTTCCGGCGACCAAAGAGCCACAAGCTACCAGATCCCTCTCAAATCTCAAACCAAACAGCAGCTCCACCAGTAGCTCAACCGAACAGCCACCAAAACCCAGCTGCTCTTCTCCAAAACGGCAACCAGTGATTCCTAAGCATCAAATAAGTTCCTATTCATAAGTGTGGCGCGCTTCACAATTATGAATACAAACCTATGTAACGTGGTTCAGAGAGACGTTATTATCAAGGATATTTAACCTCATGCTCTGATACCAAGTTTGTCACATCCGGGTTTACCCCCCAGACGTAACCGGCGTCGTCGTCCTCTTAGAGGACTAAGACAAGCCTCTTAGCCCCATCATAGCATTCATCGATTAAAAATGTGAAGGAATTTAAAACTTTTTATCTATAAACTACTCGGAGGTTTGCATAGACCTCTACATACACATAGTCATATTTATATCAAGTATACATAGACTTGTTCGTATAGGAAGATTACATAGTCTTTTACTTTTATTTCACACATTTATAAAAAGAGAAATAATAGTCATAAAAGCCGTCTCATCTCATAAACCATCTATCAAGACAATAAATCTTAGGCATAGCCCTACATCAATACAAGAAGCCACATATAGGCTATATACAACATCGTCTCAAATGAGTAATAGAGTCAATACGAAATTTTAGTAACTAAGTAACATAAGAGCAAGATGTCGGCCACGCCCTCGGGAGAATGAGGACCTACCACTTGGATGGTTAGAGATCCAAGTCTTTCTTTCCAGCAATTCGGAGCAAGATCAACGACCCGAACCTAAAATGTTTGGGAAAAGGGAAAGAAATGGGGTTAGTACTCCACATGTACTAAGTATGGAACCACATATACAATTACCAATCAAATATACTTAGAAAATGACATTTAAGAACATCATTATAAAACATGTATACGAGTGAAACATAGTAAAGCAAGACATACTAAATATATCCTTCATAAAGTCACAAGTGCAATAATCAAGTAAATTCCCATAACTCTTACTTAATCAAGTAACCTATCAAGACTACAATTAGCAATTAACCTTACCTAACACACTCTTCCATTTCATGAAAACATTCTTCTTTAATCAAAAGCAACAACCTTATACTCATAAGCAGGTTATTCAATGTACAAGGTCATTTACATTATATCACTACTTACAAACATAATATTGACCTCTCAAAGCTCCCATCAAGGCCAACTAGTGCAAGGCTTAAGTGGAGTCCGATACCCCTACCTAAACTATAGACAAACCCTTTCAAGTTACTTCGGTTAGTCTATATCTTGTTCATTCATTTTTAGTTTAGGGAAACCTTGCCTTAACCGACATAGACCACAAGAGCAAATGTGGAATCCGGTGTCATGAAACCTTACACCGATGGAAGGTGGTCTACCGGCCAAAGTAGAACCTAACATAAACGTAGCTATCTAGGTGGATCCACTAGCTAGTATCCTATGGTGGCAACATAGTTCAAGAACTAAGAGGTAGATATCCCTATTCATACCATTAGGTAAAGTGGGCCGCTTCTCATGGGAATCCCTTAAATGACATGTCCCATAAACAATGGAGTTAACATCACATGGGCAACTTTAGGATGATTCTTTCCTTCTATGGACAAGTCATCACCTCCCATTGTCAAGTTCGCTCGGTGCTAAGCTAAGTCCCCATTTAGAGAAGTCTTTAATACTTTATTAATCTTCTCAATTAGTTTAGATAGTAGGGCCAAACCCTTGTATATTCATCATCATAGGTCAATAGGAATTGTATGAGAAATAATCCTTTCATTAACAATTCATATAAGTGAAGTTAGCCCTTACACATCTCATCACAATAGGGCACATCTTTACATAACAACTTCCCTATATCATGTACTCCTAGGCAACCTCACAACCAACCTAAGCATTTCAATTCAATCATCATACCAACCTATCACCTTAAACAAGGTATACTTCAACACAACCTTATCAGTTGATGACAAATAATTCACAATTTGAAGTAAGGATTAGGATAATCAAGACTTACCAATACTTCTCCATAGTTCAACAATAAGGGCCTTACCATCAACCCATAGACCAACCCAATTTGGGTCATCATACAAATGTAATTCAATAGTCAACATAAGAACTAATTTAAGAGAAAGGATTATACCACAAAGCAATACTAAATCGAAGCTTGGTAACATGATATCAAAGTCTATCTTCTTACCCTAGATTCAATACTCAAGAAATAGGCATGAAGAACTTCCATTCATTACAATATACTCATGATCAATGCAATAACAACCATTAAAGATGATTTAAACAATAATTAGATCAATTACATCAATTCAACCCAAATTCATATCAATCCCAATATCAAGGGTTAAGGGTTAGGGGTCATCACCCACAATATAGATCAAACTACATCAATTCATCATAATCAAGTTTCAATACATGATAATCTATTCACTATAACCCAAATAATACATAAAAAACTCAATTCATAACAACAAACTCAAAATTGGATGAAACCCATATGAAACTCAACTTTTGGAAAACCTTTGAAGGAGCCCTTTGAGAAAAGAATCTCAAAGGTGAATTAGATCCCATACCTTAAGATTTGATGACGTTTTGATGGTCAATTTCGTGCTAAATCGGCCCTCAATGATCTCCCCAAGTTGTTCTCCAATGGAGTCTTCCAAATAGAGAGAGAAAGTAGAGAGAAGGAAGAGAGATTTTTTGGAGAGTTGTGATTAGGTTAATGAAGGTTGGTATTTATAGTGGGGTCTTAAGTCACTTAATTAGTCTACCCCTAATCCCCTAATTACCCCTAAGACACTTAATAGGGTGATTAAATAAAACTAAAATCCCTGAAAATCTCACAGGCCCTCCCCGACGGCTCCCCGACGACAGGCCGTCGTGGGCGTGACGGAATGGACCCCCCTCCGTCCTGCACGTCCGTCGCGCTGGTCAGAGACTGTGCAGGCGAGGGTTTCTTCCCAGAAACTAAGGCTGGCACGACGGTGGCCTCGACGCCCCGTCGCGCCTTTGACGCCCCGTCATGGGGTACGTCGTGGCCTACTGTCTAAAGGGTCCTCCTCGAGGGCCCTTGGTTGGTCCTCGGGGAGTCCTACCCTGACTTTTCCAACATGACACCATCCCACACTATGTGTTACACCTATTGTTACAAACTTTTACTAAATTCCGACTCTTTAACTTGGTTAAACTAAAAAGGACACTCTAGCCCTCTTGTGAACCAACTTACCGGACGATATGAACGTTTTGGTTCCAAAACACTTCAATGAATCCATATATGCCTAATTTGGCTAGGAACAATGGTTTAGACCTTAAGGAGCCTGTTTAAGTCTTATCACATGACTTTGGGATTTTGAAATATTACAGAATATATATTATGTATATGCGAGAGGTCTATGTAAACCTCAAGATAGATATAGAAAGTTTTAAATTTTCCATATTTTAACCTATGAATGTAATGATGTAAGATAAGAGGCTAGTCTTAGTCCTCTCCGAAGATGACGACACCGGTTACATTTAGGGGGTGTTCCCCGTATGTGACAAACTTGGTATCAGAGCCTGAGGTTGAATATCTTTAGAGTCGATGTCTCACTCAACCACGTCTATGTAGATTCTTACTCATAATTGTGAAGTGCGCCACACTTGTGAATAGGAAAATATGTGATGCTTAGGAACTCTCACTTTTTTGGAAGTCCAATATCGTGCCTCTAGAGTCTTAGATCTATGTGCCTTTAGCATCTAATGCTTTTATTGTGATTATAGGAAATGAATACTCGAAGAACAGATGCTCGAATACTTGATGAAGAGATTGCTAATACGGGAGCTCCTCCCCGTGGTAATCAAGTCCCTCATCTTGAAGAAGTTGATAATGATGACCAAGCTCCGGTCAATCCTCCACCTATGACGGATGGTAACATAAGGGCTACCTTTCTCCAAATGGCCTAAGCCATTACTACACAAGCACAAGCTGTCACTACTCAAGCACAAGCCATGACGGCCCAAGCTAATAGGGAGGTGGTACCTCGAGAAAACCAATATGTTGGCACCATGGCCTCCCGTTTGAGAGATTTCACTAGAATGAATCCCCCTACTTTCTATGGGTCCAAATTTGAGGAAGACTCCCAAGAGTTTATTGATGAAGTCTACAAGATTCTCTATGATATGGGGTTGACTACTAGTGAGAAAGCCGAGTTATCCACTTATTAACTCAAAGACGTGGCCTAAACTTGGTATGTTCAATGGAGAGACAATAGGCCTTTAAGGGGTGGACCGGTGACATGGGAGATTTTCAAGAAG
The DNA here is from genome assembly GCA_016801875.1 of Solanum sitiens. Lineage (NCBI taxonomy): Eukaryota > Viridiplantae > Streptophyta > Magnoliopsida > Solanales > Solanaceae > Solanum > Solanum sitiens. The sequence continues at coordinate 4,242,515 of JABWTJ010000009.1, forward strand.
GATTTTCTTGATCGGTTCTTTCCTAGAGAGAAGTGGAAAGCCAAAGTGGAAGAATTCATCAACCTTTGTCAAGGAGGTATTACTGTACTTGACTATTTTTTGAAATTTACTAAATTGTTAAAGTATGCTCCTTCTTTGGTTTCCGGTCCTAGAGATGAAATGAGCCCTTTTGTGACGGGAGTGTCGGATGACTTGAAAGAAGAATGTCATTCAGATATGCTACATGATAATATGAACATTTCTCATCTCATGGTTCATGCTCAACAAGTGGAAAATATAAGGGTTAAGAGAAAAAGTAGGGATGCTAAAAGGGCAAGGTCTTTTGATGGTGGTTCTTCAAAGGGTAGGCTTGATATCCAAGACAAGCCTAGGTTCAAGAAGAGGTTTTCTAATCAAGTTCCTTCCAAGTTCCCTAAGACTCGTGATGATAGGGTGTCTAACCCTAAGTCTCAAAAGGAAAGGGGTACTAGTTCACCAACCAAGAAGCCAACTTGTGGAAAATGTGTCAAGAAGCATTATGGTGATTGCCTCGTTGGGACAGACAATTGTTTTGGTTGTGGCAAAAGTGGCCACAAGGTTTGGGATTTCCCTAATGTGAAGGGTCAAGACAAGGGTAGTGGTCAAGCTCAAGCAAGTGGTTCTAATGATGCTCCGAAGAAGAATCGCTTTTATGCTCTCCGCTCTAGAGGTAAGCAAGAGACTTCTCCCGATGTGGTGACCGGTATGTTGAAAGTCTTTTATATTGATGTATATGGTTTACTTGATCACGGTGCTACCTTGTCATTTGTTACTCCTCTAGTAGCTAAAAAGTTTGACATTTTGCCCGATATCTTGAATGAACCTTTTGTGATGTCTACCCTGGTGGGTGAGTCGGTGGTTGCAAAAAGAGTGTATAGAAATTGTCCTATAATGTTGCCCAATAGAGTTACTCATGTTGATTGGTTGCATGCTTGCTTTGCCTCCATAGATTGGTTGCATGCTTGCTTTGCCTCCATAGATTGTAGAACAAGGGTGGTGAAGTTTAACTTTCCAAATGAGCCTGTTTTAGAGTGGAAGGGGGAAATTCTATTCCTAGAGGTCGTATCATTTCTTGTTGAAAGCTTGTAGGATGATCTCTAAAGGGTGTTTATACCATATTGTAAGAGTCCAAGATTTAGAATCCGAAATTCCTCCCATTGAGTCGGTACCTGTAGTGAGGGAATTTCTAGAGGTCTTTCCTAATAATCTTCCCGGTATTCCTCCCGAACGGGAAATTAATTTTGGTATCGACTTGCTACCGGATACAAATCCCATTTTAATTCCTCCTTATCGGATGGCTCCGTATGAATTGAAAGAGTTGAAGGCACAACTCAAAGATTTACTAGACAAAGGATTTATTCAGCCTAGTATTTCTCCATGGGGTTCTCCGGTATTGTTCGTGAAGAAGAAGGATGGGTCCCTTAGAATGTGTATCGATTACCGTCAACTCAACAAAGTCACAATCAATAACAAGTATCCTCTCCCTCGGATTGATTACTTATTTGATCAAATCCAAGGTACGAGTTAATTTTCCAAGATTGACTTGAGATCGAGATATCACCAACTTAGGGTGAGAGGTGAAGATATTCCCAAGATGGCATTTCGTACAAGATATGGTCACTATGGGTTCTTAGTAATGTCCTTTAGTCTCACTAATGCTCCTTCGGCGTTTATGGACCTAATGAATAGGGTGTTTCAAAGTTACCTAGATTCATTGGTCATTGTCTTCATTGAAGACATCTTGGTATATTTGAAGAATGAGGGTGAACACATGAATCATTTGAGAGTTGTGTTGCAAGTTCTTAAGGAACACCAATTCTTTGCCAAGTATAGCAAATGTGAGTTTTGGTTGAGGTCGGTAGCGTTTCTTGGTCATATCATCTCTAGTGAAGGTGTAGAGGTTGATCCAAGGAAGACCAAAGCGGTGAAAAATTGGCCTAGGCCTTTGGCTCCTACGGATATTAGGAGTTTCTTAGGTCTAGCTGGCTATTATAGAAGGTTTGTCGACAGATTTGCGTCTCTTGCTTCTCCCTTGACAACCTTGACCCAAAAGAATGCGAAATTTGAGTGGTCGAAAGCATGTGAAAAGATCTTCCAAATGTTGAAGGATAGGCTTTCTTCCACTCCAGTATTGACCCTACCGTAGGGTACTAAGGGTTTTGTGGTATATTGTGATGCATCCCGAGTCGGGTTGGGGTGTGTTCTTATGCAACATGTCAAAGTTATAGCATATGCTTCTAGGCAACTCAAAGTTCATGAGAAGAATTATCCAACTCATGACCTTGAGTTAGCGGTCGTGGTATTTGCCTTGAAAATATGGAGGCATTAACTCTATGGGGTTCATGTTGATGTGTATATGGATCATAAAAGTCTTCAATATGTATTCACTCAAAAGGAGTTGAATCTCCAGCAATAGAGATGGTTAGAGTTGTTAAAAGACTATGACATTGTAACACCCCGTATCCAAAACAGACCAAAAATCTATTTTTCAGAAAACCTGCAGGTGCAATCGACGGTTGCCATCGACGGGCCGTATCTTGGCCCACGGTCCATCCTGCACATCCGTCGATTAAGTAAGAAACTCCCCAAAATCTCAGTCCAGAAAAATTTGACTAAGTGTCGAAAGACAGACGGACCTACGGTCCTTAGATCAGACTACGGTCTGTAGTCTGTGTCCGTAGATCAACACCCTATTTACCTACTCTCTGACAAGAAGGATGATTGACCAGCACGGTCTGTAGATGGACCCACGGACCATAGGTATGACCGTTGGTGGAAATTAGCAGACAGATAGGGGGAAATTGCAGTTGGGTCAACTTCAAATGATCATAACTCTTAGCACAAAATAAATTAGGTGTCCCATGACATTCCAATATATATATAATTGAATTAGCTTTCCACAGCCACCGCCTTGATAAAATAAGACCTCCGAGTAAAACATTATGCCCGTTTTAGTAAAGGCCTGTCGAACAGACCCAACCTACGGACCCAAACGACGGACCGTCAGTCCAGGTCGTCGTTTTGTTCGACAACAACTAACTCAGGGGTCTTTTGGTATTTTCCCACTTTGTTTAAACTCTAAGATACGTTGTTTTGACCCTAAATCATCAGCTTTTAGTTAGTTTAAGCCTAGAAACATAACTAAAACTTACCTAAGTCAAATCATTAATTAAAACTTAGCAAATTAGACACAAGAAAGAAGAAAGAGGTCAAGAACCCTAGTTCAAGAACGCAACAAGGTTCCAGCAGTTCCATCCCCCAAATCTAAGTGTTTCTCCGTGAATTTCATCACTAGGAATGTGAGATTTTACTAGTGGATTCCTTTCACCCATTGGGTCCCTAATTTTCAGTTAGTTCTTGATTCTCTTATCATGATTTAAACTAGGGTTTCTAGAATTACAGCAGAACTTCATGACTTAGTCAAAATATATGTTCCATATTAGATCATCATGTTATTACTCAGCTTATCACATGAATTTCAGAACCCTAGCTATGTATTTCTTTAGTTCTTGAATTACACATGCTAGGTCAGACATTTCAGTTATTCAGTTATACATGCCTCAATTATTAATGCATCATTATCAGATTAAATGTTGCATTTTCAGTTTGCATGTTCAATTTTTGAGCTATCCAGTATTTTACAGAAATTTAGACATAATTAGTTAACTACATAAATCAATAGGAGTAGCATAATACCGAGTTGACTAGGGTTCAGCGTACCCAATTAGTACCAAAACTACTAACCAAGTAGGTTGTAAGTCCCCTCTATGGGCAATCAGTTTAGCGATCACGCCAGCATGCCTTTATACCTCTGGCAGGGTATATTGGGTCCTCTCGATGGGGCGTATACATCGGACTCCACATTTAGCTCATGTTGTTTTATTATCGGTTATTAGTAGCTCCAACAGTTTATCCAGACTCTATTGCATTGACCATTTATCAGTATATTCAGTATTCAGTTTTAGCATGTTATAAATTGGTCATTGCATTCAGTTATCTCAGCATTCAGTATATTATGTTCAGATTGCTATACTTGTTTTTGTGCTTGTTTAGTTATGTTTTATTTCAGCTTTATTCTATCCTACATGCTTAGTACCCTTCAAGTACTGACGCATACGTGCGCTACATCTTCTCGTGATGTAGGTTCAGGTTCTCAGCATCCACATCACGCATAGATCGATTTCCGATCTCCAGTTCAGCAGATTCAATGGTGAGTCCTCATTCTCCGAGGACAACTGTCATGAGTTTTCATTTCAGTCTTTTAATCATTTAGTTTCAATTTTTCTAGATTTAACTGGGGCTTGTCCCAGTATTTCTAGTCCAGTTTAGAGTCTATTTTCAGACATACTTAGTTTCAACTTAGTATTGAGTTAATAACTTCTTTGTATTAAACTCATCAGTTTTCATATTATCTCAGTTTTAGCATATGGGTATTCCCCATCATACCATCATAAATTATGATTTAGCTTCCGCATCAGTTTATATTCTTTAGTATGCTCATGATCATGCCAGCAGGGTTAGCTTGGAATCACTTGTGGTCCTAGGTCCCGTGTCCGCGTCTCAGGGGTAGCTCAGGGCGTGACAAACTTGGTGTCAGAGCACTAGGTTTAAGTGTCCTAGGATGTCTGAAAAACCGTACTAAGTAGAGTCCTTTTCATGGGTGTGACGTGCACCACATCTAATGAGATGGAGGCTATGAAGTGTTCTAGGAAAAACTCCACTTTCTTGTTACTCTTATCGTGCGTAAGGTATGATCTACTTCCATGCAAACGCAGCTCCTCTAGTCCCAGATCAGGAAGTCTCCAATGCTGAATTCAGAAGTGTCATTCAGATTTTGGCTAAAAGTGATGCCAACCAGAACAATCAGCGAGTTTAAGCTCATGTGAATGGAAATGGTGGATTAATTGCAGCAAGGGTTTGTGACTGTTAGGATGAATCCGCCTGAGTTCTTAGGATCACAAACTAATGAGGATCCTCAGAATTTCTTGGATAAAATCAAGAAAATCTTTGAGGTAATGCAAGTCAGTGGGAGTGATCGGGTTGAGTTGGCATCGTACCAGTTGAAGGATGTTTCTCATTTTTGGTGCACTCAGTGGAAGGAGAATAGGGGTGCAAATGCAGCTCCTATCACTTGGGATTGATTTAGCGAGACTTTTCTCGATAGGTTTTTCCCAATAGAGTTGAGAGAAGCAAAGGCTCAGGAATTCATGAACTTGAGGCAGGGAAACATGACGTTCCAAGAGTATGGACTCAACTTTAACCAACTTTCCAAGTATGCTCCTCACATGGTTGCTGACTCCAGGGCTCAGATGAATTAGTTTTTGTATGGAGTGTCAAATTTGGTGAAAACTGAGTGCAAAAATGCTGTTACTGAGAGATATAAACATCTCTAGGCTTATGACTCATGCTTAGAAGGTTGAGGGTGATAAGCTTAGGGAACAAGATAAGGAGAATAAGAAGGCTAGGACTGGGAACTATAACTATTCTCAGTAGAAATCGGGTGCTGGAAATCGCTCGCAGAGCTAACAAAAGTTTTCAGCTCCAGCCCCTTCATCAGCTAGTGTTCCATCCTCCAAGAACAGGTATGACCAGAAGGTTAGAGCACCAGGCTCTAAGTCTCAGGGAAGTGTTTCAGGCACCAAGACTTACCCCACTTGCCCTAAGTGTGGTAAGAACTATCCGGGTGAGTGTCTAGCAGGAAAAGAAGGATATTTTTGGTGCGGTCAGTCTGGTCACAGGTTGAGGGATTGTCCTTCTAGACATGGTCAAGGAGGTGGAAATGGTAGAGCTGAGTCTAACACTTTATCAGCTCCAGCAAGTCGCCCGACTCAGCAGGGTAACTCATCTGGTACAGGTGGCGGTCAGCGCCAGAATCGGTTGTATGATCTTCAGGCTTGCCAGGATAAGGAAGGTTTTCCTGATGTAGTCACTCGTACGTTACGAGTCTTTGACCTTGATGTTTTTATGCATTGTTAGATCCAGGGGCTACTCTTTCTTTTGTAACTCCTTACATAGCAGTCCAATTCAGTGTCAGTCCAGAAACTCTCTCAGAACCTTTTCAGTCTCTACTCCAGTCGGTGACCAGTTATTGCTAGACGGGTATACAGAAATTGCCCTGTCACAGTCTCTCAGAAAGTCACCTCAGCAGATCTTGTAGAGCTAGAAATGGTAGACTTTCATGTCATTCTAGGAATGGATTGGTTATATTCATGTTATGCATCAGTCGATTGTAGAACTAGGATTGTTCGTTTTCAGTTTCCATACGAACTAATCTTAGAATGGAAGGGTAGTAGCTTAGCGCCTATGGGTCGATTTATTTCTTAACTTAAGGCCATAAAGATGATCTCTAACGGTTATCTCTATCATCTAGTTGGGGTTTAGGATTCTAGCTCTGAAACCCCATCTCTTTAGTCAGTTCCAGCAGTGAGTGAGTTTCTAGAAGATTTTCCCGGAGTTCCTCCCGAAAGGGAAATCGACTTTGGAATTGATATCCTTCCAGATACCCAGCCTATTTTTATTCCTTCTTACAGACTGGCTCCAGCAGAGCTTAACGAATTGAAGGAGCAGTTGAAAGACCTTCTATATAAGGGCTTCATCAGTCCTAGTATTTCTCTATGGGGTGCACCAGTGTTGTTCATAAAGAAGAAAGATGTTTCTCTCAGAATGTGCATTGACTATAGATAGTTGAACAGGGTCACAATCAAGAATAAGTACTCCATCCCCATGATTAATGAATTGTTTGACCAACTTCAGGTTGCTAGCCATTTCTCAAAGATACACCTTAGATCGGGTTATCATCAGCTCAGAGTCAGAGATAGTGACATTTCAAAAATAGTCTTCAGAACTCGGTATGGTCATTATGAATTTGTAGTTATGTCATTTGGACTAACCAATGCTCCTGCAGCTTTCATGGATCTGATGAACTAGAGTGTTACAGTACTTGGACTTGTTCGTTATCGTCTTTATTGATGATATCTCATTTACTCTAGGAATGAGGAAGAACATGTAAGTCATTTGAGAGTTGTTCTGCAGACTCTGAAAGATCACCAATTATTCGCTAGGTTTAGCAAATGTGAGCTCTGGTTGCAATCCGTTGCTTTTCTTGGTCACATTGTATCTAGCGAGGGGATCCAAGTGGATTCACTGAAGATAGAAGCAGTGAAACAATGGCCCCGAACTACCTCTGCTACATATATCATAAGTTTCTTAGGTCTAGCAGGTTATTAGACAAGGTTCGTGGAAGGATTTTCATCCATAGCCTCACCATTGACTAGGTTGACTCAGAAGATGATCAAGTTTCAATGGTCAGATGATTGTGAGAAAAACTTTGAAGAATTGAAAACTAGATTAACTACAGCTCCTGTCTTGACTCTACTAGAGAGTTCAGATGGCTATGTGATCTATTATGATGCATCCAGAGTGGGCCTATGTTATGTGTTAATGCAGCGAGATAAGGTTATAGCTTATGCTTCTAGACAGCTTAAGGTGCATGAGAAAAATATCCAACTCATGACCTCGAGCTTGCAACAGTGGTGTTTGCACTCAAGATATGGAGACACTACTTGTATGGTGTTCATGTAGATGTGTTCATTGACCATAAGAGCCTTCAGTATGTGTTCACCCAGAAAGAGTTGAATCTTCGCCAGAGGAGATGGCTTGAGTTCCTTAAGGATTATGATATGAGTGTGCATTATCATATTGGTAAGGCGAATGTATTAGCAGATGGTCTTAGTAGACTATGTATGGGTAGTGTAGCCCATGTTAAGGAAGAAATGAGGGAGCTAGTGAAGGATGTTCACAGTCTTGCTCGCATAGGAGTTCGCCTTATGAGCATAGCAGACAGTGGTGTAACAGTTCAGAATGGGGCAGAATCTTCTTTGGTAGTGGAGGTTAAGGAAAAGTCCAATCTTGCTTGAACTTAAGGGTGAAGTCCATAATCAGAGAGTGGAGGTTTTCTCCCAAGGGGGAGATGGTGTACTGCTACCAAGGTAGATTGTGTGAACCTGATGTGGGCGAGTTGAGACAGCATATTCTTGTAGAAGCCCATAACTCTAGATATTTTATTCATCTAGGTGCCACTAAGATGTACCGTGATCTGCGGGAAGTCTATTGGTGGAATGACATGAAAAAATATATAGCAGATTTTGTGAGTAAGTGCCCCAATTGTCAGCAAGTCAAGGTAGAACATCAAAAACCAGGGGCTATGACTCTAGAGATCGACATTCCTACTTAGAAGTGGGAAGTGATTCATATGGATTTCATCACAGGGTTACCGCGTACTCGCAGACAACATGACTCCATTTGGGTGATAGTTGATAGGATGACTAAGTCTTCTCGCTTTTTGGCGATCAAGACTACAGATTCGGCAGAGGACTATGCCAAGCTTTACATTAACGAAATTGTGAGATCGTATGGGGTTCCTTTGTCTATCATCTCAGATAGAGGTCCTCAGTTTACCTCTCATTTCTGGAAGTCATTTCAAAAGGTCTTGATACTCAAGTTAACCTTAGCACAACATTTCATCGCAGACGGATGGACAAGAAGAACGTACCATTCAGACCCTAGATGATATGTTGAGAGCTTGTGTGATCGATTTCAAAGGTAGTTGGGATGATCACCTTCCTCTGATTGAGTTCGCCTACAATAATAGCTACCATTGCAGCATTCAGATGACCCCTTATGAGGCTTTGTATGGACGTAGATGTAGATATCCTGTTGGTTGGTTTGAAGTAGGTGAAACAGCTTTGATAGGGACAGATTCAGTCCTTAATGCTATGGAGAAAGTGCAACTCATTAGATATAGACTTAAGACAGCCCAAAGTCGTCACAAATCTTATGAAGATGTAAGGAGGAGGGAACTAGAGTTCCAAGTTGATGATTGTTTTTTTTTTAAAGTGTCACCTATGAAAAGGGTGATGAGATTTGGCAAGAAAAGGAAGCTCATTCCTAGATATGTAGGCCCTTACAAGATCTTGAAAAGGGTTGGCAAGGTGGCTTATGAGTTAGAGTTGCCAGCAGAATTAGCAGTTGTGCATCCGGTCTTCCACATCTCACTCTTGAAGAAGTGTGTGAGTGATCCAGCCTCTATAGTGCCATTAGAGAGTGTGGCGGTGAAAGATAGTCTTTCTTATGAAGATGTACCAGTTGAGATTCTTGATCGTCAGGTTAGAAGTGTGAGAAATAAAGAAGTCGCTTCAGTCAAGGTTTTGTGGAGGAGTCAGTTTGTAGAGAAAGCTACTTGGGAAGCAGAAGCAGCCATGAAAGCCAAGTATCCTCACCTCTTTCCTTCCGATTCCACTCCAGCTTGAGGTAATAGTTCCTCTTCAGTTTTCCAGTCATTCATCCGTTAATTCAATCTTAGAATCACGTTCCCTCAGTTTGTACTTGCATTTTCAGCATATTTGCATGTTCTCGGAACTCAATTCACTCAGAAACTCAGTTCTCAGTGTTTAGTAGTAGGGTTTGCAGCTCTCTCCCTCTATTTCATCTAGTTTAGTCTTCACTCGAGAACGAATATTCCCAAGGGGGAGATAATGTAACACCCCAAACAGATCAAAATCCAGTTTTTGAGAAAATTTGCAGGTGCAATCGACGGACCATAGCCTAAACCACGGTCCGTCCTTTACATCCGTCGATTGAGTCAGAAACCCCCAAAATCTCAAGTGTCGAACGACGGATGGACCTACGGTCCGTAGGTCAGACTACAATATGTAGTCTGTGTTCATCGATCAACACCCCATTTACCTACTCTCTGACAAGAAGCACGATTGACCAGCAGAGTCCGTAGATGGACCCATAGACCGTAGGTATGACGGTGGATGGAAATTAGCAGACAGATAGGGGGAAATTGCAGTAGGGTAAACTTCAAATGATCATAACTCTTAGCACAAAATGAATTAGGTATCCCATGACATACTAATAGATAGATAATTTAATTAGCTTTCCACATCCACCAACCTTGCTAAAATAAGACCTTCGAGTAAAATGTTATACCTGTTTTAGTAAAGGCCTGTCGAACAGACCCAACCGTCGATTGAACAACGGACGTTGGTCCAGGTCGTCGTTTGGTCCGACAGCAACTAACTCATGGGTCTTTTGGTCTTTTGCCACTTCGTTTAAACTCTAAGATACGTCGTTTTGACCCTAAATCATCAGATTTTAGTTAGTTTAAGCCTAGAAACATAACTAAAACTTACCTACGTCAAATCATTAATTAAAACTTAGAAAATTAGAAGCAAGAAAGGAGAAAGAGGTCAAGAACCCTAGTTCAAGAACGCAACAAGGTTCCAGCAGTTCCAGCCTCGAAATCTAAGTGTTTCTCCGTGAATTTCATCACCAGGTATGTGGGATTTCACTAGTGGGTTCCTTTCACCCATTGGGTCCCTAATTTTCAGTTAGTTCTTGATTCTCTTATCATGATTTAACCTTGAGTTTCTAGAATTACAGCAGAACTTCATGACTTAGTTAAAATATATGTTCCAAATCAGATCATCATGTTATTACTCTGTTTATCACATGAATTTCAGAACCCTAGCTATGTATTTCTTTAGTTCTTGAATTACACATGCTAGGTCAGACATTTCAGTTATTCAGTTATACATGCCTCAGTTATTAATGCATCATTATCAGATTAAATGTTGCATTTTCAGTTTGCATGTTCAATTTTGAGCTATCCAGTATTTTACAGAAATTCAGACATAATCAGTTAACTAGATAAATCAAAAGGAGTACCATAATACCGAGTTGGACTATGGTTCAGCGTACTCAATTAGTCCCAAAACTACTAGCCAAGTAGGTTGTAATTCCCCTCTGTGGGCAATCAGTTTAGTGATCACGCCAGCATGCCTTTATACCTCTGGCAGGGTATATTGGGTCCTCTCGATGGGGCGTATAAATCGGACTCCACATTTAGCTCATGTGATTTTATTATTGATTATTAATAGCTCCCAAAGTTCAGTCAGACTCTATTGCATTGACCATTTATTAGTATATTCAGTATTCAGTTTCAACATGTTATAAATTGGTCATTGCATTCAGTTATCTCAGCATTCAGTATATCATGTTCAGATTTCTATACTTGTTTTGTGCTTGTTCAATTATGTTTTATTTTCAGCTTTATTCTATCCTACATGCTCAGTACCCTTCAAGTACTGACGCATACATGCGCTACATCTTCTCGTAGTGTAGGTTCAGGTTCTCAGCATCCACATTATACACAGATCGATTTCCGATCTCTAGTTTAGCAGATTCAGTGGTGAGTCCTCATTCTCCGAGGACAACAGTCATGAGTTTTCATTTCAGTCTTTTAATCATTTAATTTTAGTTTTTCTAGATTTAGCTGGGGCTTGTCCCAGTATTTCTAGTCCAGTTTAGAGGCTATTTTCAGACATACTTAGTTTCATCTTAGTATTGAGTTAATAATTTCTTTGTATTGAACTCATCAGTTTTCATATTATCTCAGTTTTAGCACATGGGTATTCCCCATCTTACCATTATAAATTATGATTTAGCTTCTGCATCAGTTTATATTCTTTAGTATGCTCATGATCATGCCAACAGGGTTAGCTTGGGATCACTTGTGGTCCTAGGTCCCGTGTCCGCGTCTCGGGGGTAGCTCGGGGCGTGACAAACATGAGTGTTCTCTATCACCCCGGCAAGGCTAATGTGGTAGTGGATGCTCTAAGTCGATTGTCCATGGAAAGTGTGTCCGATGTGGAAAAATCCAAGAGAAACCTAGTGAAAGTTTTTTGTTGGTTGGCTCGTTTAGGGGTTCAAATAGAAAGTTCTCCAAATGCTGGTGTGGTGGTACATCATAACTCCGAATCGTCTTTGGTGGTTGAGGTGAAGTCTAAGAAACACTTTGACCCATTATTGACGGAGTTGAAGGAATAGGTTCTTGGTAAGATGAATGAGTCATTCTCCCAACGGGGGATGGTGTTCTTTGGTACCAAGGGAGATTGTGTGTGCCTAATGTTGATGATTTGAGGAGTAGGATCCTTGAGGAAGATCATGGAGCCTGTTACTCTATTCATCCGGGATCTACAAAGATGTACCATGACCCTAGAGAAGTGTTTTGGCTGAGCACCAAAAGCTGAGTGGTTTACTACAAGAAATCCAAATTCCTACTTGGAAGTGGGAAGATGTTAATATGGATTTTGTAGTAGGTTTACCTCGAACTCGAAAGCAATATGACTATATGGGTGGTAGTGGATAGAATGAACAAATCCGCTCACTTTATTTCTGTTAAGTCTACTTGTTCGGTGGAAAGTTAAGCACCGCTTTTCATCCTCAAATGGATGGTCAAGCAAAGCGAACTATTAAAACTCTTGAAGATATGTTTAGAGCTTGTATCATTAATTTTAAGTGAAATTGGGATGATCATTTTCCTTTGGTGGAATTCTCATATAATAATAGTTTTCATTCATCCATATCTATTGCTCTTTATGAAACTTTGTATGGTAGGAGGTGTAGATATCCTATTGGGTGGTTTGAAGTTGGCAAGTCTTTGCTTCTTGGTCTCGATTTGATTTAAAAGACTTTAGAGAAAATTCATATCATAAGGAACCGGTTGCAAACAGTCTATAGTCGGCAAAAGTCTTATGCTGATCATAGGAAAAGAGATTTAGAGTTCGAAGAAGGTGATAAGGTGTACTTGAAAATTTCACCTATGAAGGGGTGGTTATATTTGGCAAGAAAGGGAAGTTGAGTCCTCGTTATGTGGGTCCCTATGAAATCTTGCAAAGGGTTGGTAAGGTTGCTTATGAATTGAAACTCCTTAGTGAACTATCTTCGATTCATCCTGTTTTCCATGTTTCCATGATTAAGAAGTGTATCGGTGATCCAGAGTCTATTCTTTCTATTGAGGGTCTTGGTGTGCAAGTGAACCTCTCCTATGAGGAGGTTTCGGTTGAAATCCTTGGTCGTCAACTGAAGAGGTTGATGAACAAAGAGGTGGCCCCCGTAAAAGTGTTATGGAGAAATCACCTAGTTGAGGGAACAACATGGGAGGCTGAAGCCGACATGAAGTCCTGTTATCTTCATCTCTTTACTAGTGAAGGTTAGTTTTTCTTACTAATAATGAAATTAATGACTAAATTTGAAGTTGCTTTGATTTTTGGTGAAGTTTTGCAAAATCCTCATGTTACACTGAATTACAGTAAAGTTGTGCATATATACTTGAAATTTGCAATTCTTCTTGTTTTTGGGTTATGTTGTGCACTTTGAAATGGTGAGTCTTTATGAAATAATAATGAACATATTAATAGCTTGAGTTTTGGCATAATTGACTTATATATGGTATGTTGAGCTCATGTTGTTGTGAGAAGGAAATTCCTCATAATGTGATTTTTGAGTCTTATGTGTGGTAATTGAAGTTTTTGAATTGTTATGTGTAAAAAAATGCCATGATTGAAGTTGTAACTCATGTTGTTATGTATTTTTGTTGGTTGGGATGCTAGTCTTGAGTCTATTCCCTCCTTTCAAATGATTTTAGTGTCATTTGGGGACGAATGTTCCTAAGGGGGGATAATGTAACACCTCAAAAAGTCCAAGGCCTTATATACACCCTAACATAGGTTTCAAAAGGTTTATACACTGTTTTAAGGTCATAAATAATGAATATTTGTCATTTAGGAAGTTTAGGAGTCAAAACGTCAAGGACCGTCCACAACGTCCTGAGACTAGTGCAAAAGGTGCTAGCGTGCCTTATCCTATTTGACTAGGTTGTTGGAGTCGGAAATTGATGAAAATTGGTGGAACGGTGTATAACACATATTAGAGTTAGTTCAAAGTCGAAACGTCCGGGTTCGACTCCCCAAGGACCAACCAAGGGCCCTTGAGGAGGACCCTTGTAACTTTGGGCAAAAGCTGCCCAAGGCAATGTCCACCAACGGAAGCAACCAATGAATCGTGGTACAATCGACGGGGCGTCGATGGACACTTAGATTTTTTGGCCACGACTGGGATTTGACAAGTCTCTGAACTAAACGATGGACCAACAGGACGATTGTTCCCTTGGTTCGTTGATTCACAAACAGGGAATAGACGTGGTCTCGTCTATTAATTTAATTAATGTCACATTCGGGGATCATCCCGTAGAAGTAACATGGCGTACTTGACCTCTCGGAGGTCTTGTACAAGCCCATAGCTATCATTCATTGCATTGTCCTAGGTAAATTAGCGGAAAATTTAAAACTTTTCATAGCACATCATATGCTACAAACTTCACTTCATATATATAAAATATCATAAGTACATATTTAGACTCTAGTCTCTTTTTGTCATCCTAGACTCAACATCATAAGAGTACTTTAGGAACACGACCCTTATAACATATACATAAGTACAATATTTAAGAACTTTACAGTAAACTAAACATTAGGACATCCTTGGACTTAAGGATTCCTTTCCTTGAGCTTGGGAATCACATATCAAGCTACTCAATTATAGAGACATACTTTAAGCATCCATAACCTACACTTTGTGCAAAAAGTAAAGAAAAATGGTATTATTACAAGAATGCACTAAGTATGACAACCATGCAAAAACATGCATTTAAAAGGGACATTTTTCTTGAAATCATACTTCATGCCTTTTTGTGAAAACTTCATAAAACCTTGATATAATAGCATTTATATCATTCACATACTTCATATAGACATATTCAAAATCCCAACATTATATAAAATCAAATATAAAATTTAAGCCACATTTGAGGTCACTTTACACTGAGCTATTTTCCTTTACAGTGAACTATTCCACTTTTACAGTAAACATCTTTTCTTTAACTCATAACCTCCCAAGTAACCCTCTAGTAATACTTGGTACAATGCATCACCTTAGGGCCACAAATAAAGCATAAATACAACCTACATAATCCAACACATACCATCATAGAAGCATAATACATCATAGACACATTTAAGTCAAGACTCTATTGGCTTTACAGTAAGTTACATCAATTTGCACATCTATTCACTTCACTTCACATAAATCATTATAAGACCTTACTCATGACTCCAATCTAAGTCATCTAGTGCAATGTACATGTGAAGGTCCATAACCTCACACATTCTTAGTAAACCTAACATGAGACCACAAGCCTTAACACTCTAGTTCATACACCAACAAGTAAGTGAAGACAACTTCATTCATGTCAAGCAAACCCTTCATCATATGGTCATTACGACCACCATTATGCATATCATCACATCATGTAGACACTAACACAATGTCATGCAAGAGAACCATAACATATGCACTTACATTAAACCACCTTCCTAGAACTTCCTTAGAGAGCTACTTGTGCAATGTCTAGATGGGTTCATTACTTCCACCTATCCTAAGTATCTTCTCTTACTTTATCCTAGTTAGGGTCCTTTACTTTTCTTTAACTCCATTGTCCATTTTATATTAGGGAAGCTAAGACTTAACCGACACTAAGACCATGGGTGATAAACATGGAATTTTGTGTTGTAGAGCCTTACACCAATGGAAAGCGTTCCACTTAGCCAAAGTAGAACCTTAACATATATCATAGCATACTAAGTGAATTCACTTGCTAGATCCTATGTTGCAAGCATAGTTTATGGAACTAAAAGATATGCATAACCTTCTACATGCTCATTGGCATTGGAGCATCATCTCATGAGAAAACATGGGTGAACCTTCCTCAAAGGGAAGACACCACCTCATGTGGAACCATAGGTGAATATTCCTCTAAGGGAAGTCAACACTCTGTAAGGAACAAATGGTGAATCTTCCTCCAAGGAAAGCCAACACCTCTCATTGTCAAGTTTACTCGGTGCTAAGCTAAATTTCCTTTATTGAAAAGCCTTTATTACATTATTTCATGAAACATAGGCTTAGGATATTAACTCCTTATATGCTTATAGCATATTCAAGCACCTATCTATTTAGAGTACTCTTGAGCACACCTTTCATGGCCCCTCTATTGACTAGATCTTTATACATGTGTGTGTGTAATTATATGTGAGCAAACCTTTCACATAACACACTATACACATTCATACTTCACCATATCATATAAGTCATATTCATAATATGCCCATACATTCATTTTCATGTACATAGAAACCAAACCTAGGAACTATCCTATCAAAGTACACATGTGCAATGCATAGACAAGGTCCCATACCATTTGCCCGTACTAGTACACCTATCAAGTCATCCTAGGTAAGGTATACATAACATACTTTCATGGACTTAAGCTTAGCATGCATAATAGTAGACATTAGTGAATATGAGAGCTACCTTTCATTTAGACACCATGACCTATACTACTTGCAAGCATGCATATAGAGTGAGGGTGTGTGTGCATTGGTCAATATGATCACATAATGTCTATCAACAACACATTGAGGCATCCACCCTCTTATGACCACAATACACAGCCAAGCATAGACCACATAACACCTAATAGCATAAGAGACAAGCCAACTTCATATTACACTTAAGACTCTTAACTTTTGCTATTCATACATTCACATAGGGGTACGTAGGTAGGGGTCATCATTCCTTAATACTTCATTAATGGCAGCACCTACACATAACCCTAACATAATCATTCACATGCTCATAACAATAGTAACATAACCTAGATTCACAACTAGAGTAGAAGACTAGGCACAAGTTACACATAAGGATCACATCATAACCACACACTCATATATTCATCAATTTGCCTTCAAGGCCATAGTCAACACACATATATTAACAATAAGTAAACACCTCCACCATAAGTGGACCATACCACACAATGCCATACAAGGCTTCATCAATTAACAATAATATAGAAAAGTAGAAAGGAAGAGTCATTCTTATCAATTCATCAACCTTTGATCACCATTGATCAATACACCTTTTTCATAATCAATAAATTATAGCGAAGTATCTAAATATACATTTAATCATGAAAGAAACCATGTACAAGTCTCTACAAGATCGTACTACAACCTAATACAATACATCACATATATACTAGAAAGTAGAGAGTTATAGATCATCAACTAATTTCCCTAGTCTTGTTCATCAATCATATTGTATCAATAATATACATTTAAGGCAGTAGCTAAAGATATAGAACATCATAGCTAAGTCATGCTTCATCCACCCTAAAATATAGATCACAACATATACATTACTCTATCAAGTCTATAGGCTAGAAGGACCTAAATCAGTCTTTACCAATTCAATTGTTATCTATTCATATTGGATCAATTATACTTAATTATCATCACATTACACATATAGGCAGTATCTAAGACAATTCACCATAATCGAGTCACATAACAACCCGAGCGTCAAGATCACAAGTTACTACTTGATAGACTAGAAGAACCTAGATAAATTCATACCAAGCCTTCCTTACTTTGATCATACAAGAATTATACCCACAATTCAACCATGATATTAACCTAAGGCAGTAGCTACAAGCATCTTAACATAATCGAATTCCACATTCATACATTATAGACTCAATGTTACAGTGAACACATAGAGACATAGGCTAGTCTTATTCAAATATTCATGTAAATCCACATGGATCATTCATCAACAATTCACCATCAATATACATAATAAATAGTAAAAATAAGCAATTCAACGTAATATAATCACAAATCCACCAATAACAAGCCACGATCACAATGCCCATGCATAGGCTAAATCGAGTTTGGAAAGGGACATGGGTTCACAATGCAATTGGATTGAAATTCACGTTAAAACGAATACATTATCATCAATTCATCTTGATTAAGCCATTAAAACATTTTGAGAAAGAACCCATGGCTAGATTGAAGAAAAAGAGACTTGATCATATTTTCTCCTTGAAAACTTTGAGATTAACTCTCTAGATGAAACGATAACTAGAGATGAAGGATCACCATATCTTAATGTATAAGAAAACCTCTAAAACTTGATGAAGAACCCATGGGAGTCCAAGCTCCAAGATGTTCTTGAGCTTCACCTTCAATGGAGGTCTCTAGAGAGAATTGGTTTTGGAGGGAAAGTCTAATTTGTGTGAATTGGATTAGGAATGGGTTGATCACGTTTTTGATCACTTAAATACACCCAAAAATCACCAAATAAACCATGTAGGGTCAGGTTAGCACGTGGGGTGAATTTCCCATACACCCCTTTAATGAAACAGTGTGCAGGCAGCTTGACACAAAGTGCACCAACGGCCACCTTCACGGACCGTGAAGGTGTTTCACAACCCTTATGACGGTCTGTGGTCCTTGGGGAAGTGTCTCCATTGCCTTTACTTTACTACAAGTGTCTAATGAAGTTCCACGGACCGTGGTCCACTCTACTGGCCGTGAAATCATCCGTGAACACCAAGGTAGTAAGCTGCCAGCTTGGGACAACTTTTGCTCAAAAGTTGGGTCCTCCTCAAGGACCCTTTGGTTGGTCCTTGGGGAGTTTTGCCCGGACGTTTACAATCCAAATACACTCATACATTAGTCAAAGACCTTCCATACCAGTTTGAGCTTCAAACAACTCATGCAACACCTCGAAACATGCAAGGCACTCACAAGTACGTCCAAGGGCTAACTTTTGAACGTCTTGGGCGTTATTGGACGTTTAACCTCCAAACTTCATAAAAATCAACACATAGCCTATAAACATAATTATAACTCATATAAGGACCTCATAATCTCATGACATACACATATAAGAATGTATAGACACATGAGGCATATAGGTGACTAGTCGTCGAACGTCTTAGTCATCCCTTGACGTTTGACTTCCAATTCACCTAAATCTTTAGTCACTGCCTCAATACCACATTGTAAACCATTTTAGGACCTTATACCCTTATGACAAACATGTTAGGCTCTAGACACCCTAACTCATTTTGGGGGTCTTACAATTAATTAGGTGGTTGGTTAATTAGTTAGGGGTTTAGGGAGGTCTAGTTAAGTTGGTTAATGACCTATATAAAGACCCTAAACTAATTAGAATAACCTAACCCTCATAATTTACCAAACCCAAATTGCTCTTCCCTCTCTCTTCTTTCTCTCTCCCAAGTAGAAGAACACCATAGAAGTTCAAATTCAAGGGGTTCTAGGGCTGCTAAAGATCAAAGTTTCTCCATCAAACTTCATCAATCAACAAGGTATGGTATTCCTTTCACCTTTGGAATCTCTTTCCCCAAAGGGTTCCTTCAAGATGATTTCAAAAACATGAAATTCAAGTGGGTTTTCTTCCAATACGAAATTGATCTTGTGAATTGCTTTGTTTATGATTTCATTTGGATATTATGAGTATATTAACATGTATTATAACTCAACTATGTTACTTGTTGATGGATTGGTCTAAATTGTAGAAGATGACCTATTCCCTTTAACCATAGGTTGTGGTCTTGAATTGAATTGTGTAGTATTAATACAATTAGCTTGGTTATTGTGTGAATTACTATCCTATGTTGTTATTATGTCAATTCATGAATAGATTGAGATGAATTGTAATCCTATCATGCTAATTCTTGAGTAATTGACTTAGATTGTGGAGTATGTCATGAATTCGACTTAAGTCTCCAACTCTAGACTATGAACTAGTAGGGAATTATTGTATAGTGGTTCAATTTACTTTATTATTATGTTGGTTGCTATGATATGATGATATTACCCCATAGTTGGGTTGGATTGAGGAGTGGTTGATGGTAAGACCATGATGATGGTTTTGTGAAGAAGATTAGGGTAAGTGTTATGGTCTCAACTCTTTACTTCAATTGTGGTTACTTGTGATTAAGTGATGATGTTGTATTGAAGTATGCCTTATATTAAGATTGATAGGGTTGGTATGATGTTGAATTGAAATGTCTTGACTATGGTTTTTGAAGTGTTGGCTAAGATGTAAATGTTATAAGGATGGTGATAACTTACTAATGTGCCTTATCATAAATGATTATGCAAATGTGCTAACCTCGCATGTATGAATTGTAATGAAAGGAAAATACTCATGCAGTTCATATTGAGCTATGATGATGATTATATAAGGGATAGACCTTATGACCTACATTAAGCTATGATGATTAATAAAGGTATTAAAGACATTTCAAAAGGGACTCTAACTTAGCACCGAGTGAACTAGAGTGAGAAATGTCCCTTCCGACACAGGGAAGGTAGGATCACTAATGTACTCTTGATATTTGGAGACTATAATGCATGTATCATAAAGAGGGTCCCAACTATATCTCCTAGTTCTTGAACTATGTTGCCCCCATAGGAATACTAGCTAGTGGATCCACGCAGTTGCTATGTTCATGTTTTGGTACTACCTTGGCAAGTAGTCAGCCTTCTTTCGCTGTAGGGCTCCATGAGAACGGATTCCACATTAGCTTATGTGGTCCATGTCGGTTAAGGCAAGATGTTCGCAAAAGGTAAATAAAATGAAGTAATGAATGAACTCTAACTAGGATGACCTAAGGGGTTTAGCTTAGTCTAGGTAGGGGTATGGGACTTAACCTATACATTGCACTAGTTAGCCTTGAAGGGAATCGTAGGAGGATAATCTTATGTATTCATATTCTTATAAATGTAAATGAGATGTATATGATGATCTTACATGTTGATGGTATCATATGATGTTGAATTCACTTATGAATACATGTTTGGTCTATAGTGCTGAAGTATGATGTTATGTACTCTTAATGATATGATATGAGAAGTTCGACATTGGTTATGGTTATTGTTAGGTTTACTTGATTGGGTAAGGTTATGAGGCTTTGCCTAGTCATTGCACTAGTGGACTTAATGGGGGTTCATGAGTAGTTGTCTTGCTTTGGTTATGTTGTAATGAACTGTTGTCTATGCTTGTTGAGGTTATAACTTGATGATAGAGTTGTCTTGATTATATGTTCAAGTATGTTAGTATGCATGATTGGTTTGGTTAGACTTAGTATAATGAACATGGACTTGACTTGATTATTATGCATAAATGACTTGTATTGGTTCTTGAATGTGCATAAAGCTTTCCAAATGTAAAATATCATGCTTTATTGAAATGTAGCTTTTTAGCATGATGTGATATTGTGTGTGCATATGGTCTCATACTTAGTACAAGTGGTGTACTTCTAACCTCATTTTCTCCCTTTTCCCCAACAATTTAGGTTCCGGTCGTTGAAGGACTTTTGAGACGACTTTGAAGGAAGACTTGGAATTCTCACTCATCCAAGTTGGGTAGGTCCTCACTTTCCGAGGGCAATGCCACTATCAAGCTTTTGAATGTTATTCTAGTTTTAAGACTTTTAGTTCTTTCCTTTTCATTTGAGTACTAAAGATTGTATAGCCTTTATGTGGCTTTATTACATTAATGTATGGGATATGCCCAATTGGTACACTCTTGTTTAGATGGTTATGAGATGAAACACTCTTTTAATACTATGTTAAGTATCTTATATATCTATGTGCAACAAAAGTAGAACACTATGTAATCTTCTTATACGAAGGGTCTATGTATACTCGATATGAATATATATTGTGTGTCTGCGAGAGGTCTATGCAAACCTCAAGATAGATATAGAAAAGTTTTAAATTTTCTGCATTTTAACCTATGAATGTAATGACGTAAGCTAAGAGGCTATTCTTAGTCCTCTCCGAAGACGACGACGCCGGTTACATCTAGGGGGTGCTCCCCGGATGTGACATTACAGATTAGCTAAATCTGATTCAAGAAGAAGAAAACTGAAGCAGTAGCAGCCAAGACCCACAATGTATGCAAAGAAGAAGAAGAAAATGAAGAGAGCGGGAAGAAAGGTAAGCAAGCAAGCAACGACGAGAGTAGAAGAAGAATAAGTAGAATAAGAATAAGTAGAAGAAGAAGAGGACAAATACGACGGCTGGAGGCAGGGGAAAAATCTTTTATTTCCCCTTTTGGCTCAATGGTGGCTTCCATTTCCCACCAAAAATGGTTAAATTAGGTTTGGTTTAGTCAATTTACCCTTTTACCCCTCATTTAATTCCCACAAAAGTTGATTAAATTAGGTTTTGTGAATTTACCCTTTTACCCTTCATTTTATTCAGTGGACCAAACTGTCAACTTATAAACTTGAGGGCAACTCCACAATACTTAATCATTAATCACATAATTGTCACCTACACCCAATACTTAAGACTTATGTCACTGTCCATTTATTTTGAAACCTTATTGTCACTTTTTTTTTATTAAATTCTCATGTTAGAGGGGGGAATGAATAATAGCTGACAAAAAAATGTTGAAATCTAAAAAGAGAAAATGATTTAAAACCCTTTAAATGTATATTTGAAATTTTAACCATATACTCTAATTTTACGGGTGTTCTATTACCCACTTGAATTTTATATTTCTCTATTTTCTACACACGTAAGTGCTGACCTGTCATGGAAGGTGTTCTCACCTCCTTTAGACGCGTTAGAAGGTGAATTTTGACGAAAATTTCCTCTTTTTTCAAAAAATCATCTTCCCTGCCCTTAAATAAATCATTGTTTCTTCTTCCCGACCATTAACCCTTGTTCCCTTTATTAAAAGAATCACGATTTCCTCTCAAAATTAGTAGGGTTTAGTTGTTAATGTTCATTTCTACTTCAAATCTTGGAGGGTTTGTAATATGCTCTAATTTCTTATTTAGGTCTCTAATTTAAATTTTAAATTTTTTCGAAATTCATCAAAATAAACTTTGTATGAATTCCTTCTATCATCAGTAGAAATGCTCAAATGCATATGCAAATGGTGAAGGAAATGAAAAGGAGAAAGGAGAAAGGATATATATATATATATATATATATATATATATATATATATATATATATATATATATATATATATTGGGTCTTTTACGTTTTAGGAGGAAATTGGGGAAAAACAAGAATTGGGAGTTGAAGAGGAGGGGGACCCGCGCGTGACATCACGTTGACTATTTGTTTGGTTTATGTATTGAGGTCAGCGCTTAAGTGTATAGAAAATAGAGAAATATAAAGTTCAGGTGGGTAATAGGACACCCGTAAAGCTAGAGTGTGTAGTTGAAATTTCGGGTATAGATTAGGGGGGGGGGGGAGGTTAGACCATTTTTCTCAATCTAAGAAGAGTGACTCTAGTTTTAATTATTAAGTGTAGGTGACAAATTTTTAATAAACATTTAAAAATACTTAAATAGGTCCTCAAGTTTTTTTTACATTTTCACTGAAATTAAATAAAAACTTAATTTCTAAGATAGGAAAACCCTCAAACCAGTCTTTTTTGTTCTCTCCAAGCGTCCCGCTCTTTTCGTATTTTTTTCTTCTAATATTAATCACTAGCGCTTCTTCTCCTTCTTTTGTTGCTCTAATTTTCATCACTTCCTTCTCCTTCTCTTCTTCTTTCTTCTTCTTCTTTTATTGGTGTTGCGCCTTATTATAGATTTCTTATTTGAATCATTTGAAAAGGAAAAATATCAAATTATAATTTAACATGTGATTTTTAAAGGTTTAAGCTTTATAAATTACTTCTTAACTAGTAATTTTCAATCATTTTAACAATTAAATAGTATTATTTGTGTGTATTATTTATTTGAAAATATGATTTTTGTATTATTATTCTTGCCACTAATGTATAATTACTTTCAGCAACTGATATGACTATTCCTGTAATTTACAACAATCGCTGAATGTTCTGTTATCCATTTGAACTTTATATTTCTCTATTTTTTACACACGTAAGTGTTGACTTGTCATGGAAGGTGTTCTCACCTCCTTTAGGCATGTTAGATGGTGAATTTTGACGAAAATTTCTTCTTTCTCCAACAATCATCTTCCCCACCCTTAAATAAACCATTGTTTCTTCTTCCCCACCATTAACCCTTGTTCCTTTTATTAAACAAATCACGATTTTCTCTCAAAGTTAGTGGGGTTTAGTTTTTAATGTTCAATTCTACTTTAAATCTTGAATTTTGGCTTTGTAATATTCTCTAATTTCTTATTTAATTCTCTAATTTAAATTTTAAATTTTTTCGAAATTCATCAAAATAAGCTTTGTATGAATTCTTTCGATCATCAATACAAATGCTCAAATGCATATACAAATGGTGAAGAAAATGAAAAGGAGAAAGGATATATATATATATTTTGGGTCTTTTACGTTTTAGGAGGGAAATGGAAAAAACAAGAATTGGGAGTTGAAGAGGTGGTGGAATCGCGCTGCAATCACGTTACTATTTGTTTGGTTTATGTATTAAGGTCAGTGTTTAAGTGTGTAGAAAATAGAGAAATAAAGTTCAGGTTGGTAATAGGACACCCGTAAAGTTGGAGTGTGTAGTTGGAATTTCGGGTATAGATTTTTTGTGGGGGGGTGAGGGGGGGTGGGGGTAGACCATTTTTCTCAATCTAAAAAGAGTGACTCTAGTTTTAATGATTAAGTGTAGGTGACAAATTTTTAATAAACTTTTAAAAATAATTAAATAGGTCCTCAAGTTTTGTTTTTTTACATTATCACTCAAATTTAATTAAAAACTTAGTTTCTAAAATAGGAAAACCCTCAAATCAGTCTTTCTTGTTCTCTCCAAGCGTCCTGCTCTTTTCATATTTTTTGCTTCTAATCTTCATCACTAGTTCTTCTTCTTCTTCTTCTTCTTTTTTTGCTTCTAATTTTCATCACTTCATCTTCCTCCTCCTCCTCCTCCTCTTCCTCTTCTTCTTCTTCTTCTTCTTCTTCTTCTTCTTCTTCTTTTATTGGTGTTGCTCCTTATTATAGATTTCTTATTTGAAGAATTTGAGAAGGGAAAATATCAAATTTTAATTTAACATGTGATTTTTAAAGATCTAAGCTTTAGAAATTACTTCTTCACTGGTAATTTTCAATTATTTTAATAATTGAATAGTATTATTTGTGTGTATTATTCATTTGTAAATTCGACTTTGTATTATTGTTCTTTCCACTAATGTATAATAATTTTCAGCAACTAAAATGACTATTCCGGTAATTTACAACAATCGCTGCATGTTGTTGTTGAATAAATTGTCTCAACTGCTATATCTATTTCAGCAGCCGCTGAATAACTTACAACAATTGTGTTATTTTTATATAATTTTTTTGTGATCAATTTTTTAGTTTTAAGTTACGATATTTTCAGGTATCTTCAAAATCATTAATGGCAGTGGGAGAGAAAATAGTAGTATCAGTTGATTAATGGTGCATGGGTCGAGTCCAACTATCATTATATTTGACGTTGAAAGAGTAAAGAATTGGTCGCAATAATTGCAATGATTGTGCATCGAGATATTGAATATGATGATTTTGCGAATAAAATCATTACTTGTTGTAAATTAAATTGTGAGTTGGAAGATATTGTGATCACTTACCCGCATAGTTGTGGTGAAAAGCAGAAGATGACTCCTTTCAAGATAAACGATCAACTTAGTTTAAGTACTTATTTGGAAGATGAACCTAGATGTGCTTTAAAAATCTACAGGATTGAAGATTGGTGGAGAATCATAATTTATGTGATGACCAACAAGAGTTGAACGATAAATGTTGTTATTTTGATTGTGAGAGATATATTTGATTTTATTGTTATTGTTATTATTACTTTATTACTTGTTGAAGAGAATTTTAGCAATTGCTATATAAAGTACAAGAAGTTTCTTACTTGCTGTAGAAAAGTTCAGCAACTACTATGAAAAGTACAATAATTTTCATGCTTGTTATACAAATTTAAACAATTGATGTAAAACAATACAACAATTCGTTTAATAATTGTAGAGAATTATTGCTAGGAAAAGTACAACAATTTGCTTATTTGTTGTAGCATATTCAAATAAAATCACTAGCTATTCTAGATTTTCTTTCAAAACCAGTCAAAATCATCCTATTTATCATGTAATATGATTAATATAACTAATTAACAATCAATTTATTAATTTAATTGATTACATGTGAAATTACTTAATTGATCGTCAGATATCTCAAATAACCATCTCATTAAGCAAGATCACTATCTAATATATTTTATTTTTAATTAAATCAACACTACTCTATTTAGCATTAAATATGAGTGTTACAACCAATAAACAATCATTTGCTCATTATAAATTGATTTCATGTGACATTGTAATGAAATTGATCGTTTGGTATCTCAAATAACTATCTCATTATACAAGATCACTATGTAATTTAAAGTTTATTTTTAAATTAAATCAACACTACTCTGCTTATGATTAAATATGAGTGTTACAATCAATAATCAACTAATTAACCATTATAAATTAATTACATGTGACATTATAATGAAATTGATCGTCTGGTATCTCAAATAACTATCTCATTATAGAAAATCAATATCTAATATAAATTATATTTTTAAATTAAGTGAACACTACTCTATTAATCATTAAATATAAGTGTTACAACCAATAAACAATCAATTAGCCAATTAATTTGCTTACTTGTTAAAGAAAATTTTAGTAATTATTATATAAAGTACAACAACTTTCTTACTTGCTATAGAAAAGTTCAGCAATTACTATGAAAAGTACAATATCGTGCTTGTTATAGAAATTTAAGCAATTGCGTTAAAACAATACAATAATTCGTTTAATTGTTGTAGAGAATTGTAGCGATTGCTATGAAAAGTACAACAATTTGCTTAATTGTTGTAGAGAATTTCAGTAATTGTTGTAAAAAATGCAACAACTTGTTTAATTGTTGTAGAGAATTTCAACAATTGGATGAGTCAAATCCTAAACTTCAACTAGTTCACTAACAACATCACAATTCTTTTTTCGATTAAAATATCAATTCATCAAATTCAAAATACCATATTCATTAATGTACAAAAAAAGTGAATTAAAAGTGTAGCAAAATAGTGGTAAAAATGCATATTCACAAGCAGCCCCTTCAATTCTTCAAATTCAAAATAATCATATTCACTGATATACAACAAAAGTGAATTAAAAGTGTAGCAAAATAGTGGTAAAAATGCATATCCATAAGAGCCCCTTCAATTCATAAAATTCAAAATACCATATTCACTAATGTGCAATAAAAGTGAATTAAACTGTAGCAAAATAGTGGTAAAAATGCATATTCACAAGCAACCCCTTCTTCATCACTTTTTCGACTCCTTTTTGAATTCGAATGAGCCCCTTCAGCTGCTATATCAACCCCTTCATATGTATTATTAAAAAAAATGAATTTCACATGTAAAAATGGAATATACATATATGTATAACACAAGATAAATCTTAGAAAGATGATTAGAATATAATTTTACCTTTACTATCTCCGAACGCTAATTCTTTTTCGATAATGGTCTTATTCACTTTTTCCATATTCTTAGGCACAAACTTAGTGAATTTTCATTTCACTAGATGTAGGAATTATCCATGGATGCACAATCTACATGTAAAAATAATGATAATTAAAATGTGATAAAGCAACTGCTGCATTTAAGGATTATTATATACAAGTTGTTTTAATTATTCCAGCAATTGTTGTAATAAATTCAACAATTGACAAGAACAAATTAAATAAAGAAAACACTTGTTAAAAGTCTACAACAAAAATAAAAAAGCAACAACAATTTCACACTCTAATTTCTCTAAACTAAGATTCAGCAAGATAGAAAACTCTCGATGAACTCTAGAAATCTTTTTAGCAATACAGGTGATGATTTGGACAAAAATAACAAAAAAAATCATAAACAAAAACAACCCAATGAATTTTCAACCTTTACAATCTCAAAACCCTAGCAATGAAAGAAAAGAAAAGAAAAGAGTGTTACCTTGAGGTAGATGACGGCTATGGCGAAGAAGACCAAGACGAAGGTATTGGAAATCGTCAAGTTGTTCGCAAGGAAGAAAAAGAGACACAATTGGGAATGGGTTCATTTGAATATTTTTAAAAGTTTAAAAGTTTTAAATATTATATTTTAGCCCCCAATTAACTTAATCACTAATTAAAAAAAGTTAACTTGATCAGCTTTTTTTGTCACCAATTTTAATTTGAAGATTTTTTTTTCACCTTCCCCTCAATTATCTCGTGTTAGACTGGAACTCAGAATCTTCGGATTGGAATAGGGGTGGAGCTAAGACATGGCAAGGTTGGTTAGATGAACAACCTTCGTCAGAAAAAAAAATTCAAGTATATATACTAAATATCGATATTTTTGGATATATACTAACTGTTGAACAATGTTGACACAATAAAGGCTGACAGCCAATCGGTTAAGGTTGTGCAAAGTTGCCTCAATGTTCCAGATTCGAGCCCAGGTGTTGGCATTATCTTTATTTATTTTTTCATTATTCCATTTTTTATCTTAGAAAAGGCAAAACTCAGCCTGAGTTCGATCCCAGACTTGAACATTTCATTTATTTAATATTTGTTCCATTTTTCTCTTAAGAAAAAGTACAAAAGTTATCTTTTTAAAGTTATAAAAAAAAAAAAAAGGTCCAATTTTGACTTTTCTTAATTTTTTTTAAAAAAAATAGATTCATAGTTGTCTTTTTCTTTTAGTTTTCTCTTCTTCTCCCAAAACCCCTTTACAACTTCATCTTTACCTTTCTCTCTTCTTAACTCTCATACATATTTGCAAGTTTTAAGAAATTGGAAGCTTTATTTATTTGAGTATCGATCAACTATTTGGTGTACTGTGGATGATTTTTAATAAGTTTGGTATACTTGACTACTATTTCAGTTTGGAGTTCAATGAGTTTGGAGAATATCTTTTTAGAGTATCCAAAACAAGTTTGACGCCTCAAAATCAAAATCAATTACGTCAAGATGAAAATGTCAACCAAATAGATGACTAGCAATGTTTATTTTTTTACTTATCCTAAAGTATGAACACTCTTGACAAAAATCCTGATTCCGCCACTAGATTGAAAGTGAGACTACTTATCGAATAGCACGGAGCAACTCTCTTGTTTTAAGGTTCATCTTATAATGAAATAAATCACAACAAAAAAATTAACGAGTTTAAGAACAATAAAAGAATAAGTAATATACTAAATCTTGAAAATTGAGTCTTGGTGGCCAGTAAAGCATGTGTTTGAGAATCTAATAACAAAGAGATTTTACCTTAGAAATTATGCTAATACAATTTGTTATTCAAAATTGGGGGGCCCATAGTAATACAAATTACCGGTGGGTTATTATAGGAGAAGTGTAATACCCAGCTCATTCTGGATGTTTAAATTAATTCGTATATTTGGGCAAGACTAACAATGTTTAATATGATTTGAAGCGTGTGTATGTATTTGAGTCGCACAATGAGAGTATGTCAAGTTTAGAAGTCAAGTAAGTTGTAAAAAAAGGCGGTAAAAGTTATCCCAAATTAATTTCATAAAACTCCTAGGTCAGATGTCTCATAACATTTTCTCAATCTATAAAGGGTTAGAGAACTGACTACCTATCAAATCATAGGACGAATTTAGTTTTCAAGGCACTAAATTGTTCATCCATACAAATTTATAATATAGATATTTGTGTTTTCACAAGACTATACAAGTAAGTATGTGAAATAGGCCCCTAGATCGGTGGAGACTTATAAAGTGTTGTCTATTTCATATAATATTTTTAAAAATCTTTGTCCAAAACTCATAAAAACCAAAGACTTAGGCTAGGAATTCTCCATGGATCTATGTGTTCTTAGCTCGGAAGTTTAACAAAAGTTGTTATACGCCATGAGCTCAATATTCTTGGTATAGTTTCTTCCTGGATTATGCGGCATAACTCCACGAGAATAGAGACAATGAGGGTTTGTCTACCTAAGGATACATGTTTGGGGGTGCAGCAAGATGAGAACCATTTTTTATCAGTTTATAGCTACAATAGACCCTGGATAGTAACTTAAGGCAGAAATGTGTACCAATTGTCAAATTGTTGTAGTTATTCTTATTTTTGTTTGTTAATTGAGCTTACATTATGTTGTAGTGTCACGGGGGTGTGGAAAAAAGTAAGGTTACTAATGTTTCCCAAACTACAACAATAATTGGAACTAAAGTTGTAACATCCTGAAAATTTATAAAATAAGACCCAAAATATATAGGACTGTACCGATAATTCCTACTTGTTCATAGGTGTTAAGGTCAACTATTTAATGTGGGAAGAGTTTTGGAGATGAATTAAGGTCATAATAATCCTTTAGCACAAAATTGAGTTGAAAGTATTTTTACCGATTGAATTTCGATATAAGTTTTACATGGTTGACTTCAAACGAAAATATTTATTAGAATATGATGAGTTATGTGTACAACTATCCATCAACATTAAAGGTCTTAGACGTCGTTGACTGCTTGTCAATTTGGGGTAACAGTCAAAAGTTATGGTCATTTCGTTTTTGATTGACATTTTGGAATGAGATGTGAACCAGTTGTGAGCCACAAATGGATCGTATATAGGCTGACAAGAATCCTTTCAAACCAATTGTAATTCAATTTTTTTTGCTTTTCAACCACTCTTTCAAGACTTGGAAGTGGTTTCTCTCATCCTCACATCCTCCTTCATCGAGGTAAGTCTTTCCAAAGTAGGAAAATGTTTTACTAGAAAATGTTTTCTTTGAAAACAATTAGATTTTGGACTTATTTTTTCATGTTTGGTTGGTGAGTAAAAAATATTTTTCGAAAATAATTTTTAGTGTTTGATTTATGAATGATATTTTTTTTGAGAAACATCTTTTGTTTTTACTAGAGTAAAAAATAATTTATGAAATTAAAAATATTTTTTTTAAAAACAAATAAATTTTTTTTTTGGGTGGGAGGGGTGGGGGGTGGGGTGGGAGGGTGTGTGTGTATGGAGGGTAGGGGTGCAGGGGTAGGTGAAAACATTTTCCAAGACTTTTGTCCCAACCAAACATGAGAATTGGAAAACATTTTCCAGCATACCGAACACACCCTTAATCTAAATTGTTAATAGAAATCTTAACTCTTGACCATAGGGTTTTCAAGAAGAGAATTCAAAAATTTCTAGAAATATTTTTTTGTTGTTCTTCATTAAGTTAGAGTTCTTAATTTGTCAAGATTTATGGAACGTTTAAGGTATGTGAGATTATCTAGTGGGTGACTTAGTTCTTCCACATACCCAACATCTACAGTTTCAATAGTAAGATCGAAGTTAATGTTTTTACTCCAAAGTTTATGATTTTGAATTATCTCTCTCCAATTGTTGATCCTATTATTGAAATTATATTGTACTTCTTATCATTGATGATCTTCGAATTTATGGATCATACTCATTCTACCACATGAACCCTTCTTAGTTAAAGTTATTTGAAAACCTTGTCATAATATTTCATATGTATTGTTTTCATGAGTAAAGTATTTTACAAGTTTTAAAGAAGTTTTTCAATAAAGAGTTAAATAAAATATATATTTAGCTTCAAGTAGATCAATTCAAAAAAGATGTAACACCTCACAAATTCCACTCTAGGATCTGAACCATTTATCATAAGCATATCAGCTTGGACCGGTTGATTTCATACTTGTTCATATGTGTTAAGCTTCATTCCTAAATTTGAAAAATGTATTAGATGTGGTTTAAGATCATAAGAGACCTCTAACACCAAATCAATTTCAACGCTTCTCTACGGATTGAGTTTTTCCATGAGATCGTGAAAGAGTCGTCTTCAAACAACCACATCTCTTAGAATATGAAGAGTTAGGTGGGGTACAACTTATCTATCTATCTATCTATACTACCTTAAAAGCATGAACTTCATAATTTGAATGTTAAATTACTATAATTCTCCCAACTTAAAATAATTAATTTAGTATGTCTTCTATATACTATATTATAGTATTTACTTATTTATTTATACCACACGCGCGCGCGCGCACACACACACACGCGCACACACACACACACACACACACACATACACGCACACACACACACACGCACCCCCACACGCACACGCACACACACGCACACGCACACGCACACGCACATTCACACGCACGCGCACACTCACGCGCACGCACGCGCAAGCACACGCGCACACGCACACGCACACGCACACGCACACGCACAAGCACTCGCACCCGCACACGTACACGCACACGCACACGCACACAACGCGCGCACACGCGCGTGCGCGCGCACACACACACACACATTGACGGTTGTGACTTCTCCGAAGAGTTGTGACTTTTTTATGAGTTGTGACCTTTATGAATGACAGTGATTTTCTGAAAGGTTGTGAGTTATCAGATCATACAAGGAATAATAAATATGCTTTCATACTATCCTTTGTTGTCTATAAATATAGGGATTTCTCCACATTTTTAAAAAATGAATTTTCTATGTTTTCTATTCTTCATCTTCCTCTAACAACTTGAAGATTGTTAGAATTGTTCAATTCTGCTGTAACAATATTTTTTGGGTAAATTAGATAGATCAACAAAGAAAGATGCGACAAAGAGAATGGAATAACTCAACTGCACACAACAAGACTAGCGTCATAATTCATATGTACTCATTTTCATTGCCTTGAATAAAGTTTTGCATCAACTTCTACCTGGCGATCGAGAAGTTCAATAATTTTCTGTTACACAAACTATAAATTGTTGGTCAAGTAGTGAAAACTCTCAAATTGTGGGAGAAAAAGAATTTTCTGAACAACTTGTTTGAATATTCCAAAATAGATTTAACAAGTACTCCTAAATTTCCAATTTATTTAGTTGAATTTTTATTTTTATTGAGTTTAAAACTTATTCTTAGTGTGGGGTGGGTGGATGGGGGATATTATTTTATTCTAACTTTTTAATGTGACAAATTTAAGACCATAGAATTAAAAAGTATTTTTATATATTCTACACATCCTTAGTTTAATACCAAATAATTAAGTTTTCTTTATTCTTAAAAACTTTCATATCAAATTAAAATAAGATATATCTATATTTATCTATACTATATGAATACCGTATCTGGAATGATAAATTATTTTAATACCCCAACTAACAAACTTTAGTATATATTCTTCATTTTATTTTATATATTATTTATATTAAAAACAGACACATTTTCACGTTGAGAGACTATGACTTTCTCAAGGGTTTTGACTTTTTAATAACTTATAACTTTTATAATTAGTTGTGACTTTTTCAACAGGTTGTGATTTTCTAAAGAGTTGTAAATTGTTTTTCATCATGCACAATAAGCAATTTATCATACTACCCTTTATTGTCTACAATAGAGAGGTTTCGGCAGATTTTTAAACTACAATATTTAATATATATTTTATTGTTATTCTTCTTCTTATAACACTCAATTATATCTTGCATATGTTATATTAATTTATATATATTATATTACATTATATTAAAATAAGACATCTTTTAGCATTGAATGATTATAATTTGTCTAAAGAGATGTGAAATTGTGATTTTTATAAATGTTGTAATTTTTATTTTCTCTTCTTAAAAATAGACGTTGAGTAACTTCGAACATTAGTGTAATTTGAAGACTCCATAACTTGAATGTTAAATTACTAAAATATCCAACTAAAAAATTCAATTAAGCATATCTTCTTATATTTTATATCGATACTAGTAAACATGACCGCGCTTCGCGTGGTATGAAAAAGGTATTAGAATCATGATTTTAAAATAATAGTTTAGTTCCGATCTTCAAATAATTAAATACTAAATTCTAATTTGTTTTAACACAATTTAATAATATACACTTTAAGTAACACAAATTAAATAAACGCTTATGACATGTCATTTTCTGATGCTAATACAATTATTAGTGATCTTGCTGTAGAAAAATATACTACAAAAAAAAGTTTTAAAACAAATATACAATTATTAGCCTCAGAACCTCTCTTTGAGAGACACTATTTGAAATAAAAGAAAAATATTTAGATATATATTTAAGAATCTTTTAACAATATTTTTCAATTATATATTATGAAGAAAAGTCATCAAAACTACAATTAATCAACAACATATGCTTGCATAGAGAAAACAAAGACAATATTAGTGACAAACAATTATTAATGTGAAAATTCAGTTTTCATTCTTCTCTTTCCAAATTTCTTCTAAAAGACTCTCAGGAGAATTATTAAAATTTAAATGACCTTCCTCCTAAATTCATCGCCTATAATAAATAAATGTTTTTGTGAAGTAGAAAGAAAGAAAATAGTAAGAAAAAAACATATTTAAGAATATTAATGATAAAATATTAATTCAAAATTTAGAAAGAATTAATTTTAATTTGATAACATCTAGTTGTAGAAGAAACCGATAAGACTTCTTCAAAAAAAAATTTGAAGTGCGCCTTTTAGATTTTTCTTGGTGAAAATTACAAGAATATACAACTGACTTTTATTAACAATATATCAATATATTTATATTTAATTACAAATTAAGTTTTTAAATTACATAGATAACAAAACATTTAATTTTGTATTTATTTATTTTTTATTATTTTACTGATTTTTCTCTCTCTTACAAAATATCTCTCTTCTATTTCTAATGAAACACATTTCATTTTTTTTCTTTTACTTATTTTTCTCTTTCATAGAATTGGTATTAAGTGTCTTGTATAGGGACAATTTAAATAGTATATTTCCAATGATACACGATTCAATATTTTTTTTCCTGTTTTGTTTCTCTCATAATTTTGGTATTACGTACCTTTTATAGGGACTCTCTCTCCTATTTTTTATTTACTGCTTTTTCTCTCTTATACAAAATATCTCTCTCCTATTTCTAATGAAACGCGTTTCATTTTTTTTCTTTACTTGTTTTCTCTTTCATAGAATTGGTAGTAAGTGTCTTGTATAGGAACAATTTAGTTAGTATATTAATATTCTCTCTCCTATTTCCAATGACACATGATTTAATTATTGTTTTCCTCATATTTTTGGTGTTACGTGCCTTTTATAGGGACTCTCTCTTCTATTTACCAATGAAACACGTCTCATTATTACTTTTTCTCCTTTTTACTATCTTTAATTAGTTTTTTCCTTTTTGATAAATTTGATTTTTACCAAGGAAGACGATTTAGTTAACAATGTAGAGTTATTGGTTGAAGAAATCTTCAAAATATTTTGGGCACTTTATTATCTCTTGCAAATTTTTCTTCTAGTTATCTTATATCTTTAAACAACTTCATAGAAGCGATTATCAATCCTACTAACTTACAAAAACGATTCAGAAGCTAATTAACTAAAAATTTCATTGTTAGATGGAATAGACTTCGTGTAGAAGTCCTAGACTTAAAAAATTTGTGGTAGATGGTGATAGCTGACTGAGCAGTCGTTTAAGACCATCTGGTAGATCTAGTGAGTTCATAGTTATCAATTCTTCTTCATCTTACAAAGTTAAAAAAAAAAAAGTTGATTATGGGGCGGATACAAAATCGTAGGGCAAAGGAGTATTGCTAGAAGAACATTATCCACATGACAGTGATTTCAAAAATGAAATTTCCTTGGCTAAAAGAGTAAGAACAAATAATGATCGGGATTTAAAGGTTATTTTATTTGATAAAATTTATATTTTTGTGACATGCAAGTGCTATATATATTATCCTTTTTAGTTAAATTTGTATATTTCTATTTTTTTCACATGAAAGTGTTGAATATTGTTATTGTTAGAAAGATTTGTAACATTAATTATTTTTTTTTGCTATAGGATGTTGATAGTGGTTCGATGAGTAAAGATTTGAAGGGTTTAAATGGAAAATTTTCTAGATTGATTAATAATAAAAATAAAAAGGCAATTCAAGTGACACCAAAAGTAGATGTTTACAACTGTTTTTCTAGAACTGTAATATTGATGCAATTATTTTTTGTTTATATTATAGAATTTGCATATTAATTTATTAATTTGGTATATATTATTTTTTATATTAAGAAGAAATAATCGCGATGGTTTTCATATGTCTATATCAATGCTTTTGACGATGAAATAACAGAACTTCTTGAAAAAATTGATAGTATCCATTTGTTTAAAGCGTCATCTTTTGTTTTTTTTTAGATTTACCCCAAAGGAAAGTCCATCCACAGATTATTAGAAGTTTGGTTCATCATTTATCTAAAATCATGATGATATGTTTGTTTTCAATTTAAATGGTAAAATATTACACTTTGGCTTAGTGAATTTGGGGTAATTACTGATTTCAAGTGTGGTGGGTGTATGAGTTTTGACCATGATTTGAACAATTCATCAAAGCTACTAACCCGTTACTTTTCAAGTGTCATTGATAAGGTTCTAAAAGTTGATTTCATAAGATTGTTTGAAGGAGATGGACTGATATTGGAAGAAGACTATTTTGACATGTCGATGATTTATCTAATTAGTACATTCATATTGTCTTCCCCACCAATGAATTCACATATTCCAAAAGATAATTTTCTTTGTATTGAGTCTGGACAATACATCACGTATCCTTGGGGTAATCTATCTTTTTTCAACCTCCTACAATTCATATCGGAGAAAATGACAAAAGATCCAAATTACATGAAGTTTGAAGAATTTCCTCTTGCTTTGCAAATTTGATTTTATGAATGTAACAACAAATTTGATAATTCAATAGCAACCCCTACATTCTATCAGACTCCTCGAATATTCAATTGGAATACTTTAAAAAACGAGATCTATTTTCAGCATCTCAAGAAAGGAATTAAAAAAATTTGGCAATCAGGTAATAGAGATTATTTAGTTATTATATTAAATTTATTGTATACGAATAACTTATAGTCATAATGTCTTATTTTGGTGTAGTTTATATTTAAAGATCTTATGTTCATGGATGATGAGCTTGCTTATATATAGAGAAAAATCTTAGTGATTTGACTGATTTAACAATCAACAAGAATCTTGAACGTGATAGATTTGTAAGGCAAAAATTGGAGGAACGGGCTCATCGTGTTCTACAACACAATGACAATTATTTGCATAATAATTTTTCACACAATGTTGAAAGTGATCCGAGTATGATATTTGATAAGAATTTACGGAAGATTGCTCAAGAGGTTGTGAAGGCTGGTTATAAATTTTACTTAATTATTGTCATGATATTGGTTGATGAAACATTAATATTGTTAAATTGTTAGGTGCGCAATTACTTGGAAAAGTTCGAGAAGAATGTAGATGCTAAGTTTTGTGAATGAAGGAGTTTAGGACCATGCATTCAAATATATCATTCAAGAGTTGAAATCTCTTCAAAATAATGTTTCAACAAATAAAGATATAGGTGTTGAACGGATTAGTCACTTATTGATATTTGAACATATTTTTTTTTAATGAATTACTGATTTTCAACATGTAGTATAACTTATATTTTCATTTTTAGAGTGGTAAGATGAATGAAAACACATGGGGAGAATACAATGATCAATGTGAAAATGAAACATATAATAGTGAGAATAGATCAGTTCCGAAAGATAAATTTAATGTGAAAGTTGCAGATGTTGTCTATGTAAGTTGTCTATTGGCTTATTGATATTTTTTATTAGTATTTTAGTTAGCTATTATATGTAGATTGATTGATATATATTTTGTTTAAATATTCACTGTTTGTTGATAGTATATTGATATTTGTGATGTTCATATAGAATTTTTCAGTGTTGTTTGTATGAATTTTACAGTTCTGTCTAATTTATGTTTTTGTAGCATGTTGTTAAAATAATTATAATGCTCTTAAAAATATATGAATAAAAATTGTCATTATATTGATGTTTAAGACTATTATAAATGTTATCGTGTATATTTTGTGTTGATTTTAAATATGTTTAATTTTTTTGTGATTTACTTTTGTAATTAGCTACATTTCTGATTTATTGTAATAGCTGAATGATTTAATTTTTATTTACTATTGAGTACATTTAGGCTATTGATGAGGATCGAAAAGAAGGAAAAGGTGATGTTCAAAGTGAACAGTTGCATGATGGTGGAGATAAATGTTGGGCTATTGCCCATGTTCCAGCCAAAGGCCCATGGCCTAATCCTACTTGAAAAAGGATTGGAATTATTCTCTTTATTTAGTTTCCAATTCTATTAGGAAAAGGATTGGAATTGTAATCCTATTTGTAGTTGATTTTGGCTTTGTAAGGAAAAGCACAACTCTATAAATAGAGGATGGTCTTGAGAGAATAATTCAACTGCTCATTGGTATTGTCTTTGAAAGACAATAGAACATAAGAGAGGTTTTTTGAGAGAGCTTTCAACAAGAGAAAAGAGAGAAGAAAAAGGGTTCTTTTGCTGCAGTCTTTTTCTCCGACCAGCAACGTTCAGATCGTGTTTCCCGATTAACTAACCGTTGGATCGGGCTGAAATTTGGACTGAGTATTCCTGACATCTTGGTGGTTGATTTGAACGGTGGAGATCGAATTCGGAGGTCAGCAAGATCCTATTTTAGGTCCCGAACAGAAGCTGGGTTTGGGTGGTGTTTCTTTCTATTTATCTTTTGTTGGTGTAGCTATTGTTTGTTCTTTTTTGGCACTTGTTGTGTAGCCATTAGAAGAATATTTGTAACCCTCTTATTGGTATAGTGAAGCAATTCGGATCTTGTTGATCCCGTGGTGGTTACCTTCGGTTTGAAGGGTTTTTTCACGTTACACTTGGTGTTCTTTATTGTTAGATTTTCGTTTTCATTTTTTCGTCATAACAAGTGGTATCAGAGCCAGATTCAATGATGGAGTCAGGTTCAATGGTTCGATAATCGATGATTGAACCAGGTTCGAAAGAGGTGTTTATCTTGGCGGGTGTAATTCTAGCCGCAATCTTTTTGACAGTAATAAAGATTTTTGTTGGAGAAATTGTTTCAGAGAGGTTCTCTGTGTTGAGACATAAATTTTGCGAAGGAGATTATGGAGAGGAGAAGCAAGTTGTTGAAGATTAAGTGAAGAAGGTGGACAAATTTATTTTGTCAGAAATTCAGGCCAAAGGGGGAGATTTGTTGGGTTTTATTTGCCCTGATTTCTTACCATAAGTAGGTTTTCCTTTTAGGAAAAGGTTTTGGATTGACTAATCCTTTTTCATGTAGGAAAAGGTTTAGGACTCTATAAATAGAGGCATGTTCCTTCTAACTTAATCAGCATTCACAATGTAGTCTTAAGGACTTGGAGAGTTTTGGTTAGGGGGAGAATTTATGGGTCACAAGCTTGATACGTTATCACTTGTGTGAACCTCTCATGTATTCCGAGTGAATTGGTTGAGGTTGTTTCTCTCTGTATTTTGTACTCTCATATTTATAGTGGATTGCTCATCTCCTTTGTGGACATAGGTCGATTGACCGAACCACGTTAAATCTTTGTGTCTTTTGGTGTATTTCTCATTGTCTTCTTACTCGTGGTCTTTCGAGGCTTGCTTTGCTAGCTTCCGCGTTTACACCTGCTTATTTACGGTCCTAACAAGTGGTATCAGAGCCAGATTTAATGATGGAGTCAGGTTCAATGGTTCGATAATCGATGATTGAACCAGGAAACTTTGTTTGGAACATCACCATCCAAAGCAACAGCAGGAGACAAATTGATAACATAAGCAACAGTGTTAAGTGCTTCAGTCCAAAAAGAATTTTGAAGTTTAGCTCTGAAAGCACACATCTAACTCTCTCAACTAAAGTTCTGTTCATCCTCTCTGTCAACATTTAATTGAGGAGTCTTTGGAGGAGTCTTCTGATGACGAATTCCTTGCGATTTGCAGTAGTTATCAAAGGGACCAATATACTCACCACCATTATCAGTGCGAATACATTTTAATTTCTTTCCCGTTTGTCTCTCAGATAAGGCCTGAAACTGTTTAAACACATCAAGCACTTGATCTTTGGATTTTAAAGGATATACCCAAATCTTGCGAGAACGATCATCAATGAAAGTAGCAAAGTAAAGTGCACCACCTTTTGACTTCACTTTAAAAGGACCACACAAATCTGAGTGTACTAGCTCCAATAGCTCAGACTTTCTTGAAGGAGGATGACTGTGAAAAGAAACTCTTTTCTGTTTCCCTGCTAAGCAATGAACACATCTTTTCACCTTTGCTTGTTTCATACCAGCAAGCAAATTCTTCTTAGCCAAATAAGTGATCCCCCTCTCGCTCATATGACTAAGCCTCTTGTGCCACAACTCTGATAAAGCCTCGCTTTCCACCAAATTTATAGAGTCAACAAGAATCGATCCTTGTGTCACATATAAATTTGAATGCTTTCTTCCTCGAGCTAAAATCAATGAGCCTTTGGTGAGCTTCCATTGGCCATTGCACAAGTCATTATGATAGCCATCATCATCTAGTTGTCCTACAGAGATCAAATTTATCGGAATGTCTGGAGCATGCTTGACATTCTGAAGGACCAACGTTGAACCAGTATTGGTTTTAAAACAAACAGTGCCAACTCCAAACACCTTAACCTCACCAGCATTACCCATCTTTAACACCTCAGAGTTAACAGAAGTATAAGATGAAAAGAAGTCTTTTCTTGGTGTGACATGTGATGTGGCTCCAGAATCTACTATCCAACTTGTATCTTGAGATACAAAATTGATGACGTCTTTATCACAAGCGAAGAGAAGGTCATCTTGGACAACAGCAACAACATTATTTTCATTGTTTTCTTCCTTCTTCCCTTCTTTAAGATCTTGCTTCAATTGTTTGCAAAATCTTTTAATATGTCCTTTCTTACCACAATGATAGCATTTAATATTTGGATTCTTGAATTTTGACTTGCTTCTGCTTTCACCTCTACTCCTCAGATCTCTTGTCTTATGTCTCCCTCGATCTTCTGTATATAGAACATCTGAATGTGAAGATGTGTCTTGAGATTTTCTTCTAACCTCTTCATTCAACACACCACTCTTTGCATATTCCATAGTCACCTTTCCACCAGTGGCAGAATTTGTTAAAGAAATACGAAGAGTTTCCCAAGAATCCGGTAGAGTATTAAGAAGCCAAAGTCCTTGAATTTCATCATCAAAATTAACACCCATTCTTGATAGCTGATCAAGAATACCCTGAAAATCATTTATATGATCAAGAATAAGACTGCCCTCCTTGTATTTAAAGGTCATCAATTGCTTTAACAAGTACAACTTGTTATTGCCAGTTTTTGAAGCGTAAAGCGTCTCCAACTTCTCCCACAATGTTCTAGCATGTGTCTCATTCATAATATGGTTGCGAACATTATCTTCAACCCATTGTCTTATATATCCACATACTTGTTGGTGCTCAAATTCCCAATTTTCATCAGTCACATTCTCGGGTTTATGAGCAGAAAAAACCGGAAGATGCATCTTCTTCACGAACAATAGATCTTTCATCTTGCTTTTCCATATGTTATAGTTTCTTCCGTTTAGACATACCATCTTGCTCATATTCCCCTCCATATAGATAACCTTAGCTCTGATACCAGTTGTTGTAATGAAAAAAATGAAAACGAAAATCAAACAATAAAGAACACCAAGTTTAACGTGAAAAAACCCTTCAAACCGAAGGTAACCACCACGGGATCGACAAGATCCGAATTGCTTCACTATACCAATAAAAGGGTTACAAATATTCTTCTAATGGCTACACAACAAGTGCCAAAAGAGAACAAACAATAGCTACACCAACAAAAGATAAATAGAAAGAAACACCACCCAAACCCAGCTTCTGTTCGGGACCTAAAATAGGATCTTGCTGACCTCCGAATTCGATCTCCACCATTCAAATCAACCACCAAGATGTCAGGAACACTCAGTCCAAATTTCAGCCGGATCCAACGGTTAGTTAAACGGGAAACACGATCTGAACGTTGTTGGTTGGAGAAAAAAGACTGCAGCAAAAAAACCCTTTTTCTTCTCTCTTTTCTCTTGTTGAAAGCTCTCTCAAAAAACCTCTCTTATGTTCTATTGTCTTTCAAAGACAATACCAATGAGCAATTGAATTATTCTCTCAAGACCATCCTCTATTTATAGAGTTGTGCTTTTCCTTACAAAGCCAAAACCAACTACAAATAGGATTACAATTCCAATCCTTTTCCTAATAGAATTGGAAACCAAATAAAGAGAATAATTCCAATCCTTTTTCAAGTAGGATTAGGCCATGGGCCTTTGGCTGGAACATGGGCAATAGCCCAACAATAAAAACTTTATTCAGCACCATATTCTGTTCGTAATCATGTTTTTTACAACAGCTCTAAGTTTCATTTGGTTAGCTCAAATCTGTTTTTATAAATAAAAAAATAGTTGTGTTAAAATATTATAAAATTTAGATACATAAATAATGTTTGTACTTCTTAATAGGTGGTGTATCTGTTGAATTTGGTGTAAATAGAAATATTTCTACTTTGGATGACTTTGTTATGCCCAATATGCGTGAATCGCAGTTGGTTGCTCTTGAAACTGGACAAACATATGTGTCATCATTGGTGGAAGGTGATTCTGGAAATAATTGTGTCATCCCTTTAAAAGCTGGTGAAGTTGGTAAAATAGAGTCCAATCAGTTTGGTGTTATTGAGGGTGAAAGTACACATATCACGCCAGTTCAACATGCTCATACGATTCCAGAATAGTATGTCAATTACAATACACTAACTTAAGTGAATCTGGTGGAACATTGATGAACACAGTGAAGTATTGTTCATGGAGTCATCCTTTTGTAAAATACAGTGGGTTTAATATGCCCAGTGAAGTTATTCTTAATTTCAAAAAATGGGTTGATAGAAAATTATCGAAGAAATGTGGTAAGTACGTATTTTTGTGTAATTGTATTTTTCTATTTGTACATTCTTGATATGCTATAAATACACATTTTTTTAATAGGAAAATCAATTTTTTCGCTACTGCTTCGAATCCAATTGATCCTTCGTTTGAGTTTGGTGTTGTAATGGATTGATTTCACCCATTGGCTTATCCAAGACAACCATGGGGAGATTTGGTAACTTCTTACTTGATCACTTTATATTAAAGTAACATCTGATATTTAATTTTTGATGTATTTTTTTAATAATTGGTAAGTTAAAATGGCTTCATTGAAGTCACTGTAATATGGGGATAATAGTTTTTAATATGTACATTAGGAGAAGTTAATAATGACACAAGCAAAAAATTTTAAATATAGGTTAATGTGTACTTAAATAGATTTGGGTTGTTTCTTTTAATCAAGTTGTGATCTTATTTCTAATTATTTGGTGCTAATTAATATCTTTTGTTATGCAGCATGTTGATGTGATTATGTATTATCTTCGTATATTTTGCAAGTATGATCCTGATAATGGTGCAAGAATCACTTAAACTGATCCTTTTTTCATAGGTTGGATTGTACAAATTCATGATGCGTGGGAGGCCAACCAATGATTATGATGGAAGTTTGATTAGAGTACATTATGAGGTGTCACATTATATAAGAGGTGGTAACATTTTTGTGAATACTCCACAGGTGGATGTTGATCATGTGTGCATTCCTGTCAATAGTAATGGTGCATTTCATTGATTTCTGATTGTTTTTTTCGCATTAGGAATAAGTGTTTATAGTTTATGATTCATTAAATAACTATGGGGTTAAGCACACCACGACAATAAGAACTTTGGTTTAAAAACTATCTAGAAACATTTGTTCCTAGTTGTTACTGAGTTTTATGCTTTAAGAAAATACATTGATGAAAAACAGATGTGCATTATTTTGGAAGGCCTGCTGGTGATACGTTGGTGTATGATAATCGTGATAAAATCTCACAACAACGCGATAATTCAACGTAAGTATATTGTATATTTTTTGTAATTGATTTTAATATGTATTGTTAATTATTTTGTTTGTTTAATATTTGTATCGATTGTGATTTGTATACATGTGCTTTTACTGAATATGTGTGCCGTGGAGATAGGAAAATATCTAGGTCAGTTTAATTCTGAATATTTTTGATTGAGATTTGGAGCATTAATGTGGGAGTATGGAAAGATGAAAATTGAAACTGATTCTGTTAGTGAAGATGAAGCATCTAAAAAAGGTGGTCACGCAATTGGATGTTAAAGCAACAAAAAAAAGTTTATATTTTAAGACATAATTTCATCATTGTTATTATAGAATTGAACATCTTTTGTTATTCTGGATTGAATTTTAATTTGTTTTTGATATGTTTAATTTTGAGTTTGATGAATTTCATCATTGTTCTTATGATTTTGTTGCTGGATATTGTGTTTACTGAGATTATCTACTTTACTTTGTTATTTTTTTGATTAATTATTTTGTGATTAATCTGTAGTTCAAGTTTGGTTTGTTATTCTATATATAAAAGGCGGACAATTACGTTTGTTGG
The DNA here is from genome assembly GCA_016801875.1 of Solanum sitiens. Classification (NCBI taxonomy): domain Eukaryota; kingdom Viridiplantae; phylum Streptophyta; class Magnoliopsida; order Solanales; family Solanaceae; genus Solanum; species Solanum sitiens. Next base: position 4,286,738 of record JABWTJ010000009.1, read on the forward strand.
TCATTAACCAGAATAAGAGCAAGCCTCTCAGCTAGTCCGGTCCGGTTAAATTGAAAAAAAATTAATTTTTTGAAATATTATCGTTTGAGAGCCGTTGGGTAACGGCTAGTTGGGTCCACCAACGGCTCTTTGCCCCTTTTTACTCCACATTACACCCCCTACCCCCCTAACTTTTTTTAATACCTCAAAATTTTAAAAAATACATTTTAACCCTTTTTTCCCCTATAAATACCCCTAAACTTTCATTCTTTTCACTCACAAGTCACAAATTCACAAAATCATCTTCTATTCTCTCAACTCTATACTCTATACTTCTCTACTCTCTAATCTCTTAAAATTGTTGAAATTCAGGTTTTGATCTTTGGAAATTGGATTTAGAGCTTCAAAATTCAACTTTCAACTTTCCACTTTCCGCTTTCAGCGGTCATACACAACTACTTTTTAAGTAGACGTTCCGTACATTCGTTCCAACTTATAATTTACATCTCATTTTTTTTGTAATAATTATTTAGTTATTTATTTTGTGATTAATTATTTGTTTGCATTATATTTTCGTATTATACATAATCTACTCACATTTAATATTTGAATATGAATTCCGATAAAAATGTTGTTCAAAAAGGTAAAAAAAGTGCACTTGAGCGTGTTCAAAATATGTTGAACTTTACATCCTCCGATAATAAAAAGGCCGGTAGTTCTTCTAGATCTAAAACTAAAAAATCTATTATAGTAAGAATGAATACGGAGGATTATACACATGTTAATGATACTGTTTTTAATATTGATAGTAATCCTGGATTAGATCCTTATCATGAACATTTACAAAGCCGGTTTGGTAATTTTAATGAGGATTTGCCTGATGAACATGATAATGATATTGATGATTATATTGATACGCCTAATTTTGATGATGATGATGATGAAACTGAGCCACCTACAGCTACTAGTACTCGTAGTCCCACTTCCTTTTGTTGTCATGCTCCCGTTTCCCCCGTACATCCTAGGCCTAAGGTAGAACGTACTAAAAAATCAGTTGTGTGAGAATTTATGACACAAAATGAAGATAAAACACAAGTTATTTGTAAGAAATGTAAACATATATTGAATCATAAAATGTTGGAAAACAAGGTGGGACGGGACATTTGAGTAATCATTTAATGTCATGTTGTAAAAATAATTTTTTGCATGCTAAAGCTGTAGCCGAAGCTAAAAAGAATGGTACCCTTTTCCTGAAACTGTAGGAGTAGGCGGATCTAACATGGTTCAAACACAATTAAATCCTTCTAATGTTTCTGGCTCTAGTTTACCACGGTCATATAGTAGAGAAAAAGATCTTGAAGAATTAGCTAAAATAATTGTTGTTATGGTTTTCCATTTAGTTTTGCTGAAAATTCTGAATTTATACAGTATATTTAAATTGTGTATAATCCACATTTTAAAGGTTTTGCTAGAAATACAATTAAAAAGGTTGTATTTGATTATCAAGCACAACATTTTCAATATCTTCGTTGTTTATTTTATTATAATAATTGTAAAATAGCTATTACTTCTGATAGGAGCCGTAGTATAAACGGTAGTGATTATTTGACTGTTACTACACATTGGATTGATGAAAATTGAAGTATGCAAAAAAGAATTTTAGGTTATAAATGTTGTCAGATGCAAAAAATCGATTGTTATATAGCTCAAATAATTTTAGATATTTTAGAAAGCTATGAAATATGTGATAAAATAATTAGTATCACCTTAGATAATGCTGCAAATAATATAGTTGTTGTTCAATAGCTAAAATCTTCTCTTTGCCCTGTTTATGGTGATGATTATCATATTAGGTGTGCTGCACACATATATAATTTGATTGTTAGAGATGGTATACAAATGTATGATAACGGTTGCACGAAAGTTGAAAATGCATGTTATTTTATATTTAAACGTCAAGTTAAGTCTAGGCGTAGATATTTTCAAAATCGTTGTTTTGAATATAATCTTCCACCTAGAAAAATTCCAAAAACAATGTCTACTAGATGAAATTCTTTATATGAAATGCTTGTAGTTGCTTATGAATATAGAAAACCCTTACAAATGGTTTGGAATGCTCATATTTCAAATATGTCATATAGACTCGATGATAGTGATTGGCATGACATACATGAACTCATAGATTTCTTAAAAGTTTTTTACTTAACTACCAAAATAATATTTGCACTTTAGTATCCATCAATTTGCACTGTTTTACGTGATATTTGTATGATTTCTTCTAAATTTTATAAATTTAAAATAAACCAAGATTTGAAGAAACTATTAACAAAATAATTGAAAATTTTAAAAAATATTTTATTCCTATTCCTCGAATTTATTTAACCGCTTGTTTGTTAAACCCTCATTACAAAGATGTAGGTGCATCTAAGATGGTTGATAAAATATATTTTAACTTGGATATTGATAGTGAAAAAGATGAAATTCCTAGTTGTCAAGAAGTTAAAGATAGCATAAAAATTGAAGCTAGAAAATTGTATGACTTATATAATTCTAATATAAATGTATCAAGTGATCAAGAACCTGAAAGTTCTAGGAGTAGACTTAATGAAGATAATATTGATGATTATTTAGATTCTTATCTTACTTTCTCACAATAATAGAAATGATTTTGATGCATATCTTAATCAAAATACAGAACCTACTGACGATGTTCTAGCATGGTTGAGAAATCGCGGCAAAGAATTTTCAAAACTTCAACCGATGGCTCGGGATGTATTATCTATTCAAGCATCTTCAGTAACTTCGGAAGACGTTTTTAGTGGAGCAATGTTTCAAATTGGAGAGCATAGACATTCACTAGCAGCAGATAGCTTGAAGATATCGGTATTATTTAGAGATTGGATTAGTGCCGAGAGAAGAAATTTGGGTCGTGAACCACTACCGACCAAATTTCAAAGTGACATTGATGAAATAATGCAAAATTATAGTGACGACGACATTGAAGCAATGGAGGATTTATCTATTCAACCAATTCCCGATCATGTTACTATAGAAATGTTAAATAATTTAATGAAAAGATCTCTATCGTAGCACAGACTATTAAATTTAAATGTTTAATTGTCTATTAGTATGAATATACAGAACCCTTCCTAGAAGGTGGCCGTGTAGATTAGCTCTTTTAATACTCTACTAATATTTTTGTAGATCAAATTGTACTATCAAATTAATATTAATACAAGTCTAGGCTATTCGCCTTAATTTTTTTATTATTGTCTTAAATTTAATTTTTATTATTGTGAAATTTAAACTTTTATAGTTTTTAAAGTTTGAAATTTAAACTTTTATAACCTCAAAGTTTGAATTTTAAATTTTCTAACTTTTAAAGTTTGAAATTTAAATTTTCAAACTTTTAAAGTTAAAATTTTAAACTAAAAATATAAATTTTAAATTTATATAATATAAATTATATTCAAAGTTTCAAACTAATATTTAATTTATATATTTATAATTTGAAAGTTTGAATTTTACAAACTTTCAAACTTTAAACTTTAAAGTTTTACAAACTTTCAAACTTTGAAGTTTATAAAGTATAAATAATTAACTTTAAAAGTTTGAAATATATAACTTTTTAACTTTAAGACAATAATTTTTAATTTTTTAATTTTTAATTGATTTTAATAAAAAAAATTAAATTAATCCCGCCCAGTCCCGGAATCTGGCCCGGTCCAGTTCGTACCGGTTCACTTGCGGACCGGGACTGGTACATGTATAAAATATCAAAACTATCGGTATCGGTCCGTCCCGATTTCGATACAATTCCGGGTGGTGATTCCCGGTTCCGTGCCGGTTCCGGTTAATACCAGTCCGGCAGTCCCAATTTCGGACCCGCTGCCACCCTTAGGGACATTTGTCGATTGTAAGCGTGAAAGTAGGTGTAAGTAGGATAGTATTTACAAAGGGAATCTTACTTTTAGCAGCTTTGTCGAAAGATGGGAAATTCTTCAAACTATGAATTGCTTTACAAAATGGCAATTACAGTTCGATGTCTTTGTTTTGTGTATAATGTAAGCATTGAATTTTTCTTATACAATCATTGGTATGACATTTTGTTGGAATTTATACTACCTTTTAAACAAGTTTTGTGCTATTTTAATATATGTTAACCAATTTTTATAGTGACAATGTGTGTTAATTATAGTAGTTTTAATCTAATATACAAATATTTTGATTGGTGTATAACGCAAATTATTGATGTACTATACTCAATCACTATCATGTTCCTTTATTTCTATAAAAAAAATTGTGATTTATTTACCATAATTAACCAAAAATTTGTCTAACTTTACTAGAATAACATTCTATATGTTCATTTTTTAGTCATTATTTTCTGGAATGTAATAACTGGTATTCCAGAAGAGGTTATGATAGTCATTATATGCATCAAGCTATATAACAATTTTGATTTCAAGGATCATAATAAAATTACAAAAATTTAATCAACTTTGAAATATGTTCATTGAAATTAAAGAACAGTACGTCTAATATTAGTAATTTTGTTTAAATGCAAGTCTTCTTGTTATTCCCAACTTTATTACATTCACTATAGGTTACTTTACTCTTCTTCCCCCTTCCTTCGTTGAAGCTCTTTTTGAGGTCATCTTTTGGAGGTCTTCCTGGTTGCTTTCTTGCAATTGGTGGTAATACCACCTCTTCCAAGACATATGATGGAACATTTCAAGTGCTTTCGCTAGGCAAGGGTTTAATTGGTATTGCATAGGTATCTTGATAATTCTTATTACTATAATAAGTTGAACAGTAATCATCGTGATGTTTATTCCTATATCTTATTGCTGCAGGTGCATGACTACAAGGGATCTCATCATGTTGAAATCTGTCACAAACTACACATTCGAGTATTCAAACGTACCGTAAATCTCTTTGCACCATCTGTAATGGTATGAAGGTATTCTGTTGATGCGCATACCTTCATATCAGAAAATAAAATCAAAACATACTATGTACATTAGAGAATTTTTAATACTTACAAGCATACGATGAGACAATTTTCTATTGTCCTCCAATATTTTATTGTATTTACTTGTCAAAGTTGTTGTTGTATTTTTACCTTCTTCGTTGTGTTTCTCGTTCCAAGCTTTAATTGTTTTTCTAAAAAGTTCCAATAATGGTATCACAGGTAACCTTCTTCCAACTAGAATAGCGTTATTAAATGACTCTCCAATGTTACTTGTTAGAGTTCAAGTCCTTTTCACTGGTGAATGTGCGCGCGATCATTTCACATAATTTGCTTTTTGTAGATATGCACAATATTTTGGATTAATTTCATCCATTCTTCTCATCAATTCATAGAAATCTTGAACAGTGTATGTTTTTGCCAAACTGAAGAATAATTTCCTCACCTATCTCTTATGTCCACAGATGGTATATGCAAGCGTAATGTTTAAATTCAGGATAAACAGCTGCAGTAGCATTCCGAATGCTTTTATTTCTATATGAAACAAAGCACATATCTTCACTTTATTGAAATGCATTTTTAAAATTCTCAAAGAATCATAACAATGAATCATCATTTTCCGAATCAATTATTCCATATGCAAGCGACAAGATGTGACTTGTACAACGAAATATATTCAAAATACATTTTACATATATTCTTTATGTATACAAATCAAATCAACCTAATTGTAGTAATTGTATTTATAGAAAATAGTACCTCCTTGATCCAATATGCTAGCTAACAACATCGTGCCTTTGTTTGTTGATTTT